>CM055122.1:96277040-96877040 GCA_029206835.1 Rana muscosa | reverse complement strand
AAAATGTAATTTTTTAATTTGGTCATTAAAAACGACTGTGTGTGGGCTCCAGAGCATTTTTCACGACGTGAAAAATGGCCATTAAAAATTTGGAACATGCTCTAATTTTTCTCGTTGTTTTTCACGTCATTGTTTTTCTCGTCATGAAAAACGGCCACGTGTAGGCTTTAATGACGTGAAAAAACACGCATGCTCAGAAGCAAGTGATGAGATGGGAGCGCTCATTCTGGTAAAACTAGCGTTTGTAATGCAGATAGCACAATCGTCACGCTGTAACGGACTGAAGAGCACGAGGCTGAAAAGCGTGAATTGTCTCTCACCAAACTTTACTAACACAAGGATCAGCAAAAGCAGCCCAAAGGGTGGCGCCATACGAATGGAACTTCCCCTTTATAGTGCCGTCGTACATTTCGCGCTTTGCTCGAGCATTTTTTTTCATGATAGTGTGTAGGCAAGGTAGGCTTGAGAAGAATCACGTCGAGAAAAACATTGTTTTTTTCAATGACATTAAAAATGGTCGTGTGTACGTGACATTACAGGCTCGGGAGGGAACACACCCGTCCTGCCGCCCTCTGGTGCTTCTGCCGGCTCGCCTGTGCGATCAGTCTTATAGACCCCACATCTCTCCATAAAGAGGACCTGTAATGCACCATTCCTATTACAAGGGATATTTACATTCCTTGTAATAGGAATAAAAGTGCTAAAAAAAAAAAAAAATTCAAGAGAAGGTGTCATTTTTTTTAAAAGTAAAATAAACAAGAACAATTTTTTTTTTAAAGCGCCCCCCATCCCCGCGGGCATGTGCACAGAAGCGAATGCATACGTAAGTGCCCACACATCCAAACGACGTACAAATCACACATGCAAAGTATCGCCGTGTGCATTATTGTGAGAGCAACAATTCTAGCCCAAGACTTCCTCTGTAACTGTAAACTGGTAACCTGTAAAAAAAGTGTTTGCAATTTTAAAGTGTGATATGTTAGGTATCTATTTTCATATTTCACATTATACAAAAAAAGGGCTAACTTTACTGTTTTGTTATTTTTTTAATTCATGAAACATATATATATATATATATATATATATATACGTGATTCTGGAGTGCGGCCTGCAGGGTAAATTTTCTGGAGTACAAGTGGTTTTTGGGGTTCTCGCTCCAAAGTTCTCACTCTCCCTAAATATCAATACAGAATATCCATACAAAACCCTAAATACACTTGATATGAAATAAATAATCTGGTGATAGGGTCTTTTTAAGGGCAAAAGAACATGTGTAAACTTTTCCAGATAGAAAAATTGCTTGCCATTGCTGATTTTCGAATGAAAATGCATGTTGTCTGTCTTGAATACTGACGCAAAATTTTCAATACTGTCAAAACTACAGACCAGATCAGGAGATTCACAGTAAAGTCAAAATTCTTTACTTGCATACTTGTCCTGAATTAGCGTCTCAAAGTGTTGAAGCCAAAAGGGATAGCATGACAGCCAGGCAATTATCATTTGCAGAATAAGACGTGAGCATGAGCAATGATATCCATGTTTCTCTCAGGAAATGTTTCCTTTAAGTATTTACATTGCAAAGGTGTTCTACAGGAAGAGAATGTGGTAATATGAATGACTAATCACTCTTGCCATTATACTCACCGAAAGTGATTAATTGTTCAACATAGAGGTAATCACCATGCTGGAGAGCAATTAAAAACCCTCATTTTGGATCATCCAGCAGAAGTACAGGTGATGCAAATAGGAAATTAGAGATTAATCTTACTTAGTACAGTTCACAGAATGTGCCCATTGAGATTAGTCTTAGATAACACCACTAAATACTGTATTTACTTAGATATATATAGGCTTTTAAGAAGTCAAATTTATATTGGTCCTTTTTAATGTTATCTTCCTCCATTTATCAGTAGTTAGTGAGTCATCACATCAACAAAAACATGTAGCCACAGAATTGCTCTAAACAAATTGGTTAATCAGGATTTGCAATGAATCAGGTTCATCAGAACATTCATCAGACCAACCGGTGAACCGTTTTAATGTGTGAACTTAAAATGTGATCCTTTTGACTATGAGCCATGATGAGTTGGCCCACTAATGATCTGATTACCAGAACCCTGCAGAAGTATGTATAACATACTGGATTATTACCATGGACCTCCACCTAGAAGTGAACTAGTAAAGGGGGCCAATCACCAGCACACATATTGAAGCATGGATCCCATATCCATCTGTATTCATCAGAGATACGCATGTGACATTCACACATTGGGTTTGAATTACTAAAGTGGAGTTCCACCCTGAAAAAAAAATTACACAAAAATGCTGCAAAAAAAAAGACTCACCCGAAATAGCGGTTGGTATGCGGAAGTCCCTAATCTGCCTCTTCCTTATCCGCGGTGGATCTTCTTCCCCATCCTCCTTCTGGTGAATGGGGCACGCTGCCTTCTGGGAACTGTGTGTATCCCAGAGAGCAGCCGCCCATTCACAAAGCGCCGCGCAACTCGTGCATGCACAGTATGAAACAGGCAGTGAAGCCGCAAACTTCACTGCCTGTTTCCCTTACTGAGGATTGCGGCGCGGGACCTGCAATGATCCAGATCGGCATCGGGGGGGGCATCATCGCGGGCGCCTAGGACAGGTAAGTGTCCTTATTAAAAGTCAGTAGCTACAGTGTTTGTAGCTGCCGACTTAAAAAAAAAAATTGCGGGTGGAATCCCGCTTTAAATGATAAGTTTACCTTTTGCTTAAAATGTATAAATGCACTAATAGTACTATAAAAATATGCATTTATAAAATGTAACCATTGAAGCCTAGAAAGCACTGCAATTGTGGTTAGTTCACCACAGGTACAAGGCTGATGCTTTTGCAAACTTTACTATTTTGCTGAGGTCCGTACTTCCACACAGACTTTCAGTTAGGAAATTTCAGGAAGAACGGCTGGACTACAAATGTGTGTGACTTCACAACACTACTACGTCCAGTCATCCTTCTGAAACCTGACACATATGGCTGAAGTGTTCCTCCAAAGTGCGCTTGGGGATTCTGACACAGCCGCTCCACTAAGCCCTGTGTCCCCGGCTGCGCACAGAAACAGCACACTGGAACGACCAGTCTGCGTTTGAGCTATTACAGCTGTCTGCTCTACACAGTAAATTATTTTAGGGAAGCGACCAGGATTCATGCTGCATTAACTTTGTAACAAGCCCCCTCATCCCATTCTGTTGGGGAGGGGGGACTTGGTACAAAGTTACTGGAGCATGAATCCTGCTGGTCACGTTCGTAAAAAAGTGTTTTTCAAGGTTTTTTACTGGGGTGAGTCCCAACATTTACCAAGTAGGGACAGGGACTATTGTCAGTCTGCTCCCGATGTAGGCTCCCACCGAATGACAACTCCACCACCTGGGGCATGCAGGGTCGATTACATCAAAAGGGGTTGGAGCCACCAGGTGACATCACCAGATGGCCCCCCTTAGTTTATTTAGTGGCCGGAGGCAGCAGAGCTGTCATTCGATGGGAGGCTACATTGGCAGCAGAGCTTTTTTTTTCTTTTTCGGGTCAGCGGCCAGCGTTCACTGTGATTGACAGTGGTTCTACACTGGGGGACAATTACGTATTTTTTTTTTTAATCAAGGACTTGTCAAAACCCTTTTTTACGTGTTTTTACTCTTTATTAACACTTTTTTGATGCGTGAGTAGTACCTCCTACTCATTCACATAGGGGGGTGGGATCTGTGGGCCCCCTTGTTAAAGGAGGTTTCCAGATTCTGATAAACCTCCCCCCCAGACCCCCACAACCACCAGGGGTGTACTCACTTTTGTTGCCAGCGGTTTAGACATTAATGGCTGTGTGTTGAGTTATTTTGAGGGGACAGCAAATTTACACTGTTATACAAGCTGTATACTCACTACTTTACATTGTAGCAAAGTGTAATTTCTTCAGTGTTGTCACATGAAAAGATATAATAAAATATTTACAAAAATGTGAGGGGTGTACTCACTTTTGTAAAATACTGTGTGTATATATATATATATATATATACAGTATGTCCCAGAGGTGTTCTATTGGATTTAGGTGCCATTCAATGGTATCAATTCCTTCATCCTCCAGAGACTGTCTGCATATTCTCGCCACATGCGGTCGGACATTGTCGTGCACCAGGAGGAACCTAGGACCCACTGCACCAGCATAGGCTTTGACAATGTGTCTAATGCCGCGTACACACGACCGCTTTTCTCGACGAGAAAAACTGCATTTTTTTTTCCGCCGAGAAAAACGATCGTCTGTGGGCTTTATGTCGTTTTTCTCGTTGAGAAAAACGGCAGAAAAAACGACGAGAAAAATTAGAACATGTTCTAAATTTTCTCATCGTTTTTTCCATCATTTTTTTCCGCGGCAGTTTTCCCATAGGGAGACACTGCCGCGGAGCCCACAGACGGTCGTTTTTCTCGACAAAGAAAAAAATGACGGGAAAAACGGTCGTGTGTGGGGGAAAATGCCGTTCCCTCGTTTTTCATTTTATTTCATGTCGTGATTCACGGCGGTGTTTTCACCGCCGTGAATCACGATCGTGTGTACGCGGCATTAGGATTTCATCCTGATACCTAATGGCAGTCAGGGTGCCATTGTCTAGCCTGTAGAGGTCTGTGCGTCCCTCCATGGATATGCCTCCCCAGACCATTAATGATCCACCACCAAACCGATCATGCTGAATGATGTTACAGGCAGCATAATGTTTTCCATGGCTTCTCCAGGCCCTTTTACATCTGTCACATGTGCTCAGGGTGAACATGCTCTCATCTGTGAAAAGTACAGGGCGCCAGTGGTGGTATTCAATGGCAAATGTCAATCAAGCTTCATGGTGCCGGGCAGTGAGCACAGGGCCCACTAGAGGACGTCGGGCCCTCAGGCCACCCTCGTGAAGTCTGTTTCTGATTGTTTGGTCAGAGACATTCACACCAGTGGCCTGCTGGAGGTTATTTTGTAGGGCTCTGGCAGTGCTCATCCTGCTCCTTCTTGCACAAAGGAGCAGATAACGGTCCTGCTGATGGGTTAAGAACCTTCTACAGCCCTGTTCAGCTCTCCTAGAGTAACTGCCTGTCTCCTGGAATTTCCTGCATGCTCTTGAGACTGTTCTAGGAGACACAGCAGACCTTCTGGCAATTGCACATATTGATGTGCCATCCTGGAGAAGTTGGACTGCCTGTGCAACCTCTACAGGGTCCAGGTATTGCTCTGCAGAGCACATTTAGGAGAGGAACAGAGCTGGGGCTGTCAATCAGCTGGAGATCCCTCCCATGTCACAATTTTTTTCTTGGTGTCAAAAAAACTTGTCAGAAGTGACTCATGCTGATAGCAGAGGAACGAAGCAGCAGACAAAATTGACAATGCTCTACATTGAGAAAAGTACACACTATAGAGCGCTATGCGTTGTTCATAATTAATGTTTAAGGTTTACAACTGCTTGCTCCAGGGCTTAGTAAATGAGGTTAAGCTTCACTTTTCAAAGACTATCCAATGTGCAAGGGTAAAAAAAAAATTTCTTTGCTTGCACATGATTGGATGATGTAAGTCAACAGAGCTTCCCCTCATTTATTAGGCTCTGGAGCAAATTTCCCTTGCAGAGTGCAACTGCACTAGCAAAGTGCACAGTCTATTTGAAATCAGAGGTGAATCTCCCACCAAAGATGCTGACAGCAATAAAATGTATATTATAACTGTTTTCTATGTTATACATATAGAAATTTTACAAAACGTGGCTACAAATTCAGTTTTAAATTGACTAATACTGGGTAAGTATAAAGGGGCATACCTTCTCTTCTGTTGAGTTTAGCGTATACTGGAGCATAAATCCCAGACATTATCGATGAACTTTTAAAGGATTGAGGCTGAAGTGCCACTACAAGAGGCTCGTCACATTTTTCTGAAAAATTAAAAGGAAAAGAAAAGCAGAAATTAATGTCAATATTCAACATTCTGAATTGCATCTACTACACAGATGAAATATTTATAAGGGTATTATCAGCCAAAAGATTTCTATTTCTGTCCTTTCATTTCTGACCTTTACACAAACCTGCCAGACAACACAGCCAACCTAAAGACCTGATTTGTCTATACTGCATTTAAACACCTTGCCACCCAAATATGGTTTTCATTTAACAGGGTCTTTAAAGCGGAGGTCTGCCCACCCCACAAAAAATTTAAAGTCAGCAGCTACAATTACTGCAGCTACTGACTTTTAATATTAGGACACTTACCTGTCCAGGGAGCCCGCAATGTCAGCACCGCAGCCAATCTTCGGATCGGCTGTCAGGTGCAGCCGCCACCATTGCCAGTAAGGGTACCCTACTGCGCATGTGCGAAGCACGCTGCACTTTCTAATTGGCCCGGCGGCAGAGGAAGGAGGAGGGGTCCGAACTTCTGAGTCCGAACTTCCGAGAGATGACTCTGTGGCCCCTTCTCCTGGAAGTAGGGAAGGGGGCCGGTCAAAAACACATCCCGTTCCCCCTCCCCCTTGAAAAGTGCCAAATGTGGCACCGGATGGGGGGAGGAGACGAAAAAAGTGGAAGTTCCACTTTTGGGTGGAACTCCGCTTTAAGTTTGGGGGGAGGTGGGAAGGACTGCCCTGTCAGGTGACCACAATAATTGGCTGTGACAATGGTTCCATTATCAGGAGCTGGTCCCAATAACTCCTGATTATTATTTGAGATAACGAGCTGTCTATGGCAGCTCGGCTCACTTTGCTTGAAGCATGTAATGATAGCACTCTCAGTACAGTAATCTCAGCCACCCATTGACACATATGTGTGGCATGTGGGCATTAAGGCTTGATTCAATCTACACATGTTGGGATTGGGAACATACACAAAATCTTGTGTTTTCCTGACATGCATAGAAACACACTGCTTAATAGCAGATGTGAGGGTATGCCATTCATTCTTAAAGCTATCCCCACGCATCGTCAACCACATATGTTTTTTTTACGCATGCCAAACTACATTGTGCCACAGCACCAAGCAGTTCGGTGCAGTGCGATTTTACAATAGGATTGGGGACTTTTTTCCCTGTGTTTCTCACAGGAAGAACAAACAATTAAAATGAATGGGCTGCCCTGTACACAATGCTTTGGAATGCATGTAAAATACACACATGCACCATGCATGCGTAGATGTGAGCCATGTGTTCAGTGGCCGTCAAGAAATTAAGGAAAACTATAAGAAATTAAGGTTTTATTCTTGCCCCAGCATGTGCTTGGACAGTGAAAGAGAAGCAGCAGACTGATGAGCTAATCTCTCTACTCTCTCGTAAATACCACAATGTTCCTTATTAGCACCTAAGCACTGCAGAACACATGCTTGGTTTCTAGTGTTCCCCACCCTCTCCCAGTCAGCTGAGCACAGGTATGAAACAGTCTGATACCAGGTCAAAGTCAGGTTCTTTCACTGGTTACTTCTAAAAATGCACCTAATGTACACCTTTAGTCAGAAAATTAAGTCTTGCAATATCACTTCAGGCTGGCCCCTTTTGCAGGTTTAAAACCTCAAAAATAAGTGCCTATACTCTTTAAAATCCAGTAATACACTGTCTCACACTGCTCTACACTTGCACAGTTGCTCTCTATTTTTAGGCACTATGCCTAATTTGTATAGGCCAATTTGCTGATAGCCTAAAGATTTACTGCTGTTCAGGGGCTCAGGCTTTAGCAAAATGGCAGCCTCTATCAAGAAGGCACAGTAGCAATGCTGGAGACAATTTACAGCACACAATTTTGGTAACAGAATTATTATTATTTAATTTTTTTAGTATGATCATTTTTTGTTATTATTTGTTAATAATAATAAAACACGATAAAATAATTTGCTAAACAGACTTTTCCACAACATTTCCTTTACACTGGGGTTGATTTACTAGTACTGGAGAGTGCAAAATCTGGTGCAGCTGTGCACGGTAGCCAACTTTAGCTTGTTCAAAAAAGCTTTGACAAAAAAGCCTAGAAACTGATTGGATTTTATGCAGCGCTGAACCAGACTTTCCAGTTGTAGTAAATCAACTTTTTAATTTTTTATTTTTTTATTTTGTTGTTCAATATTTTTATTGAATTGTCTTAAAGAGAACAAACAATTAAACATTATCTGCCATGTGTATGTTATAGCATTTATGCAATTATGCTCTTCATGTTTATATCCATATTCATGGTCGTCCTGGGTCTAACAATTGAGTCCATTGCTATAGTCGTGTTCGGTTTCAACGGTGTCTGTGTCACTTGCGTTTGCCCTCGGTTGAGGGCGGTCACGATTGACACACCAATATGGACAGTTCACGTCTCCAGTTCACATCATTATTCATTACTATTTATCACCATTTTTCAAACAGTTCAGTCACACATGGGAGCGTGTGTTACATAGCTTTAATACACACGATTTGGAGTCCCCATCGTGTGAACGAATCGTTAGATTCGCTGAGATGCATTATCTCATGGCCTGCGTTGAGATTTGATATCACGTAGTTTACCATGATAGCTTTGGCCATGGGAGGTACATCTCATATCTGCGAGTGTGTGACATAACATCACATACTATCATGTATGGAGATTCTGCCATTCTTGAATGCTCATCTTGTTTCCTTTCTCCTGTTTTGTCTCCATTAACTATCACTATGAAGTTCATTCTTCGGTCACTTATGGGGACGGGGGCAACGAGACAAGATGTGCATAGCACACTCATAATAGTGTGTAGATCTCTTTGTCCAATGTTAAATGGTTTTGTGTTACATTTATGTCATGCTTTGAATACCATACATGATACGATCTATATACTTTTCTGGTGTTGCATTTATGTCATGCCTTGAATACTATACATGATATGATTTATTTTACTTTATCTTAGCTATTTTACAGCGATTTTTATGTGAAAGTTTTCATATATGTTTTATATATGGTTATCTTTGTGAGTTTGGTATAGTTTTCTTTGTGTATGGTTTTTATATAGGAATGAACAACCAATATATATGATATAAATTCACCAATTCATGGGTGCATAATGGTCCACTGGACAGTTGCATTCTGAAGGGTAACCCACAGCATGTAGTTGGGAGCACATCCAGAATATGGAAGTGCGGCACCAACATATACACAAAAAAAATCTTTTTTTTTTAACCAACGTTGTGCGTTTAAGGTTCACAATTGCATTCTTTCCCATTTACATATAGAATGCATGAGAGATCCTTCATTTATATCCTTATCCTCATCTTTTGGGATATCTGCACTCCATTCACTCCATGGATAGAATATATATGGATGTACATCCCCGGGACTGGGTTCATCTATATATCATATCACTTCATTTTATTATTATATTCCATCCTATTTTTTTATTATACAATTAATTTTAACCAAGAACAGATACAAAGTACAGAAAATAAAGAACAATAATATTAATTAAGACTGACTTTAACCCACATTAAATGGATATTACTGATTACTGTTTTCTGGCCAATTACCATATACAATTCATATTACACCCTTATATATTCATTATTTTTTTGTGGTTTTTCGTGAACTCTCATGGTCTTTTGGATTTTTGATTGGAGATGTTGTTGGTTTCTTTTTCCAATCAAAACTGACTATTAATTTTTTCCTATTTACATTCCATCCAATTCTAGAGGTTCATGATACACCGCATACAAAACTTGACATAGATTCAACACTATTCCTTAATTCACTTTACCACAACCACCTGTTTACTTGTTTGTTTATTTTAGAGATCTACTTCACATTCACTATTTTCACCTATTTTTACATACATACTATATATTTTGAACACAAGAAAAGGTCTTCTATTATAAAGATTTTTTATATTTTTTGATTACGCATATATTATTATTTATTTTTTTGTATTTACATATGTGCAGTACATATATTTTCACATACCACAATTTCTCTCTATATATATATGTGCGCTTTTTATCAATTAGATACCAATTTTCCCCTTTTTTTGTATTTTTTTCTCATAAGGAAAAACATAAGTTTTTTCTTAATTCACTCTATGTATGGGTGTGCTTTTTAACCACATGTTTTGGGTTCACCTGTGTTCACAGTAGATACTAGTTAGCAATTTGTTGATTGGACCTCCAATTGCTATCCCTCTGGCCATGTGATCCAGTGTGGAAGAGTATAAATTTGATATCCATTTTTATGTGTGTTAGCTATGATTAAGCACTAATTTCCAGTGTGAAACGCGCCAGTTTGTATCCGGTTTGCTGTGGCATGTTTCCTGTGATTTTATTTTTACAATAAAATCAACATTTTTTTGGAGTGCGGCTGTCCAGATATTCCCCTTCATTTTGCATATATGTTATAGCAGAGAGAATCACATAAACAAGTTCAAATGACAGAACAGTCAGCAAACGTAAATGAACAATGGAATATGCTCTGATTGCTATATGTAAGGTAAGGGTGTTGTCTACCTCCCCCAGACACCCCAACTGGGAACAAACTGTGTCATGCCCTACCTTTGGTTGCAAAAAAGGTTAACTGAATCCGCTCAAAGTATAAACAGGAAAAAGAAGGGTACAACCTAAATTTTGTAAGTAACTGATATAATACAGCTGCAGTGTTGAGAACAGGTAACATAATTATTACTAAAGCCAATAATAAAGTTTTCACAGTAGCGCACAAATAAATCTCTTGAAAACACAAGCAAATGTCCATAAAACTTAAATATGTATATAACCAGTGTCCATTTATGATATAAAAAAATGAAATAGTACAACTTAGTGCAAAAAAATAATCCAACAAAATGTGAGGAAGTAGGTGTAAAAAACTGTCGCTGAAGCACCAAATGTCCTCCACCAATGTGATTAGTGCAAATTCCTCCCCGTTAAGAATAAAGCTCACCAGATATCATTGCCATTCACTCTTGTGTCTGGCAAATAAGCTTTTGTGTTATATTGCAGCTCCTCTATACTCCATTCTTTTTTTTGGTCATGCTCCAGGCCACCCGTGGATTGCAGTTGGATTGGGGTTACCACAGAAAATAAGAAGTTTTATCTTCCTCTCATGTCCAATGATTCAGTCTCCGAAGAATTCTGAGGATGATCCCATAATTATTGTCAGTATCATCTGGATGAAGTCTGGCGGAGAGGAGCTGCAATATAACATGAACGCTTATTTGCCAGACACAAGAATGGCAACGATATCTGGTGAGCTTTAGTCTTAAGGGGGAGGGATTTGCACTAATCACATTGGTGGAGGACATTTGGTGTTTCAGCGACAGTTTTTTACACCTACTTCCACACATTTTTTTTTTTTCACTAAGTTGCACTATTTAATTTTTGTTATATGATACATGGACACTGTTTATATATATATATATATATATATATATATATATATATATATTAAAGTTTTATAGACATTTGCTTGTGTTTTTCACAAGATTTATTAGTGCGCTACTGTGAAACATTTATTATTGGCTTTAGTAATAATTATGTCACCTGTTTCAACACTACAGCTGTATTATATCAGTTACTTACAACAATCAAGTTGTACCCTTCTTTTTCCTGTTTATACTTTGAGTGAATTGAGGTTGGGCATGCCCCCCCCCCCCATGACACTGTTTATTCCCATTTATTATTGGCTTTAGTATGATATAAGTTTCACCTATTTTATGTGTTTGATTTGTTGAAGTAGCAACACAATTGCATTTTTATTTAGTAGCGCAGTGCACATATTTATAAAACATAATTATTAATATGGAATGTTTGTTTCTAGCTAAAGAGCAATATTTTGTATTACGTTGTTATGGGTAAAGTTCCACAAAGGATCCTTAACTGCCCCTTATTCCCACCAAAAACCCATCCCAATTCTGATGGTGGAAAATCTACTATCACCTTCTTATACTAAATCTTATTAAAACTTTTTAGCAACCTTGGGAAACATTCACAATTTGAATCAGAAGGTTACTTTATAACTTTTAGAGTCACTGATCCAGGAAAGTCTCAGAAAAGTTCCTCGCATCTTCTTCCGTGGGTTTGCTTCAAAGGTTTGAAGCAAAAGGATCAGCATGATAGACAGGCAACTGGCTTTTAGAGAAAATAATTTAACAATGATAGCCCTGTGCCTCTGTCATGACAGATTTATTTTAACTTGGTCTATACACTAAGGCTCGGTTGGTTGTCTATAAAACGTCTTTTTTACCTTGCAGGTGGCCTACAGACTCATGTTGTACAAACCGAGCCAGCATTCAGAGCTCAGGAACAGGTTGATAATTACTTTGCAGTAAAAGCTCAGATCTTTTTATAACCCTCTCCTCCTGAGGAGCTTAACCACTGGCACGGCTTACGATAGGGAACAGGACAACTCTGTAGGAGTTCATTTTAAAGATAACATTCTTGCTATGAAAAGCTTTTGATATATACTGCATTGCTGCATGTATGACCTTGATTAGAATTAAAACAATGCTGATTAGCTGGCACTTAGTATGCTCTTTAATGCTCTTTCTGTTTATTACCATTACTCGGACTGTGAGATTTGATGTGTACATTAATAAGTGATCCAGAGAGGATAATAAACAGATCCAGACAGGATAATAAATAATTAGAAGTCTTTTAGAGGGTGATAACTCACACAAAAGAAAGAGTAAAACCCAGGGTTTAGTGCTGTTCAGGGTCCAGCTTTGTTAAATCCTGTGTCCTTTGTGCAAAACAAAAAATAATTCATAAGATTGGGAATAGAGTACAAAAAAAAGAAAAAAAGATGGCCCAATCACACTATAGAATGTACTTTAAAAAAATTTGCATAACAATTTGCCCACTGAAATTACAAAAAAATTATATTATTTGAATATTTCTTGTGCTGGGCAAATAAGGGATTTGACCACTAGATGGTGATGCGTATAATAAGAACTTCCAGTGATACTTAGTGCCATCTGGTGGGCAAATGTGAAATTTTCTGTTTTAAATCAATGAAAAGCATACAACCAGCACAGGACGTAGCCTAATAAATGTTTTTGCTTCACTTGCACAGAACAAACCTACATGCACTTTCACTTCTATCCATTTTTTTAAAGAATACACCTTTATGTGTTTTGGACTATTGCAATAATGTAGCTTATTAGTTTTGAAAGGGCTGGAAGAACACATCTCATTGCACTGCAAAAAGTACTTGCACAATATTTTTTATAGCACAGCACACCACCATATGCAGAGGGTTCACATGTTTGTATTGCAATGCACTAAAACATACATGTATTGTGGTGGCCTGAAAGATACAATCACCACACTCCGATATCTTTCACTCAATTGTTTATTTCAAATAAGTCATATCACCCTCCTGTGCTGCTCCCTCTAATGTGTTTTACTATCCATTGGGTTTAGTCTAAACCCAATATTGGCAAAATGGATTAGCAGAAGGAGTTTGAGGTGACTTTTAAAGATAAAAATTGATATCAGAGTTCAGGGCATGCATTTTTTTGGAGTTTATTAGCTGGTGAGGATGGACCTGTAAGGAGCCAACACCTAGAAGTGGAGAGATGTTATCACAGAAACCTAGAGAGGAGCATAAGGGATTTTTCAGAAGGGTGATTAGTCTTGTTCTCCATGCTGAGCTAGTGGCAGATGCATGTGCATCCACCACGGAGCTGTGTGCAGGCAGCCCATAGAAGTGGATGCACATGCCGCAGTAACACAGACACAATCAAATGTCAAAATCTGACAAGTGGACAGTAGCAGATGCACAGATCAGATCTGCATTCCATCATGCCATCATGTCACACTTTGACATGTAATTGTGTCTGTGAAGCCGCTCAGTGTGCATCCACTTCAATGGGCTGCCTGCATGCAGCTCCGAGGTAGATGCACATGCATCTGCCAGTGGCTCTGCATGGAGGATGGGACTAATTGCCCATCTGAATGAGCTGTTATGGGTTCATGTGTGTTTTTTTTACTGTGGTGCTTCTGCTAGGTACATTGAGGTGTCATTCAAAATATATGGCCCCACAATGGCCCACACTATGCATTGCAGTAAATCATCTTTTACTACAAGTATAATTGGGCTCTTAGGAACTATCAGGGTTTTCTCCTTTTATTTAAATGTGAGCCACAATCCCTAATTTCTTTAGTTTGTGCCACTAGTAAATGACTTTGCATCAGCAATGCTGGCTTTCTGTGTTTATGCAGTATGGTTGCTATACAAAGGAGCAATGGTCATGGGACTTTACATGAGGCATGTCATTGCAAAAAATGATGATACATAGAATACATATACTGTAGTTAGAAAATGTATTACAATCAAAATTGAATATTTCATGATATAAAAAATACACAATACAGGTTTTTAAGTAATAAAGCCATAAAAACAAGCTGACATATAAAGATACACATGATTGGTGAAATAAATTAATGTTGTAGTGATACATGATGGTATATGCATGAAGAAAAAATATGGATGTAAGTTGTAAGAACCAGTCTTTAAATCCTAAAATCTCTACGCATTTCATGGATCCTGTCCATTCATCAGGAGTATGATATAGGAAATATCTACACATGTAGGTAAGTAAAAAATATATAATGATACATAGTAAAAAGTAAATGGTTTCCTATAAGGTGTCAGAAGCTAAACCATTTTCTAAAGCTGACTTGTAAGTATCAGATACTTACAAGTCAGCTTTAAAAAATGGTTTAGCTTCTGACACCCCCATTCCTCCTTTTCAGAAGCTGAACCATTTTCTAAAGCTGACTTGTAAGTATCAGACTTCCTGCCCCTTTAAGATCATTTCTTCATTCCCCCTTATAGGAAACCATTTACTTGTATCAATATATATTTTTTGCTTACCTACATTTATAGATATTTCCTATACCATACCCATGATGAGTGGACAGAATCCACGAAACGCGTAGAATTTTTAGGATGTCAAGACTGTTTGGTTCCTACAACTTACATCCATCAAGTTTTTTCTTCATGCATATACCATCATGTATCAGTACAATATGAATTTATTTCACCAATCATGTGTATCTTTATATGTCAACTTGTTCTTATGGCCTTTTAAAGTGGTTGTAAACCCTTTTTTTGGACTTCTACCTATAGGTAAGCCTAGAATAAGGCTTACCTATAGGTAGTGGAAATATCTCCTAAACGTGCGCCGAGATATTTCACTTGTAGTCCGCTGATAATGTGAACGGCGCATAAGCTGGGAAGAAACAAAACTCTGTGCCGTTTCTTCCCTAGCGCGTGCCGTTATTGTGCTCATGCGCGGGAGTGACGTCACGTGGCTCTGGCGAATCACAGAGCCGGAGTCCGCGGCCCGGAAGGAAGAGGAGCTTGAAGATGGATGCAGCCTGCACAGGGGACAGCGCTGGATTCTTTTGCAGGTAAGTGTCACATAATGGGCGATGCATACTAGCCCAATATGATTTAAATTTGCAGGCTATACAGGGAGCAAAAGAGAAAGTAAAACCTATTAGGGTTTACTTCCTGAAAAGAAAACCTAATACTTATTATGGATGATGGCACTATTTATACTCTTGATTATTATTCTTTAATTGAGGCTATACTCAAAATTTTGCTACCAGGGTTTACTTCCTCTTTAATGGCTTTTTTACTACAAAAAAAAACTGCATTGTGTATTTTTAGATCACGGAATGTTCAATTTCAATTGCAATACATTTTCTAACTATATATATTCTATGTATCATATTTTTTGCAGTGACATGCTTCATGTAAAGTCCCATGACCATTGCTCCTTTGTATATATGTATATTAGGGATGGAGGAATATCACTATGCCTGTGTAAGGTCACACTTCTTTTTCTTTTGCAGTATGGTTGCTTTAAAGCTGAACTGTATTGTGTGTAACAGCTAATATGCTGCTCCAGAACACACAGGCTTTTTACTTATAACATAATTCATTTTCTGCAATGGAACCCCATAATGTTTGAACTAGCATTGCTTTACAATATATCCAAAAGCTATGTAGACAAAAGTGAAGGGTCCAAATGCGCTGCCATATATTGAACAACACATGCCAGTGCATAACAATTGTAATGCAATGCATTTCAACAGGAGCAGTTCACACTAGTACATTGCACAGACGTGAGCTGCCCTGCACGGAAAAGAAAAAAAAACCTACATCATTTACGTGCGCTCAATGCACACATTACAGTGTGAATGCAGCCTAATTACTTTTTTTTATATAGGTATTACTGAAAATGTGGGTGTCAGCTGGAGTAATCCTTTAAAGAGCAACACATTTTCCAATCTGCATTGCATTTATGAGAATTTGTTTTGGCTGGACTAGTAGTTTAAATGTTTAATGTGTGTGAAGATAAATCACTGCTATTTATCTCCTATTAACATTTCACAGATGTATTGTTCTGCAAATACTTATGTGCCCAGATTCTGGATGTAAGCCAAGCATGTAAATGAGAAACTAACATACTAACAGGATTATTTATGATATTAGGTTATGTTTTCAAAACAGGTGCAGTCTCTCAATAAACAATCTGTCATTGTTATCACCCCATTTTCCCATCACCACTATGACTCCACACCCACACTTCTACAAATCGAGTCATTCTGAGACAGAGGTTCCAGTTTACAGCTATGAAAAAAAAAAAAAAAAAACTGCTAATTTCTAATTACTGCTCTTCCCATAGAATATAATCATGTTTCAGTTGTATCTCATTTTATAACACAGTCACACATTATCCATTGCTATCACTCACCCACAGATGCTTGTTGCAGAAGCTAAGGACTAATAAAATAGGGGCCTTACAATGTTAGTTCATAGATTAGAACGATGGTATACTGCCTGTAAAAACACTGAACATTGGCTAAGTAATTACTCCTATTACTTTTAATAAGATGTAGCGGACCCCCCAAAACTGGGGTCACTATGCTTAAATTTAGAGGCTAGCCTGAGCAAATAGTTAGGCTCAGGCTGTTGGAATTCTTTTAATTGGCCTCTGCTCTGTTGTGATGTTGCCTGGCAGTACAGTTCCCTGTGACCTGTAGGTGGCGCTGTCGCTCAGGTCGAACCACAGGTGGCATTGCAGCGCTATTGGGTGTCCTCTCTCAGCATCCGTACAGTGGGCGTGGTCTACCCGGGTACATAAGGGGCAGATGCCATGATTTAGGGGGAGTTTGCGCTCTTTGGCCCTCCAGGCCAGGAGTGCGTGTGTGTGTTCAGTCCCGGGCACCTTTAGCCCGAGGTTGCATCGTTCCAGGTAGGCCCAGCACCTTTAGCTGAGGCCTACGCCAAACAGCGGAATCCCAGGGTACCCGTGGGAGGGTGACCCGCTCTGAAGGAGAGGGAACCAGGGGAAGACCTATCCAGGGGATCAGTGAAGGAAGTCACTGTCTCAGGAGAGGCCTGGTTACCTGTCAGAGGGAAGGATTCCACAATCCGCTACAAGCCTTGTAACGTGCCCCGTTGGCACCTAAGGTCTCAAGTGCTACAAGTGCTGGGAAGTTCAGGACTTAGAGGTTCATATCCTGATCGTATCCTTAGGAAAAGAACTTAAAGTGAATGTTCGTGCTCCACACCGGCTGCTAGGACCGTGAGAGGGAACTATCCGGGTGAGCAAAACCCACTCAGGCTTGAGTGGCGACGAGGGTAATTAAGTGCCGCGTGCCTGAACCTGCCTCCCTGTTCAACTTTCTCTATCTCCAAACTTTCCTGTCAAGTTGCAAGCAAGAAAAATAAACTCTTTTATTGGGTTTAATACTGTCTGGACAATGGCCTTCTTCTGAGAGAGAGAATAGACTTTTCCCTACACTCTAGGGACGAGAACCAACGGAAAGAGGTAACTCGCTGCAGGACCCAAAACTATTAACACCGCTCACCCTCCACAAGATGGAGGATACTGGGCATGGGGCATGGTGTGTCCCACTCTGCAAGTGGAGGTAAGCAGGGTAGAGAAGGATCTGTGTGCTACACAAAAATTCTACTGCCAATGGGGGCACTTATTTCAAAGTTCCAAAAATTAACATATATGGCCATAGTCATAAAGTTAAGAGATTTTCCTTATTTCCTTGACCCTAGACCATGTATAGTGTGGTGGCTTTTTAATCCTACACTGAGTTTTGAGCATGGATAGTTCGGCTTACCCAGTGTTCGAGTGGCAGTGGAGAGGAGCTGCTTGGAGCAGAAAGCTACTTGTCAATTACGTTCAGACCTTGACAGAAACCCCAACTGACAGCTGTGCTGAAAATTTTGGCCAATAGATTTTATTTTTCTTGGCGTTAAGAAGGTCCTGGAGGGATCTGCTGGTGCTTCCTTCATTCCATGTATGATCAAGAGAGCTGTATTATCTCTTGCTTTACTTCAGGATTTCTCCAGAACCTCTCTGAACGTCTAGAACTCCCTACCTCAATCTGTCTGGCTATCTTCTACTGTTTCCTCCTCTAGGTGATCTCTGAAAACTCATCTCTTCAGGGAAGCCTATCCTACCCCAAGCTAACGGCTGAAATTTTACTTTCTCAAACAATTCATTCCCACTCAGTTACAACCTTTTGTATCACATTCCCTTTTAGATAAGTTCTCACTAGCAAGGCCCTCCTAACCCTCTTGTCTTATATTTATTTCGTAAAGTGATGTGCCAACTGTTGGTGCTATATTAATCTTGTATAACAATGATAATAATCATTTAAAAAATACAACATCCCACTCACTCCAACCCCCCTCCTCCCAAAAAAAACTCCCTTACTGCAGAGAACCAACCCTCTTCAGTACTTCAAAGATCTACTGCCAATGGAGGGCACCTATTTAAAAGTTCAGAAATTTAATAGATATGGCCATAGTCATAAAGTTAAGAGATTTTCCTTATTTCCTTAGCCACATTCAGACACTGTGTAGTGTGGTGGCTTCTTGATCCTATACTGAGTTTTGAGCATGGATAGTTCAACTTACTCAGTGTTCAAGTGGCACTGGATGGGAGCTGCTTGGATCAGAAAACTATTTGTCAATTACATTCAGACATTGACAGAAACCCCAACTGATAGCTGTGCTAAAAATTTTGGCCAATAGATTTTATTTTTCTTGGAGTTAAGAAGGTCCAGGAGGGATCTGCTGGTGTTTCCTCTATTCCATGTATGATCAAGAGAGCTGTATGATCTCCTGCTCTCTAGCTCCCTCATCACCTCCTCCCATGCTTTACTCCAGGATTTCTCCAGAACTTCTCTGAACCTCTAGAACTCCCTACCACAATCTGTCTGGCTATCTCCTACAGTTTCCTCCTCTAGGTGATCTATGAAAACTCATCTCTTCAGGGAAGCCTATCCCACCTTAAGCTAACGTCTGAAATTTTACTTGCTCAAACAATTCCTTCCCACACAGTTACAACCTTTTGTATCACATTACCTTTTAGATAAGTTCTCATTAGAAAGGCCCTCCTAACCCTCTTGTCTTATATTGTCTCTCTTTATTTTGCAAAGTGATGTGCCAACTGTTGGTGCTATATTAATCTTGTATAAAAAATTTAATTATCATTCAAAAAATACAACATAGCTCTTACTCCACTGCATTCATCCCCCCCCGAAAAAAAACTCCCTTACTGCAGAGAACCAACCCTCTTCAGTACTTCAAAGATCTGTCAGCATAAAGATATAATGTTGTTGCAAGTCCCCTCTTAGTTTATATATTGTAAAATTTGATTTACATCCTTTCATGCTGATAATCCCCAGTCTGTTGCTTAGTCTTTTCCTTGGTGGCTTAGAGTTAGCTCTGTGTATTTTTTCTGCGTGATCACTGTTTATACCCTTGGGAAGGGGTTACAATCTGGTGATCTCCCCAGGTAAGGATGTGCTACTGAATCCTTTTTTACTGTGTGTGTGTCAATAATATTAAACCTGTGACCAGGCTATGGGTAGCTAAGTGTATTCTTAGCATACAGTAAGTTAGCTCACTGCCTCTGTAGCTCAAGACACTGTGGAGCAATTCATCCTCAATATTCATGGTAGAAGCATTGAAGTTGCTCAAGTAATTTTAAAGGCAGCTTAGCTTACACTACATCTCCATCCCACTGGTAACTGAAAAGCCTTCTAGTATTTTTATCTTTAACCACTTCCCTACCCGCCTATAGACATATAACGTCCACAAATGGGATCTCCCATCCTTGGTGGATGTCATATGATGTCCTGGGCTTCCTGGTGTGCCCGCGGCATTGCTCGGGATCTGGTGCGCATGCCCGGTGGCCGCGATGTCCGCCGGGCACCCGCGATTGCCTGCAATCACGACAGGACCGTGGATCTGTGTGTGTAAACACACAGATCCATGTCCTGTCAGCGGTGAGGAGACCTATGTGTGTTCCCAGTACAGAGGAACACACATCAGTCTCCTCCCCTTGTGAGTCACCTCCCCCTACAGTTAGAATGACTCACTATAGGGAACATACTTAACCCCTTCAGCTCCTCCTAGTGTTAACTCCTTCCCTGCCAGTCACATTTACACAGTAATCAGTGCAGTTTTAGAGCACCAATCACTGTATAAATGTGAATGGTCCCAAAAATGTGTCAAAAGTGTCCGATATGTCCGTCGCAATGTCGCGGTCACAATAAAAATAGCAGATCGCCGCCATTACTAGTAAAAAAAATACAAATAAATAAAAAATGCCCTAAATCTATCCCCTATTTTGTAGATGCTATATCTGTTGCACAAACCAATTAATATACGCTTATTGCGATTTTTTTTACCAAAAATATGTAGAAGAATACATATTGGCCTAAACTGTGGAAAAACAATGTTTTTTTATCGATTTTTTGGGGGATATTTATTATAGCATAAAGTAAAAAATATTGAATTTTTTTCTAAATTATTGCTCTATTTTTGTTTATAGCACAAAAAATAAAAACCGCAGAGGTGATCAAATACCACCAAAAGAAAGCTCTATTTGTGGGAAAAAAAGGATGTCAATTTTGTTTGGGTACAACGTCGCACGACCGCACAATTGTCAGTTAAAGCGATGCAGTGCCGAAAGGCAAAAAGTGCTCTGGTAAGGAAGGGGGTAAATTCTTCTGGGGCTGAAGTGGTTAAAGTAAATTCAGAGCAGTCATTCTGAAGGTGGGAGCAAGGTGAGCAGTGAAGTTTTAATGCTCCGGCATTTCTCCAAATCCACACACCCAGTGCTTAGGGTTTGATTTATTAAAGGTATATAGGCTGTGTAGTTGCACTCTGCAAGTGCAGTTGCTTCAGAATTTTGTTTTCCCGTTAAACAAGGTGTTATTGAGTTAAGATGCATACATAATCAAAAAAAGATTTGCTTACAGAGGTTACAGTACTGTCACATAGTGCAAATATTACAATCAAAATATCTACAGTAAGCTTCGCAGAGTTGCATGTGCTGATATACATCTATGAGTTTACATACAGTGAACCATTGAAATAAAGAAAAAGCAAACAATAGTAAGTTCAATATTGGGAACTGATGACAGTTCTACCATTAACTGCATGTCTCTGAGACTGCAGCCAGCGGTCCCAAATTGTATTATATTTGGCTGGGCAGCCTCTATTAGTATATATGCATTTCTAGTATTGTAAGGTTGCATTTATTTCTGCTTTCCACTCTAAAAAATTGGGGGGGGGGGGCAGTGGCCTCATCCATTTCCGGGCTATGATCTTCCTAGCCGAGAATAGCGATTAATGGAGGAAAGTTTTAGTATATTTATCCATTTCTTCGGCGAAAATTCCAAGCAGACATTGCTTTTGGTCAAGTGTAATGGGAGAACCCATGGTATCATGCAAGAAAGTTATGATTTGTTTCCAGAGGTCCTGGATTTTTGGGCAGGCCCAAAGGAGATGAAAGAACATGCCCGTCTCTTGGCCACACAACAAACACAGGGTAGGCTGGTCACGTTTGTATCTAGCCACACGTAGAAGGGTAAGGTATGCCCTGTGAGTTATGAAGATTTGAGACAGCTTGTCAGAGAGCCTAGGGGATACTGCTTTACAGGTCTCCAAAGCCTCCTCCCACTCCTCATCCTCCAGTGATCCCACCTCTCTCTCCCAACGGGGTTTTAGAGAAAACACCACTTTAGTGGAAATGGGGGTGGACAGCACGTTATAGAAGGTTGCGGATAAGTATGTGGAAATTGCACTCGGGCCGCGTGTCTAATCTGGAAAAACCTGAAGAGCATACGATTATGTAGTGAGAATTTGTCTTTAAGTATTTGATAGGTTTTGAGATTTCCGTCTAAGAGTAGGTGGTGTAATTAATAGACACCCTGTGCGGCCCATAGCTCAGAGCCCTGAGCATGAAGAAATTCTTTTAAGCTCCTGTTATGCCATAGTGGCGTAAAATCATTGTGCTGAGGTATCCCCAGTTTGGTAGATGCAAGATCCCAGATGCGCTTGTAGTGGCATAACAGGGACTTTGCATCCAGTACTTCTGCATCCCGCCGAAATCGCGTACAGCGTGCAGAGCAGTAGTAGAAACCGCAAACTGTCAGTTTTGTCAATGTGAAACAATTGGGACAATTGTGATGCAATATAATAAAGGTTAAAATCCGGCAAAGCCATACCTCCCATATCAGTTGGGTTTTTAAGTGCTTGCCAGGCAAGTTTATGTCTAACGGCACCCCAGACAAATGGCTTGAGAAGAGCTTTGAGTGATTTAAAGTGTTTTAGGGGTAGGTATATCGGGGTGTGCCATAGGACATACAAGATTTTGGGAAGGAGGACCATTTTTATCAAGTTTATGTGGCCCCACACCCCTTAGGGCAATCGGGCCCAGACCCAGATTTTGGTTCTGACCATTGAAAACAGGGGTTCTATATTAGGCGCGATATAATCAGCCAGGCTCCTAAAAATGTGTACCCCCAAGTACTTAATGGTGTCCACCCGTTGAAGTGGTATTCCTGCCTGGGACTCGGGCGGTGGGAAGCTATCAATCGGCAGAATCTGTGATTTCCCCCAGTTGATCTTGAGCCCGGAAAAAGTTCCGAACTTTTCGATCGCCCGGAGTGTAACTTGGAGGGAGGGACCCGAGTCAGCAAGATAAAGCAGTGTATCGTCCGCATACATACTAATTTTTTCTATTAAGGGGCCTACCTGTAATCCTACAATCTCTGGGTTCATGCAAATAGACACAGCCAAGGGTTCTGCAGCAAGAGCATATAGAAGTGGGGAGAGTGGACAGCCTTGTCTCGTACCCCTGCTAAGGTCAAAGGCCAGAGACGGCCAGCCATTCGCCACAACTTTGGCCGTGGGAGCCTGATAAAGTAGCCTGACCCATTTACGGAACCGGGAACCAAAGTCAAATGCCTTAGCCATGTCCAATGTCACAACTACCCGAGATCCTACATTTTCGTGTGTGGCCTGCAAGTTAATATAAAGCCTGTGCAGGTTGAAGGAGGTATTACAGCCTGGCATGAATCCTGCTTGATCTGTATGTATCAAAGAAAGTATAACTTGATTCAGCTCGTTTGCTAGTATTTTGGCAAGAATTTTAACATCCACCTGTAAGAGGGAGATGGGGCGATAGGACTCCGGGTGGTCGCTTCTCTCATAGATGGGGGGAGTGCAAACGATTCAAACAGGTGGTTGTATAGGGCTAACTGCTTAGGTGTCAGGACCTCACTATACTGAGAATAAAATTCAATTGGAAGACCGTCCGAGCCTGGGGATTTGGACCTAGCAAACCCAGCAATAGCATCTGCAATCTCCTCCGTGGTAAGGGGTGCCTCAAGAAGGCTGATCTGGTCGGCATTTAGGTGTTAAAGCGTGATGCCCTTGAGAAAGGAGTTCATCAGGCCTTCATCCACTGAACTCGTGGACGTATATAGCTCATTAAAAAAATCCCTAAACATGGAGGACACCACAGATGGATCCGTAATTTGTTGGCCATGAGGGCCATGCAAGGAAATTACCACAGGGGGTCTATCCTTCGCTGTGGACCAGGTAAGCCAAGAGATTGCCAGCCTTCTCCCCATGCTCGAACATCTTTTGTTTAGCAAAAAACAGTTTCTGTCTAGCTTTTGCAAATTGGAGTTGGGTTACCACTCTTGTCTGCAATTTAAGTGTACTCGCCTTCTCCGGGGTGGGGTCTGCCACATATCCCTGTTCTGCAAGGGACAACTCTGCCATCGCCTTATCAAAGGCGTCAGCAGAGTCCGCCTTAATCCTGTTTATGCAGGAGACCAGGGACATGCGGGCATGGAGCTTAAAGGACTCCCACACAGCCACCACAGGGGCGGAGCGGTCATTCTCCCTGAAGTACAGCTTCCACTCAGTGACAAGCTCATCATCCTCAGGTAACAATGAGAGCCAGAATGGGTTCAAGCGCCATGCTCGCATTGGTTTGTCCACAGGTACGCTTAGCGTAATCCAGTACGGGCTGTGATCAGAAAGTAGCCTGTGACAGAACTTAGTCTCTAGCAGCCGAGGTGTGAGGCCCTGTGAGATGAGGATGAAGTCAATCCTGGACATGGAGCTGTGTGAGGTGGAAAAACAGGAATATGATTGATTGTGAGGAAATCTATGTCTCCAGGTATCAATCAGGTGAAAAGAGGAAATCAGTTTAGAAAATGTAGTATCTGTCGCTACCCCTAGAGTGGGAGGCAAGAGGTGGAGCCTATCCAGAGTGGGGTTCAGCGTGGTATTGAAATCCCCCAGCCAAACTGCTTTGACTAAGGGATGCCGTGCCATAAATGCAATCCCCTCTAGTATTATGGACATAGAAAATGGGGGGGGGGGGTACATAGAAGGCCAAAAGAAGGAATGGCTCCCCATATAGTTTGGTAGACAGAAAGAAATAACGGCCCTGTGGATCCGTGGAGGCTTCACATAGTTCGAAATGCACCGATTTAGCATTCAGTATGGAGACTCCGTGTGCATGGGCTGTGTGGGTCGCTTCAGAACTTAGTTAATGAGATAAACCTTCACTTTACAAAGAATACCCAATCACGTGCAAGGAAAACAGCATTTTTGCTTGCACATAATTGGATGATGGAAGCTTCTGCTCATTTACTAAGCTCCGGAGCAAGTGCACTTTACAAAGTGCACAATCTATTCTCCCTTAGTAAATCCACCCGTTAGTGTCAGGTTAAATATCAACACTATTAGATATATTAGATATATTTGTGTGAGAGGTTTAGTATACCTTTAAACTCTTCTCTAACTCATTCCTAAATTGTCATTTTTACATTTGCTTTAATGTGATATAATGACTGACAGCTGTTTTTATTTGTCTTTTGTCTTTTAAAGTGTGGCCAGAAAATGAAATGACAGCAAGCTCTCTTATTGTTTATGTTGAGCATCTGTTTTTTGAAATCGTCTGATCCATCATCAATCTTGTATAGCAAACGCTGGGAGATGAAACAAAGCCCTCCCTTTGCATCTAAACTCTTTTATTTAAAAAATGCCAGTAACTGTAACAATTTGCTACAGCTTGTTTGTGCAGGGCTACTCAAGTTTTAATGTGACATGTCCCGAGGGTGCGGTGATGCATGAAGTAAGTAGGGAAATCTCCTCTTGCCGCAATTGAATGTATCATGCCAGTTAATGTATGTTAGGCTGGTCCTAAGCTGTCACTACTGAATAACATGATAAAGAGAGAAACAGAAGCACATTTGACAGTCCTTTGAGGGTATTCATTCAACGAACATTGATAAACTGTTTTAGGCTTCTTTCACACTGAAGCGCTGGATGCACTGGTGGTACAGCACCGCTATACCGTTGATTTTGCCGCGATTTGCGGGCGCTAGCGGGGTGATTTTAACCCCCGCTAGTGGCCGAAAAAGGGTTAAAAACGCCTGCAATAATGCTTCTTTGCAACGTTTTGTGGGCGTTTTGGAGGTGCTACCCCATTGATTTCAATGGGCAGGGGCGCTATAGGAGCTGTATTTTTACCACTCCTATCGCGCCTCAAAGATGCGGCTTGCAGGAGTTTTTTTACCCTCCAACCAGCGCACCGCTCCAGTGTGAAAGCCCTCGGGGCTTTCACACTGGATACAAACGAGCGGCTTTTTCAGGGTGCATTGCAGGCGCTATTTTTAGCGCAATAGCGCCTGCAAAGCGCCTCAGTGTGAAAGGGGCCTTATGCTGCACAATGACTATTGCACATTCACATGGCGTTACATAGGGTCACTGTCCACAGACACGGCTTAACCTTATTTATTTCATTATATCTTGCTGAGGTTTCTGAAATTTGTTTTGTTTCATGCAACTTCATCCAATCGGATTATATCAAGCACTGTGTATGAAAGCTGTGATCATATAATAAATACCTTGCTTGTTATTAAAAATGTTACAGGTTTTTGAGAAGCTTGATGGCAACCTTGATTTTTTTTTTCCAGTCCAACAATATTAGGGTGTATTTGTGACACAAGATTTGCAGAGCATTGTGGAATTCTTAAAAATAGAGCATAACAGATAATTGCTTTCAGAATGTCTCTCTCTAATTGAAAGTTTGCATGGAGCTGTATAGGGTGGTATTGGGGAGAAGAGTCAGTACCGGTTCACACTTATGCCCTCCAAATTTGCAGTGAATTCTGTGAGGATTCCACACCGCATCCAAATCGCACCTTGCTCACGCGAAGCACTGCGGGTGTGCATGTTAACCATTTTAAGACCACCCCGCGCAGATATACTGCAGCTGGGCAGCCCTCCTGCATGAACTCACGTACCTGTACGCGATTTTGTGCACAGGGTCTGGGGCTCATGCGCGCACCACCCGGGACCCGCCAATCATTCTTAGGAGAGGCAGAACGGCGGTCTGCCTATGTAAACAAGGCAGATCGCCTTTCTGCCAGAGAGGAAAATGGGGAGTATGTGTTTCTGCTAAGCAGAAACACAGTTCTCTGTTTTCCTACAGTAAAAGCACTCCCCCCACAGTTAGAAAGCCCCCCCCTAGGGACACACTCAAACCTTTGATTGGCCCTGATGTTAACCCCTTCCCTGCCAGTGTCATTAGTATAGTGACAGTGCAATTTTTTTTACCACTGATCACTGTAATAATGTCACTGGTCCCCAAAAAGTGTCAAAAGTGTAATTCAGGTGTCCGATGTGTCCGCCGCAATGTCGCAGTTCCGCTATAAATTGCTGTTCGCCGCCATTACTAGTTAAAAAAAAAATGCATAAAAATATCCCATAGTTTATAGACGCTATAACTTTTGCGCAAACCAATCAATATACACTTATTGGCATTTTTTTCTACGAAAAATATGTAACAGAATACATATTGGCCTAAATTGATGAAGAAATTTGTTTTTTTTTAAAAATTGTCAGTCTTTTTTTGTTTATAGCGCAAAAAAATAATTGCAGAGGTGATCAATCACCACCAAAAGAAAGCTCTATCTGTGGGAAAAAAAGGACATCAATTTTATTTGGGTACAGTGTCGCACGACCGCACAATTGTCAGTTAAAGTGGAGTTCCACCCTGAAAAAAAATTACACCAAAATGCAACAAAAAAATTGAAAAAAAACTGTTGAAAAAAAAAAATGTACTCACCCGAAATAGCGGTTACTATGCGGAAGTCCCTAATCTGCCCCTTCCTTATTCACGGTGGGTCTCCTTCCGCATCCTCTTCTAGTGAATGGAGTGCGCTGCCTTCTGGGAACTGTGTGTAATCCCAGAGAGCAGCCGTCCATTCAGAAATCGTCACGAGACTCGCGCATGCGCAGTAGGAAACGGGCAGTGAAGCTGTAAGGCTTCACTGCCTGTTTCCCTTAGTGAGGATGGCGGCGCGGGACATGCAGTGATCGAGGGATCGGCATTGGGGGGGCCATCATCGTGGGCGAGTAGGACAGGTAAGTGTCCTTATTAAAAGTCAGCCGCTACGTGTTTGTAGCTGCTGACTTTAAAAAATAAAAAATAAATTGCGGGTGGAATCCCGCTTTAAGTAATGCAGTGCCGTATCACAAACAATGACCTGGTCAGGAAGGGGGGTGAACCTTCCAGGGCTGAAGTGGTTAAGTTAACGACACCCCAAAATCGTTTTGCAAAACGCAGTGTGATTTGCAGAATTGGCCAAGAAAAGCATCCTGCACGATTTTGAACAGAACACACTGTCCAGCAAATGTAGCAGTTACATGGCTATGACAAACCATTTACTACTGGCAGGGGTGCTTACAATGATGAGCCTTTTTTTATTTGTGTAAAACACACTTATAAAGTAATAACTGGAGTTTGGAATCAGTTTTGTTAGTGTATTTAAATCTGCTGGTACATCTAACATTCCCCTCCCAGTCTGATACTGCTGCTGTCAAAATGTGTCCCTGTGCTTCTTCATCCAAAGTGGAGGCACTCTAATACAGGAGGTTTGTTACTTGTTAGATCCCTAGTAAAAAACAGGGAAAAAGCCCAAAAAAATAAATAAATAAGAAACCGATTGCAGTCATTTAATGTTGGTAAGCTGAAATACATAACATTTTTGGTTTTGTGTTTACCATTGCTTTAACACATGTTCATTTATTGATTTTTTGCAAAAGGTGAAATATGCCGTCTTTGAGAGTATTTGAGAATAGGAAGAAAGTTTCCAAATATATGAAATGTAGGGTATAGCGCAACCAGATGGCTACAAATAGGTAAACATTATGCTGTATATTTATATACAGTATATATATATATATATATATATATATATATATATATACTGTATATAAATATATATATATATATGTATATATATATATATATATATATACTGTATATTGTATGTGTATTGTATAATGTATATCATGCATATATATATATATATATTATATTTATATAGAATGAATACAAATAGAAAAGGAAAATGGTAAAGTACGGCTGTGGGAAAAGCGCGGCGATCCAAGCAGAAATGGGAGCAGGTACCTTTCCAAACTAGATACTTACTCAGAAATACAAAACAAAAAAATATATAAATATTTGGGTGAAGTTCCACTTTAGCAATTTACAATTGGCACTTATTGATGTAACAGCAAAAATATTTAAAGCAATGTATTTTAAATCATTTAAAGCCGGCCATACACGGTTCGAAATTCGAAAGCATTTTCTTTCGAAAATCGTATCAAAGAATTTTCATACGAATTTCGCACCGTTAGTGGGCTGCAACAACAGCCAATTTTTGTGCGGCAATCAAATTTGAGGAATCGGACATTTTCTAATCAATGATGGGAGAATAGTGCGAGAAATGTAATAGAAAAAAAAAACTGCGCATGTGCAAGTAAAGAAAATTCCCGAGGGAAAAGAATATTCCCGGCCGAATTTAGAAAATCAATGGTGGCATCATCGGATCACAAAAAAAACGAACTTTCTGATTATGAAAAGAAAATTTGTTCGAAATTCTACCGTGCATGGCCTGCTTAATGGCCTTTACTTTACCTAATCATATATTACAGCAGAATTAAAGAAACGTGATGCAGACAATAATGGTACCACCCATATGAGCTAAACCAGTGGTTCTCAACCTGGGGGTCGGGACCCCCTCGGGGGTCGAATGATGATTTGCCAGGGGTCACCAAATCCTGGGCTGTTCCTGAAGCCCGCAGCTCTCTCCTAGCCTTTTTAGCGGCCTCCCAGCAGGGCTGTCCCTGGAGCCCGTGGCCGCCCACTCAGCCTCTTTGCAGACTAGAAGGAGGGCTGAAGGAGACCCTATCTCCTGATTTCGGCATAGGTGTCACTGTTACAAGACACCACAAAGTCGGAGACACAGTGAGTAACACTACCTGTGATTATAGTTCCCATTAAAAGTCCCCACTACAGTTCTCAGATCAGCAGATGACCTTGATCAAGAGCACCTAAGTTGGCTGATCAGAACTCCCCCCCAGCACTGCCACTCATCCCATCCCCCCTCCAAGTAGTAAGAGAAGGAATAAAAATAGAGAATACATGGAAGGGAGGGGAAAAGAGGGGGAGGAACAAAGAAAAAGGGAGAGAAAGAATAAGAGAAAGAACAAGAAAGACGGCTAGAGAGAGGGATGGAGGGGGAGAGAAAGAAATTAGGATAGAGAGATAAAAGGGAAAGAAAGGAGAACAAAGAGAGTGGTACATCCTAAAATGTACCATAAGTGTTTAATACTGTACAGGTGGAAGGGACTCGGGGAGCGCTGAATGTCTATGGGTTGGGGGCGCAAATTACTTGTCTTGCCTTGGGTGCTGACAAGTGACAACCCACGCTAAAATAATTTTACTGTTGGGGGTCCCCACAACTTGGGAAATTTTATTAAGGGGTCACGGCACTAAAAAGGTTGAGAACAACTGAGCTAAACAAATAGATTTTATTTTAGCCTGTTCTAGAAAAATGAAAGATTTCATCTGATTGTTTTTTATTGAAAACATTGTTATTTTTTCAGCTTGGTGACAGAGTATTGTAGGGTACAATCACAACATTTCATTTTGGAAATAAATCAAAATAGCAATAGGATTTAGAAAATTCAACTTTATTTATAGGGTACTGTGACTGTGTATAATGATTAATGGCATCCTCCGAAGTAATAATGAGGCATATAAACTCATAGCTAGCTTTATCAGTAGTTTTCACATGGCATAGTATGGAAAATTCATTCCATTTACTTCCATTACTGTAACTACATTTTGACATAATAGCCCTGTTAGCTGTATCTGCATAGTTATAATAAAATTGAGTGCTTTCTTTTTTGTTACTAACACTATATTTTACCAAAAGTTTTTGGTTTGCCTGTACCTAATCTAATTTTCTAACTGCGGCTTTTTTTTCGTGTTGTTCACGTCAGCTTGCTATATGGCAAGGATTTTAAAAACTTTTCCTACGGGAAACTATATTCATTTATTGGTTAGTTGCATTTACATTTTTATAGTTGACAAGTTTACAGTCCATGTAGATTTGCACAAAAAAAAAAACACAGTCCAATGCACAAGGGCTTTGTGCTGCAAGTCCATAGCATAAACCATACAAAACATCTTCTTGTCAAAGCCACTAACTATAGTTCAGGTAATTTCCTGAAAATCAAGATGTCCCCTAATGGGTTCCCCCAACAGGCAGCAGCTATGCTTTTTATGATTTTGTCTGCATTCAGCCTTTTCATCTAGCAGCAAGCTGCCACAGCAGAGAGAATGAGAAAGAACCACGAGCATCAGTAAGCTCACATATACAGTATGTGGACTTCTGAGGCTAATATTGAGGTCTGTGTACCAGGTAAGACATGGACCCTAGGAGTGAAGGCTTTATCCCACCCCAAGCTCTTTATAAGAGAAGTATGTCCAAAGCTTTTTTGGCAATACTTCTCTTCTAGATCACAGGAGTGCACATCCTTGTGCTCTCCTATGACTCAGAATCAGCTGACAGCAGGCTAATCATTGCTGTCAGCTGAAAACAAATGTAACCCTGTCATTTTTGTATTGCTTACTGCGTCCACATTATCGAGTTTCTCTGTATTTATCCTGGTGTAGCACCCTCTAGTGTGCTACTAGTGTTAGTGTAGGCAAATTGATTTGTATGACTCATGGTAACTGTGCGAATCTGCAATTAGTTTGGGTTACTGCAGGTCAGGTTGGATGGCTCTACAATGCAAGTCTCTGGTACCTCCCTCTGGGTCTAGAAGCTTGTAGAATTTTCTGGAAGTTAGTGGGCAGAGGCCAGGAGGTCCTGACATGCATACTTGGAATCCAATCCCCAGGCTGAATGTCCAGGTAGGATGGCTAGGCCAGCCCTTAACAATGGAAGAGCCATGCTAGCCGGGGAATTGGGTGGAAGATGGAGTGCTGAGGAGGTTGTCGGTGGCATAGATGGGGTGCCCTAGGTCTAGGGAGGGCCTTTTTTCCTCCAGGCTGGGCTCAGGCTGGCTTCGGAAGATCCAATGAGCAGAACGGTTTCAGAAGGAATCTTGCCTGAGAGCGGTGGAAGCAAGGAGGACAGAGTGAGTACATCAGCACACCCAGGGATTCACAAGGGGAGAAACTGCCACATGTAGCAAGCTTTCAAAAGGACCGCATTGTGCTTAACCCTTTTATCCCCTGTCTAGGAGATCTTTAGAGCAGGAGCCAGGAAGGCTGGTGGTACCTGCAAGCATTGGAGCTGGGAGCAGTTCTGCAGATGTAAAGGAGATACTCCTAGTCCGCAAGGGACTTTTGCTACTGATCCTTAAAGACTAAGTATGTCAAGGACGGAGAGCAGTCCAGCATCTTATCTCTGTACATAGGAAGGAAGTAGTCTCCCATCTGTTGTTTTTGTCAAGTTGGACATCCCATAAAATCCTCTACCCTATCCAAGTTGTTAACCCTAATAAAACAACAAAAACAAAGCCAAGGAACTAGTGTCTGGGTGCAAGTAAAAAAAATGCGTGTTCCCTGGCTGTGCAGGCATACGGGAGCCAGTTACCAGCAGCTTTTGCAGTGGTTGTGCTACACTGGTGACCATCCTCACTGGGATTGAAGATGAGGTTAAATCCAAATTTTGAGTGGTCACCAGAACAGAAATAGAGGGCAAATCTTCCACTAGGAACACATGTCCTGGTGACAACTGTCTAAAAAGGGATTTTCCTACATTTAAAGAGATACAGTGGGTATGTAAAGTATTCAGACCCCCTTAAATTTTTAACTCTTTGTTATATTGCAGCCATTTGCTAAAATCATTTAAGTTATTTTTTTTTCCTCATTAATGTACACACATATTGACAGAAAAACACAGAATTGTTGACATTTTTGCAGATTTATTAAAAAAGAAAAACTGAAATATCACATGGTCCTAAGTATTCAGACCCCTTGCTCAGTATTTAGTAGAAGCATCCTTTTGATCTAATACAGCCATGAGTCTTTTTGGGAAAGATGCAACAAGTTTTTCACACCTGGATTTGGGGATCCTCTGCCATTCCTCCTTGCAGATCCTCTCCAGTTCTGTCAGGTTGGATGATAAACGTTGGTGGACAGCCATTTTTAGGTCTCTCCAGAGATGCTCAATTGGGTTTAAGTCAGGACTATTGGACAGGTGATGAGCAGTGCCTGGTTTTCTCCACACATACCGCTTAGAATTAAGGCCAAAAAGTTCTATCTTGGTCTCATCAGACCAGAGAATCTTATTTCTCAACATCTAGGAGGCCTTCAGGTATTTTTTAGCAAACTCCATGCAGGCTTTCATGTGTCTTGCACTGAGGAGAGGCTTCCGTCAGGCCACTCTGCCATAAAGCCCCGACTGGTGGAGGGCTGCAGTGATGGTCGACTTCCTACAACTTTCTCCTATCTCCTGACTGCATCTCTGGAGCTCAGTCACAGTGATCTTTGGGTTCTTCTTTACCTCTCTCACCAAAGCTCTTCTCCCCCGATAGCTCAGTTTGGCCGGACGGACAGCTCTAGGATGGGTTCTGGTCGTCCCAAACGTCTTCCATTTAAGGATTATGGAGGCCACTGTGCTCTTAGGCACCCTAAGTGCAGCAGAAATGTTTTTGTAACCTTGGCCAGATCTGTGCCTTGCCACAATTCTGTCTCTGAGCTCTTCAGGCAGTTCCTTTGACCTCATGATTCTCATTTGCTCTGACATGCACTATGAGCTGTAAGGTCTTATATAGACAGGTGTGTGGCTTTCCTAATCAAGTCCAATCAGTATAATCAAACACAGCTGGACTCAAATGAAGGTGTAGAACTATCTCAAGGATGATCAGAAGAAATGGACAGCACCTGAGTTAAATATATGAGTGTCACAGCAAAGGATCTGAATACTTAGGACCATGTGATATTTCAGTTTTTCTTTTTTAATAAATCTGCAAAAATGTCAACAATTCTGTGTTTTTCTGTCAATATGGGGTGCTGTGTGTACATTAATGAGGAAAAAAAATTAACTTAAATGATTTTAGCAAATGGCTGCAATATAACATATACGATAATATATACCGTATATACTCGAGTATAAGCCGACCCGAATGTAAGCCGAGGCACCTAATTTTACCACAAAAAAAATGGGAAAACTTATTGACTCGAGTATAAGCCTAGGGTGTCCATCTGCATGCCTCGCTGTGCCTCACTTTGCCTCACTGTATCCATGTGCATGCCTCACTGTGTCCATGCCTCACTGTGCCCATGCCTCACTGTGTCCATGCCTCACTGTGCCCATGTCTCACTGTACCCATGCCTCACTGTGTCCATGACTAGACTGACGTTTAACATGGGAGTCTATGGAAGGGGTGCCTGGTTTGAAAAATCGGTGCTCCCTGACCGTAGGTCCCCCAGACAACAACCTTTGCACACTTATAGAGGAGAAATGGGTCTACATGTGTGCCAAGTTCTGGGTCCAGGGGACCTACGGCCAGATGGTACCGGGTCCCCAAATTCACCAGAGAAATTACCGTTTAACATGGGAGTCTATGGAAGGGGTGCCCGGCTTTGAAAAATCGGTGCTCTCCAGCCGTAGGTCTCTCGGACAACAAACTTTGTACACTTGTAGAGGAAGAGTGGGGATACATGTGTGCCAAGTTTGGCCAGTACCGGGTCCTCAAAATCTGGGAGATCAGGCGCAAAACGGCGACTCGAGTATAAGCAGAGGGGAGCATTTTCAGCACAAAAAAACATGCGGAAAAACTCGGCTTATACTCGAGTATATACGGTATATATATATATATATATATATATATATATTAGGCTTGTGCACAACGGAAAAATTTGTTCCGTTTCGGTTCGTTTCTTTCCGGTCCTGTTGATTCGTAATCATTTGTAATTTTGCTAGACGGGATTTTTCGTGTTCGGACTCATTCGTATTTTTGCAAGCGACATTTTTCGTTGAATTTTTTGTTGCTTTATAATTCGTACTTTCGGTAGAGTACGTTGTTTTTCGTTGATTCTGGACACAACTCCTACTTTCGTAACTTTTTTTGGGTTCGTTGATTCGTAATTTTCTGTGTCTCTCTCACGACGACGCTGCCTATTATGCCTAATGTGCTTCGAATGGATTTGTACTTTTCGAAATACATAGCGGTTATTTGTAACGATTCGAAATCTCGTATTTTACTTTCGTTTTTTACATGCGGCTATAGCCTCCGCCCCTGTACACCATTTTGAGAGGGTTCAGCACGGTGAGGGAGAAGCAGAGAGCAGAGCAGAGTGTTATTGTGCTTCGAATGGATTAGAAATCTCGTATTTTACTTTCGTTTTTTACATGCGGCTATAGCCTCCGCCCCTGTACACCATTTTGAGAGGGAGTTCAGCACGGTGAAGGAGAAGCAGAGAGCAGAGCAGAGTGAGTGTTATTGTGTTTCCAATGGATTTGTACATTCATAAGTTTTTTCATAACGAATTATGCCGAAGACATTCGGGCATTCGCTATTTTGCGGTATAATTTATTTCGGATTCGGTTTTATTCGTAATTGCTTTGTTCGGAAATTCGAATGCTTCCGAATGTCCGAAAGTTGCTAAATTCGGACGAATTTCGATTTGTTACGAAACGAATTGCACAAGCCTAATATATATATATATAAAAGAGTGAAAAATGTAAGGGGGTCTGAATACTTTACGTACCCACTGTATACAGTATCTTAATTCCTGTTGTGTCCACAAGACAGGAAAACATAGGAAATTTCCCAGTGGGAAACAAAGTAAAAAAACCTGAAAGGTTTTACATTTAGTTTAACAAGTTTCTAGCCATCGTGCACTTAACATTAGGGTAATAAAGCAACCTATGATCTCAAAAACAAATGATAACTGGCTTAACCTATTAACAATTTAAATCAGCTTTTCCAGTAACGTTACACCTTCCTATCCACATGTTTACAACACTAAACACTGCAAACACGCGTAAGTGCTTGTAAATAAGTATCATTTGATCTGATTTGAAACTATAAATTATAGTACTTTAGCAGGTGTTTTTCAGATTTGACTGTGAACAACACCAAATTATATCTTGGGTTCGTCATTAGACTGTAAATGCCTTTCAAGGGACATGTGTTTATACTGTATATAAACATAAGTAAAGTCTTGGAAAGAAATCTGCCAAGCTATTCAAAAAAAAACCTTGTGTTTAATCTATTGCTAAAGTGCATAGTTGATAACTTTGAAATTTATCAAACAATATGCTTATGGAAAAGGAGAGAAGGCCTTGTGGAATTAAACTTTAAATTCCTTGCTGAGCCGTAATCAAATTTCATACACATTTGTAATATCACTTGCAAATCTAAACAAACATTGAAAATCCTATATTTGCATAATTAGACTCTTCATCCAACCCGAATGCAATTAAAGTGTACCTGTACTAGACTGTACTGCACACAATGCATCAAAACTGCCCCATGGAGTGTAGAGAGTAGAGATGAGCAGAATGATTTCACCAGACTCGATTTCACAGAGACGTTAGTGATTTTGTCTTTTCTGAAATCTTGTCAAAATTAGCCATGAGGATTGCTTTGTTGAGACAAAAAAAATAAAATAAATAACATGGCTTCGTTTTCTGACAAAGCCATGAGACCACCATGTAAATTGGATATAACCCTCAACCCACGCAAACCAAACCAGATTAATATAACCAATTCATATATTATTGTGAAAGACAAGTGATAATTTGATTTAAAACTAAGTATACATAAATAATACAATCTTAAATAAAATAATCTAATCTCTGGAGCTGCCCATTGTAAGCCTATGAATAGTGTAGCAAATTTTAATAAACGCGCACGGTTATTAAAATTTGCTACTCTATAAATGGGACCAAAGCTGACAAAAGCTTATCCCTAATGTAGATCAAGCTTGGATTCCCTCTTGAGTGTCCAAGGAGGTGTAAATGCACAGTTCTCCATAAGGGCAGATTTAGAAATGCATCTAAATCACCCTTGCCTCTAAAGCCCGATCCGTGTTCGGATTATGCTCCAGAGACCACAGACAGGTGGTGGAGAAGAAATGTGACATCTCCTCACCATCTGTTTTAACCCCATTTTTGCAGACAAATGTGCCACAACATTAAATGACTAAAAGAGAACTTACAGATTAGGGGCTAACAGACAGACATTAAATGGAGGACAAACAAAGGAGGGCAAAATACTTAAACTGGATGTAAACCCTCACATATATATACCCAGTGAAGTGAACAGCCTCAGATGATACACAGAGATGAAACAAATCTCCCTACATAAGTTTTACATGTATATCTGCTTTCTTCAGCTTTATATATTCTTTAGAAAGTGCACATTGTGTTAGAGATTTTCTCTTCCTGTTCAGCACTGGAAGCGGGTTCTTGGCATACAGCCAAGACAGTTGATTGGAGGAAAGGCACACAGCCCCAGTCCACATAGGCAGAGACTTGCAGAGCTGTGCTGTGACAAGTTAATCTTTCTGCTAATCTATTTATAGCAACCTCCCAGGACACAAATTTTAGGCTGGTTTTATCTCCGTTGATGGAGAACTTGTCAGAAGTTATAATAGTGATAACAGAAGAACGGAGCAGCAGAAAGAGACGGGACTTATTGCTTTGGAGAGAGATAAGAAAACACTACAGATATATGTGCTTAGGTTTACATCAGGTTTACATCCACTTTAAAGGGTTAGTTTACCTTTACAAGCAAAAACATCATACAGTTATGGGTGTCCTGTGTTTTTAAAAACACTGTTTTATTTACTAAAATTGGAGAGTGCAAAATCTGGCGCAGCTTTGCAAAGTTTTAATCTGCACTCTCCAGTATTAGTAAACTAACCCCCATGTGTCGTTTTTAAATATGTAGTTTAATTTAAAGTTTTAAATTAGTCTCTCAGTTCCCCATCAAGCTCTGTCCACCCCTAGTATACCCCTAGTATAAAACTTCAGTACAAACAAGAACAGATTCATGTGTATGTCTGTGACCAGTACATGAATTGACCACAAGCACCAACACTTTTGGTGTTGCCCCCAATGTTGTTTTTGTTTTCCTTTCCTGAGTGTTTTTAAAAGTACAGGGCACCTTTGGCTGCATAGTGCATTTTACTGCAAAGGTGAACTAGAATTTTAAAACAACTACTCAATTGCATAGCTGACTTTAAAGCATCGCTTTTGTAGCATCCCTACAAAAAATATACTTCAATGAGCCATAACTTTATCACCACTGACAGATTAGGTGAATAACATTGATTATCTCATTACAATGGCATCTAAAAGTCAGTGGTAGATATTAAGCAGCAAGTAAACATGTTTTTCCTAAAGTTGATGTGTTGAAAGCAGAAAAAATGAACATTACAGTTTTGGTGCCCATACTGCCCCTTATCCACAGCCAAAAGCACCTACGTGTGCATCAGACCTGGACCACGGTGCAATGGAAGAAGATGGCCTGGTATAATGAATCACATTTTCTTTTACATAACGTGGATGGACGGATGCATGTTCATCACTTACCAGGGGGAGAGATGGCACCAGGATGCAGTATGGGAAGAAGGCAAGTCAGCAGAGGCAGTGTTTTGCTTTGGGCAATGTTCTGCTGGGAAACATTGGGCCCTGCCATTCATGTGGATGTTATTTGACATATAGCACCTACCTAAACATTGTTACTGACCAAGTACATCCCTCCATGGAAATGGTATCCAGCATTTGCGTCCATAGACACAGAATGCGGAACTCAGCCCCACCCCCCAGCACCTCCGTCATTGGATTTGATTGACAGCAGTGGGAGCCAATGGCTGCGCTGCTATCAATCTATCCAATCAAGAGCCGAGAACCCGGGCAGAGAGGTACAGCGTGTCTCCGGCGAGGGAACGAACTGGATCAGGTGAGTCAAATGGGGGGGGGGGGGGTGGGGGCTGGAGGGCTGCTCAGTGACATAACTTTTCTTTTTTCATAGGATGCCTTAAGGTGAAAAAACACAAGGGTTTACAACCCCTTTAAGTCAGCCATAGACGGTTCAAATCTCGGCCAGTTCAGCAGGGATCTGACAAGATTCAAACCACGTATAGACAGGCTGATTATACCTAAGTTCATTGATCAATTTTCATGCGATTTTTAACAGCAAATATAACCATTAGCAATAAACACGGTGTGTTCTCCGGCAGGGATGGCTCCCCGCTGCCCTCGCTGGGAGAACACAATAGCTCTGCGGGAGGGATTCCCCTATTAACACTGACTGTGTTAATGGTGGAAACGAGACCCGTTGTTGCCAGAAAGAAAATTGCATCATCTATGGCCGGCTTTACAGAATATGCTGCTGACACCACCACCCTACTCTCAGCTTGCTGACTGGACAGCGAGTGGAGCAGCAGACTTATGAGGTCATATCTCTGTTCACTCTGCTCTCTACTCCTGTCAGAGTGTTTACTATTAGCACATTTGCATTAAGTCCTGCTGTACAGGGGATTACAGGAGGCTGCTACTAAAGTCTAGTACACATGGGCTGAATTTTGGGTGACATCGGTTGGTTCAATATAAGCCGGCTGTCATTTGGCCCGTGTGTATGGCAGCCAGTCTAACAGAAGCCAGATGAGCATGCTGGAAAACCAGCCGAACGGCTCCCGGTCAGCGCTCTCAATCAATTTGTGAGAGCGCTGACCAGAGTGTTCTGGCGGGGGGGTCACCACCCTGTCAGAACACAATAACCGAGCAAGTAGACATGTGAATTCGTTTTCGTCCGAATGAATTTTCGTCCGAATTTCGGGATATTTCACATTCGTTTTAACAAACGAAAACGAATGTGCAGAGTCCGAAATCTGAAAGATCCGACATAAAAAATGCTTTATTTTCGTTTTGTTGCAACAACAGTTCAATATAGATAGAAGATTCGACATGACAGTGACAATAGCGATCTGTGTCTATTGAACCTGCAGTAGAATGTGCCAACCTTAACTCTATTAGTCCAAGATTATTAGACATAGAGAGAAAAGATTTGACATTATAGAGACATGAAGATTCGACGAAGCAGCTAAAAACATACGATCGCCACGAGCGGACATTTATGGTCAAATGATCCGCCCATAGGCTATCGAAGAATTCTAATGTGGGCTGAGTAGTAATAATAATTAATAAATATAATTATTACTATTCATACAACATTAGAATTCTACTATAGCTTGTGGGCGGATCATTCGACCGGAAATGTACGATTGCGGCGTCGTACAGTTTAGCTGCTTCGTCGAATCTTCTTAGAACATTCGACAGACACCATAAGCCATCAATGACAGATTCAACCTTAATTAATTCAGATTTTCATTTTTTAACTAAACAAAATAAATAAAAACGAATTTCGGAAGTAACTAAATAATTTTATTTTTCGGACGAAAACAAGATTTTGAAACAAAATATGTCAGTGTGCACATGTCTAGCAGCAGGGGAGGTCAATGTACTAACATCAGATTGTTAGTATAGCGGCTCCAACCTGAGCTGTGAGATTATTTTTTTTCAGTAAACCTGCTGGGTTGAAAAAAAAAAAATCAAAACTCAAATCCAGGTACACACACTATTTAAAAGTGCATTTTTGAATGTAAAAAAACTGGATTATTTTATATCAGTAATGTCTGCATGGTGCTTTAATATTATTGTCCCAAATGATGCTACAACCGAAATAGTTAAAAGAAATAATATAACATATAACCCATAATACACATAAAAATATAAAATGATAAACTGATTTATGCAGATGACCGTACGATCATTGTTCTCTATGTTGTATGGTTTTATACCAGTGAGCCCAGAGGGAAGCTAGATAAAACGGAGCTTGCACATCTTGCCAGTCAGTAGTGCATGCTGACCAACTGAGCTGTAGCAAGACAACAGAGGTCTTCCGTTATCATTAGCAATGCTACATTTAACTAGCAGCTCCAAACGAGCAAATTTTGCATGCAGTCATAATTACTACAAACTGTCCCAATTATTAAGTAGCCCGCTTTACATTGGATCAGCTAGAGACTCGTTTATTGCCCAAATCATGAATATTTTAATGAGCCAAGCCAGATGTTTGCCAGAGGATAATATGGTTCAAATGAAGCCACTGTTAAGGGAATGACATACATATGTATGGAATGGAAGCGCCTCTTCCTCAAAAGATGTTTCTTGACAATGCATTAACGAATCTCCTTCAGTTTAATTATTGAAAGTTACTTTCTATCCACAACCTCTAGCTTTTATGTTACCAAGCTCTTCTCAGGTCCTTATTCATCCTTGCAGCTAGACAATAATGAACATTTCTTTCACTGTGTTGATTGCAAGAATATTTAAATATGTAGTGCGTCTTTCATCACTAGTCAAAATCACAGTAGGATAGTGTTTACTTATTAAAGAATTTATAAAGTGGAGACAATTTACGCAATGCTTTACATACTGTACACCAGTCCCTGATCTCAGGGAGCTTACAATATAAGTTTCCTATCTCACATGCATACACACATACTAGGGCCATTTAGACAGGACCCAATTAACCCACCAGCATGTCTGCAGAGTGCGGAAGAAAACTAGAGTACCCAGATGTTGTCCAGAACAGGATTTGGTCTTGTGTTTCAAGGTAGAAGGGCTTCCCCACAGTGTGCTGAAACGGAAGATCTATTCTAAATTGGAAATCTGCTTAATAAATAAAAAAAGATCCAACTACTTTTTTACCCCTTGGCGCAGAGTCTACAGAAATATGCGGCCCCACTGGACTGGGGTTTTCACCATGGGTCACATATTTGCGTATCTGTCTTGGTGCTGGGAGCACGTCACTTGACTTTCTCCCAGCACAAACACTCGGGTCTCACCGAGAGCCCTGGGCCCTGTACTAATGATCGGGACCTGGAGCTTCCGATTCCGGGTCATCTGATCATAGTGATCAGTCACTGTGAAGCCCATCCCCGTGTTTTCTTTCTATGAATGGAGGAGAGAGATACATTGTATCTCTCCCTCACTCCTTGCAGAGAAAACAAAAAACAAATGTGTGTAAAAATAAATAAATAAATACTGTATATACTCGAGTATAAGCTGAGGCACCTAATTTTACCACAAAAAAATGGGAAAATGTATTGACTCAAGTATAAGCCTAGGGTGGGAATTGCAGCAGCTACTGTAAGTGGAAAAGAGGGTCAACAATGCCCATCTACAGCCTCACTGTGCCCATTTGCAGCCTCACTGTGCCCATCTGCAGCCTCACTGTGCCCATTTGCAGCCTCACTGTGCCCATTTGCAGCCTCATTGTGCCCGCCTGTCTCATCAGTGCCCATCTGCAGTCTCACTGTGCCCACCTGTTTCATCAGTGCCCATCTGCAGCCTCATGTACCTTGTTGCATGAACTGCAGTCAGCGGTGTTCTGTCAAAAGTTCCAATTTATCAAATTCTCCAACCGTGTGTACTGCACATGCACAAGCGCGTCCACGAGAACGTCTTTCTGCTGCACGTTGTCAACCTATCAAATTCACCAACTCCACTAGCTGCCGCACCGCGCCTGCACGGCCTTCGTTTAATGCATGATAATCCCCTATCACATGCCAAGAAAGACATTCTCGTGGACGTGCTCGCGCATGCGCAGTACACCCGGCAGTACACCCAAAAGGGGTGATTTTTCAACATAAAATATGTGCTGAAAAAGTTGGCTTATACTCAAGTATATACAGTAAATAATAATAATAATAATAAACAAACAATAATATAATAAAAAAATACCTAGATCAACGTTTGATCTAGGTCAGTGCCAGGGTTAATGTTTGGGTCAAGGTCAGGGTCAAAGGTCAGGTGCAGGATTTTTTTTATTAGTATCAGTGTCAGTTAGTGTCAGTTATGCCCTGAACACACGATCGGAATTTCCGATGGGATAAAGTCCGATGGAATTTTCCGTCGGAATTCCGTTCAAGCTGTCTTGCATATACACTGTCAGACCAAATTCCGACCGTCCAAAACATGTCCAACGTCCAAAACATGGTGACGTAAAACACTACGACGAGCCGAGAAATATTAAGTTCAATGCTTCTGAGCAGGCGTCGACTTGATTTCTGAACATGCGTGTTTTTTTTCTCCATTGGAGTTCCACACAGACGATCGGAATTTCCATCGGAAAAAAAATAAAACATGTTCTATTTCTAAACTCCGATGGAAAAAAGTCAGATGAGGCCCACACATGGAATATGCCATGAAAAAATTCCGTCTTTTTTCATCGGAAATTCCGATCGTGTGTACAAGGCATAAGTGTCAATGTGTTTTAGGTAGAATAAAAAAAAAAGCAAAATGCTTTTACTACGGGTACAAACAACAACTAGCATACATATATGTGGTATCGCTGCGATCGTCAGGAGCAGAAAAAAATATTTTGGGTTGTTCTTTGGTGAAAGATTAGGGTAGTAGCAAGAAACATACAGCTAAATTACCGTATTTATCGGCGTATAACACGCACTTTTTTCCCCTGAAAATCGGGAAAATCGTGGGTGCGTGTTATACGCCGATACCCACATCCCTGGGCTGTCTCCGCTGACTGTGAGCGGTGCGGAGCGAGATACACATAGCCGAATGTACTCGGCTATACTCGGCTTTTCTCGGCTCCGCTCACAGTCACGCCCAGTCCCGCCATTGGACCTGTGTTATGTCCATCATAGGGTGGGACTCGGCGTGACTGTGAGTGGAGCCGAGAAAAGCAGAGTATAGCCGAGTACACTCGGCTATGTGTATCTCGGCGGCGGCTCCGCCCAGTCCCTGCGTCCCTGCGTTCTCGGCGGCGTCCGCCCCGCTCCGCACAGTCTCGGCGCCAATTTTAAAATCCGGCACGGCGACACTGGGGCAAGGCGACACTGGGGCAAGGCTGCACGGCGACATTGGGGCAAGGCTGCACGGCTACACTGGGGCAAGGCTGACATGGACTCTGGGGCAAGGCTGCAATGGACACTGACAAGGCTGCACTGTGACAAGGCTGCAATGGACACTGACAAGGCTGCATTTAAATGTAAGTTATTTTTCCTTAAACTTCCCTCCCAAAAGTTTTTTTCCCTAAAATCTCCTCCTAAACTTGGGGTGCGTGTTATACGCCGGCGCGTGTTATACGCCGATAAATACGGTAAATAAAATATGTTTTTTTTTTTTTTTTTACTATTTTGCCCCAGTTTTCCTTTGATAATAAAACAATCAGCAGATATCATTTATCACCAAATGAAAGCCCAATTTGTCCTGAAAGAAATGCGGTATAATTCACCTGATGCACAAAGTAGTTGTGATATGTACAACTTTACTAACACATGTCAAAGTTGCAAAATTGTGCTTAGGCATTAACATTTGTTTTACTTTTTAGGCTCGAAGGGGTAAAATCACTTTTTTAAATCACTTTTAATGCTATTTTCTGAATGAATTACCCTGAAAAGCTGCAGAATCTAAGATGCAAAATTGATGGCAATTTTCACTTATTTAAAATACATATTATTGTTTGTATGTTATGTAGCGGCCTCACTCTCTCTCCATCTTCTCTGCGGTTGCACACCAACTCATGTCTAGGGGTTCCTGCTTTGTGAGAGTGAGATGCGCCACGGCCCATGTCCTCCCCATTGTAGTAGGGAGGTGAAGGCCACTTACTGATGTTTCCTCGGGCCGGTGTGTTCTGTGAATGCACTGGGTCTGTAATTGCAAGCTCACCAGCCTCCCCTTTGCTTCCAGTAACTGGAGTTCACACACCGGAGAAAGGTCCAACACTTGTTTATTTGACACTCCAATAAGCAAAGCACAATAAACAGTTCTTTCGCAGCAAACTGGTTGGGACCTATAACCTTGCCAACGGTGGGGCGAGCAGATCGAGGCACTTCCTAAAGGTTAAGTTCTATGCCACTGTACTATGACCAGCGGCGCCTAAGCCAATCCGGCTGTTACAGAACAGGAAAGATGGGGTCTCTTCCAGCAACCCCTATGAACAGCAATGGAGCCCTCTTCGATACGCTGTGGCCCCTATCAGGGGGATGTGTCCTCCCAAGAGAGTTCCCAGAGGCCCACTGTCACCGGGTTGGTGCTGCTCCGGGTCTCCAGTGGGTAACCTCTCTGGCCTCCTCACCTCAGATACGAGTCCCTCCGCTCAGGGACCCTCGGACAGTCCACCCTAGCGGGACCCAGTCGAAGGTACTGGGCCCCAGGCCTCCTTGATAGTACCTCACCCCAGGCTGAAGGTGCCTGGGATGGACGCCAACATGACTCCGGACCAGGCCATGGGCACCTGGACCAGACTCCTGGATCTCCAGCACCCAGGCCCGAGGGCCCTGGGTGTGGGCCGCAACCCTCCTCCTCCGAGGACCTCCTTCTCCGCGAGACCTCGTGGTAAGGGCGTCTCCCCCTTTTATCTCCTCCCATCAACGGCCCGGCGGGTTCCCCGCCCCAGCCATACCATCTCCGGGAAGGGACAAAACAGGGAGCACTGCAGGAGATGATTCTACCTGAAGCCTGTGGGTACCCCGCCACCCACAGGCAAAGGAGAATACTACATCCTCCAATCCTCCACGAAACAAAAAGGGGTCTGAACCCTAACACAATTATACACCTGGGTCACACTATTCCCCAGGTGTATCCCATCAATTTGAGGACCCCGCTACACATTCCCCCCTGTGATTGGACGCTGGTGCCCAGCGTCAGGTGCACACCCATGCCTCCCATAAAGTGGTGAAACCCCTGAGGCAGTTCCTCTAATTTTTTCCCAAGTGCCAAGACCTGCTCAGGGAATAGGGAGCATATAAAACAACTTATGTAATAAAACACTTTAAACATCTGCATAATCACAACCCCTCTCCCACACTGTCTAAGAGCCACCCACTCTCAATGGTCTTGATTGACGATTCTCCTGCAGGGGAAAGAAAAAAAACAACATCCTAACATAATTTCTTGTCATTTGGCATGAGTGGGCCCGTCAGCCGAGAGACCCACTCACTCCAACAAGAAAGGTGATGTGTGTGTGAAACATTTTCAAACATTTGTTGCGCAACACTGCCACCTGGTGACAACGCCGCGGTCATGACACTCAACGAGTCTTCGTTCTTCCAGCTTTTCCCTACTCTGCCACTATTCCCAAATGTCCTTGCCTTTGGCACATGAAGAAAAGGGGGAACACAAAAAAACACAACAGCCCCAAGTCTCCAATGAGAAAAAGAAAAGCCCAAATAAACACAAAAGCAGGGCACAGTCCTGGGTGTCTGGGAATGGCTCTTCCAGAAAGTTCAAGTGCACAAAGGAAATAAACAGGAGTTCTTTTCTCCTATAAGTAAAACTTTGGATCCGGCAGATACAGGGGTTTCAGGTGTTTGTCAAATGCCTCTATCGAATACTCGACATCTTCTCCTTCTCTTCTGCAAATGACTACCTTGTCAGCATGGATATGGCGCCCCAATTTCCATTCAGCTCTGCAGTCCTCAAACCTCTTAGACACTGCCGGCACACATTCCAGGTACCTGCGAGCATGAGGCACCTTCAACTTGTCCCACACAAACTCGTCATACCATCTTGCTCTTCAGACTTCCACCTCAAACAGCAAGTCCCGGGGCAGATACGGGTACTCCCACCCATATTCAAGAGCTACTTTGTGGCAAAACAGTCTCTGCAAGCGGGCCAAAGGTGGCATAGTGGCTTTCTCTCCAGTTCCAGGCAGCACAATAGCTTCCGGATGCCGAGGTGCCTTTACCAGCTCCCTGAAACTGACTTTCGGTGCTCTCAGAGAAGCGCGGGGTGTCCCCACAACCAAAGCAGGTGAGGTAACAGTAGGTGAGGACACCGGTGGAGGGGTAGGTTCCCTCGTAAGCTGCGGGTCTTCCACCCGATGTGTGCTGTCTCCTGTGTACATAGGTGAATCCCGTACCGCACGGGAAGCAAGAAGTGGCATTCTATCCCAGCCCTTGCGGCTGAACAGTTCGTCTATCTCGCCATCATCTCCGCCAGTCAGACAGCGACTCTAGGTCGGAGGTGTCATACATCTCCGCAGGCAGATATCTTCCGGTGGACACAGAACCATCCTCCCTGGGGGGCTCCACCTCCAATGGGCCCCCGACACCTCCAACCACCACCACAGTCCCAGCCCCTGGCTCACCTGACCCTTGTAGAGGACTGGGATGTCCGGGACTTCCTTCTCGACCGGCGCCATCCAGGCCAGGCAAGCAGCGGGGTGAAGCTCGACCACGTCCATAGGATGCCTGTACTAGGCCAACTTTCCTCTTCGGGGGTGGGAGCAGAGAACTTGTGGCGACCGAGGCAGCATCCTCGGATTTTTCTCTGTTGGGCAGTCCATCGCCCTGGTCAGCGCGCACGGGAACCTCGACAAAGGCCTTGATCTCCCCTTCCGGAGTAGCGGTACCCGTGAGGTGGTTGAGGCGAAGGGCCCGGGGCCTTGCTGTGGACGACTCGACCTCAAAAAGGAATTCTCTGCACTCCTCACATCGCCCGAATGGCTTCAGGGTGACCACCAGTCCCGAACAGCCGGGACAGATCACACCGAGGGCCTCCGTGTCTCTGCAAGTGTACAGAGCCAACCGCCCTCGGGGCCTAAGTCTTATCTAGGGATGAGCTTCGTGTTCGAGTCGAACATACGTTCGACTCGAACATCGGCTGTTCGATCGTTCGACGAAGATCGAACGATTTGGGCCGTTCGCGCCAAATTCGAGTGACGCGAACGGCCCACAATGCACTACGCCATCGCAGTGTCATCCAGGCGCTGTGATTGGCCAAGCATGCACTGTGACCCCGCATGCTTGGCCAATCACAGCGCCGGCAGCGAGGAGAGCAATGATTGGCCACAGGCAGGATGCCTGTGGCCAATTATTGCTGAGGGTGTTTAGTACACGCCCCACACTATAAAAGGCCGCCAGCACGGCGGCCTAGTGTAGTGTGTTCCGGAGCAGGGATAGAGCAGCATAGGCAGGGACAGTGACTTTTATTTCTTTCTTGCTTAACCTGGATTCCTTTAGTTTAGGGAAAGAGAAGGATAGGTAGGGAGAGTGTCAGTGTGTTTTGTGCTTGTGCTATAGTGTGCTTAAAAAAAACATTTTTTCTAGGGACAGAAAACTGTAGGTAGGGAGAGTGTCAGTTTCTTTCACTGTGCAAGTCCTTGTTTCTAGGGACCTGGAAGGACAGTGAGTGAATTCTCCTTGTGCTATATTGTGCTTAAAAAAAACATTTTTTCTAGGGACAGAAAACTGTAGGTAGGGAGAGTGTCAGTTTCTTTCACTGTGCAAGTCCTTGTTTCTAGGGACCTGGAAGGACAGTGAGTGAATTCTCCTTGTGCTATATTGTGCTTAAAAAAAAACATTTTTTCTAGGGACAGAAAACTGTAGGTAGGGAGAGTGTCAGTTTCTTTCACTGTGCAAGTCCTTGTTTCCAGGGACCTGGAAGGACAGTGAGTGAATTCTCCTTGTGCTATATTGTGCTTAAAAAAAACATTTTTTCTAGGGACAGAAAACTGTAGGTAGGGAGAGTGTCAGTTTCTTTCACTGTGCGAGTCCTTGTTTCTAGGGACCTGGAAGGACAGTGAGTGAATTCTCCTTGTGCTATATTGTGCTTAAAAAAACATTTTTTCTAGGGACAGAAAACTGTAGGTAGGGAGAGTGTCAGTTTCTTTCACTGTGCAAGTCCTTGTTTCCAGGGACCTGGAAGGACAGTGAGTGAATTCTCCTTGTGCTATATTGTGCTTAAAAAAAACATTTTTTCTAGGGACAGAAAACTGTAGGTAGGGAGAGTGTCAGTTTCTTTCACTGTGCAAGTCCTTGTTTCCAGGGACCTGGAAGGACAGTGAGTGAATTCTCCTTGTGCTATATTGTGCTTAAAAAAAACATTTTTTCTAGGGACAGAAAACTGTAGGTAGGGAGAGTGCCAGTTTCTTTCACTGTGCAAGTCCTTGTTTCCAGGGACCTGGAAGGACAGTGAGTGAATTCTCCTTGTGCTATATTGTGCTTAAAAAAAACATTTTTTCTAGGGACAGAAAACTGTAGGTAGGGAGAGTGTCAGTTTCTTTCACTGTGCGAGTCCTTGTTTCTAGGGACCTGGAAGGACAGTGAGTGAATTCTCCTTGTGCTATATTGTGCTTAAAAAAACATTTTTTCTAGGGACAGAAAACTGTAGGTAGGGAGAGTGTCAGTTTCTTTCACTGTGCAAGTCCTTGTTTCCAGGGACCTGGAAGGACAGTGAGTGAATTCTCCTTGTGCTATATTGTGCTAAAAAAAAACATTTTTTCTAGGGACAGAAAACTGTAGGTAGGGAGAGTGTCAGTTTCTTTCACTGTGCAAGTCCTTGTTTCCAGGGACCTGGAAGGACAGTGAGTGAATTCTCCTTGTGCTATATTGTGCTTAAAAAAAACATTTTTTCTAGGGACAGAAAACTGTAGGTAGGGAGAGTGTCAGTTTCTTTCACTGTGCAAGTCCTTGTTTCCAGGGACCTGGAAGGACAGTGAGTGAATTCTCCTTGTGCTATATTGTGCTTAAAAAAAACATTTTTTCTAGGGACAGAAAACTGTAGGTAGGGAGAGTGTCAGTTTCTTTCACTGTGCAAGTCCTTGTTTCCAGGGACCTGGAAGGACAGTGAGTGAATTCTCCTTGTGCTATATTGTGCTTAAAAAAAACATTTTTTCTAGGGACAGAAAACTGTAGGTAGGGAGAGTGTCAGTTTCTTTCACTGTGCAAGTCCTTGTTTCCAGGGACCTGGAAGGACAGTGAGTGAATTCTCCTTGTGCTATATTGTGCTTAAAAAAAACATTTTTTCTAGGGACAGAAAACTGTAGGTAGGGAGAGTGTCAGTTTCTTTCACTGTGCAAGTCCTTGTTTCCAGGGACCTGGAAGGACAGTGAGTGAATTCTCCTTGTGCTATATTGTGCTTAAAAAAAAAAAAATTTCTAGGGACAGAAAACTGTAGGTAGGGAGAGTGTCAGTTTCTTTCACTGTGCGAGTCCTTGTTTCTAGGGACCTGGAAGGACAGTGAGTGAATTCTCCTTGTGCTATATTGTGCTTAAAAAAACATTTTTTCTAGGGACAGAAAACTGTAGGTAGGGAGAGTGTCAGTTTCTTTCACTGTGCAAGTCCTTGTTTCCAGGGACCTGGAAGGACAGTGAGTGAATTCTCCTTGTGCTATATTGTGCTTAAAAAAAACATTTTTTCTAGGGACAGAAAACTGTAGGTAGGGAGAGTGTCAGTTTCTTTCACTGTGCAAGTCCTTGTTTCCAGGGACCTGGAAGGACAGTGAGTGAATTCTCCTTGTGCTATATTGTGCTTAAAAAAAAAACATTTTTTCTAGGGACAGAAAACTGTAGGTAGGGAGAGTGTCAGTTTCTTTCACTGTGCAAGTCCTTGTTTCCAGGGACCTGGAAGGACAGTGAGTGAATTCTCCTTGTGCTATATTGTGCTTAAAAAAAACATTTTTTCTAGGGACAGAAAACTGTAGGTAGGGAGAGTGTCAGTTTCTTTCACTTGCAAGTCCTTGTTTCCAGGGACCTGGAAGGACAGCGAGTGAATTCTCCTTGTGCTATATTGTGCTTAAAAAAAACATTTTTTCTAGGGACAGAAAACTGTAGGTAGGGAGAGTGTCAGTTTCTTTCACTGTGCAAGTCCTTGTTTCCAGGGACCTGGAAGGACAGTGAGTGAATTCTCCTTGTGCTATATTGTGCTTAAAAAAAACATTTTTTCTAGGGACAGAAAACTGTAGGTAGGGAGAGTGTCAGTTTCTTTCACTGTGCAAGTCCTTGTTTCCAGGGACCTGGAAGGACAGTGAGTGAATTCTCCTTGTGCTATATTGTGCTTAAAAAAAACATTTTTTCTAGGGACAGAAAACTGTAGGTAGGGAGAGTGTCAGTTTCTTTCACTGTGCAAGTCCTTGTTTCCAGGGACCTGGAAGGACAGTGAGTGAATTCTCCTTGTGCTATATTGTGCTTAAAAAAACATTTTTTCTAGGGACAGAAAACTGTAGGTAGGGAGAGTGTCAGTTTCTTTCACTGTGCAAGTCCTTGTTTCCAGGGACCTGGAAGGACAGTGAGTGAATTCTCCTTGTGCTATATTGTGCTTAAAAAAAACATTTTTTCTAGGGACAGAAAACTGTAGGTAGGGAGAGTGTCAGTTTCTTTCACTGTGCAAGTCCTTGTTTCCAGGGACCTGGAAGGACAGTGAGTGAATTCTCCTTGTGCTATATTGTGCTTAAGAAAACATTTTTTCTAGGGACAGAAATCTGTAGGTAGGGAGAGTGTCAGTTTCTTTCACTGTGCAAGTCCTTTTTTCCAGGGACCTGGAAGGACAGTGAGTGAATTCTCCTTGTGCTATATTGTGCTTAAAAAAAACATTTTTTCTAGGGACAGAAAACTGTAGGTAGGGAGAGTGTCAGTTTCTTTCACTGTGCAAGTCCTTGTTTCCAGGGACCTGGAAGGACAGTGAGTGAATTCTCCTTGTGCTATATTGTGCTTAAAAAAACATTTTTTCTAGGGACAGAAAACTGTAGGTAGGGAGAGTGTCAGTTTCTTTCACTGTGCAAGTCCTTGTTTCCAGGGACCTGGAAGGACAGTGAGTGAATTCTCCTTGTGCTATATTGTGCTTAAAAAAAACATTTTTTCTAGGGACAGAAAACTGTAGGTAGGGAGAGTGTCAGTTTCTTTCACTGTGCAAGTCCTTGTTTCCAGGGACCTGGAAGGACAGTGAGTGAATTCTCCTTGTGCTATATTGTGCTTAAAAAAAACATTTTTTCTAGGGACAGAAAACTGTAGGTAGGGAGAGTGTCAGTTTCTTTCACTGTGCAAGTCCTTGTTTCCAGGGACCTGGAAGGACAGTGAGTGAATTCTCCTTGTGCTATATTGTGCTTAAAAAAAACATTTTTCTAGGGACAGAAAACTGTAGGTAGGGAGAGTGTCAGTTTCTTTCACTGTGCAAGTCCTTGTTTCCAGGGACCTGGAAGGACAGTGAGTGAATTCTCCTTGTGCTATATTGTGCTTAAAAAAACATTTTTTCTAGGGACAGAAAACTGTAGGTAGGGAGAGTGTCAGTTTCTTTCACTGTGCAAGTCCTTGTTTCCAGGGACCTGGAAGGACAGTGAGTGAATTCTCCTTGTGCTATATTGTGCTTAAAAAAAACATTTTTTCTAGGGACAGAAAACTGTAGGTAGGGAGAGTGTCAGTTTCTTTCACTGTGCAAGTCCTTGTTTCCAGGGACCTGGAAGGACAGTGAGTGAATTCTCCTTGTGCTATATTGTGCTTAAAAAAAACATTTTTTCTATGGACAGAAAACTGTAGGTAGGGAGAGTGTCAGTTTCTTTCACTGTGCAAGTCCTTGTTTCCAGGGACCTGGAAGGACAGTGAGTGAATTCTCCTTGTGCTATATTGTGCTTAAAAAAAACTTTTTTTCTAGGGACAGAAAACTGTAGGTAGGGAGAGTGTCAGTTTCTTTCACTGTGCAAGTCCTTGTTTCCAGGGACCTGGAAGGACAGTGAGTGAATTCTCCTTGTGCTATATTGTGCTTAAAAAAAACATTTTTTCTAGGGACAGAAAACTGTAGGTAGGGAGAGTGTCAGTTTCTTTCACTGTGCAAGTCCTTGTTTCCAGGGACCTGGAAGGACAGTGAGTGAATTCTCCTTGTGCTATATTGTGCTTAAAAAAAACATTTTTTCTAGGGACAGAAAACTGTAGGTAGGGAGAGTGTCAGTTTCTTTCACTGTGCAAGTCCTTGTTTCCAGGGACCTGGAAGGACAGTGAGTGAATTCTCCTTGTGCTATATTGTGCTTAAAAAAAACATTTTTTCTATGGACAGAAAACTGTAGGTAGGGAGAGTGTCAGTTTCTTTCACTGTGCAAGTCCTTGTTTCCAGGGACCTGGAAGGACAGTGAGTGAATTCTCCTTGTGCTATATTGTGCTTAAAAAAAACTTTTTTTCTAGGGACAGAAAACTGTAGGTAGGGAGAGTGTCAGTTTCTTTCACTGTGCAAGTCCTTGTTTCCAGGGACCTGGAAGGACAGTGAGTGAATTCTCCTTGTGCTATATTGTGCTTAAAAAAAACATTTTTTCTAGGGACAGAAAACTGTAGGTAGGGAGAGTGTCAGTTTCTTTCACTGTGCAAGTCCTTGTTTCCAGGGACCTGGAAGGACAGTGAGTGAATTCTCCTTGTGCTATATTGTGCTTAAAAAAAACATTTTTTCTAGGGACAGAAAACTGTAGGTAGGGAGAGTGTCAGTTTCTTTCACTGTGCAAGTCCTTGTTTCCAGGGACCTGGAAGGACAGTGAGTGAATTCTCCTTGTGCTATATTGTGCTTAAAAAAAACATTTTTTCTAGGGACAGAAAACTGTAGGTAGGGAGAGTGTCAGTTTCTTTCACTGTGCAAGTCCTTGTTTCAAGGGACAGAGAAGGACACCTGAAGGTAGCCCTTATTGCTTTTTTCCCATCTCCCTGCAGGCCATCTATTAGAATGTCTGGAAGGCAAACAAGGAGAGGCAGACAGTCAGGAGGCAATAAAAGAGGGCAAGCAGGCTCTGTGTCTGGGGGCAACAGTGCTGGTCGTGGACGCGGTGCATTGTCATCAGCACATGGCCATGGGACACGCTTGTCCTTCTTTTCGGCAGCTGGACATGTTGAGCCACATCATGCCGAAGACTTGGTAGAGTGGATGACCAAGCCCTCCTCCTCCTCCTCATCCTCTCTCACCCAGGCTCAGGGTACTGGCAAAGCAGCTGCCAAAGCGTCCTCTTCCCTGGTATCAATGTCAGACTCATCATCAGTCACTCCTTCCCTAGACCCACCATGTCCTCCTCCTGAGGAGTCCCCCGAACTGTTTGAGCACAGTGTTGGGTACATGCTCCAGGAGGATGCCCAGCGTTTCGAAGGGTCTGATGATGAAACCCAGCTACAGGAAGGCAGTAGGGTGAGAGCAGACAGAGGGGATGCTCAAGAAGGACACCAATCTGGCAGTCATGTTCCAGCAGCTGCAGCATACTGCCAGATTGGCTCCAGTGATGAGGAGGGAGGGGATGATGAGGTCACTGACTCCACGTGGGTGCCTAATAGGAGAGAGGAGGAGGAGGATGAGGAGGAGGCACATCTCCAACGAGACAGGATGCCCTTTGGTGGCCAGCGTAAGGGCAGTACACCGACGGAATCACACCGCAGAGCTCCGCCTGTGCAGGGCGCTGCCTCTGCCCGTCATTCAAAAAGTTCCTTGGTGTGGGCCTTTTTTGAGGCTAGTGCATCAGATCGCACAGCTGCTGTTTGCAACATATGTCTCAAGCGTATATCGCGTGGCCAAAACATCAGCCGCTTGGGTACCACATGCCTGACCAGACATATGTTGACCTGCCATGCAGCTCGTTGGCAAGCCTACCTCAAAGACCCACACCAAAGAACAAAGCGGACCTCTCCTTGCACCGCATCAGCTGGGATCTCCAACCCCACTATAACTTCAGTCCTCTCTGAAACATGCACTGAGAGGAATGAAGGTGTAGAATTAGGCGTGTCACAGCCAAGTACTTGCGGCCACTCTGCTAGCAGTACACCGACGTCCGATTCTAGCAGGCAAATTTCCCTGCCCCAGCTGCTGGACCGTCGAAAGAAGTTCACTCCCAGCCATCCACATGCCCAGCGGTTGAATGCTAGCTTGGCTAAATTGCTAGCGCTTCAACTGCTGCCTTTTCAGTTGGTAGACTCGGCCCCCTTCTGTGAGTTTGTGCAATGTGCGGTTCCTCAGTGGCAGGTTCCCAAACGCCACTTTTTCTCACGGAAGGCTATTCCGGATCTCTACCGGCATGTGGAAGGCAATGTCTTGGCCTCGCTGGACAGGGCGGTCAGCGGTAAGGTGCATATTACCGCTGACTCATGGTCCAGCAGGCATGGACAGGGACGTTACCTTTCTTTCACGGCCCATTGGGTCACTCTTTTGGCAGCTGGGAAGGATGCAGGACAAGGTGCAGTAGTGTTGGAGGTTGTCCCACCGCCACGCCTCCAAAATGCTACTACTGGTTGTGACACACCTCTCTCCTCCACCCCCTCATCTTCTTCTTCCTCCATGGCCTCTTCCTGTGGTTTGTCCTATGAACCAGCGGTGCTCCGTAGCCGTTCATGGGGCTACGCAAGTACGCAGGCAAAAAGATGCCATGCCGTGCTTGCGCTGGTGTGTTTGGGGGACAGAAGCCACACTGGGGCAGAGGTCCTGTCTGCTCTGCAGGGCCAGGCCGAGAGGTGGTTGACGCCACGCCAGCTTAAGCCAGGAATGGTGGTTTGCGACAATGGCACCAACCTCCTCTCCGCCCTCCGACAGGGACAACTGACCCATGTGCCCTGTGTGGCTCACGTCCTTAACCTGGTGGTGCAGCGGTTCTTGGGCAGGTACCCGGGCTTACAGGATGTCCTGAGGCAGGCCAGGAAAGTCTGTGTGCATTTCCGCAGATCTTATAATGCCAGTGCTCGCCTGGCTGAGCTGCAAAAGGAGTTGAACCTGCCCAAGAACCGCCTTATATGTGACATGCCCACCAGGTGGAACTCAACGTTGGCCATGCTGCAGCGGCTGCACACGCAGCAGAGGGCCATCAATGAGTACCTGTGCGACTACGGCACCAGGACAGGGTCAGGGGAGCTTGGTTTTTTTTCTCCACGCCAGTGGGGCATGATCAGGGATGCATGCACTGTCCTGGCACCATTTGAGGAGGCCACGAGGATGGTGAGCAGTGACAGTGCATGCATCAGTGACACTGTACCTCTTGTCCACCTGTTGGAGCACACGCTGCGTGGAATAATGGACAGGGCACTTGAGGCAGAACAGAGGCAGGAAGAGGAGGACTTCCTTGCCTCTCAAGGCCCCCTTTACCCAGACAGTGTTCCTTCTGTCCCACCCATCGCACAGGAAGAGGAAGAGGAGGAGGAGGAGGAGGAGGAGGATTGTGTCAGCATGGAGGTGGAGGCTGGCACTCAGCATCATCAGCAGCAGTCTTTTAGGGATGATTTACAGTCCCAAGAAACCAGTGGACTTGTACGTGGCTGGGAGGAGGTGACTGCGGATCATGTCGTCCTTAGTGACCCAGAGGACTCCGGAGCGAATGCCTCAGCAAACCTACGCTGCATGGCCTCCCTGATCCTGCAAAGTCTGCGGAAGGATCCTCGTATTCTTCGGATCAAGGAGAGGGACCATTACTGGCTGGCCACTCTCCTTGATCCACGGTACAAGGGTAAGGTTGCGGACCTTATGTTACCGTCGCAGAGGGAGCAGAGGATGAGACAACTCCGGGAGGCCTTGCAGAAAGGTCTGTGCAACGCGTTCCCAGAGACTGGGAGGTTACAAACTCCTGGTCCAGGACAACGAGTTGCTGAGGCTTCGGCCAGTCAAAGAAGGAGCGGTGGGGAAGGTGGCCGTCTGACCGATGCGTTCAGACAATTCTTTAGTCCGCAGCCCCAAAGTATGATTGGTTCCAGCAACCATCGCCAGCGTCTGATAAACATGGTGCAGGAATATCTAGGGGCAAGGTCAGACTTGGACACCTTCCCCACCGAAAATCCTCTGGCTTACTGGGTCTTGAGGATGGATCACTGGCCAGAGCTTGCACAGTATGCAATTGAGCTACTGGCCTGTCCTGCATCCAGCGTTCTTTCGGAACGCACATTCAGTGCTGCTGGAGGATTTGTCACGGATCACAGGGTGCGCCTGTCCACCGACTCGGTTGATCGACTGACTTTCATCAAGATGAACCAGTCTTGGATCACCACCAGCTACCACACACCTGATGCTGATATAACAGACTAATTGATTTTAACATGTCACGTCCCTTCAAGACTGATGCTGATGCTGAGTGCCTGTGCTGTTATGTTGACTGGCTATCCTCCTCCTCCGAGTCCTCAATGATACGATTGATGATGATAGCTTGGAAGATCATTTTTGTTTATGGGTGCCGCCACCAGTGGCTAAGGCCCAATTTTTCAGCCCCTGTTTTACAGGGGCGTGTACTTACAATTTTTTTAGCAATAATTTGCCATAGGGCTCATTGCTGTGCTCCAAGTACAGTATCTGTGAGGGGTTGTAGTGTTGTGCCACCAGTGCCTAAGGCCCAATTTTTCAGCCCCTGTTTAACAGGGGCGTGTCATTACAATTTTTGAAGCAATACTTTGCAACAGGGCTCATTGCTGTGCTCCAAGTACAGTATCTGTGAGGGGTTGTAGTGTTGTGCCACCAGTGCCTAAGGCCCAATTTTTCAGCCCCTGTTCAACAGGGGCATGCAATTACAATTCTTGATGTAATAATTCACAGCAGGGCCCATTCCTGCACCCACCAAGAGTAAGTCTGAGGGCTTACAGTGTTGTGGCAACGCCACCACCACCACCACCACGAAAGGCCCAATTTTTCAGCCCCTGTTCAAAAGGGGCATGTAATTACAATTCTTGATCTAATAATTCACAGCAGGGCCCATTCCTGCACCCACCAAGAGTAACTCTGAGGGCTTACAGTGTTGTGGCAACACCACCACCACCACCACGAAAAGCCCAATTTTTCAGCCCCTGTTCAACAGGGGCATGCAATTACAATTCTTGATCTAATAATTCACAGCAGGGCCCATTGCTGCACCCACCAAGAGTAACTGTCAGGGCTTACAGTGTTGTGGCACCAGCACCACCATCAAAGCCCCAATTTTTACTACCACTGTTCAAGAATTATATGTAATTAAAATTCCTGATATAATAGTTGACAGCAGGGCGTTCCAGCACCAACCAAGAGTAACTGTGAGTGCTTACAGTGTTGTGCCAACACCAACAACTAAGGGGCCTATTTCTGCAGAGTATATACGGCAGGTCCCTACTTTCAAACATCCAACTTACAAACGACTCCTACTTGCAAACGAAAGAAGACAACAGGAAGTGAGAGGAAATCTACCCCTAGGAAGGAAAATTCTCTCCTGTAAGAATAAATATGGGAGAAAGGTGTCTCCTCTGTACTGATGCTTTATCAGCAATCCTTGTTTCAAGAAAAACACCACATTTCAAAAACAGTTGTCATTGGGACGGAAAGTGAGGTGAAATGTTCTGAACAGGGGCACAGACAGCAAAACAAATGTTACAGGGGTGATAACCCTTACCTATGTTTCCCAAAAAGTTTAAAAATAGATTTTTGGGCTGGAGCTACACTTCAACAATGTACCTGTTCAAAATTACAAACAGATTCTACATAAGAACAAACCTACAGTCCCTGTCTTGTATGCACCGCCTGTATACGGCTGTTCAGAGTATATAGGGCCTTTTTTATTTTATGTGCGGGGTTCCCCTTAATATCCATACAAGACCCAAAGGGGCTGGTAATGGGCTGGGGTAGGGGGGGGGGGTCATGGGGTAGCTATGCCATTTTTCTTAAAGATTTTCATCCATATTACCGGGACCAGACATTACATTAAAGCCGCAAGCAGTTTTAAATGGCTTTTTTTTCCTTTAGAAGTGTCATTTTGTGCAGGGACAGTTCTAAACAGGGGAAACACGTGGCACTTCACAGGCATACTTTAGACACCCCCCAGGTACGATATTTAAAGGAATATTTGACTTTTTTTTTTTCACTTTATGCATCATTAAAATGACTGCTCCCGAAAAACGACCGTTTTTAAAACTTCTTTTTGCATTGATACATGTCCCCTGGTGCAGAACCCGGGTTCCCAAACCCTTTTTAGGACAATAACATGCATAATAGTTGTTATAATTAGCACTTTAGAATTCGAACGTTCGCATCCATTGTATTTAATAGGGTTCTAATGTTCGTACGAACTTTCGGTCCGTTCGCGGGTTCTGGTGCGAACCGAACCCGGGGGTGTTCGGCTCATCACTAGTCTTATCCCCGTGTCTGTGATGGGGGCAGCAAAGGAAGTCATTCTCGTGGGGTGAGGAACCATAATCCACGGGGCACTTGAGGTCATCCCGACTATCTGCTGCTCCATCATGCACTGACCCCGCGCCGGAGTCTCCACGTGTATCCCCACACTTGGCCAAACTCCTCCCATGAGCTGTACATTTTCGCGGGCTTCCTCTTGACTCCGCCCACGAACGATGTCGCCATGGGGTGCCCCGTGGCGCAGTGCGTTAACAGTCCCCACGTGCAGTACGTCACACGGCTGGACCTCTCCCTTTTTCCGCTCCTCCGCATGGGCCTTTCCCGTGTTAGGGTCATTTCCACAACTCCGAGCAGGGACGCACTTTGGCCAGTAATATGGCCGATCTGCTCGGAACTCCTCTGGGCAGCAAAGTTCAAACGTAGACATTCTCAAGTCCATCTTTAGAACACACTCTATCCCGGACTCACGAGCCCCCACGTGTAGCGGCCTCACTCTCTCTCCATCTTCTCTGCGGTTGCACACCAACTCATGTCTAGGGGTTCCTGCTTTGTGAGAGTGAGATGCGCCACGGCCCATGTCCTCCCCATTGTAGTAGGGAGGTGAAGGCCACTTACTGATGTTTCCTCGGGCCGGTGTGTTCTGTGAATGCACTGGGTCTGTAATTGCAAGCTCACCAGCCTCCCCTTTGCTTCCAGTAACTGGAGTTCACACACCAGAGAAAGGTCCAACACTTGTTTATTTGACACTCCAATAAGCAAAGCACAATAAACAGTTCTTTCGCAGCAAACTGGTTGGGACCTATAACCTTGCCAACGGTGGGGCGAGCAGATCGAGGCACTTCCTAAAGGTTAAGTTCTATGCCACTGTACTATGACCAGCGGCGCCTAAGCCAATCCGGCTGTTACAGAACAGGAAAGATGGGGTCTCTTCCAGCAACCCCTATGAACAGCAATGGAGCCCTCTTCGATACGCTGTGGCCCCTATCAGGGGGATGTGTCCTCCCAAGAGAGTTCCCAGAGGCCCACTGTCACCGGGTTGGTGCTGCTCCGGGTCTCCAGTGGGTAACCTCTCTGGCCTCCTCACCTCAGATACGAGTCCCTCCGCTCAGGGACCCTCGGACAGTCCACCCTAGCGGGACCCAGTCGAAGGTACTGGGCCCCAGGCCTCCTTGATAGTACCTCACCCCAGGCTGAAGGTGCCTGGGATGGACGCCAACATGACTCCGGACCAGGCCATGGGCACCCCTGGGTGCGGGCCGCAACCCTCCTCCTCCGAGGACCTCCTTCTCCGCGAGACCTCGTGGTAAGGGCGTCTCCCCCTTTTATCTCCTCCCATCAACGGCCCGGCGGGTTCCCCGCCCCAGCCATACCATCTCCGGGAAGGGACAAAACAGGGAGCACTGCAGGAGATGATTCTACCTGAAGCCTGTGGGTACCCCGCCACCCACAGGCAAAGGAGAATACTACATCCTCCAATCCTCCACGAAACAAAAAGGGGTCTGAACCCTAACACAATTATACACCTGGGTCACACTATTCCCCAGGTGTATCCCATCAATTTGAGGACCCCGCTACAGTTAAATTATACACATCCCAATATTTGCAAGTAATGTCTGAACCCATTGAACGCAGTAAAAGTCACATTTAGCATTTTTTTTTGTATAATCACCCAGTATGATATATTTTCTCTGGCATTTCTACCCAGATTGGGACACATACATGAAATGAGTGCTTCAACCTCCTGTCATTAAATGAATGTTCATTGTGGCAGAGCAGATGTAAATCTGGAACATTCATACAATGCCACCATTGGCTAAATGAGATGGGCTATGCATGAATTAATATAAATGAAATGCTGTCCAGTAGGTGCTCTGTATAGTTAAAGTCAGGGAATTCAAGACTGGGGCTGAGCTGGGGGGTTTACTGCATGTTCAGACTAAATTCTGCTTGTTCGGCCAAAGGCTGATCTAAATGGCTGAGCTTCTGGCTGCAGTGAGCAGTGAAACATTTAGCAGTGGCTCACCCCTGCCCAGTCCATTCAGCTGTCATCTGGGGACTCCAGGCTGAAAATGTAAACAAAGAAATTGAGACTATGTAAAAAAAAAAAAAAAATGGTATGCCCTCGCCCCTAAAAAACTCAGACCAGAGTCATCAGAAATCTCATCCTTGACCATTTAGGGACTGTCATTGACCTTCAGGGATATAACTGACCTAATATAGTCATATGGTCAGCTTTATAGGACTTTTGCTAATTGTATTATCAATATATATACTCAGTAAATGCAACAAAGAGGCAGGGATGTGTAAAAAAAATCATGTGTATATAGATAGATAGATAGATAGAGATATATAGATATATGGATAGATATAGATATAGAGATATAGATATATAGATAGATATAAATATATATATATATATATATATAGCACAGCTTCCAGTTTGTTCTATGTAGATATAGACTACAGTTGACAAACTAGAAGGAACTTAGCTCCCTCCGGTGTTCAATCTTTATATGGCATCAAATTATTGTTCTAATGATATCAAAGCAAGGCATGCTGGAACTCGTAGTACAGGGAGAAAGAGACTCCATTTACCATGGATAGTAAATAGACTATAGTACCCACAGTGCAACTGTACTCCCAATGTGCATTGCCTCAACGCTTGGCTTTCTGGGACTGCTTACTTAAAGGAGGGGAGGAGCTACGGAAACTCTCTCTGATCATCGCCCTGCTAGCAAGAGGAGCGTCTGAGAGGCCTGCTGTGTGTGTGTAGGCTGCATAATCTGGGCCTACTATCTGCAGAGAGGCCTGCCTGCTGAAGGGAGAAGAATCCTCCTTTGAGAAGCCCAGCTGATTCTCCCCAAGTGTCCCGACATCTTCCTCCTACCGACGTCTCGTGTGGTGGAGTGAGGGACGGAAGACTGGGACAGCGGAGAGGTCGTGTACCGGAGCATCAGCAACGGAACCTGCCAGGCGGACTAGGCCTATTTGGGTGAGCGGGCACCTGCCCAGGATTTATCAGTTACTTTATAGGCCTGTGACTGTTAAGGCCCACCATCACTAGAATAGTGCGACACACACACGCCAGAACATAGTGCCTCGTGTGGTAGTGCACAGTTTAAAGTTGGCGTTTGCACCGCCTGACATTTTCACACTCTCAAAAGCATTGCAGGAGTTTTTGTTTATTCTTCTACACCCTTTGGATTACAATTTACATGTGCACCAACGTTGCTAGCGAAGACTCCATCCATTGAGGAACTTGTACACTAATATTGATCAGGCCTGACTGGAACGTATAGTGACGGGACACAGGGTGGTATTGCCCACTAGAGGGAGCTCGCGAGCAATACAGTTCAGTCAAATAATAGACATTAACACTGCAAGTTAAGATATTTTGTCTGATAGCAATTATTTAGCAGAGTCAACTGTATATATAACCTTGTTTTACCCTTTATATCTTACCAAGTAAAGTTCACCCTTGGTTAAGTGCAAACCTGTGTGCAGTTTCTCTGTTATCTGGTGGAAGGAGAAGTGGCCAATTCAAGGTAACAATCTATATTGCAATTTTACTGTGGTGGGGTTTTATTGTGTTCCCCAGCAACCAGTGGGTTCCACAATATTTGTATATGCCAGTTGTGCCAACGGAGGGTTCGAGCCAATCCCAAGGGGTTGATAGGCAGAACGTAGACCCAAAACAAAACCAGCATCTCCTACGGGGGTAGTGCTACATATATATATATATATATATATATATATATATATATATATATATATATAATTTATAAATTAATATGCACTTTTCTAATGCAACTTTCAACACTACGTTCAACAACATCTTATTGGGTAGAATGTTCAGGAAGTCCTAATAAGATTAGAAATGTACATTACAACGTTCATTATAGTATGTTGCAGACCTCTTTTGACAATAAATATAATTTGTATGCTCTGCGGTATCCACATTTCACACAAACAGTGTCTGATTATCAAAGGCTTGATCATTGAAAATGCATGCAACACTGAATTCTCTTTGGAACCACTACATATTAAATTCTACCGTGATAGACATAATAAAAACTTAAGTGATTCCTTTTATAGAAATGACTGTAATAAAAATTAATTGCACTGTTATTCTTCTCATGTACTAATGTATAGCCTTTTGAATAGCTAGTTTCTACCTTTTTAAACTAATTATCAAGCTATTTAGGGGCTTCCATTATCTCATGGATGCCACTTCGATCTATGCTGTATTTTCCATTGATGTCAGAAGATGAGGCTGTTACACACAGCTGTAGCTGAGTATGATGATATATGGAAAGACTTCTCTGAAGATCTTGGTCAGTGGATAATGAACTGCTAAAGTACAAAAGGGGACACACTTCACAATTTATACGCTGATCGCTTTGCCTGAGTCAAGTAAATTGTGTTTTATAAATGTGTTTATACTGTACACATATTTCAAGTCCGTTCACCAGAAAAGCTGCTGTGTCAGGGATACGGATCACTCAAGTCCTGCAATTCACTCTTCTTGACTATGCCACTTACTAATCTTTATATTGTAAAATAAAATTGGTCTAATTTTTTTTTTTTTTAAGATAAATCTTTGCATGGCCAAAAGAGGATAAGCACATTTAACCACTTGAGTATCAACATGTAATACCCCTTCATTACCAGGACATTTTTCAGCTTTCAGTGCTGTAATAGTTTGACCAACAATTAGGGCCAATTCTCATCAGAGCATTGTAAAGCATGATATGCATTTTTTTTGAAAACACATTTTTAGTGCATTTTTAAAGCGTTGCATTAAAGTTTAATGGATTGCATAATGCTTTTTACATATTTTTTGCATGTGTTTTCATTCCTGGTCACCTGGAAAAAAATTGGCATTTGACTCAGAAAACTCTGTTTAACCACCTGCCTACCGGGCACGAAAACCCCCTTCCTGCCCAAGCCATTTTTCAGCTTTCAGCGCTGTCACAATTTGAATGACAATTGCGCGGTCGTGCGACATGGCTCCCAAACGAAATTTGCATCCTTTTTTTCCCACAAATAGAGCTTTCTTTTGGTGGTATTTGATCACCTCTGAGGTTTTTATTTTTTGCGCTATAAACAAAAGAAAAGCGTCAAGTTTGAAAAAAAACACAATATTTTTTACTTTTTGCTATAATAAATATCCATTTTTTAAATTTATTTTTTTAAATTTTCCTCAGTTTAGGCCGATACGTATTCTTCTACATATTTTTGGTATATTGATTGGTTTGCGCAAAAGTTATAGCAGATACAAAATAGGGGATAGATTTATAGCATTTTTTTTTCTTTACTAGTAATGGCGGTGATCTGCGATTTTTATCGTGACTGCAATATTGTGGCGGACACATCGGACACTTTTGACACATTTTTGGGACCATTCACATTTATACAGCGATCCCTGCTATAAAAATGCATTGATTACTGTATAAATGTGACTGGCAGGGAAGGGGTTAACACTAGGGGGCGAGGAAGGGGTTAAATGTGTTTCCTAGATGTGTTCTAACTGTGGGGGGGGGAGGGGACTGACTGGGGGAGGTGACCGATGGTTGTCCCTATGTACAAGGGACACACCATCGGTCTCCTCTCCCTGACAGGACGTGGATCTCTGTGTTTACACACAGAGATCCACGGTCCTGCTCGGTTACTGGGCAATCGCGTGTACCCGGCGGCCTTCGCGGCCACCGGGCACGCGCTTCGGGTGCCCGGCGACGCGGCCGGCGCGTGCCCCCTAGTGGACTTTAAAGGCACAACGTCATATGACGTCCGCCCAGGATAACAGTGTCTTCCTGCCGCCGTCAATTGACAGCGGCCGGTTGACAACTGGTTAAATAAGTGATGTGCGCTTTTGGTGCGTTTTTTGGTGGGTTTTTGGAGCATTTCCATTAACAATAATGGAATTATTGACTATATTGCAAAGTGCCTTTTTGGTGCATTTTTCAAACAAGGCACTAAAGATGCAGAAAGCCGGACTTTTAAAAAATGCAGTGCAGTATAAAAATGCAGCACACAGACGTAAACAGTTGCATATTAATTAAAGGGGACTTTTTTCATACACTTTTGCTACAATGGGAAGGTGCATTCTAGCACGACAAAGTGCAACAATGTGAACAGCGCCTTACTCTGTCATGCAACACTGTACCCAAATTAATTTTATATCATTTTTTTATTTTGGGAGGTATTAAATCACTACTGGGTTTTTTATTTTTTATAAAAAGGACAAATTACAAAAAAGTTTACCTTACTTTCTGTTAAAATAAAAAATTATACAAAAACCCCAGAAACGACCATTTTTTGTCAAGCAGACATCCAAACATAATCTCCCCCACACGCACACACTTTTTTGGAAATGAAGAAACACGCGGTACTGAGGGGTAAAACACAGGGCTTATGATTGGTGCACTAGATACATCAATGTACAGATCTTGTCCCTTCTGATGTACCCTCTCTGTCTGTCTTGGCAACCACTATCAGTTGGACAAAAGATGTGGAAAAAGCAATATTAAGTTGTGAGTAGAACAAGAATAAAGGATAAATCTTTCAATAGGGACACCTGTTTAATGGATGATTTGCTCTTCTTTGGAAAGATTCCCTGTCTATTTCACATTTGTCTATGAGACCGAAAGTAAAGGGAAACAGACAGAAAAAAAACTGAGCAGGGCTTTAAAGTGGAACGTCACTCTCCCAATCAACACTGATTATTTGTATATCTCATGCTGCTAGCATTAGTAAATAGATGGGAAAGTATAGCATATTTACTGTATATACTCGAGTATAAGCTGAGTTTTTCAGCCCTTTTTTTAGGGCTGAAAATACCCCCCTCGGCTAATACTTGAGTCAGTACCTGAATTCTTGACAGGCGTCCATTTTTTTTAAAAGTCACGGCTTCCTCCTGGCGTTCCGTTCCGTGATAGGCATTTGACACTGTGTTCCGCCTATCACGGAGATCCTCTCATCCTCGGACAGTTTACCAGCAGACACTGTGTTCAGTGTTGCGCCTATCACAGATGTCTTCTTGTCCGAGGATGAAAGAATGTCCATGATTGGCGGAACACTGAACACAGTGTCTGCTGGGAAACTGAGTCCGAGGATGAGAGGACCTCCGTGATAGGCGGAACACAGTGTCAAATGCCTATCACGGAACGCCAGGAGGAAGCCACGACTTTTAAAAAATGGACGCCTGTCAAGAATTCAGGTACTCGGGCACAGTGAGACTGCAATGGGCACAGTGAGGTATGCCACAGTGAGGTATGGCACATGGGTGTGGCACAGTGAGGTTGCAATGGGCACAGTGAGGTATGGCACATGGGTATGGCACAGTGAGGTTGCAATGGGCACAGTGAGATATGGCACAGTGAGGTTACAATGGGCACAGTGAGACTGCAATGGGCACAGTGAGACTGCAATGGGCACAGTGAGACTGCAATGGGCACAGTGAGGTATGGCACAGTGAGACTGCAATGGGCACAGTGAGGTTGCAATGGGCACAGTGAGACTGCAATGGGCAAAGTGAGGTATGGCACAGTGAGACTTTTTTTTTTTTTACACTTCTAGTTACTTTATGTTTTTTTGTCTAGGAAAATATATCATATTTACTTATTTTCATTTTTTTTTTATGTTTACACTTCTAGTTACTTCCTGGCTTCTTGTCTAAGAAAAAATATCATATTTACTTGTTTTCCTTTTCTGTTGTTTACACTTCTAGTTACTTCCTGGTTCTTACCTAGGCAAATACATGGAGGAGTCTTCAGGAGGGGGGGAGAGGAGTGAGGGGAGGAGAGGAGGGAGGGCTTTCTCAACTAAGCACACTCTCCTGCCTGCATGCTCAAGCTAAGGGCAGATGAATTCCAGGAAGTAAATGTTACATGAAACATCTGACCTTACTCAAGATGGCCATGGCCAAAAATGCTAGGGGTTGTTTTTCAAAACAAAATGAAGCATAGAGACATGGATGGATGGGTGAATTTGCTGAACTCTGAACTCCAACCTTAACTGCAGTCTTGCACAGTTGTACAGGCTCCTCCTTATACTAAAACTGCTTACTCTGATTTTACTGAATACTGCAAGCTTATTACAGTGTGCGATAGAAGCCATAGCAAGCCAGATAAAGCCCATCTCATTTCCTGGCTGGAGGACACCCAGCATAATCTAGCCTTTACCTCCACAGCTTAAGGCCCCTTTCACACCAGCGGACCATATGTCCGCTTTTTCATCCATCTGTTTACGGATGAAAAAGGGACATACATTGGTCCCTATAAGATCGCGGGTGTCAGCGGATGAACATCCGCTGACACCCGATCTCATCCATGTCCGCAATGCTCCGTTTTTCTGGATAGAAAAATTCCAATTTTTCTATCCGTCTGCGGAGCGGATCGGATGAACACACGGACAAACGGTCCGTGTTCATCCGATCCCCCCATAGGGGAGAGCGGAGATCTGACGGGGCAGTCCCTGCACAGTGTGCGGGGACCGCCCTGTCATCCGCCGGCTCTACCCTTTCATTCATTGGATTTCAGTTCTTTTAATTATAAAGGCTCTGCAAAACATGTGAAAATTACCTAAGATGGTCTTCAATCAAATGCAGCCTACCTAGGAATGTCCACTCCTCTAGACTGAAATCCACCCACCAAGGCATTTTGATATAAGTCCTAGTCCAAGTGCCAGCCCACGGAGAAATACTGAGGCAGGGTGCTATGATATTTTCCAAAAGCAATGTACAGTACCATGACTGCCCCTCCCACTAGCCATGATCTGCTTTCATGGCATATAGAAGCAGAAAAAGCCAGTAATGATATCAATGAGTCTAAAATAAGCATGCAATAAAACATGGAAATGTTTAATTTTAAAATGCCATTAACATGTTGATTAGGAGGGAAGGCAAAATATAAGCAGAATAAATTTCAGCCTTCAGTTCCAATGCTTATGACTAGGTTGCTATTTTTGTAAAACTTGCCCCTCTAGGGTCCTTGTCAAGCAGCATGCTATGTGGGCACCTGAGCTGAGTCATAGCTCCCTGTGTCCATTCAGACATGGAGCCCCGACCCGGCCCCGCCCCCTCTCTCCCCTGATTGGGTAGCTGACTTTGATTGACAGCAGTGGGAGCCAATGGCACCGCTGCTGTGTCTCAGCCAATCAGGAAGGAGAATCTTGGACGACCGAGGGACTCGTGGACATCACTGGACAGAGAGGGACCTCAGGTAAGTGTTAGGGGGGCTGTTTCACACAGAAGGTTTCTTATCCTAATGCGTGGAATGCATTAAATAAAAAAAACCTTCTGCCTTTACAACCCCTTTAACATAAGGTGACCAGATTTTTTAAATGAAATCCGGGGACATATATTTTTTTTCACTAGTAATGGTGGCAATCAGTGACACTCTGCCCGTTGCCGCCCGCCTCACAGCCTGTCAAGACTTACACTCCGGGCCCCGGCTACTACTGGGTGGGGAGCGGAGGAAGATCACTCCGCGAGGGAAGGCAAGGAGATAAGCAGGCAGGCGGCTGGCCGGGACTTGAGCCAAGGCAGAAGAACATACGAGCGGAGCTGAATGGGCATGCACCCGAAACTGAAGAAATATTCCCTCCGTTCCGACCAGCACATGATCATCAGAAAGGGGCACAGATAATGGAAAGTAATACACCCCCCTAATCTAGTAGGAGTGGCAGAGCGGGGGGGTGTACTTCAGATTTTTGCGCTGCATTCTGCACTGACTGTCTTTGAAATTGCCCCAGCCCCTGTTCAAATCCAATCTGGGGACAAAACCGGGGACAAAACCGGGGACAGACTGGGTCCGGGGACAGTGTCCTCAATACGGGGACTGTCCCCATAAACCGGGGATGTCTGGTCACCCTACTTTAACAGCCTTTACTATTTTGTACTGAAGTTTGGGTTGTGCATTTGTATAATACTGTTTTTCTTTACGTAACTAATGACTGCCATATCTATGTTTTAGAAGTCTCAATACCCACCACTACCCCTGAGCAAATCTGAAACATGTCGGGTCTCATCAAATCAATTCACAAGGGCTGAATCTGGTCCACAGTTTCAGCAGCCTTTTGGATGTATCTGATGGTTCTAAGGGGTTTTTGAGCATCATCCTACCATGATGTTTATACATGTATGATGTTTTGATGTAATGTCATTTTATTAGGACTTGAGTCCGCTTTTTATTTTTATATTTTTTATAAAAAAATACCGTATTTATCGGTGTATAACACGCACCCTAAGTTTAAGAGGGAAGTTTCAGGAAAAAAACTTTCCACAGCCCCCTGCATATAACACGCAGGCACAGTTTACTCTCTATTTTCAGGGTAAAAAGTGAGTGTTATACGCCAATAAATACAGTATTTTTTAAGGACACACTTAGTTCTGCCTCCATAATCCATGAGGGGTTTGGTGCACAGTGTGCACACATCTTTTTGTTACATTTATAGGATGTTGGCAGACTGCAGTTTTTTTTTGCACACTGCACTCTTTAACTAATGCCCCGTACACACGATCGGTTTTCCCGTCGGTAAAAAAAGTTGAATGGTTTTTCCGACGGAATTCCTTTCAAGCCTGCCTTCCATACACACGGTCACACAAAAGTTCGATGAACTTTTGACTGGCAAGAACGCGGTGACGTAAAAGACTACAACGAGCCGAGAAAATTAAGTTCTATGCTTCTGAGCATGCATCGATTTGTTTGCGAGCATGCGTCTGAATTTAGCGCGTCGGGATTTGTACACACGATCGGAAATTCCGATCATTTTTTTTCCTGACGGGAAAATAGAGAACCTGCTCTCTATCCTTTTCCAGCAGTTTTTCCGTTGGAAAAAGTCTGATGGAGCATACACACGGTCAGGATTCCCGACCAAAAGCTCTCATCAGAATTTTTCCAACAGGAAAACCGATCGTGTGTACGGGGCATAAGACAATTTTTGGCTTTGCTTTTTGGGTGTTGGGTGGGTACTAACAAAACTGGAAGGATTGGAGACATTCCAAAATAGACTGAAAAGGATAAAACATATGATTAAGTTATTCCTGGAGGTAGGGAAGCCGAACGTAACTGTTTTCCAAGGGCAGAAGCTTTTTTACAAAAGGTTTATCCGTGTGCAAAAATAGTTTAAACTTTAAAACTTGATATAAAACTAACAACATCCAATGAAACATTATTTTTTTTTATATATAATACAGAAATAAAATGTATGTGTATATGACCAAGAAATGATTTTACTGAAATGAACTAGCACTCCACACTTGAAATAAGCAGCACACAGTGCAGTACCCTGACTCTAAGAGCATCATTCTTTCTAATGCATTTCCCACACACATATGAAAAGCAGCCTTTACAGCGCTCTAATTAAAACTTGGTCATTTTAAGCATCACCTTCCAAAGCGACTTTAAAGAAAAAAATTGAAAACAAAAAACATTTTGTGTAGACTTGCTTATCATAGATAAGAGAGGGTGCCGCAGCCCTCAAGGCAATGGGGTTAACGGGAAGCAATTGCTGCTAAATTCTCAGTGAAAAGATGGCCATTACTATTATACAGTAACCCCATGACAGTTTGAGGAGATTATTGCTGTAGCAAGATCATATTTAGCCGCATGAGCAAATGTGCCCAGCTGTAACTGAATCAAACCTGTAAATATCTTGGGAGTAAGTCTGTAATCTGAAGATTAAAGCGTCACGTAGTGATCTCTTACAATGTGTCATTTTCCAGCCAGAGAAGCTCACTGTCACTGGAGATAACGCCGGAAACATTAACTAACTGAACAAAATATAATATTGGAGACATAATCCTTCCAGTTCTTATGGATAAGAACATTATTTCAAAGGTTTCCTATCTGGTGTCTTGCTATGGCATTAAAAAGCAAAAGACAAACTTTAAAGGTATGATATTTCAAAGGACATAAAAAAGCAGGGCCTATTTACATTTAGTATAAAACCCATAATAAAGATAGGCATAAAGTACTTTCAAAGTAAAATTCCTGCTACCGGTATATATAAACTAAAAGTGTCTATTTCTTGTGGCAGTGGTCATAGAACTGGTAGCAAACATAACCTACTTATTATTAATGTCTTGATGTGTATTCACTTAACAAAAACTCTGTTAGCATATTGACGTCCGGGAAGTGGTTCAGTTATCCACACTGGACGTCATATGACGTCCTGCAGGATAACAGCCGCCGCGCGCATCGCGGCGATCGGTGGAGCGGTGGGTCAGTCTGACCCACCGCTACACTGATCTCGGTAAAAAGCCTCCGGCGGAGGCTTTTTAACACGTGATCAGCCGTGTCCAATCACGGCTGATCACGATGTAAACAGGAAGAGCCGTTGATCGGCTCTTCCTCACTCGCGTCTGACAGACGCGAGTAGAGGAGAGCCGATCGGCGGCTCTCCTGACAGGGGGGGTTCGCGCTGATTGTTTATCAGCGCAGCCCCCCCTCGGATACCCACACTGGACCACCAGGGAAGCCCCCCAGGACCACAGGGAAGCCCCAAGCATGTGGATGGCCCCCATGGCCATCCACATGTAGTAAAATAAAATAAAAATAAAAAAATATGCCAATCAGTGCCCACAAATGGGCACTGACTGGCACTATGATGGCACAACCACAATGTGTGGTGGCTGGCATTGATGGGCATCAGTGTCCATCAGTGCCACCTACTAGTGTCCATCAGAGCCACCTATCAGTGCCCATCCGTGCCCATCTGTGCCCATAAGTGCCCACCTATCAGTGCCCGTCCGTGCCACCTATCAGTGCCGCCTATAAGTGCCCATCAGTGCCGCCTATAAGTGTCAATCAGTGCCGCCTATGAGTGCCAATCAGTGCCGCCTATGAGTGCCAATCAGTGCCGCCTACCAGTGCCACATATCAGTGCCCATCAGTGCCGCCTATCAGTGCCCATCATCAGTGCCCATCAGTGCCACCTCATCAGTGCCACCTCATTGGTGCCACCTCATCGGTGCCCATCAGTGTCGCCTTATCAGTGCCCTTCAGTGCCGCCTTATCAGTGCCCGTCATTAAAGTAGAAAAGGTACTTATTTACAAAAAAAATTAACAGAAACAAAGAAAAACATAGTTTTTTTCAAAATTTTCGCTCCTTTTTTATTTGTTGTGCAAAAAATAAAAATCGCAGAGGCGATCAAATACCACCAAAAGAAAGCTCTATTTGTGGGAACAAAATGATAAAAAATTTGTTTGGGTACAGTGTAGCATGACCACGCAATTGTCATTCAAATTGCGACAGCACTGAAAGCTCAAAATTGGCTTGGGCAGGAAACTGTATAAGTGCATGGTATTGAAGTGGTTAAAGCTGGACATACACTGTTAGTTAAAAAAAAGAAAGAAGAAAGAACAGATAACTATATCCACACAAAATGAAGTGGATGGAGTAATCCCCCCCACCCCCCCCCCCCCCGGCAAGACAAAGTATTCTGACAGCTGTCAGCTGTCAGAATATACTGAGCAGCTGATTGGTTGCAGCCACTGATTGATGGGAAATTTTTATAATAGGCCCCTTAGACAGAAATTGATCAAATGGGCAACTTCTGTCAACCGGGATCTACCACACACCACTCAATGTTTCATCCATCAGATTCATCAGATTCATCCATCAACACAAATTAAGTGGTTGGAGGAATCCCCCCAGATGGGACATTGTATTCTGACAGCAGGACCCACAGCTGTCATCTTGACTCTCGCATGTAAGCAGGGATTAGTACTCCTTTTATTCAGGTCCCTCTTCTGGGTGGGTATAGTGGGTGGGACTAGTGTACACTGCATAAACTAGAGCTGGAAGAGCTCGGGGCAGAGGGTGAATGAGAATAAGCTGTCAAATGTCAAGTCGCATGCCAAATCGGCGGCTATTGACGGCAATGGCACGTCCGAATCGGTGCAACGCCAACTTTGCGGCACCGCACCGATTCTCAAAAGTAGTTCCTGTACTACTTTTGGTGACTTTGGGGGCCATTTGAATAAAAATCTGTGCATGGACCCGCACAGATGTCTGTCAAATCGCCCCCGCCCCCCCAAGTCGGACTGCATAGCCGGTTTGAAATCGTGCGAGTTCAGCTGAACCTCAGTGTGAACCTACGCTTAATGTGTTTATGGGGCATTTCTAATTGCATATCATGCATGCAATGATATTGAATAGGATAATTCACACCGTGGGGTTGAAGGGCAAAAATTATATTCAAATTGCGAAGGAATACCCAAAAATACCCAATCACGTGCAAAGAAAATAAAAAAGCAGCACTTTTGTTTGCACATGATTGATTAAAGAAAGTCAGCAAAGCAAAGTGAACAGTCTATTTGCCTGTAGTAAATCAACCTGTGCATTTACCTGCGTTTAGGAGCACTCACGTTAATTGTGTTTTCAGAAAATAGAAATCTGTGCACTCAGAGGTAGATTAGATTCTCTTAAAGTGTCCAAATACAAGTAAACGTAGGAACATTTATACTCAAGAAAAAGTGGTCTGGGAAAAATAAAGTTTTTCTACACAGTTCCCAATGTGTCTAAATAAAGTAATATGCCGAAGGTACGTGTAAATGCACTCTTAACAGTATGATATAGTAATGCTCAGCTGCATTGTGACTAGTATAAATCACTATACAGGCTGTAGTTTATTACTGGGAAACTGGGAGAAGACAGGCATTCATTTATGAATGCAGTTACTGTTAATTACTAAGCAATATATGTTATTATATTAAAAGCTAAGGTCACCTTTCCTAAAAAAAAAATAAAAAAAAAAATGCACATCTTTTTGCAGAAAAAAAAGTGACGCCTTGCTTCTGACAAGCAGAGGGCAGACATTTGTTTCAGAATGGAGGTGCATTTAATTATCATTACCCCTTGCATTGGGGGATATTAGGATGGGCTTGTTTAAGTACATATTTAGCACATAGATACTGGCAATCCCAAGCATAGGAAGGAATATGTTACATGTCCCTTCTCACTCTTCTATAATAAGGAATAAATCTATTTTTGGATTTGTCATAGATGAGTGACATGCATAGACCTGCTGTTTTTAGTAGACTCTGCTGTTCATAAAAATAGATTGGTGAAGAGCTTTTTGATTTTTTTCTAGTTAAAGCAGCCCAAGATATCCTTTTTTTTTTTTTTTTTTTGCCATTTTTGACCATAAAATTCTCTGGCAGCATATATTCAGTGAGCATATGGCAAGCAAAGAAAACGGGCATGAAAAAAAAAATAAGCAGTACACCATAAAAATGTATAAAAACATTTAGGGAAAATGGTATATAAAAGCAAAATGACATCTTGAGTAAAATAGATGTTCTATCTATTTTCTGGTCAGGGTTGCAAACAAGGATAGGTTTGAGAGGTGAAAAGTTAACATGACCTGTTCATGTGAAATTCATTAGAAAATTGATTTTTTGCAGTGATGATAACATGGTACTGAGAAATAATAAAATACCCAGCCAAATAAATAGCTTTATATTCTATAAATAGGAGAAACTGGGATAAAATGATGTAAAAAATAATAATTATGACCCCAAAGGGTGACCCCTTTGGGTCACCTTAAGAATTAAATGTGAAAAAGTTACTAAGTCTTTAAGGGATACTCTTCTGCTGTACTATGTCATGACGGGAAGAATTTGTTTACTGATGCTGGATTTGTGTATCCCCATGGACAGTTGGCATGTGTTCTAGATTGGAAGTTCAAGGGGCAGAACTTTATTTTCTACTTTACCGGCATACCCCACTTTTAAGTACACAATGGGGTTTATCTACTATCGCTAGAGAGTGCAAAATCAGGCTCACTTCTGCATAGAAACCAATGAGCTTCTAACCCCAGCTTGTTCAATTAAGCCTGGTAATAAAACCTGGAAGCTCATTGGTTTCTATGCAGAAGTGAGCCTAATTTTGCACTTTCCAGCGATAGTAAATAAAATCCATTGTGTCCTTAAAAGTGGGGTATGCCTGTACTGTGTATATTGTTGCTAATTTATTTATTTTTTTCCAAATGAATTTTATTAAAGGTAAAAACGAACACGAACACGAAAACATTTACAGAAATCATGAACACTTGTAGTACAGTGATTCAAAATTATAAAGCTACAGTATACCATTACATAGAAAATTCAGTCACTTCAACATGAGTTTTTACATGTGGAGAAATATGAACCCGATATGAAATTCTATACATTTTCCTGCTCACTTGCGTGTAGTGTCTTGAGGGAGCATTTAGCGTATCATCGAATGTAGCCAGGTTATGTTGGTATTGAATAGAAATTCAATAGGCGTGGAAAATGGTTGTAGTGTGAGGTCATTTGTGTATAAGTTTGGACAATGGTCAGAGGGAAATAGCTATGCAATAGTATCGTGCCTGGCTTCTGAGTCGGGAGGTTGGAGTGAGTGTGAAGTTATTTTGTAATGTGGGTGAGTGGGTATGTGACAAGGGTACCTGAGGGTGGTGCGGAAGGGAGGGAGGAAGGAGAGAGGGGAGGTGGGACAGGTAGGGATGGGAGAGGTGAGGAAAGGAGGGAAGGGAGAGGCATAGGGGGAGGGGAGAGGCATGGGGGGGAGGCATAGGGGGGAGGGAGAGGCCATCTCCAACTTCCCTCCCCAGATTTAAGTTGGGTGTGGGGGCTCCGGATAGGCATCAGGCGTGCTTTAGAGGGTGGTGATCGTGACAGGGGCAGGGACGTTAAGAAAAGGTTTGGGGTACGGTGGACGTGGGTTGCAGTATGTTGTAAACAGAGCTTAGCGCGACCCTGGTTATCCATTTACGTGGGTAAATTGTGTATTTTTTTGAATGCAGATGTCGTCTGATAGTGTGTTCAGCAGGCCCATTTTTTACTGAACTTTGTTGGGGTGTCCTGTGCAGTGTGTATAAGTTTCTCCATTTCGGCTACTCTGCCAATTCTAGCAAACCATTCTTTGAGTTTGGGAATCTGTGTTGAACACCAGTGCAAGGGGATGCACTGTTTAGCTGAGTTGACCATGTGCATTGCCAGAGATTTGTGGTAGGAGTTATGTGAGAAGGGCGAGTGGGGTAGTAGGAATTGGGCTGGGGAAAATTCTAAATCGTAGGAGGTAACCTGGGATGTGATGTGGCATACTTCTTTCCAGAATGATTGTAAGGGGGTGCAGGACCACCAGATGTGAAGTAGAGGTTGCTAATTTATTGTTTAATTTTTATGCAATAGTTACACTTGTTTGTAACGCCTTGGGGGAGATTTAATAAAACTGAATTGTACAAAATCAGGCGCAGCTCTGCATACAAACCAATCAGCTTCCAGGATTTATTGTCAAAGCTTACAGTAATTAACTATTTAAGGACTGGAAGATTTGCCCCCTTAATGACCAGGCAATTTTTTGCGATACGGCACTGCATCACTTTAACTGACAATTTTACAGTCGTGTGACGCTGTACCCAAACAAAATTTCTTGCTTTCTTTTGGTGGTAATTGATCACCTCTGCGGTTTTTATTATTTTCCTATAAACAAAAAAAGTGCAACCCTTTTGAAAAAAGACAATATTTTTGGACTTTTTGCTATAATAAATATCCCCAAAAGTTTTTTTTTTTAATGAATTTTTTCCTAAGTTTAGGCCGATATGTAGTCTTCTACATATTTCTGGTAAAAAAATTGCATATATTGATTGGTTTGCACAAAAGTTATAGCATCTACAAAATAAGTAATAGATTTATGGCATTTTTATTATTAACTTTGTTTTTTTATTAGTAATGGCGGCTTTTTATCAGGACTGTGACATTGCAGCGGATAGATCGGACACTTTTGACACTATTTTTGGACCATTGACACTTATACAGCGATCAGAGCTAAAAATAGCCACTGATTACTGTATAAATGTCACTGGCAGGGAATGGTTTAACACTAGGGGGCGATAAAGGGGTTATGTGTGTGTCCTAGGGAGTGATTTTAACTGTGGGGGGATGGAACTGACTGGGGGAGGAGACCGATCATTGTATTTAAGCATTAGGAACAACAGATCAGTCTCCTCTTAAATTGACAGACCTCCATTCTGTCTCTGTCAGGATCGATTGCGGGTGCCCGGTAGACATCACGGTGCTGAGTCCCACTGATCTGTCGGCGTCGTTGTCCTGCATTAAAAAATAATGGCGGGGGCGTTGCAATCAGATTGCGTCATTCGGCGGCCACGCCCTCTTGTGACGTCACCACCCAGGGCATAATTGGTCCATTAAGTCACAAGGGGGCGTGGTCACTGGATGACGTAATCCGATTGCCACACCCCCGCTGTTATTTAAGTAATGCAGGACATCGGCGCCGACAGATCAGCGGGATGCAGCATCGGAGGAGGAGTGGTGGCAGGAGCGGCGGCAGAAGAAGAAGAACACCGAACAAAAAAGACAGAACAGCGGAAGAAGAAGCAGGGGGAGGAGAAGACTGGAGGATGAAGATGCGGGAGAAGATGGAGGAAGAAGCGGAGAAGAAGATTTTTAATAAAAGACTTGTCAAAAACTTTTTACTGTATTTATTAACACTACACTACTTTTTTTTTAGTGAATGGGTAGGAGTACAATGTACCCCATAATCATTCACATAGGGGGGGCCGGGATCTGGGGGCCCCCTTGTTAAAGGGGGCTTCCAAATTCCGATAAGCCCCCCACAAGACCCTGACAACCACCGGGCAAGGGTTGTCGGGAAAAGGCCCTTGTCCTCATCAACATGGGGGCAGAGCCCCCCTGTCCCAAAGCACCCATCCCCCCATGTTAAGGGCATGCAGCCTGGTATGGTTCAGGAGGGAGGGCGCTCGCTCGTCCCCTCCCTTTCCTGACCTGCCGAACTGCATGCTCGGATAAGGGTCTGGTATGGATTTTGGGGGGACCCCCGCACCATTTTTTCTTTATTTTGGTGTGGGGGGTCCCCTCCGAATCCATACTAGACCCAAGGGCCTGGTATGGACCTGGGGGGCGGGGACCCCACGCTGTTTTTTTTCTCAATTTTTTTTTAGCCGTCAATTCTTTAGCCAGATCATGAGGCAAAAAAATTTAAGTAAAAAGTCTAAAAAGGAGAATAGAGTGCAGCCACACATCTAAAGGCCCATACACATGATCGGATATTCCGACAACAATGGTCCGACGGACGTGTTTTATCGGACAATCCGACCATCTGTATGCTCCATCGGACAATTGTTGTCGGAATTTCCGACACCAAATATTGGCTGTGCATGCTCTCAAATTTTCCGACAAAACGTGTTTCGTCGGATTGTCCGATCGTGTGTACACAAATCCGTCGGACTAAAATCCAAAGTACAAACACGTATTCTCCAAACCAATGCTAAACATCAGAACACAATTGCAGAAGTTGCCCAAAGGGTGGCGGTAAAGAGCTGAAAAACCATGTGGTTTGGTGAATGTTGGCTGAAAATGTTCTGCCGTGTTTATGCAGAACAAGTTCACGGCCAATGCCCTTTGGACCAAAATCCACGGAAAAGTCTGATGGAAGTCCGATCGTGTGTACGAGGCCTAAGATTTGGTAAGCTATGTTTGTTTGGTTTTTGTGTTTAGTTGCACAGCTGACACTTCCCTGACTCCAGCCTATTGACTGCACTTAAAAGAAGCAGTAGACTGATGAGGGCATCCCTCTGCTCATTCTATTTATATTTAATAGTAACAGTAAGAGCCAATATTTTATGCTGTCCCCTGCCTCACTTGCTTGTTTCCATGAAAGGCAGCAATCTCGCAAATGTAGAAACCGTTGTCAAATTGACCTTGTCACCGGCAATAATAATAACCATGTATGAAATGGTAAAAAATACAGTTTAAAAAACAATTCAGCCCAGAGTTTTGCTGGTATTATTTCTTCAAAGGAATGACACAGAAAAGATAAAAAGTAAACAAAGGTGCTGTATGTAAGATGTAAGAAAGCCTTTGCAACATTTTTTTCTGTGATCTACAATTAAAGCTTCTGAACCAACTACAAAAAACAACAACAAAAAAAAGGAACATCCTTCACTGCACTGGTATTCAGCAGAGAATTTGTTGCCTATTTACATAATATTTATGTCCTTTAGTTTATACTCTCTTTTATGTTGAATGAGATGATTGCGTATCAGTAGCTGAGAACAATAATATCATCAGTAACTGGAATGTTTTTTTTTTCAGCTTTTCTGTCTTGTTTTTGTCTTCTATTTTTATGTAGCTGATAATCTTATCGTAAAATCTGATTGTAGTTCTTGAAATTGTGAAAACAACATGAACAATGATCAGTGCTAGTAACTTTTTTGTTGTTTTGTTTGTTTTGCTTTGTTTACAACTAAATACAGCAAAAAAACTGGTTGGCTTTAATTCCCCTATTTACAGGTGTGTATACTTACCTTTTATTTTTGGTCCCCCATTGCTTCATTAAGTGCATGACTTACACATGTGATAGTGCTGGACCAATCAGCACCATCACAGGGGAGGCCATAATCCTGTGTAAACTATGACCCCAGTGAAGGAATGTACTAGGATAACTGCCTCCTGAGGAAGCCATTATTGCCACCTCCCCTTTTTTTACCACCTCCCCATTGGTAGCTAGGTTGCTGTTGTGCAACCGTCAGTGCCCTAGCAACCAATGACACTGTGCAGTTGTGGGTCATTGGTTGCTGAGTGAGTGAGTGAGTGAGAACTTGTATAGCGCTGCAATTGCAAACTAAATCGCCTCAAGGCGCTTGGCATCCAGTGTTGTTGAGATCGTTAGAAGAGATGGGTCTTTAGTTTTTTCCGGAAGGCCCGATGGTTTTCTTCCATGCGGATGTTCGTGGGCAGCGCATTTCATAGCCTTGGTCCTTGGACAGCAAACCTTTGTTCTCCCTTGGCTTTGTAGCGCGTCTTGGGGATATGAAGGAGGTTTTGGTTGGTTGATCGAAGGTCGCGAGTAGTGGTGTAGTGTTTTATTTTCTCGCATAGATATTGAGGTGCCTTTCCTTGTGCACATTTGTGGGTGAGGCAAAGGGTCTTGAATGTGACCCGATCCTTTACGGATAGCCAGAGGAGGCTTCTCAGGGACCATGTGATTGATTCCCAGGGTTTTTTCCCTGTTACCAGTCTGGCTGCTGTGTTTTGGATGACTTGCAGACGCTTGCTAGGATGCTTATAGTTATAGTGTCTACAAAATAGGCGATAGATTTATGGCATTTTTATTATTATTATTTTTTTTTACTAGTAATGGCGGCGATCAGCAACATTGCGACATTGCAGCGGACAGATCGGACACTTTTAAAACTTCTTTAGGACCAATGACATTTATACAGCAATCAGTGCTATAAAAATGTACTGATTAATGTATAAATGACACTGGAAGGGAAGAGGTTAACACTAGTGATGATCAAGGGCTTAAGTGTTCCCTGGGAGGTGTTTCTAACTGCGGGGGGAGTGTACTTATTGGAGGAGGAGAGAGATCGCTGTTACAGATCACTAGGAATAGACAATCTCTCTCTCCTCCCCCGTCAGAACGGGAATCTGTTTGTTTACATTGACAGATCCCCGTTCTGGCTCTCTGTGGCATGCGTGCCGTGCGTGCGCCCACTGTATCTATTGCACAGCTATGATAATTCGCACAATAGAGTCAATCTGCCGCAGTATAATGACGGCAGCTGGTCGGCAAGTGGTTAAACATAGTCAATGTTGATTAAAAGAGTGAACCACTTGTTCCCGATCAGTGACTAAGAAAGTATAGAAGACTTTTTTTCAGAAAGACAAGCAAGTGACCAGCATTTTCAGTAATGGAGGTCAGAAGTGCAGGCCTACATATTTCATCAGTACATGTGTCCTTTACCAGAAAACAATATTCTTAAATGGCAAAATTACATAAATGTCACATTTTTCAATCTCTGTACCGGTGAGAGTATTTTAACATTCACAGTCATGAATGTTATTACAAGCTCTTTTACATAATGTGACTATAAAACTTTTCAAATTTAGCAGTAGTTGCTTTAAAGCTAAAGTGTGGAATAGGCAAATACAAGAGACGTGTATTCTTACTTAAAGTGTTACTAAACCCAGGACCCTGCATTCACTATATCTAGTCTCCCACAGTACACAGAACAAGGAAATGCAATAGTTATAGTAATTTTAAACTTCTAAATACCTTTTCTCATCAGCAGTCAGAGAAGTCTTATGACTGGCTGGTTAAAGCTTGTAGGAGGAGTTTTACTTCTACACTGACTGTCCTATGAGGCTGCAGGAGCCCTGACCCTCTGTCTGGACAATGCTGATTGGCTCTGTGCTGATCAGTTGCAATTGACAAATTTTCTCTATAGCAACTCTCACAAGTGTTTTAAATAACTATCACCTATGTCTGTATTTGCTAGTGATAGCTCAAATTTGCATATCTTATATATGCTCCCCCCCCCCACTTTTAAAAAAAAAGAAATTAGGAAGTATACAGCAAAAAAATATCAAGGTTAACACGTACTGTATACAGAAAAGGGAGTTCCACGTCACCTGAGTCAACAGCAAAGAAGCATGAATGCAATGCACATACCTTTAAAACAGATAGTACATGCCAAAGCAGGAGCAGGGGTAGTGCAAACCACATATAAGGAGAAATGGCAGCGACATTATAATTTTCACAAACAGATATAGAATGTTTGTAAACAGGCTGCCCAACATTCAACTTTTTCATATAAACTTGGAGAAAGGATGGAGGTAGGCCCAGCCCTAAAAACGTATTGTTATATAGAACATTTTGAGTTAAGTAAATATTTTACAGGTAATAATATATCTCTATTGAATTGCATATTTTGACATTTAAGGCTACCATTATTCTAAAAATACTAGTTGTCTGGCTGTTATTCCAAAGTCGCCTGGGATAGGTCAAGATCTCAGCCATTCCTCTTACTTCAACAGCTGCATGCCATTAAAGTAGGAGGTCACCTCTCTGTTATTCTGATCTCTCCTCCTACCAGCATGCTCCTTGCACTGGGCATGTTCACATTTGGCATATTAATGTTTCTTGAGATCTTGTTAACATGTTCCTGATAAACACTTCTATTCCTTGTTTTATTGGTTTATGTAATAAATTGAACCTGCCTTAGAATTAAAACCCCATATGTACACTAGAGCGATTTTACCCCCTCACTATCTTAAAAAAGCATTTCCTCGATTCAGTGCAGGGAGTTCTCTGCTTACTGATGACAGCTGTCACAAAACAAAAACCAGGCAGCCTGCCAAGTTTATCACAACATCGCTTAGGTAGTGATAACTATAAACATTGTAACATTTTGTTCTTTTAGAATAGATCAAAGGCATGGACTTCTGTCTGTAGATGAGGGCAGTTTAACTCTTAACCACTTAACGACCGCTCACTGTATATATACGTCGGCACAATGGCACCGACAGGCACAATCACGTAGAGCATACGTGATTGCCTTTGTACAGTTGGGGGGTCCGATCGGACCCCCCTTCTGTACAGTGAGCGGTCGGAATTTGTCTGGGAGCGTTCCGAGATGGGGGGGCGGCCGTTCGATTCTGACCACCCCCCCGCGATCGCTCCCGGCGAAAAGAAATGCCCCCTCTGTCTGTGTAATGTTTACACAGACAGAGAAAGCAGGAGGAAGTGATGTCATCTCCTGTGCGGCGCTCACATATACCGAGCGTCGTACAAGAGAAGACACACAGGTCAGTGCACTAACACTACACTAACACCAGCACACATAGGCACATAAATCGCCCCCCCAGGCCCCCCCAGATCACCCCCCAGCCCCCAGTCACAGTGTCACTGATTGCAGTGACCATTTATTTACTGATCATTGCAATCAGTGACATTTGTGACTGTAAAAGTGTCACTACATTTAGTTTTAGGTCCAGTGTAGCCCCCTAACCCCCCCTAATAAAGGTTTAACCCCTTGATCACCCCCCAGATAACCCTTTCACCCCCTAGCACCGCCGTCGCTTGGCGATCATTTTTCTGATCGCTGTCTTGGCGTCGGTGATGCAGATCGGTACCCAGTAATTTTTTTTAGGTTCGCCGCAGGTTTTTATAGCGTCGGGTACCCCAATATATTATCTAATAAAGGTTTAACCCCCTTGATCGCCCCCCAGGTAACCCTTTCACCCCCTATCACCACTGTCACTAAGCGATCATTTTTCTGATCGCTGTCTTGGCGTCGGTGATGCAGATCGGTACCCAGTAATTTTTTTAGGTTCACCGCAGGTTTTTATAGCGTCAGGTACCCCCATATATTATCTAATAAAGGTTTAACCCCCTTGATCGCCCCCCAGGTAACCCTTTCACCCCCTATCACCACTGTCGCTAAGCGATCATTTTTCTGATCGATGTCTTAGCGTCGGTGATGCAGATCGGTAGCCAGTAATTTTTTTTAGGTTCGCCGCAGGTTTTTATAGCGTCAGGTACCCCCATATATTATCTAATAAAGGTTTTAACCCCCTAATTGCCCCTAGTTAACCCTTTCACCAGTAATCATCATATAAGTGTTACGGGTGACGCTGGTTAGTTAGTTTGCTTTTTATAGTGTCAGGGCACCCGCCGTATATAACCCAATAAAGGTTTAACCCCCTGATCGCCCGGCGGGTGATATCAATTAGGTTTTAGCGTCAGAGAGGGTCTGCGTCACACCCCAGGCAGCGTCAGGTTAGTGCCAGTAACGCTAACACCCACGCGTGAAGCATACACCTCCCTTAGTGGTATAGTATCTGAACAGATCAATATCTGATCTGATCAGATCTATACTAGCGTCCCCAGCAGTTTAGGGTTCCCAAAAATGCAGTGTTAGCGGGATCAGCCCAGATACCTGCTAGCACCTGCGTTTTGCCCCTCCGTCCAGCCCAGGCCACCCAAGTGCAGTATCGATCGATCACTGTCACTTACAAAACAAAAACACACATAACTGCAGCGTTCGCAGAGACAGGCCTGATCCCTGCGACTCCAGTGCTGTAGGAGGTGATTTCACCACCACAGTTAAAAAAAAAAAAAGCAAATATGCCGAAGCATTGGGGCAGCAGGGGCGGAGGAGCGATTTTGCTCCTAATGCCGCGTACATACGGTTGAAATTCCGACGGAGGCTTGCCCGTGGAAAAGTCCGACCATGTGTGTGCGGCATAACTTTTTTGCGGGAGGATGCCCCCATGCTTCGGCATATATAAATGGTGCATGTATGCCCATCATTAGAAGTGGGTGGATGAAGGGCGGTATTCTAATGGTGGGCATACCCACCAATCAATCTCTTTTTTCGTTCAGCCACCTGGCTGCATGAAAAAAAAAGATTACAATACATGTCCAACAAGGACCAGCAACGTACTGGTATGTTGCTGGATTTTGAATGGTTATACCAGATTGATGCCTGCGGGTTTAGGTATCATCTTGGTATCATTCTTTTCAGCCAGCGGCCGGCTTTAATGTAAAAGCAACCCTAGTGGCTAATTAGCCTCTGGACTGCTTTTACAAGCAGTGGGAGGGAATGTCCCCCCCCCGGATATAAAAAGCACCATTGGGAAATTGGGAAAGCATTTCATCACACCGATCTTGGTGTGGTCAGATGCTTTGAGGGCAGAGGAAAGATCTAGGGTCTAGACCCCAGTTTTTTCAAAAAAAGAGTACCTGTCACTACCTATTACTATTATAGGGGATATTTACATTCCCTGAGATAACAATAAAAATGATAAAAAAAAAAAAAATATGGAAGGAACAATTTAAAAATAAAACAAAAAAGCAAAATTAATAATAAAAAAAAAAAAAAAAAAGCACCCCTGTCCTGCCCTGCTCTTGCCCAATGGCGAACGCAAGCGTCGGTCTGGCGTCATATGTAAACAGCAATTGCACCATGCATGTGAGGTATCACCGCGAAGGTCAGATCGAGGGCAGTAATTTTAGCAGTAGACCTCCTCTGTAAATCTAACGGGGTAACCTGTAAAGGCTTTTAAAGGCTTTTAAAAATGTATGTAGTTTGTCGCCAATGCGCGTTTGTGAGAAATTTTAAAGCATGTCGTGTTTGGTATCTATGTACTCGGCCTAAGATCATCTTTTTTATTTCATCAAACATTTGGGCAATATAGTGTGTTTTATGCATTAAAATAAAAAAAAGTGTATTTTTTCCCCAAAAAATGCGTTTGAAAAATCGCTGCGCAAATACTGTGTAGAAAAAAAAATGCAACACCCACCATTTTATTCTGTAGGGCCTTTGCTTTAAAAATATATATAATGTTTGGGGGTTCAACATAATTTTCCTGCAAAAAAAATATGTTTTCATGTAAACAAAAAGTGTCAGAAAGGGCTTTGTCTTCAAGTGGTTAGAAGAGTGGATGTAAGCTTCCTAATGTTGTGTATAAAATGCCAGAACAGTTCAAAACCCCCCCAAATGACCCCATTTTGGAAAGTAGACACCCCAAGCTATACACTGAGAGGCATGTCGAGTCCATGGAATATTTTATATGTTGACACAAGTTGCGGAAAAAAGACAATTTTTTTTTTTTTTTTTTTGCACAAAGTTGTCACTAAATGATATATTGCTCAAACATGTCATGGGCATATGTGGAATTACACCCCAAAATACATTCTGTTGCTTCTCCTGAGTACGGGGATACCACATGTGTGAGACTTTTTGGGAGCCTAGCCACGTACGGGACCCCAAAAACCAATCACCGCCTTCAGGCTTTCTAAGGGTGTAAATTTTTGATTTCACTTCTCACTGCCTATCACAGTTTCGGAGGCCATGGAATGCCCAGATGGCACAAAACCCCCCCAAATGACCCCATTTTGGAAATTAGACACCCCAAGCTATTTGCTGAGAGGTATTGTGAGTATTTTGCAGATCTCGCTTTTTGTCACAAAGTTTTGAAAATTGAAAAAAAAAAAAAGAAAAAAAAAATTCTTTCTTCATTTTCAAAAACAAATGAGAGCTGTAAAATACTCACCATGCCTCTCAGCAAACAGCTTGGGGTGTCTACTTTCCAAAATGGGGTCATTTGGGGGGGGGGGTTTGTGCTATTTTGGCATTTTATGGCCTTCGAAACTGTGATAGGTAGTGAGGAGTGAAATCAAAAATTTGTGCCTAGAAATCCTGAAGGCGGTGATTGGTTTTCGGGGTCCCGTACGCGGCTAGGCTCCTAAAAAGTCCCACACATGTGGTATCCCTGTACTGAGGAGAAGCAGCAAAATGTATTTTGGGGTGCAATTCCACATATAACCATGGCATGTGTGAGCAATATATCATTTAGTGACAACTTTTTGTATTTCTTTTTTTTTTTGTCATTATTCAATCACTTGGGACAAAAAAAAAAATATATTCAATGGGCTCAACAGGCCTCTCAGCAATTTCCTTGGGGTGTCTACTTTCTAAAATGGGGTCATTTGGGGGGTTTTGTGCTATTTTGGCATTTTATGGCCTTCAAAACTGTGATGGGTAGTGAGGAGTGAAATCAAAAATTTGTGCCCTTAGAAATCCTGAAGGCGGTGCTTGGTTTCCGGGGTCCCGTACGTGGCTAGGCTCCTAAAAAGTCCCACACATGTGGTATCCCCGTACTCAGGAGAAGCAGCAGAATGTATTTTGGGGTGCAATTCCACATATAACCATGGCATGTGTGAGCAATATATAATTTAGTGACAACTTTTTGTAATTTTTTATTTTTTTTTGTCATTATTCAATCACTTGGGACAAAAAAAAAATATTCAATGGGCTCAACATGCCTCTCAGCAATTTCCTTGGGGTGTCTACTTTCCAAAATGGGGTCATTTGGGGGGGTTTGTACTGCCCTGCCATTTTAGCACCTCAAGAAATGAGATAGGCAGTCATAAATTTAAAGCTGTGTAAATTCCAGAAAATGTACCCTAGTTTGTAAACGCTATAACTTTTGCGCAAACCGATAAATATACACTTATTGACGTTTTTTTTTACTAAAGACATGTGGCTGAATACATTTTGGCCTAAATGTATGACTAAAATTGAGTTTATTCGATTTTTCTTATAACAAAAAGTAGAAAATATCATTTTTTTTCAAAATTTTCGGTCTTTTTCCGTTTATATCGCAAAAAATAAAAATCGTAGAGGCAATCAAATACCATTAAAAGAAAGCTCTATTTGTGGGAAGAAAAGGACGCAAATTTTGTTTGGGTACAACATTGCATGTCCGCACAATTTACAGTTAAAGCAGCGCAGTGCAAAATTCTGAATTCACCTCTGGTCCTTTAGCTACCAAATGGTCCGGGGCTTAAGTGGTTAAAGACTTATGCCACGTACACACGAGCGGTTTTCCCGTCGGAAAAAAAAAACAATGGTTTTCCCGACAGAATTCCTCTCAAGCCTGCCTTGCATACACACGGTCACACAAAAGTCCGGTGAACTTTTGACTGACAAGAACGTGGTGACGTAAAAGACTTTGTCGAGCGGACAAAATTAAGTTCTATGCTTCCAAGCATGCGTCAAATTGTTTCCGAGCATGCACGGTTTTCCCGCTAGGATTTTTTCCTGACGGGAAAAAAGAGATCCTGCTCTCTTTTTTTTCCCGTCGGAAAAACTGTGATGGAGCATACACACGGTCGGAATTCCCGGCCAAAAGCTCTCATCGCAGTTTTTCTGACGGAAAAACCGGATGTATGTACGAGGCATAAGCCTTTTTCTGACACTTGTTGCTTATAAGTCAAAATCAGTATTTTTTTCCTAGAAAATTACCTAGACCCCTAATATTATATCTGTATCAGTTTGTTGTGTATGGGGCAGCATAGCCGCAGACCGGCCAGAGGGCATGTTGACCCATGTCCACAGCAAAAAGTACCTACAATGGGTATGTGAGCATCAGAACTGGACCATGAAGCAATGAAAGAAAGTGGCCTGGTCTGATGTATCTTTTACATCATGTGGATCGGCGGGTGTGTGTGTTGCGTACCTGGGGAAGATATGGCAGGCGTACCTGGGGAAGATATGGCAGATGCAGTATGTGAAAAAGGCAAGTCAGTGGAGGCAGTGCGGTGCTTTTGGCAATGTTCTGCTGGGAAACCTTGGGTCTTGCCATTCGTGTGGATGTTACTTGACATGTACCACATGGGAACAGCATTCCCTAATGATAGTGGCCTCTTTCAGCAGGATAATGCACCCTGCCTAACTGCATAAATGGTTCAAGAATGGTTTGAGGAACAAAGCAACGAGTTTGAGCTGTTGACTTCCAAATGTCTGTATTTTAATGCATTGAGCATCTATGGGATAGGCTGGAAAAATAACTCTGATCTATGGAGGCCCCAATCTTGCAACTTACAGGACTTGATCAGTTACTGATGACTTGATGCCAGATACCACAGCATACCTTCAGAGGTTGGATGGCTCATGGCTGTTTTGGTGGCAAAAGGGGGACCAACTCAATAATAGTTGGGTGGTCCTAAAGTTATGGAGGCTGATTAGTATATATGGTATATAATATATATATTTTTAGCACTGTGCTATTCTAGTTCTAAACTAGAGCTGTAGTAAGGGACACAGTAGCAGACATAAGTAGGGACAGTAAGTAATCTTCCATATCGAAAAACCTCTTCTTTTGACAACTAAGAAAGCAGGGTTTTGCCCTTACTTTGTAAAGATTCACTCTCATTCCCTGTTGTATCTCTGAGATAGAATATGAAGACATATCTCCCAAATGGGACACAGACATAAAAAATGCTGACGGGGTTGTGATCCTTTAATACTCTACCCGAAACCTAAAAAAAACAAACGTGGCTTTACAAAACCAATGAAAACATAGCTAAAATACACAGTGCAGTGACGTTTACAGCAACCAGCAAATTAGCAATGATAATTACCTGACAAAATGTTATTACATGGTTAATAGAGTATTTATACAGTATATACTGTATGTTTTTTATATATATCCTCGATTACTTTGTTAGTGTTACTCTCACATAAAATAAAGCTATTTGTACCATTCAAATAGAGAGCTCATAAAATATAAATCATCTGTCTAAGCACTGAGAACAAACACACTACACAGAAACTAATGCCATATGATGCCATATGATACCCAGTTTGCAAATGTTAAAAGTTGAGCACTACTCAGTATAATTTATATTACATTTATGTCTTACAGTCCTTCTTTTCAAAATAAATAGCAGCACTTTAAGGGGAAATGTAATCTGCATATTCAACCGTAATAATGAATTTGTTTGAGCTAAGCAAACAGCAAGGCATTATCTTTGAAATACCATACCCAGACTGAATGCATCTGCACAACAAGAAATGATTTCCCCGACTTTTTAAGAACACATGATACTTAGGTTCTGAAGAATCCAGTTATCATATAGTTTCAACATTTTTCTAATGCAATCCTTCTGCCATTAATGAAGAACATCATACAGTAGTAGTCTATAGAAGAAACACATTCCAAAAATTTTACCATTCAATTATATCCTCAGCACACAGCTTTAATTTAGTTGAAGGGCTGATACCTACAGGGTCAGAATTTGCCATCAAGCACAGTGCCAATAGTATAATTATGATGCAGCACATATTTTGTATACTAAAAAAATACAGGAATCTCATAAAAGGGTATTTACAGTATATACTGGTATATTATCACAATATTCTAAGTCCATGTTAGGACCAAAAAAAACGAACGCGCAGAATCCGAAATCCGAAAGATCCGACATAAAAAATGCTTTATTATCGTTTCGTTGAGACAACAGTTCGATATAGATAGAAGATTTGACATGACGGTGACAATAGCGATCTGTGTTTATCGAACCTGCGGTTGAATGTGCCTAACCTAACTCTATTAGTCCAAGATTATTCGACAGAGAGAGAAAAGATTCAACATTATAGAGACATGAAGATTTGACGAAGCAGCTCAAAACATACGATCACCGCGAGCGGACATTTATGGTCAAATGCTTTGCCCATAGGCTATAGAAGAATTCTAATGTTGGTTGACTAGTAATAGTAATTTATAAATATAATTATTACTAGTCATACAACATTAGAATTCTACTATAGCTTGTGGGCGGAGCATTCGACCGGAAATGTACGATTGCGGCGTCGTACAGTTTAGCTGCTTCGTCAAATCTTCTTAGAACATTCGACAGACACCATAAGCCTTCAACTGACAAATTCGACCTTAATTCGGATTTTCGGACTAATGCCTTTTTTTAACGAAACAAAATAAATAAAAACAATTTTTAGGGGTAACTAAATAAATTTCATTTTCGTATAAAACCGAAGTTCCAAAACGAAATATTTCAGTGTGCACATGTCTATTGATTACACACTACTATTTACATGTTAGCCCGAGAAGTGGCCATGGCCAATATTGCTCTTAGCAACAAAGGACACTAGGCAGATTGAGTCATCTGCCTCCTAGCTCTTGCTGCCTAGCACCCTTCGTTACTAGGAGGCAGGCAGCTTCATTAGAGTGCATTTACAGTATGCAGTGCATTGGATACATGTATACATTAACAAAAATGTTTATATCCGTACAGTGCAAAAAACATAAAAAAAAACCCTCCAAATGCAGGATTTGAGATTTTTTTACAAATCTGAATACTGCTCTAGAATATAAATCTTAAAGCTGCCATGTGCATGGACTCATTGATTATAGTAAAGCCGAGTTTAGATGGTCAAAAAAAAAAAATACCATGAATTAAACACTGCATATTCCCCTAGAGATCCTATCCTAACAAAACCCTAGTTGGAGCATTCGAAGAGGGCAGACCAAACAAATTTAGTTAGATGTGTATGTGTGTGCTCAGGATGGTCACTAAAAGTTTTTAGAAGTTGAAAAGCCACTCTTGACCAATAGGTACCTTTCAGAATTGTCGCAATGTAAGTAAATCTTGTCGAGGAACTACTTGCTCATCTCCCATTATTAGCATTAAATGATAAAGACATTTAAAACCTCACTGGCCCTTTAATTTAAAATGAGCAAGATTGGGTCAGAGAAATTGGATCTTGGTCCAGTAAAAACAAGTAAATCATCTATTAAAACTGTACTCCAGGAAAATATTACTAATATGCTATTACACATTCAATAAGCATAACAAGTGCATCTAAATTGCACCCAGTGTATTCACTTGAATTTTTCTTTATGTCAGTCTCCTTAAATTCTCTATGCAAAGTAGTAGACAGGGATAATACAAGGGCAGTGCTAGTTGACAGCCAGGCTCAGCTGCATTCGCCTACAGTTCACCCACATTGGCTCTATACAACTAGAACCGAACTGCCAGCAGACTAGCGAGCCAGTTTGCTCCAAATATTTAAGTTTTAGATCTAGCTCTACTGACAAAAGTGGAAAAAATATAATATAATACAACATGATCATACAGCCAACCACTTGAATGGGGTAAAAGAAAGAAGCAAGCACAAGATAGCTTGCCTGATGGGGGGGAGGGGGGGTCAGGAGGTGTAAATCTGCTCCAGGTTGCAGTGTAGGCCAAGAATATGTCAATGCTGTTTGAATTCTATTTTATTGTAACTGTGTATTCAGACGCTTGTCTGGAAATCAGGTTTTAAAAAAAAAAATCATTAGATGACCCGCAGAACAATAGTAAGTGTTTGTGTGATCACACTAGCTTTCTATTATGAGGTTAACAATGCAAAAACATGTTTCTGTGTCTTCATGCAGACAATGCACCCATGTGAAGTACAAGGCTGAGCACATTCTAATGCATTACAGAGGAGAATTTTTAAATTGTTATGATCATTGAAAAAAAAGAAATCAGTCTAGATGTCTACTAAGTTCACATAGTTACCCTTTTATACTGTACTTCTTTAGAATAATAATTATTAATAATAATAAAGTGTGAGGGGGTTAGCTCGGCAGCGGGTGTGTGTGACCCCCGGGATGGGCTCCCCACACAAAACAGGCCCAGCAAACGGAGGTTGTGGTTTTCAAAATCAAAAAAGGTGCGGTTTATTTTCTATTTACAGTGACAAAACACAGCAAAGCAAAAGAAACATAACCAAAATAAATCCTGGTCAAGTTGACCTCTGACTAAACATACAGGTTTCCTAACTAACAACTGGGATCAGCCTAGTGCTGTCCTAGTCCCTAAGTCCCTGGTTTAGTAAAAGTCCAAACAAATAGCCACACAGGCTTTGCCTCACCGCACAGGGGTTCACTCTCCCTAGACAGTCCACACAGGTCTGGTTCCAGGCATGAGCTAACACCTAATGAATCTGGGAGTTCTTATAGAGGCCTAAATGAGCTGACAAGCTTCAGCTGGCCTCATCAACTCCCTGTCTGTACGACGCCCCACACTCTCCCTAGAGGTATGAGTCATCCATGAGCCCACTAGCCTTAGCTGGGCTTATACAACTCTCCGCCTAGTTGTATAAGTCGGCATAAAGCCTGAATCTGGGCGAAATATATCTACCCCCCTGGATGCAACCAGGTGACTTTACCTTCCTGCTGTCACATACCCCCCCCTCTTGTTTTAACCTCGGGGTTGGAACACCAGCAATCAGGCATTCATGTACTCGAGACAAAGCATCCACATTCCCCATTTGAACGCCAGGGCGATGCTTTACTGTGAAGTTGAATTCCTGGAGGGCCAGGAACCACCTATTCACTCTTCTATTTGTTTCCTTGTTTTGAGCCATCCACTTTAACGGAGCGTGATCCGTAACCATGTCAAAGTGCCTACCTAGCAGGTAGTACCGAAGGGAATCTAGAGCCCACTTCACCGCTAAACACTCCTTTTCAACGGTGGCGTAATTTACCTCATGGGACTTCAACTTCCTGCTGAGGTAAATGACTGGGTGCTCTTCCCCGTTCCAGACCTGGGACAATACTGCTCCTAACCCCACATCTGACGCATCACTTTGTACGACAAAGTCTTTAGAGAAGTCGGGTGAGTACAACACTGGCTGGCTACATAAGGCTTGTTTCAAGAATTGGAATGCTGCCTCAGCCTCGGGGGTCCATTTAATCATGACCGGCCCTTTCCCCTTCGTTAGGTTGGTTAGGGGCACAGCCTTAGAAGCAAAGTGGGGAATGAATCGCCGATAATACCCAGCGATTCCCAGAAAGGCTCGTACCTGCTTCTTGCTGTTGGGACGTGGCCAACTCTGGATGGCCTCGACTTTGTTGAGTTGGGGTTTTATTACTCCCCTCCCAATGGTGTACCCAAGATATTTGGCCTCCTCCTGCCCAATGGTACACTTCTTGGGGTTAGCCGTAAACCCCGCTTCCCGAACAGAGTCCAGGACTGCTTGCACTTTTGGCAGATGTGAGGCCCAATCTGTGCTATGGACAATTACGTCATCCAGGTAAGCCGCAGCATACTTCCGATGGGGCCTCAGCATCTGGTCCATTTTCCGCTGGAATGTGGCCGGCGCATTCTGTAACCCGAACGGCATTCTTTTATATTGGAACGCCCCGTCTGGGGTTACAAATGCGGTTTTCTCTTTGGCCGACTTGGCCAGGGGGATTTGCCAATACCCTTTTGTGAGGTCAAGAGTCGTCATGTATCGGGCTGTTCCCAGCCGGTCGATCAACTCATCTATACGTGGCATGGGGTAGGTGTCAAATTTTGTAACTTTGTTCAACTGACGAAAATCGTTACAAAATCGCCAGCTCCCATCCGGTTTCGGCACCAACACAATGGGACTAGACCAATCACTTTGGGACTCCTCTATCACCCCTAAGTTCAGCATTTTCTGTACTTCCTCCCGTATTGCCTCCCGTCGGGCCTCTGGGATCCGATAGGGTTTTAACTTCACCCTTTCACCGGGCGGGGTAATGATGTCATGCTCTACCCCAAATGTTTGTCCCGGCAGCTCAGAGAATACCTCCTTGTTGCGAAGCACAAACTCCTTAACCTCCTGTTGTTGGGGTTGTGACAAGGTGGCTGCTATTCCAACCTCAGGAATCACGCAACCAGTTTGAGCTGGTGACCAAGTGTCTGCGACTAGGGACTCTCTATCCCTCCAGGCTTTCAACAGATTAACGTGATAGATCTGTTCGGGCTTTCGCCTTCCTGGTTGTCTGACCTTGTAATTCACTTCGCTCACTTTTTCCATTATCTCGTAGGGGCCTTGCCATTTGGCAAGGAATTTACTTTCAACCGTAGGGACAAGTACCAGTATCCTATCCCCCGGGGAAAAGGTACGGGTCTTGGCTCCACGGTTGTACACTCTCTGCTGTGCTAACTGCGCTTGGGCCAAATGTTCCTTCACGATGGGCATTACCTGTGCAATTCGGTCTTGCATCAGGGCGACATGCTCAATCACACTCCTGTGGGGAGAACTCTCACTTTCCCAAGTTTCCTTGGCAATATCCAACAGCCCTCTTGGGTGTCTCCCATACAGTAACTCAAAGGGGGAGAATCCTGTAGAGGATTGGGGCACCTCCCTAATAGCAAACATCAGATAAGGAAGTAGACAGTCCCAATCCTTTCCATCTCTATCCACCACTTTCTTCAACATTTGTTTTAGGGTTTTGTTGAATCTTTCAACCAGCCCATCGGTTTGGGGGTGATACACAGATGTACGTAATTGCGTCACTTTGAACAATTTACACAGCTCCTTCATAACCCGGGACATAAAGGGTGTACCTTGGTCCGTAAGCAGTTCTTTACAAATACCCACCCGGCTAAACACAAGAGATAGCTCTTTGGCTATGGTTTTGGCCGAGGTATTTCGGAGAGGGATTGCTTCTGGATAACGGGTGGCATAGTCCATTATAACTAATATGTACTGGTGCCCCCTAGCGGACTTGATTATAGGACCTACCAAATCCATGGCGATCCTCTCAAACGGGACCTCAATGATGGGTAGAGGGACCAGCGGGCTACGGAAATGTGGCATCGGGGCCGACCTCTGACACACAGGGCAGGAGGAACAATAATTTTCTATGTCCTTCATCACCCCCGGCCAATAGAATCTCTGTAATACCCTCTCTCGGGTTTTCTCTGTCCCCAGATGACCTCCAAGAATGTGCCCATGGGCCAACTCCAACACCAACTTCCTGTAAGGTTTGGGCACCACAAGCTGCTCAACGGTTTCTTCTGCCCTTTTTGCCACCCAATACAGTAGGTCCTTCTCTACGCTGAAGTATGGGTAAGTGCAGGTATTATCTGGGTTCACTAACTCGCCATCTATTTTCACTACGTTTTCCCGTGCCTTTATTAGGGCGGGGTCTTTCAACTGTTCTGTGGCAAAGTTTTCCCTGTGAACCTCAAGATCAGAAAACTCCACAGACGGTAGGTTTTCGTCTGAGGAGGTGGGCTCCTCTCCAGTTTCTTGAGTCTCCCCTGCCAATACTGATAAGGGAAATTCCAGAGAGTCCTCACCACTCTCAGGGGAGTTCTGGCTATCACATTCCTGGTACATAGGGGCACCAGTGGGGGGCTCAGGATCATCCCACAGTTCCCAGAACTTCGGAAAATCCCTTCCCACAATGGCGTCATACGGTAACTGAGATACTAAGCCCACTGGATGAGAGAGGGTACCTTTGGGGGTCTCGAAACACACTGTAGTCACTGGATACTCTCGGGTGTCCCCATGCACACAAATAACAGCTACCTTGCTATTCCCAGAGACCTCTGTTTTAACTAACTCAGCCTTTATCAGGGTCACAAGGCTACCTGAATCCAGCAATACCACAACATTTCTACCATTAACACACATTTTGCATAAATGTTTCTCAGTTCCTCGAATGGCAGTGCATGCGACTGTCGCACACAGCGACTGACGTCTGCCCGTCAGAAAGTCACACTGCATGGGTTCCTCCACAACCGGGCAATTGGCTGCAATATGTCCCGCTTGCCGGCAGCGGTAGCAAACGATCCTTCTTGCCGCCTCTTGAGCCGCTGATTTCCCAGGCTGTTCTCGCCAAACTTGGGGTAGAGCTCCCACCCTCTCACTCTCTCCACCCTTACCCCTTGGAATCCTCTTATCCGCCCCTGGGGATGGTCTGGTCTTAGGGTGGAAAGTCCGAGTGTCTCTGGAAGAGGCCGTCAGGTTCTCTGTAGCCAAGTATTTCTCCACACGATCCACAAGACCATCGGCCGTCTCTGGGTCTCCATGGCTTACCCACTTTTGGATGGCAGTAGGAAGAGCTCTCAAAAACCGATCCATTACAACACGTTCCACAATCTTTGGTGCGGACAAAGTCTCTGGCTGTAGCCACTTTCTGCTCAGGTGAATGAGATCATACATTTGAGACCTGGGGGGTTTTCCAAGCTGGAAAGTCCAGTTATGCACACGCTGAGCCCGGACAGCCTGGGTGACACCCAGCCTTGCCAATATCTCAGCTTTTAGCATCACATAGTCTTTTGCTTGGTCAGGCTCTAGGTCATAGTAAGCCTTCTGCGATTCACCAGTTAACAGAGGAGCCACCAGTCCAGCCCACTGCTCCTCAGGCCACTTTTCTCTTTCAGCAGTCCTTTCAAATGTGGTCAAAAATACCTCTGGATCATCCTCTCCAGTCATTTTTGTCAATAAACGACTCACCCCAAAGGACGCGGTATTAGTGGGACGGCTTTCCTCACTGGTCTGCGGACGTTGCTGCATTACTGCTTCCATTTGTTGTAGTCTCTGCTCTTGCTTCTGTAACAGGTCTATGAAGCGGGCCTCAGATTGCTGCTGGGCTTGTTGCTGAGCTTCCAGACTCTGTTGGTGAGCTTGCTGCTGGGCTGCAAGGCTCTGTTGATGAGCTTGCTGCTGGGCTGCAAAGTTCTGTTGTTGAGCTGCAAGGCTCTGTTGATGAGCTGCAAGGCTCTTTTGCAAACCTGCATTTGTCTGCTGTTGATTGGCATTTGCTAGAGCCAGCTGCTTCAGTATCTCCTCCATGCTGGCTTAAAAAAAACTGCCCGCATTCTCCACCAACTGTGAGGGGGTTAGCTCGGCAGCGGGTGTGTGTGACCCCCGGGATGGGCTCCCCACACAAAACAGGCCCAGCAAACGGAGGTTGTGGTTTTCAAAATCAAAAAAGGTGCGGTTTATTTTCTATTTACAGTGACAAAACACAGCAAAGCAAAAGAAACATAACCAAAATAAATCCTGGTCAAGTTGACCTCTGACTAAACATACAGGTTTCCTAACTAACAACTGGGATCAGCCTAGTGCTGTCCTAGTCCCTAAGTCCCTGGTTTAGTAAAAGTCCAAACAAATAGCCACACAGGCTTTGCCTCACCGCACAGGGGTTCACTCTCCCTAGACAGTCCACACAGGTCTGGTTCCAGGCATGAGCTAACACCTAATGAATCTGGGAGTTCTTATAGAGGCCTAAATGAGCTGACAAGCTTCAGCTGGCCTCATCAACTCCCTGTCTGTACGACGCCCCACACTCTCCCTAGAGGTATGAGTCATCCATGAGCCCACTAGCCTTAGCTGGGCTTATACAACTCTCCGCCTAGTTGTATAAGTCGGCGTAAAGCCTGAATCTGGGCGAAATATATCTACCCCCCTGGATGCAACCAGGTGACTTTACCTTCCTGCTGTCACAAAAGAAATAGAAAGCATAACCAGTCTCTAACTGGCATTCTAATCATGATATGCTTATCTGATTATACTATGGAACAATAAAAGTAAGAAAGCAATAGCACTTATTACATATTCAGCCCATAATAAAAAATAAAATAAAAAATCTGGCTCCACTGAAGCTTAAGAAAATATGTCCCACTGTCCAGGATCTATGCCAGAAGACTTATGAATCCATACACTGTGAATTAATAAAGACATCTTGGCAAAATAGGAAGAAATATATAGCCTCTATATAAAACCAAACGGCTGCAAATTCTTGCTGCTCTGACATTATCTCACCCCCCAAAAATGAAATGCCTTTAAACATGCTGATATGGGTGCTTTATGTATGCAGCAACACAAAAGCCCATGCTTTTGGATTTTTTATGATTATCTAGGTCTTTAGTATTTGGCTCTGATACAACATATGTTAAGGAAAAATATAAAAAAAAGACTATCCAACTGTAAATGCATAGCAATGCGAACTGCAGAACTACACTCATCATTACTGCATGTTTAATATCATCCCAATACAATATACTATAATTATTGTCTCTATCTGTTGGTTTTAATTAGGTATTTTAGCTTAAAATATTCTGCTTTCAGTTAGCATACAGTATTTCAGATGTGCTGTACCGTGTTTCCCCAAAAATAAGACCTACCCCGAAAATAAGACCTAGCGTTATTTTCCAGGAGGGCTGCAATATAAGCCCTACCCCGAAAATAAGTTAAAAATGCTTGTAAAATCCTATAATCCACTCTATTGCAGTAGTATATAATGTACAATGTGTGTGTTTCTGTAATATAATTTCGGGGAAGAGAGCTCTGGCGGGTCACAGAAGCGCAGATCGGCGCTATAACGAACGTATTTGGCGTAATTATATTACAGAAGCACACACATAGTACATTATATACTACTGTAATATAGTGGATTATAGGATTTTACAAGCATTTTTAACCCTTTTCACACTGGGGATTCCTATCAGGCAGGGAGAGAGAGGGGGAGAGAAGACATCACATTACATGATAAGACCTACCCCGAAAATAAGCCCTACTATGTCTTTTTTTCTCAAACTTAATATAAGACCCGGGCTTATTTTTGGGAAAACACTGTAGATTTACAACATGCAACAAAAAATAAATAAAACATTTCCTTTAGAGTGTGGAATAGGAATAAAGAGGTAATCCAGTAAAGGGACCTTGGCACATCCATTCACACCTTTATTTATCAAAATCATTTTGAAAAGCTTTCCATTTTAAATGCAGCTTAGGTGAAGGAATCTTTGTAGTGGGTAATGTGGTTAATTTGTTATGCAGTCAAATGATATTGGAGAAGATATTGCTCTACAAACACTTTAACCACTTTGCGAAAAACGACGTACATACGTTTGTACTTTAACGCTAAATACGGGGGTTATAGCAGCAGCTAGCTGACATAACCCTGGTATTTTTGGGAACGCTGTGCGTTTCTCTTTAAGATAAAAGTGGTCTCCGCTCCGGTGAGTGAGAATAGCGGAGTTGAAAGAGACCTGAGAAGACTACTTATTTTTTAATAAATACGCAGTGGTCGTATCGAGCTATCTGAACTCAAGAACACGGGTCAAATGTTCATTAGAATTTGTCAATGTTTGCCATACTCTTACTGTGGGGTCTTCATGGCAGGATACCCCATTCTTATCCATTGGAAGATATTGCTAATAACTTGTTTTTCTGATATATCGTTCACTATTTACATGACTGTACAATGTATGTGGCATTTCTCTCTTGTGTTTATTGTAATGTTTTTAAAAAACATTCAATAAAATGTTTATGCAAAAAAAAAAAAAAGTGGTCTCCACGGCATATTCGCCGCAAGATCACTTTTATCGCGGCAGGAGAGGTGATCACCCCCCACCTGGCCCACTCCAGTCATCTCCGTCGCTTACCGGACCCGCCGGTAGCGGCAGAGATGATCGTGTCCTCTCCCGTGAATGCCTGGCTGCCAACTGGGGGGAAGATGGCCCCCGCTCGGCTCCATAGCATGGGAAGGCGGAAGCGACGTCAAACGTCACTTCCGCCCATAGCTCTTACCGGTAAATGAGAATTTTTTTTTTTTTTTCAAGTAACATTTTTTTTCTTGCATTTTTGTGTAAATATGAGATCTGGGGTCTTTTTGACCCCAGATCTCATATTTAAGAAGTCCTGTCATACTTTTTTTCTATTACGGCTACATTCCTTGTAATAGAAATAAAAGTGACCCAATTTTTTTTTAAAAGGACAGTGTCAATTTTTTTTTTTAAGTAAAATAAATAAGAAAAAAAAAAAAATTAAAAGCGCCTCATCCGACGACCTCACGCGCAGAAGCGAACACATACGTGAGTAGCACCAGCATATAAAAACGGTGTTCAAGCCACACATGGGAGGTATCGCCGTGATCGTTAGAGCGTGACCAATATTTCTAGCCATAGACCTCCTCTGTAACTCAAAACTGGTAACCAGTAGAAATTTTTAAACATCGCCTATGGAGATTTTTAAGGGTAAAGTTTGTCACCATTCCACGTGCGGGCGCAATTTTGAAGCGTGACATTTTGGGTATCAATTTACTCGGCGTGACATTATCTTTCACAATATAAAAAAAATTGTGCTAACTTTACTGTTGTCTTATTTTTTTAATTAAGAAAAGCGTATTTTTCCCCAAAAAAGTGCGCTTGTAAGACCGCTGCACAAATACGGTGTAACAGAAAGTATTGCAATGACCGCCATTTAATTCTCTGGGGTGTTGAAAAAAGTATAATGTTTTGGGGTAAGTAAACAACAAGTGTAAAAAAGGGGCTTGGTCCTCAAGTGGTTAAGGGGTCTATCTTTAAAAAAGTTGCTGTATGAATACCACAAGTCTTTGCACAGGCATCCCTGTAAAAAAATTATCTAATATGTTTATTTCTTATTATTGTAAGCTCCATGTAGTGGCCATAATGCAGTATTTTCTTGAAATATGTAAATTTGGAAAAATCCTGCATAATGGACACTAGATGGAGTTGAAAATCATAAGAAACCATATTGGACAGAGGAATTTTAATGACTGCCCTGCAAATGCGTGTGACACAAAAGTACTAAAGAGTGAAAAAAACACAGGCAATACATCTACACTTCCCTCTGTTTTTTATTTATTACCTTAAATATACTGCAAGTACAGAAAAATACCTGCTGATCTGTCAAAAAATTTACTGAGACTCTAATTTCTTGTTGTGGGCTGACAACACACAGAATGGTGTCGGCCCTGCTCAGTTGTCTTCTGCTAAATGACCAAATCCAAATCCCAATGCTCTAATTTCCACAACATTAAGACTAATGCCGTGTACACACGACCGTTTTTAATTACGAGAAAAATTCAATTTTTTAAAATGGTCATTAAAAATGATCGTGTGTGGGCTTCAGAGCATCTTTCACGACGTGAAAAACGGGCATGAAAAAATTGGAACATGCTCTAATTTTTCACGTCGTTTTTTACATCGTCGTTTTTCTCGTCATGAAAAACGGTAGTGTGTATGCTTTAACGACGTGAAAAAAATGTGCATGCTCAGAATCAAGTATGATACGGGAGCGCTCGTTCTGGTAAAACTAGCATTTTTAATGGAGATAGCACATTCGTCACGCTGTAACGGACTGAAAAGCACGAGGCTGAAAAGCACGAATCGTCGCTCAACAAACTTTACTAACATGAAGGGTGGCGCCATCCGAATGGAACTTCCCCTTTATAGTGCCGTCGTACGTGTTGTACGTCACAGCGCTTTACTCGAACATTTTTTTCCACGATAGTGTGTAGGCAAGGCAGGCTTGAGAGGAAACACGAAAAATCACGTCGAGAAAAATGCAGTTTTTTTCAATGACATTGAAAACGGTCGTGTGTACGCGGCATAATAGTGCTGTGGTCCAAAATAAGATTTGGGAGAAAAAAGTACACTCCTTGCTTTACAGGAAGTGTCCACAGGCCACATGGACTTCTATGACTTCTCCGAGTCGTCTGATTGCTGTGATAGTCTCTGATTGGCCATCACAGTGATCAGTCACTGTGAACCCAGCAACTGTGCTTCTTTCTCTGTGAATGGAGGGAAGTGATACATTGTATCACTGTCTCTCTCCTTGCAGAGAAAAAAATAAATAAAACAAGTGTGTGTAACAAAATAGTAATAATAAAAAAATAAATGAAAAATAGCTAGATTAAGGTTTGATCTAGGTCAGTGTCAGGGTTGGTGTTTAGGTCAAGTAAGGGTCAAAGCTTAAGGTCAGGGTTAATGTCATGGTCAGTATATTTTGGGCAGGATTTTTTTTTTAAAAGCATTTTTTTAATTAGTATCAGTGTCAGTTAGTGTTAATGTCAGTGTGTTTTAGGTAGGATAAAAAAAGCAAAAGGCACACTATTGTTTTTGGGCTGTACTACGGGTACATACAACAACTAAAATACACATATGTGGTATCACTGCGATCGTCAGGAGCAGGAGAATTTATTTTGGGTTGTTCTTTGGTGGTAGGTTATGGTAGTAAAATATATATATTTTGTTACTATTTTGGGGCAGTTTTCCTATGATAATAATAAAAAAAAGATATATCATTTACCCTTTACCACAAATAAAAACCCAATTTGTCCTGGAAAAAAACAAGGTATAATCCACCCGGATGTACAAAGTAGTTGTGATCATATGTACAGTTTTACTAGCACATATCAAAATTGCAAAATTGTGCTTAGGCATTAACATTTGTTTTACCCTTAGGCATGAAGGGAAAAGCAAAAGAAGATGTGAAGAGGAGCTAATGTCACTGAAGGGTTTACTAAAGAGTCATTATGGCTACAAAAGTAGTAGAATGACTGCCAATTTAACTGCAATGCCATGCTACAGCTCATAATAACTGTTACTTATCGGGACAGGTACTTAGTGCCTGTTATATCAAGAATGCTGGCTGCAAAGCAATATTGTAAACAGTAAGGTACATTGATTACGGGAAAGGAGTGCTGCAGATGAAAATATGGCATTCACTTAAAGCCTTGAAGTGATATTACCAAATATTTCCAGATTTAATGGCTATGGCAGCCTAGTATTTAAAACCTACAAATAAATAGGATTATATTCAAACCAGTATGAGTAGATAACATGACAATTCACAAGACTAACAGCTTCAATAACAAGACATTTGCAACTCATTCTAGTCACCTTTAAGAAATTTAATTACGAGCATTGTATGCTGACTAAAGAGGACCCATCAGTACAGAAAAACAGTTGCTACCCCATTTTTAGCCTTGCAGGCTCCAGGGCTGTTTTCTATATTTTTTTAATGTGTTACGTTACTGACCTGAATAAGGTTGCAGTCAGCAGACTCTGGATTTCCAACTTTCAAACTTGTTCCAGGTCAGTAACCTATTAAGTATTAAAGCATGAATGAGACTGACAGCCCTGGAGATTGCAGCCTTGAAAACTTGTTAGTAATGGCTGTTTCCATATTAGTATATTGACAAGTTTTCTTTATGCATAATTTGTTGTATCACTGTTCCTTGGGAATGGGAATGGGGGTTAGATGTTAGATCACCTAGGAAAGTTGTTTAATTCAGTGGGATCATCAGGTTTAACCTTTAGTATTGTTGGCAGCTTCACTTAGTGGTTCATGCATTCATGCATAGACATTGGAACAAAGGAACCAAGAGTAAGGATGAGACTGTAGCCCAGAGTAGGAACCTGATTAATTCAAGACTTTCAATTTAGTTGTAGTACATTAATGATTAATGATTATATGGAAAAGTACATTGGGTGTTTATTAACTGGTAATGTATTCGGCAAATCAGGTAGTAACAGGTCTTACATGTCAAATTCTTTGACATTAGTAAGCCTGCACGATAAGAATGCTGTACTTACTAGGATCCATTTACTAAAGGCAAAAAGGCTGTTCGCTTTGCAAGGGAACATTCCCTTTACAATTACGTTTTCCTTTAGCTTTGTTAATGAAGTGAAGCTCTGCTGACTTCCATCACGTGCAAGCAAAAAACAAAAGTTTTTTACTTTTTTAACTTAATAACCCAAGGGAAAATTCTCTTTCAAAGTGAATAGTCTATGTGCCTTTAGTAAATCAGACCAACTGAGGTTGCTTTACTAAAGGTTGTCCACTTTGCAAGGGACGTTGCACTTTGCATGGGAATTCATTTCAGAGCTTAGTGAACATGGTGAAGCTTCACATCGCAAAGAGTACCCAATCACATGATTGGAAGATGGAAGTCAACAAAGCTCCACCTGCTTTACTAAGCTCTAGGGGAAATTCCCTTGCAAAGTGCAGTTTCCCTTGCAAAATAAACAGCCTATTTGCCTTTAGCAAGTCGATCCCACTGTCTCCAAGCTCCCCTGCTGCCTGATACACTGCTACAACCCACAATTGATTTATTGTGCTGCTTAGGCTCAATCAGCATGGGGAGGAACATGAGTAGATCCGCATCCATTGCGGGAGTGCAGGTGAGGTATGGAGTTTGTCCTAACTCCTGGTATCACTGAGGGGAAAAGAGGGGAAAATCCCTAATGCTGCACATCCACAGCATCCTGTAGTGATGGTGGTAAGCGTAGCAACCTCAGCCGGGGGGAGGAGCGAAACACGCTGGGTGTTGCTACTCTTACCACCATCACTACGGGACTCTGTGGATGTGTGGCATTAGGGATTTCTTTCTATTTTCCCCACACTGCTACAACCCAAAGCTCATCTGGGTATGGGGAAACCATGCCTCCCGCAATCCAGCTAACATAGTCTAAAAAGTTTACGAATTCTAAGACAGCCTACACAGTAGTTTGTGGGGGATCTAGCAGCAGATTGGGAATACAGGGCAAGTAAATGTGCTTGTAACTTTGGCTACTTTGGGTAAATAACATTTTAAACCTATATTGCCACTGTGTCCAACTTTGGAATTAGTTTTTGCTTAGAGTTTGCAGGCTTCCAAAATGTGTCTATCTGTAATTAAATGCATTTATTCTGTCAGTTGGTACATAACAAGCCATTTCAATATTAATTGGAAAAAGAAATAGTTGAGAAACTCCTACATCCCGTCATAGCATTCTAGCTGTTTGCCAAGTACTCTAATTTGAGAGTGTGGTTGGCCAGGTAGTCATTAATAAAATACATGCTAAGCGTGGAAGCTGTAGTGAATGTTTAGTTAACTAGCCTCCAAGTATCTCTCTATAAAGTATTTCCAGTTGTGCAGACAGCTAGCTACATTTGTATAATTCATTTTCAGGTAGCAGTCTTTTATGCTTCAAAAGTGTTTCTCAACTAATAAACAAGACTTGTATATGAGGGCATAAATCATTAAGCTATTGCAGTCAACAGGATTCCAGCTTTCCATCTTAGTGAGAATGATGGCATATCATTTTATTGTACTCAATTATCCTAATGTGAAGATATTTTAATGACTTGCAGACTAACAAGAAGATCTCATCATCAGCGAAACCACATCTGTTCTGCTCCAAATCATGTGGCATGCATGCTTCCTCCCTCAATTACAAACATGATTGACAGAGATATATATGCAGTGCGTGTGCTGTTTTATTTTAAGTCAGAGAGTTTCTTAAACATTTTTGTGATATCTGTGTGTAACACATATTATGTTAACTCAATCTTTAATCAGCAGCACACGCAGCACGCCACTGCAACATTTGGGGGAAGTCTTCACTGTGCTGAATATTGGGCATGGCTTAAAGGGATGCAGAGTGCAGGGGTTCAGTAGTAAGCGATGCAAAGTTTCAGTAATACGTGCCGCATAGGTCAAGATTTGGAGTAAGTGACACAGAGTTCAGGGGACAGGAGTACGTGATGTAAAATTTAGGGGTGACCGATGGAAAGATCAGGGGTCAGGAGTAAATGATGAAAGGTTTCAGTAATACGTGCTGCATAGGTCAGGAGTAAGTGATGCAGAGTTCAGGGGTCAGTCCTAAGTGATGCAGAGTTCAGGGGTCAGGAGTGGTTGATTCACAGAGTTCAGGGGTCAGGAGCAAGTGATGCAGGGTTTAGGGGTCAGAAGAAAGTGATTTAGAGTTCAGGGATCAGAAGTAAGTTACGCAAAGTCAAGAGTATATGAAGAGTAAGTGATGCAGAGTTCAGGGGTCAAGAGTAAGTGATGCAGAGTTCAGGGGCCAGGGGTAAGTGACAGAGTTCAAATCTCAGAAGTAAGGTTCTTTCATACAGTACAGCCAAAGAGGATTTCCCTGCACAGCTTACCTCCATTCTCCATAGACTCATGGTGGTTCCTTTTGTTCTCAGGTATGGTATGTTGGGATATCAGACCTGTGATTGGCCTCAGCAGTGGCCAATCCCAGTCCTCTCCCCCCTGCAAATACTGACCAGGCCCTAGCATTAGACCAGCACCTGATCTAATCTCCATATACAAGTGCTGCAGTGGCTTTTCCCCTGATCATTGTTGTACAATGTGTGAGGGCGCAGTGACCCCCACCCACCCTAGGACCCATGTGCCCTACACACATTGCACCTATGGAGGATATGCCACTGAGGGTGTATGTTATATGTATACTAGCAGAGTGGGTCCATTCCTTAACAGGCAAGCTTGGGGATAGGAGGTGATAGAAGGTGCAGTGTTAATAGTGGGGGTTGGCATTTATGTGTGATTATAGGGGGGTGGGGGGGGTCAGGCACAGTAGCGAGGTTGGAAGTCAGTTTACAGAAGAGGTGGTAATGGGTAATTGTTGCCAGATGAGTGGAGCAGCAAGAGTGAGTGGGTGGGGTTGGAATGGGAATGTGTGCAGCAACAGGGGGAAAAGAGAGCAGTACTGATGGATTGCTGAAAGTGGAATGGGGCTCACAGAGTGGGGAGGGTTGTTGGCAAAGCATTGAGGGAGAGTCCTGACAGGGCTGGGATAGTGGGTGCTGAAAGAGTGCTGTGAGCAGAGAGGAAGATGGCAAAATTGTGAGAGCAGGGGGAAGGCTGACACAAAGTGCTGGAAAAGGAGGGGGTGTTCTGACAGAGTGATGGGGGGGGGCTGGAATAATGGTGAGACAGGGGAGTATCTGCTGAAAGCACAGTGATAGCATGGGAAAGGATTAGCAGAAAAGATGGCACTTGTGCAAGAATGTCCTACTAAACCTGTGTGGGACAGCCTAGAGTTTGGAAAGTCCCTTGCCCCTGCCCTCACCACTTTTTCAGCACTTACGCTCTTCCACTCAACCCTAACCTATATACCCACAGTATATGCTGCCAACGGCTTCCTCTGTTCTCATTACTATGCCTGCTCTGTGTGGAAGTAAAATTGTATGCAGCCATTTTCCTTCAATAAAGTGTGCTACCCTCTGAATGTTCACTCCTCCAGCCGTGCAGCATTTGCACAGTTGTCTGATGCATAGTTGCCAACATTGCAAAAAAAACATCTGGGACACTTTTTTTGTATTGAGGCGGAGCCTTGCTATAAGTAGGGGGCGGGGCATTCGTTTGTAGGCGTGTCATGCTGGAATGAAAAATGCGTCGCGCGAAGCGCGCCACGGCGAAAAATGGGCGTGGTTTACGTACGATAGTGGGTGTGGCTTAAATTGGCGTGGTTCAAAGGGGTGTGGCTAGAGTCTGAGGTGAGAGAAAGAAATAGAAAGAAAGAAGCCAGATCCTACACCACAATAGAAATGTGTAACAAAATTGGCAGATAAGGATACTCCAAAACACCTGTTGGCGCTTCAATCATCCCGGCACCATGGTTGTTACGGTGTCAGGATGATTGAAGTGCATTATTTCTATTATTACATTGTAATATAAAATGAAATCATTCAACTCACCATAATGCCGAATCAGTGGAAGTGTGTCACCTGCCACCAGATGCCTCCCCAGCAGTCCGTCCTTGCATCAGGTGCTCCCAGAAGCATAGCCCCTCTTTACAGAACGGTGTCCCTGGCAGCGGAGCCCTCCTTTACATCTGGTGTTCCCGGCAGTGGAGCCCTCCTTACAGATCTGTGTCCCCCAGCAACAGAGCGCTCCTTACTTCAGTGTCCCCAGCAGCTGGCAGCAGCGGGGCCCTCCTTTACATCTGGTGTCCCCGGCAGCAGAGCTCTCCTTTACATCTGGTGTCCCCCAACAGCGGAGCCCTCCTTTACATCTGGTGTCCTCCAGCAGCAGAGCCCTCCTTTACATCTGGTGTCCTCCAGCAGCAGAGCCCTCCTTTACATCTGGTGTCCTCCAGCAGCAGAGCCCTCCTTTACATCTGGTGTCCTCCAGCAGCGGAGCCCTCCTTTACATCTGGTGTCCCTGGCAGCAGAGCTCTCCTTTACATCTGGTGTCCCCCAACAGCGGAGCCCTCCTTTACATCTGGTGTCCTCCAGCAGCAGAGCCCTCCTTTACATCTGGTGTCCTCCAGCAGCAGAGCCCTCCTTTACATCTGGTGTCCTCCAGCAGCAGAGCCCTCCTTTACATCTGGTGTCCTCCAGCAGCAGAGCCCTCCTTTACATCTGGTGTCCTCCAGCAGCAGAGCCCTCCTTTACATCTGGTGTCCTCCAGCAGCAGAGCCCTCCTTTACATCTGGTGTCCTCCAGCAGCAGAGCCCTCCTTTACATCTGGTGTCCTCCAGCAGCGGAGCCCTCCTTTACATCTGGTGTCCCTGGCAGCAAAGCTCTCCTTTACATCTGGTGTCCTCCAGCAGCAGAGCCCTCCTTTACATCTGGTGTCCTCCAGCAGCAGAGCCCTCCTTTACATCTCGTGTCCTCCAGCAGCAGAGCCCTCCTTTACATCTGGTGTCCTCCTTTACATCTGGTGGTGTCCCCCAGCAGCGGAGCCCTCCTTACAGGTCTGTGTCCCCTAGCAGCGGCAGCCAGCCCCGGGGAACAGATGCTCTCACCTCCCGGCGTCTCCGTGTATTTGCTGGAGGCAGAGGCAGCTCCGCGGTCCATGATCATTTCCCAGCGGTGTCGTGCCGAGAATGGTTCCCCCGCCGGATTCTGTTCCCCCTGGCTCTCCCGACTCCTATCCAGGCCCGGATTTACTCCCTTTGCCGCCCCAAGGCCGGGTCCTTCAATATCCCCCCCAGCAAGCAAGCGGTTGCTTTTCTCAAAGGGGCGGATATGGGCGGATATGGTTAGAAATAGCATGATGGCCAGTGATTTATGATGGGCGGATGCTTTTCTCAATACAGCAAGGGGCTCTTCTAACCATATCCGCCCCTATCAAATGCAGCCACTGTGCCCATCAAACGCAGCCACTGTGCCATCAATTGCCACAACTGTGCCCATCAAATGCAGCCACTGTGCATATCAAACGCAGCCACTGTGCCATCAATTGCCACCACTGTGCCCATCAAACGCAGCCACTGTGCATATCAAACGCAGCCACTGTGCCCATCGAGCGTAGCCACTGTACCAATCAAATGCAGCCACTGTGCCCATCAAACGCAGCCACTGTGCCCATCAAACACAGCCACTGTGCCCATCAAACGCAGCCACTGTGCAATCAATTGCTACCACTGTGCCCATCAAACACAGCCACTGTGCCAATCAAACGCAGCCACTGTGCCCATCAAACGCAGCTAATGTACCCATCAAACGCAGCTAATGTACCCATCAATAGCCCCTGCTCATTAAACAGTCCACATTCAGTGAAAGTTAATGCACTGCAAAGTTTGTAGTAGATGAACTTTCACTGAATGTGGACTGTTTAATGAACTTGTTGCACAAATCACTTTATTACACTTTATTAATGATATCTATGGCTATGCATATTTATAATTTATTTAATCCATATTGAGCACTATATTTGATGCCTGGCACACACGCACAATCGCACATGATGATGACTTAAAAAACTTTTAAGCCATCATCATGTGCGATTGTGCGTGTGTGCCAGGCATCAAATATAGTGCTCAATATGGATTAAATAAATTATAAATAGGCATAGCCATAGATATCATTAATAAAGTGTAATACAGTGATTTGTGCAACAGCTGTTCACAAATCACTTTATTACAGTTTATTTATGCTATGGCTATGAATATTTATTGAATCCACTGAGCATTATCAAGAAGTAGTACCTGGCTGGTGCTTTTCTTGGTGCTGCTGCTGGGGGTTCCCCATTGGGCTGCCATATATTCTTTCTCCCGTCCTCTCTTCTCCTCTTCACCTCACTTCATATTCCCCGCTCAGGGGGGGAGGAGGTGATGGCGCGCAGAGGAAAGGTAGGTGGAGCATTAGGCTCTGTTTCCGCCACTCTGGCCAGTCATCGGCCGTCATGGGGGTGCCTGTCGCTCCCCTCCCCAGGCCAAGTAGGATCAGTAGCATTTGCTGTGCCAGCGCCGCGCTCCAGCAGGCCGGCCGCGGCGCCGGGAGCTACATTAGTGCGGGAGGCGGCCGCGGGAGGACGGGTGGCGCCGCCCCTTCACTCAGTGCCGCCCTGAGGCCTGGCCTCGGTGGCCTTGTGAGAAATCCGGCCCTGCTCCTATCGGAACTCCGCCTCCCCAGCCCTGTACATTGCCGCTCCCTCACGAATGATAATACCGCCCCGCCTCCACATGTGTGAACACAGAGAGGGGAGAAGCCGATTGGCTGCTCCTCCCCTCACCACTGAACACAAGAGGAAATAATCCTTGTGTCTGCAGCGGCGGCCATCTTTGTGTAGCCCGCCGTTTTTTTACCTCAAGCATTCCCGATTTTCCCGGCGGCCGGGACAAAGGCAAAATACCGGGAAAATAGACGGGACAAAATAAATACGGGACGAGGGTCCCAAATCCGTGATTGTCCCGGGAAAAACGGGACTGTTGGCAACTATGCTGATGGCCCCATTTTATCTGAGTCACAAGCCAGTCTTCATTAAACTGTCATTACTACTTGCACATGTGCTGAAAGTTCATAGTAGTTTTATTGATAACCATTACCTCACTCTAGAACTCACCCATGTGAGGTACAGAGCAGCTTGTCTATTCTATACTATGCATGCATGACTTCTCATCACCATGTTTACTTACTGCTTTTCTTGTACATGCATGGGTATTGCATTTTGGAAACAGATTAAAGGGGTTGTAAAGGTTTGTTTTTTATTTTCTAAATATGTTCCTTTAAGCTAGTGCATTGTTGGTTCGCTTACCTTTTCCTTCGATTTCCCTTCTAAATGTTTTTTTTTCTTTGTTTTCCTTGTCATGAATTTATCACTTCCTGTTCCTCCTCAGTAAGCTGTTCAGTAAGCTGTTCTGGCTGACTAAACACTGCTCGGATGATGGTGTGAAGTTTACTGAGGAGAAACAGGAAGTGAGAAATTCAGACAAAGGAAAAAAACATTTAGAAGGGAAATCGAAGGAAAAGGTAAGTGAACCAACAATGCACTACCTTAAAGGAACCTATTTAGAAAATAAAAAACGAACCTTTACAACCCCTTTAATGTATCTGCATGGGTCTAGTGGTAACATTTTGTTGGAGACTTATAACGCTAACCTCATCTGCTAAGTGAGGGGGCACAGGAAGAGGATGAATAAGCACTGTCCAGCTGCGCAAGTGGATCACATTTTTGATGTTTATTTGTTGTTTACATCAGAAGCTATCATAATGATCCCTGAACACCCACCCACTATATTGAGGTAGAACCCAGAAAAAAACGATACCCCATGTTTCAGAAGTCCAAGGGTGATACTGCCATTCATACCAACATACAGTATACCTATACAATATATATATATATATATATATATATATATATATATATATATATATATATATATATTGTAGCAGGGTGTCTGTAAAACAAGTTAAAATGACAGGAGAAGTGATTGATGGGATATATGTTCCTCCACAGATGCTTAGATTTACAATCTAAGATAATACCAGCAAAGACTTTAGGATAAAGAAACATAGTTCTTTATCCTGTGTTGGTAAAGTTCGTTCCGGGGCTGGTTTTATTGGGAGCCTGATAGAGCTCTGGGTGGGACAGGCTCCCAGGTCCGTGGAGCCGCAGTTTGTTGGTTTCCTTCCAGGCCTTGATTAAGGCAGCTGGTCTCAGCTCTCAGAGAGAGAGTGTGTGTCTCAGAGTGAGGAGGCATACTGGAGCATGGCTGCTTATCCCTGATTTTGGATTCAAAATTGTGCAACTGTAAGGACACTTACTACCAAACCAAAGGACTGTTCAGACTACGGATACAGTAAGGCTCGGTAGAGCAGAAGTTTATTTTGTTTGTTTGATGGCAAGATGCCATTTTTCTTCTGTTGGAAATATCCTGTGCATTAAACATGGTGTTTTCCTAAAGAGACTGTGAGTTGTCCCTGCCTTGAGTCTGATCCCCCTACAATATATATAATCACTGTTCAAGTCTATCTCACTTGAAGTGCATAAAATCACTTTGTTGTCTGTACATTGGTAAGTTTGCATAGTAAATATTATGAAATATCCCAATCTGGCTTGTATTCTCAAGTGATTTACCTTAAATGAAAATACAATCATTCAAAATTTTCAGAAAAAAATGTATAGGAGAAAATAATTTTATCAATAGGCATTAATATTTTAAATGTGGGGACATCCCTATTTATATATTACAGGCATACCCCACTTTTAAGTACACAATGGGTTTTATTTACTAAAGCTGGAAAGCCCCAAATCAGGCTCATTTCTGCATAGAAACCAATGAGCTTCTAACCCCAGCTTGTTCAATTAAGCCTGGTAATAAAACCTGGAAGCTCATTGGTTTTTATGCAGAAGTGAGACAGATTTTGGGCTTTGCAGCTTTAGTAAATAAAACCCATTGTGTACTTAAAAGTGGGGTATGCCTGTACATGCAGGCTCGGATTCTTGCCTTGCGGTACAACACAAAATCATGATTTACCGGTCTTTCTTTCTTTCTTACAATGAACATCTATGTGGCAGCCAACTCAATAAACCAATGCTTTTCCAATGTGACTGACATATCACCAGTTGTTTAAATAGATTAATTGAACTAAGTCACTGAGAGCCCCCTCTAGTGGCTAATCTACAATATGCACATTTAATAGAATAGCAAAAAGTATAGAAAAGCAAGCATTTAAACACGTGAAAAGTAGATATGAGATAAAGCAGAAAAAAACACTATCCAATAGATGGTCAGCTTTCCAATAGAATTGACATAACTGCAGATAAAGACTCATACTAAAAAAAGAAGAATGATGGGAGCACACCACCATATGTTCTGTGCTGAATCTTTCAGCTGGTCCATTGGTGTTAGCATTAGGGGAATAACAGGTTGGGACCAGTGATCGATGACCTGTCTCTCTCTCTATGGGTATCTACTGTAGGTATCTCTGAAAGAGCATACCATGATTATGAAACTTCATTCTAAAATAGAAATGGAGAAGACCAAAAAAAATGGTCATATTAAAGAAAGCAAACTGGCAGATGCAATTACTTTAAATAAGGAAGGAGACTTGCTAGGCAGAAAAAAAAATCATGTTGCAAATGTAGCAACAGCTTGAAACACACAACATAGGACTTCAAGTGAGCTTACTAAAAAAATAACCCTTTACAGTCAGACAGTCCTCTAGAAGTGTAATTTGTCAATGATTAGACATCATGATGATAAAATAATTACCACAATGATTGGACATAGTGATTTATAGTGACCAGTAATTATGAATAGAGAGTTGCACCATTGTTTTTCTTATTGTTTTAAAGTACTTTAATAAGAAGTATACAGTGTGAAGTAACTTATTGTTTCTTGCCTATTTCTAATTATTTTCTGCAAACGTCTTTTTTTTTATCCAGAATTATTGGGTTTACTGTTAAGAAATCTATTGTGCAATTTCAACAGGTGAAGCAGCTTACAGCTTGCAGCAGACCTTTTCAAGATTCAAAATAGAAATTAAGAGAGGTAACCTTTGGAGAAGAATGTTTCAAGGATGCATTCTTAATGAAAATGGTAATTGTTCAGCCGTATTTCTATTTCCCTTACTGCTTTACACAGTCCTCTTTCTCAAAAGTAAGGAGAACCTAATTAAAAAATAGAAATTCCCTCGGCTGCAGAGCAAATTCAAATTCATTTCCAAAGTGACTACTCCAGTTACAGAACGCAGTCACCGCAATCACAGATTCCCACAAGATCTCTAAAAGCACCTCCTAAGTATTTCTTGTCTCTAATAAAGACGATTATAGTGGGGGATGAGTTAAAAAGCCAGAAATTTACAAATGGAAAACCAAGCTTAGGTTTCAGTAGGAAGCAAAAGAAAAACCCAGTGAAGTTTTTTTCTTATTTACTCAAGTATAGTAGGGCATTGTATTATACTAAAGGGTCTAAAATGGAATGTCAGTTATGGGCATTGAATCTCATTCTAGTATTCAGACAGCTATAAGAATAAAAAGTAATGCATTTAACATAAAAGCATTTTTAATACAATAAATTATGCAGTCTTACTACATGTGTAGCAGAGGGCAGATAATTAAAGCTGAACTCCAAACAATGAGCTAAATAAACAGTTGAAATACATATATGAAAGCTATTTTTACTGTGAATCTAACCTTGAGAGATGCACAATCCTGCCAGACATAAGAGTCAGACTCATGACATAACTTATTTCTGCTGAAGTTAACCCCTTCTCATCCAGTCCTGGCCAGTGGCCACCCTTTAATAGGGTCTGTATGCTCGGGGGAGGGAAAGAATCAGACCGTGATGATTGGCTGTCACAGTGGTCACATGATTGGAAGCCAGCAGGACAGGCCCCCAATCATTAGAATGGATTGAGAGCTATCTGTGCACTCCCAGCACAGACAGCTCTGACGCCCATGGATGCATATTTGCAGTCTGTGGGCATTAAAGTTTACCCCGTTTGCTGCTGTACATATATGGTCCATTCACGGCAAGAGGTTAAGTAATACAACTTAGAGCTCATTTACACTGAAGTCCCCGTGTTTATTGTGCAGTTTTGCATATTGTATGTGTTAACATGGCTTTGTAATGCATTTGTGTTGTGGTTGCAGTGTGTTTTTGGCATTTTTTTACTGAGACACATTTACATGCATTTGTGGTGTATTCATGTACTTTCCAGTGACACACAGCCAACATCTCCATGAGGCTTACTGAGGCACCAGCTGTGGCTAACACACGGCGCTCGTGCATCCCTCAATAGATCCCTCAATAGAGACTTCCCGACGGCCCTCCTGTGCTCCTCCACTGCACGTGGAAGCTCTCACCCGCTCTAGCACTCTGCAAGTGCTCCAACATTTTTCACGCAAGTTTTCAGTGTTGTTTTATACTTATTTACTGAATAAATTCCTAAGCTGTTTAAAGGATTGGCTTGGCGCTTCTCTCTCCTCCTTTTTCTTTCCTTTTGTTCACAGTGATCGGGTTCCCCAGCCCGCGCCTGAAGCAGCCTCGCTCCCTTTACAGCCTCCATTTAGAGACTTTTTTAGAGACAAATTTATAGAACTTTCAATTCACTCATCATTCACATGGTTGCACCTTCATGTATCAGCATGCATATGCATGCCTTTTCATTTAAATTTTAAACTTTAATTTTTTTCATTAGATTTTTTAGCGCTGAACATTATACCAATATGGTGTATGTGTTTCCTCCTAATGTACTTTCCAGTGCATTTACATTTGAAAAAAACAGCATTCTTTACTTTTTCAAACGCACTTGAAAACACCACCATAAACTAGGCTCATTGAAATAATTTTTCTTCAATATGTATTTGACCTGCATTTAAAAATGCATTTGACTGCATCTGATATAAACAAGCCCATAGTCACCTCTCTGTCAACTACCTATGATTGGATAATGAAGGAGAACCAGCACTGATAAGGTTATCCTTCTCTCTACTTTATTTTCTCTTCTGTAGTAAGTGCATATGTACTGTCTAAATTTGATTTCTTCAGTACAGGGATACCAAGAGGCCAATACCAAATAGAACTCAAATTCAAATAATTGCATGAAAATACTTTTAACTTTTGTATGCCTATAGTTCAGCTTTAAGTATTATTTTTCTCACAAAAAGCCTTTTGCTACATACACATCAAAAGAAAATGTTTGGCTATTCTTACAATAGAGGGCATAATTCTCATCTGTCCTCAAAACAGATGAAGTCTGGCAACTTCAATCAAATTAGCTAAATTTTAAATATTTGGGATTTTATCTTGAAAATTGATTTGCCATAGCTAATATAAAAAAGAAAAAAATATGTTTTCAAAGAGATGAAAAATATTAGAGTAAAAGATTAAAAAAACAGGGTATACTCAGCTTGGAGAAAATATATCTGTCTTGAAGGCAACTTAATTAACATGTGCAATACATCCAAGGCCAGTATAAAGATTTGGTCAATTATTTTTTTATCCCAAGGATTGGATATGGGGACTTCAGTTGTGTATGGAAGAAAGAAGGTTTTTACTTTATAGTAAGAGAGGTAAGCTGGGGAATATTTCACTGCATGTGGTAGTATTGGCAAAACACTCATGGAATTTGAAAACAGGGCTGGATGATTTTTTTTCTTGCAATAAATAATCTCCAAAGTTATAATTAATAAAAAGTTAACCACAAAATGTTGGTTTAGGGAACTGAGTAACTGATTCTGGGGAGCTTGGGGCTTGTTAGGAAGGAATGTTAGTTCTCCAATAAGGCAAAATGTACAGTTGCCCGTGGGAGGGGAGTTTGTTTTAACCTCCTCTACACTAAAAATGCAGCTGTTAAAAGAGGCTGAAGCTTATGGACATAAGTATTTTTTTGAGCCAATTTACTATACCTATATAAGCCTGCAAGCTGAAGGCCAGGGAAAAAGCTTAATTATATAAATACATGCATAGTAGCTTTTTTTTTTTGTATTTCTGTTCATCCAGTCTTTAGGTTACCACAGCTCTACCAAACAGTAGAGCCAGGCTGGTGACCCGACTTTTCTCCATTGCAGTTAATACATTCTGGTCACCTCCTTCCCTGCAGCCAGTGATTAGAAAGTAAGTGAGCAGCAGCAAACTTAGTAGAGTGTTCACTATGCAAAGATAATTTTCCTCAGAGCTTAGTTATAGTTGAAGCTCTGCTGACATCTATCATTTAATCATGTGCAAGCAAAAATTATTATTTTTTCCTTGTACATTATTGGATGATCTTTGCAAAACGAAATTTACCACATTCACTAAGCTCTGAGTAAATTCCCTTTTAAGAATGAAACTTCCTTTGCAAAGTGAATAATCTATTTGCCCCAACCGCTAGTGTTGCCTCGACCTTGCAGAATGGTGACATACAAGGAAATACAACAGGCTGATGCCTAATTAAATTTAAATACTTAATTAAATTGAATATAAAATAAATTTACTTATTTTTAATAAACATATAACTGCATTGATTGGTGATATTTGTGTATTTTCCCAGAGTTTAATCTGTACTTTAACCAGTTTCATACTGCCCACCGCATATATACTGCGGCAGGGCTGAAAAAAATCACGTACAGGTACGTGATTACGTGCACGTGGTTTTGATGCATAATAGCTCATTATGCCTTTCTTTTGCAGGGTTTTAAAAAAAAAAAATAGGTTTACTTCCTCTTTAAGACAATGGTCCTAATAGGACACAGGTGGCCACCACAACCAATCATACACAACTCTCATCCATCCTACTCAAGACAGTTTCATAAACTAGATATGTTGTGTATCCAAAAAACGTTAGTTCAAAACAATATATCCAATGAAAAAATCTATATATAAGTAATGTGTTGAGAGTTCATCCTTTAACTCCGATAGAATAAAGTGCACTTGCGTTGTTTTATATTATTACAAACTTCCAACACGGAATAAAGGCAGTATGCTGAAATTCATAGCTAACATAGTCTACATGGATACACCAGATGGTTAATTGATGAAGAGGATCCGTAATGACAAACTGATAGGTATAAAGATGACAATATTAAGAAAACAAACGGGTTTAAATCTGAGTAAATATCCCATTCATTCATATGGGGATGGATACAGCTCACCGTCTGATGTCTTGTTTCAAGTCCTTATTCCTTTTTACCAAGTTCATATATATGGGACCCGATTGCCTCAGTGATGCGGGCTGTACGCAGGCCATTCAGTAAAAGATGGTCGTGATCCTCACTTCAAAAGGCATAAGATGTGCTCATCTGTTTTAATCACATTGTAGCAATGTTTCAAACAGTTTTCACACTGTGTGGGCTATGCAGTATTGTCTGCCGCGGCTTCTTGACAAGAGCTCGGGGCGACGGCTGATGGATATTTTGAATGAATAGAGATGGTTTGTTGTATGGGTGGAACACCCGTGCCCTCACCACAAAAAACGTGATGACGTAGTGCTTAAGCGTTTCGCTCGTGACCGAGCTTCTTCAGAGCACATGCTATTATATGGAAATTAAAAAAATTAGCTTAAAGTGGAGTTCCACCCTAAAGTGAAACTTCTGCTCATCTAATTCCTCCCCCCTCCTGTGCCACAATTGGCACCTTTCTGGGGGGAGGGTGGACAGGATACCTGTCTTTGACAGGAATCCTTTCCCACTTCTGGGAGCCTCAGCCACGGGTGGTGACGTCACAACTAGGGCTCGCTCCTCCTCCTCCCTACTCCTCCCTCCCCCCGGCCACCGGGCCTGTAGGAGAGAGGATCGGGCTTTGTGTATGCGCAGTAGGTTTCCCGGCGTGAAGCCGAAAGGCTACACTGCCGAGTACCCTTACCCACAATGGCGGCGGCAGCACCCGACAGCTGATGGAAACATCAGTGTTGGTTTCCGACATCGCTGGACTCCAGGACAGGTAAGTGTCCTATTATTAAAAGCCAGCAGCTGCAGTATGTTTAGCTGCTGGCTTTTAATTTTTTTGGGGGGGCGGAACAGCGCTTTAAGGTAAACAATACTTTGTCTTTAGAACCATTTTAAGTGCTGCAGTGCATATTTTTTTTAAATATAACGGTGAAAAAAATTAAAAATCTATATATGAATGTGAATGAATGAATAAAAAGCAGCTAGCACAGTCTGTAGATAGCAAACATAAATAATAAAGTCCAAAATGCAGCGCTACATAAAATGTGAATAAAAAAAGTCCAAAAAATTGAAAATCAATCAATATTGGATAGACGTGAAAATGATGAAATACCACCACCAAACTTCAGTGTGCAAAAAAGATTTTTTAAAGCACACCACACCACCGTGCTCACAATCTGCTTACCAGAAAGTGAAAATAAGTAGACAGTGTATTCAAATGTTGTGGAGGGTCAAACGATGACAGCAGAATACTCCAGATCAGATAATCATAGGAAAGACCAACATCAAGGCAATTTCCAAAACACAGAAGCCGAATATGGATGTTATGCAAAGCTCAGCCAGAAATTTTACCCAATGTAAAGAAAAAAAGACAGCATAGTGAAGCCCATAGGTAAAAGGCATAAACATTTATTGTAGTCTACTTACAGATATCAGAAAACATCAAGGCATAAAAAACACAGTTCCGCGGCTCTCAACGTGCTTGCATCGGCCAGCCTGACATGTTTCATCCTATGTGGATATCATCAGAGGCGTGGCCAATGATGCAAGCACGCCCACATAAATATCCAAAAGTCCAGTCCTGCTAGCCAATGACAAGGCAGCATAGGCTGAACAGCTGGAGTGATTAAAAACGTAATACAAACGTTGGCCGCAGCTGCGCAGTGCGGCCATGCTTGCATTAAAGTTCCAATTTTTTGCACATGCGCCAACCGGCGATGTTTACCAAAAAAAGGGGACAGAAGCTGTTAGTGGTTAAACATACCATGTCGTTCCCGGGAAGGACGAACAGTCTCTGCATCCCCCGGAAGTAGATGAAAACTCCTATTCTGATAGGAGAAAAACATCTCCCTATACAGACATCTATATCCGGTCTGCGGATCCAGCCACCGGAACCGGAAATGACGTCAGTGGAGCGCAAACAGTGGAAAGATGCGTTCCACACACAAAAATACATCCACTTCCGGCTAGCGGGTTCAATCGCCGAAACCGGAAGTGATGTCAGTGAAGCGCAGGCACTGAATAGATGCGCTCCACAGAGAAAACAAGAACATGCAAATGGAGCATAGCTAAAATAGCAGTGAAACCAACTGCTCATGTGAATAATATACAATAACATTCCTATGAACAATCAATATTTGCAAATGTACTGAAAACAGATGAAAATACAGAAACAAACAGTATCTCCACATATAGATTACAATGAGAATATTTGGCTGAAGGGAGGAAAAAGAGGGAGAGGCTCACAACAGCCAAAACCTCTGCAATCTAGAATGGAGGACAAGGAGAAAATGCCCCCTGGTGATATAAATATTTTTTTTAACCACTTCAGACCCGGACCATTTGGCTGGCCAAAGACCAGGCCATTTTTTGAGATTCGGCACTGCGCTGCTTTAACTGACAATTGCGTGGTCGTGCGACGTGGCTCCCAAACAAAATTGAGGTCCTTTTTTACCCACACATAGAGCTTACTTTTGATGGTATTTTATCACCTCTGTTGTTTTTATTTTTTGCGCTATAAACAAAAATAGAGCGACAATTTTGAAAAAAAAGCAATATTTTTTTACTTTTTGCTATAATAAATATCCCCAAAAAAATATATATATTTTTTTTCCTCAGTTTAGGCCAATACGTATTCTTCTACGTATTATTGGTATAAAAAAAAAACGCAATAAGCGTTTATTGATTGGTTTGCGCAAAAGTTATAGCGTCTACAAAATAGGGGATAGTTTTATGGCATTTTTATTAATAGTATTTTTTTTTACTAGTAATGGCGGCGATCAGCGATTTTTATCGTGACTGCTACATTATGGTGGAGACATCGGACACTTTTGACACTATTTTGGGACCATTGTCATTTTTACAGCGATCAGTGCTATAAAAATGCACTGATTACTGTAAAAATGACACTGGCAGTGAAGGGGTTAATCTGTAGGGGGCGCTGAAGGGGTTAAGTGTGACCTAGGGAGTGATTCTAACTGTTAAGGGGCATGGCTTGCCGTGACTGATCGCTGTTCCCGATGACAGGGAACAGACGATCAGTGACATGTCACTAGGAAGAACGGGGAGATGTTGTGTTTACACTAACATCTCCCTGTTTCCAGCAATGTGACCCGATCGCGGGACACCGGCAGACATCGAGTCCGCGGGTCCCACGGGCACGGTTACGGAGCTCACAACCACACGGCCGGCAAATTAGAGGGGACATATATATACGTCCATTTGCACAGCAGTGCCATTCTGTCGACGTATAAGTTTGTGCGGCGGTCGGGAAGCGGGTTAATTGGAGGCCATAACTCTACCTAAATTAATACCATAGGTTTTTACATGCCAAAGAATACACATTATAGTTTTTTTTTGGGGGCAGAACACCACTTTAAAGGTGTGCATATCAGTATGCACAGCACATTGTTTCATGACTAAGCTTATTTCTGACATTTGGTGTTTACAAGTTAAAATCCGTATTTTTTGCTAGAAAATTATTTATAACCCCCAAACATTATATATATATATATATTTTTAGAAGAGAATCTAGAGAATAAAATGGCGATTGTTGCAATATTTTATATCACACGGTATTTGTGCAGCGGTGTTTTAAACGCAACTTTTTGGGAAAAATTTGAAAACTGTGATTCTGAATACTGTATTTTTTTTTTTAAATCCGGCGCCATTGGCAGCCGAGTAAACCGGAAGTGACGGACTTCGCTTCCGTGTTTACATTCAGGAGACTGGCAAGAAGCCATTTACAGCTTCGTGCTAGTCTCTCTCCAGGCGCCGGAAGTGCCGGATCGCGGATCGGGTCTCCCGGTGGGACGGGAGGCCCGGTCAGAGGGGCGGGAGGGGGGGGATGTCCCCTCCCGCTCGTCTGGTATAACAACCGAGCGGCTTTCAGCCGCATCGGTTGTTATGCCTGGATAGCCAATCAATCGCCCGCTCTAAACAACGGTACTGGGATGATGCCTGCAGCTGCGGGCATCATCCCGGTATAACCCCCGAAAGCCGAGGCCACATATATGCGTACGCTCGACGCGAAAGGGTTAATAACTAAAATATATACATTTAATTTTTTTTTCCCCCTGATAATAAATGATGAAAATCACTGTAGGTGTGGTGAGAGTACTTACTGGAGTTACCTACGACATCACTGATACTATTATCATATATAGTTTAAGATTGTGTATGATAAATTAAATAATAGTTGAGTGGAATAGGTTGTAAAACATGGAGTTAGTAAATTTTTGTTAACATTTTCAATATCTGAATTTTAATATTCAAATAGTCTGCTGTGTAATTTTAGTATAACACGCAGGTTTGCCCTTAAAGATCTATAATGTTATATAGGACAATTTTTTTATGCCACCAATCATGTAGCCAGTATTTCCATTTCACACATTGTTTCAATATCCAACATTGCTTTAGGAGCTTCAAAGCTTTATGATAAGGCTTTAGGAATGGTCCTGAAGCAATAGATGAAGTGCTTTAGCAGCCTTTTAGCTCCTTTAAGATCGGTGAGACTTCAGTCAAACCATGAATGAAACCTAGTGATCAATCTGGCATGTGGATAAAAAGTAAACCTGGTCTACTGAATATTTCCAGCCTAAAAGCTATGTAATTCCACATACATGCCTGACAAGAGTTTGCTGTTTCTGAAACAAAACTCAAGGAGATAGATTTGAAGTTGTAGAAAATAAACCATAGGTCACATGCTGCTAGCTTACAGATTCCAATTATATTTGTCACTTTATAATATCTTGGCCTATGGATTTGTGATACCTTTCAGAGATATCAAAGCTTGAGGTCTCATCACTCTACATTCTTGTGCAGCAATGTAAAGAAACTATACATTCATTTGTTTTTTTCCCACATGTCTGTCCTTCTTCTTTATTTCTTTTTAGGACAATGATATTTTGCTCTTTTAAAGTGTCACTTCACTTTTTTTTTCCTCTTTCAAATATTTTATTAGTTTTCATATTTAACGCAGTGTACAATTGAACATTGTACGTCGTGCAACGACGTTGTGGAAAAAAATAAAAACAGTCCATAAAGGAACTTATCCTCACTGACATATTGCAATCAATTTAAACAGGAGGTGTATAACAATATGGGTACCCAGAGGTACGATACAATCGGTCCTCTCCCCTGGTGCGGCACCCCAACTGGGAACTTAGTGCCACAGGAGTGGAGAGGGCCCATTCAATGCAGTGTGGGCACCGCAGAGCGTTACCCACTGCTTGGAGGCATTGTTCCAGAAACTTGTTTAAACGTATAACAGAAAAGGAAAGAAAAAAGAAAAAAAAAAACGGTTAGTAAATATCAGTAGTGTAATTTAGGGATATTGCTCTGTCAGGATACACTAGATAGGGTAATGGTAGGTTCAGGTGACATTTGCAGCTTCTAACCAGTCGGTCCATGGTTGCCAGTATGTTCGGGTGTTTGCAGCCCGACCGTTACTGGCGGCTGTTATTGTCTCGTAACTATAGTGTAAGGTTATTAAATTGATAACTTGGCCTATGATTGGAGTGTTATCGGATTTCCATTGTCTTGTTAAGTTGAGTCTGGCTGCCAAGAGAATGTGAGTCGTCACGTGTCTAAGGGGATGAGGAATGTCGTCTATGGTCAGGTTGAGAATGGCGAGTGCCGGCGATGGAGGGATTGTAATTTTAGTTACGCTGGCGATAAGGTTAAAAGTGTCATCCCAGTATCTTTGTAGGGTAGAACACGTCCAGAAAATATGGAGCATGTCTCCTATGGCTGATTTGCATCTCCAGCACACTTTGGGGTATTGAGGGCTGAACGTTGCTAATTTGGCTGGTGTGAGGTACCAACGTAATGAAATTTTCTGAGTGAGTTCCCAGAGTGTCGAGCATTTGGTGGCAGTGTAAATGGACTTGAGTGCCCGTTGCCATTGAGGGGCTGTAAAGGTGTGAGCAAGGTCAGTTTCCCACCTATGGTGGGGTATCATTTTAGAAAAGGTGGACTTTTGATGTAAGTTGTTATAGAAGTATGAGATGCCCTTGGTTTTGGAGGCAGGGTTCGTGAGGTAGTCCCAGGTCTTGGAGGGAATTCCATATATGGGTAGGGGTATACTGTTCAAGCAGTGGTGGATGCGTAAGTATGTGAAGAGCTCTGAAGCGGGTAGATCGTATTCGGATTGTAATTGGGAGAAGGGTTTAGGGCGGTTATCTTGTAGTAAGTTTTGTAAGAAATGGATCCCTTTGAGGGTCCATCGAGATAGCAGTAGGTCTGGGCTTAAGTGATGGAGAGATTCTAAAGGGATATCTAGTTGTGGCGTGTTGGAGTTATAGCCCAAGTGAGTGATCATTTTTTTTCCAGGCGTGGGCTGTAGCCTTCATGGTTGGGGAGAGATATGCTGGGGTGGGGGCGCCTAGAGGTGTGCTCAACAACCAGCTCTGTAGATTGGAGCGGGCGATTGAGAGAGCCTCTATTTGTCCCCATAATGAGCTCGTGGGGGATTGGAACCAACTGGGCAATTGGGCTAGGATGGCTGCGAAATAGTAATCTTCAAACTCTATGGAGCCGATACCCCCCGCCAATTTGTGTTTAATCAACTTAAGGTGGGCACATCTGGGTCTTTTACCCTTCCACAGATATTTGTTGAATATCGTCTGGAGAGACCTGAAAAATGATTTGGGTATAGGAATGGGGAGGGTTCTAAAGAAGTACAGTATTTGAGGAAGGCATATCATTTTGAAGGCAGCGAGCCTCCCCGACCAGGAAAGTTCATGTTTCGCTAGGTGATCAGAGGTCGTTCGAATGGTATGTAGTAGAGGTATAAAATTGCAAGAGTATAGGTTGGTCAATGTTCTTGGTAGGTGGATGCCTAGGTAGGATATGTCTTTGTCTGCCCACGCAAATGGATGTTGTAGTTGTAATAGGTTCCTGGACGTAGCGTCTAAGTTAATATCTAGTATGAAGGATTTGCTTGTGTTAACTTTGTAATACGAAATTGAGCTGAACCAATTTAACAGTTTTTGTACTTCTGCCAGGGAGGAAGTCGGATTGGTAAGGATGAGAATGACATCGTCAGCAAATAGGCTGATTTTATGGGAAGAGGGTCCAATTTGAAGTCCTGAGATATTGGGGTGGGAGTGGACGTGTTCCGCCAGTGGCTCCATGAGCATATTAAAGATGAGTGGGGATAATGGGCAGCCTTGACGTGTGCCGTTAGAGATGGAGAATGGACAGGAGAGCATTCCCTCTGTAAACACTTGGGCCGTAGGATGTGAGTAAAGTGCCATGATGGCGTTTAGTATATGGCCCTTAAATCCAAATTTTTGGAGTACTGAGTTGAGGTACGACCAGTGGATCCTGTCGAACGCCTTCTCTGCATCTAAAGATAGGAGCAGAGAAGGCGTTCCGGTGGATTCCGCGTGGTGGATGAGGTTGATCACTCTTCTGGTGGCATCTGAAGCCTGTCTGCCCTTTATGAAGCCTGACTGGTCTTTATGGATAAGGGCGGGCAGTATCTCCAATAGTCTTGTTGCTATAATTTTAGCATAGATCTTAAGATCTAGGTTAAGTAAGGATATCGGACGAAAATTTTGGGGGACATTCGGCTCCTTCCCTGGTTTCGGCAACGTTATGACCAGTGCTTTCAGATATTCGGTGGGAAAGGTAGAAGAGGAGGCAGCGTGGTTGAAAACGTCGGTGAGGTGGGGGATTAAATGGGAGGAGAATTGTTTGTAATATTCGCCTGTCAGTCCGTCAGGGCCTGGTGCTTTACCACATGGTAAGGAGTCGATAGCTGCTTTAGTTTCTAGTTCCGTGAACGGGCTATTGAGCGATGTCAATTGTTCTCCAGTCAAGGCGGGTAGGTTAAGGTTGTGGAGAAAATGGTCAATTTCATCTTGGGAGGGTTGAGGGGTACAAGGGTCATGTTTCAAATTGTATAAGTCACTATAATAGGCGCTAAAGGCGTCGGCTATGTCTTGTGGGTTGCACAAGGGAAGTTTAGAATGAGGGTGGTGTATTCGGGCAATTTTGGTTTTGGTACGTCTACCTTTAAGGTATTGTGCTAGTCTTTTCCCCGCCTTATTAGAAGTGGAGTATGTAGTGGCTTTTAGTTTCCTGTGTAGGAGTTCATAAGAGTAAAGGAGTATAGTTCTGAGTTACTGTCTAAGGGACATTAGTTGTCCTGCTCTTGGGTCTCGAGGATTGGCTTTGTGACTTAATTCTAGAGTTGCTATCTGAGCTGTCAGGTCATCTATACGCTGCGTCCTCTTTTTTTATGGTAGGAGCTCAGTTTAATAAGGATTCCTCGAATAACAGCCTTATGCGCGCTCCACACCACGGCAGGGTCAGGCACCGAGCCCTTGTTTAGTGAAAAAAAATCGTTGATTTGGGCTGAGATTTCTGGGGCGTATTTGTCATGTTGGATAATGTAGTTGTTTGCTCTCCAGAGAAATGTGTTACGTTGCATGTTAGAGTCGTCAATAGTAATTGAGATTGGGGCGTGGTCCGACCATGTCGCGGTGTGGATCGCGGACGTACAGATTTTTTGTAAAGTCCATTTATCTGTCAAAAACAAATCAATTCTCGAGTACGAGTTATGCCTGGAGGAGAAGAATGTAAAGTCTTTTTCAGAACCATGGTGGCAACGCCAGACGTCATGGAGGTCATGAGTGTTGATAAGTTTTTTCAGAGGCGAGTCCTGTCTTTTCACAGCTGATGTGGTGTCTAAGACCACATCTGGGACCAGGTTGAAGTCACCACAGAGTATTACATGGCCTTTCTGGATAAGTTTGGCGGTGCGAAGCACCATGCGCAGAAATTGTAATTGATGGGAGTTTGGGGCATATACATTGATAAGAGTGTATTGAACACGGTTAATGATGCAGACAAGGATTACATAGCGACCTTCAGAGTCCGTTTTGACCTCTAGTGCTTGAAAGTCCACACTGTCTTTAATCGCTATCATGACCCCTTTTGACTTAGTGGAGTGGAAAGCATGGAAGACATGTGGGAATTGGCGATTGGAGCATAGGGTAGAATTAGATGATAGCAGGTGGGTTTCTTGTATACATACAATGTCACTGTGAAGAGCCGTGGTGGTTTTCCAGAGTGAGTGACGTTTGGCTGGATGGTTCAGCCCATTGGCATTAAGTGAAAGGATTGTGATCGGCATCTTGTGGGTGAGAAGATAGAGGGTGTGGTGTAGTAACACTTACGGTTAGATGTTGCAGATCAGGTTGAGGGTACCTGGTCACGAGACTATGTATTAGTGCCTTGGCAGTCCAGGGTTCTGGAAGTAATTTGGCTAAGGAGCTGCGAATAGAGCAAAATGTTAAACACTTGTACAGTGGCAAAGAGAGTGCCGGATGTAATAATAATAAAAAAAAGATAAAAAAGGAACACAAACAAGGGATAAAGGTTCTTAGAGCAAGCTGACAGTGAGGGTCTTCGTGTAGGTTGTACTGAAAGCTACACCAAAAAGGTTCTTAGAGGGGGTGCTGCGCACCTCAGTAGCACCTCAGATGCTTCAGGGATAATGGTGTGCATCAGCTCTTTGGCGTAAAGTGGTAGGTCTGCAGGGAGGACATTCTCGGAAATTCCTCTTAGTTTAACATTGTTCCTGCGAGACCTGTCCTCTAAATCGGCCAGCTTGGCGCGCATCCATGCCTGATCCTCTCTAATATCATCATAAATGTCTATCACTTCATTCACAGTGGAGGTGCAGTCAGTTAGGCCTCTCTCAACACTTGTCACCCTGCCCTCAATGGAGTGGATGTCTGCAGTGATTTTAGTAAATAGAGAGGAGAGATCAGTCATGAGGGAGGTCTGCAGGGAAAGGAGCATGTCCTTCAGGGTAGTGTCCATTACTGGTTGGCCTGAGGTGGGGAAGGATGCCACAGAGGAGTGTAGGGCCTGGTTAGATAGAAGGGGGTTGAAAGCCTGGGCCTCAATTTGGAGATGTAGCGGCCGTTGCGGCGGCGTGTCAAGCCGCATCCTGGCTTTTGCTGGGCTGCGGGTGAGAGGATTACTCTCCGGGGGACAAGAGGACATATCAGGGGTACCTGTATCAGGCGATTCCTCCGGTATTTCTTCCGGCAGGTCCGTGTAGGAGTCCCGCGGCGCGGCCTGGTCAGCGCCATCTTGGATATCAATATCGCGGTCCGCAGGCTTGTAGGCAAATTTGGTCAGTTTTTGCGGTTTATACTCGGTAAATCTCTTCCTGGACATGTTTAGCAGATGCTCCGGTGTACCTGGAGCAAGGATGGCTGCAGATTGCGTTGTGATTTCGGCCGATGTCGTTGGATTCTTTCCCCTGGCTGAGGAGCTGAGAGCTCAAGCGTCCATACTCATCTCCAGCCGGCCACGCCCCACTTCACTTTTTTTTTGAGCAACCTGATGTTTGCCTTACAATGTCATTGACCACGTACCAAGGTATGGAAGGATCTGGCTTCATTTTCACTACTTAAACAATCTTGGTGATGTACTAAGAAATGTAACACTGATTGTATCCCTTTAGCCATGAAGTCTTAGAAAGTTCATAAGCAAAACTAAAACTTCCGTGCAGACTTCTGTAAAAAAACGTACGTCAATGACAGGAATTGTGTGTGGAAATGATGAAAGTGGTGTAAAGAACACCCTCTGTTTGTCATACTGCAAGGAAGAAACATTTCAGTATTTTGGATGTTTTAGAAAATCATAGTGACAGCAGATTGTAATATATTATAAAGGTAAATCTTAATTAATTTAATAATAACTTGGGTAACATTTATCTACAGTATGTTATATTATTTTTAGGCAAAACCCAAAGTTGCCCTTTAAAGTCTATTAGTTCTGGTGTGAATTGCTGGGACATGACCTGCAGTGTGATGAACATATTATTCTACAAGACCTGTGAAGCTATAAGAATTTTGAGCTTGGATAAATTGCTCTTTCAATGATAGTCTTAATAAACACTCTGGGCTCAATTCACAAAACGCTTTAAATGCTTCCTGCCCGCCGTATAGTAAAATGACGGATGGCAGGAGCATTCTCATTTCTGGAGGATGTCACATGGCGTCCTCCCATTCTCGCTGCACAAGCGTAAGCGTACATCGACTGGTGGTGCCCTGGGACACAGGGCATTACCGATCGCGGTAAAGAGAATATAATGTAGGCTCCGATCACAATGTAAACAGGAAATGCCAATTATCAGCATTCCTCTCCTCGTGCTGACAGCGCCTGAGGAGAGGAGAACTGGTAAGCGGCATTCCCTGAGTGGGGACATCTGCACTGATAATCAGGGCACCAATCATCAGTGTCCTGATCATCAGTGCAGCCACAACAGTGCCCATCAATGCTGCCAATCAGTGCCCACCAGTACTGTCAATCAGTGCCCACCAGTGCTGCCAAACAGTGCCCACCAGTACTGCCTGTCAGTGCCCATCAGTGATGCCTTTCAGTATCCATCAGTGATGCCTGTCAGTGCAAATCAGTGCCTCCTCATCAGTGCCAACTATCAGTGCAATCTTTCAGTGCCACCTATCAGTGCCCATCATTGTCGCCTATTAGTGCCTCTCAATGCTACCTATTAGTGCCTATCATTGTTGCCTATCTGTGCTGCCTATCAGTGTCCATAAGTGCTGCCTACTAGACTTGTGCACAACGGAAAAATTTGTTTAGTTTCGGTTCGTTTTTTGTGCACAACGGAAAAATTAGTTTAGTTTCGGTTCGTTTCTTTTCGGTCCTGTTGATTCGTAATCATTCGTAATTTTGCTAGACGGGATTTTTCGTGTTCGGACTAATTTGTATTTTCGCAAGCGTCATTTTTCGTTGAATTTTTAGTTGATTTATAATTCGTACTTTCGGTAGGGTACGTTGTTTTTCTTTGATTCTGGACAACACTCCTACTTTCGTAACTTTTTTTGGGTTCGTTGATTCGTAATTTTCGTGTCTCTCTCACAACGACGCTGCCTATTATGCCTAATGTGCTTCGAATGGATTTGTACTTCTCTAAATACATTGCGGTTATTTGTAACGATTCAAAATCTCGTATTTTACTTTCGTTTTTTACATGCGGCTATAGCCTCCGCCCCTGTACACCATTTTGAGAGGGTTCAGCACGGTGAGGGAGAAGCAGAGAGCAGAGCAGAGTGTTATTGTGCTTCGAATGAATTCGAAATCTCGTATTTTACTTTCGTTTTTTCATGCGGCTATAGCCTCCGCCCCTGTACACCATTTTGAGAGGGAGTTCAGCATGGTGAGGGAGAAGCAGAGAGCAGAGTGAGTGTTATTGTGCTTCGAATGGATTCGTACATTCGTAACTTTTTTCATAACGAATTATGCCGAAGACATTCGGGCATTCGCTATTTTGCGGTATAATTTATTTCGGATTCGGTTTTATTCGTAATTGCTTTGTTCGGAAATTCGAATGCTTCCGAATGTCCGAAAGTTGCTAAATTCGGACGAATTTCGATTCGTTACGAAACGAATTGCACAAGCCTACTGCCTACCTGTGTCCATCAGTCCTGCCTATCAGTGCCCATCAGTGCTGCATATCAGTGCTGCCTATTAGTGCCCATCAGTGCTACATATTTGTGCTTCCAAATCAGTGCCCATCATTGCCCATCAGTTTTGTCAAAAAATGGTTGTAAAATTAGGCATTTGTTATTCCTTCAAAAAGTGTGGTATTTATTTCATGAAAGCAATTGGTATTTTATTGCATGACGTCATATCCAGTGGGCGGTACTTCTTTTGCGGTGGACATTTCTGAGGGACTTTGCAGAAGAAGGAGTGATGGCAGAGAGTCTAGAGGAAAAGCCCAATGTCCTGGATCATGTAGAACAAATGGAATTTTTTTAAAACACTTACATTCCCTGCCCAATGGAGTGTGGCACCTCTTCCTAAATTAATTTCATACATTCTTTAAATACTTGGACCACTACCTATTTAACACATGCATCTATTAATTTATTTACTTTAGTGAATTGACTTTAACTGAGTTCTACGCACTATCTACCAAGCTTTTTTGATTTTTGAGGTTAATACTGCATTAAGAGATAGTGAATTGATATTTTCAATATTGTATGCAATGTTCTGAGAAAGTGACCCAAATATTGCATGCAATATTATTTAGTAAACCGAGCACACTGTGATTTGTGAATGAGTTGTACCTCCCACTTCAATGCTCAGCAAAACAGCTGCTGAACTACACAGGGGCAGTGAAGGGACCGACAACTCTGGAGACAATAGAGCTGTGGTTCTCAACCACAGTCCCCAAGTACCCCAACCGCCCATGTTTTGGGAACTTTCCTTAGATAAAATAGCTCTTATCAATACCATGTCATTGATATTTATTTAAAGCAGCTGTGCAAAGTAAAGGAAAACCTGAAAACATGGTCCTTTGAGGTCACTTGAGGACTGAGGTTGAGAACCAATGCAATAGAGCATCCAATAGTGTCCTGTCCCCTTGACAGGAAACGCATGGTAAGTGAGGAGCCTCTGAATAAAGCGTTTCAGAGTAATCTGACAAGACTGAGACTCCTGAGAAGTAAATGGAGCTAAATGTTCTACTAGGTCTACTGTACATGGATTTGGCGTGGGGACACATCCGGGTGCCTTCAGCCGCCATTGTGCTCTTGCTGGGTGTTCAATTTGTCCTTATGTCTTGAGTGCACTCCTTCCTGGTAATCCTGCCCTTAATTTATCCACTGCTATATATGCTTCAACTTGGAGACTCTCAAAAATATAGAGCTAGGACCACAGTATACAGAGAAGCCTTGGCATAGGCACTGTGGCTTCCACATATATTTGCAATTGTGTGCATCTAAAACTCCCTGTTTTTAACATGAATTGTTAGACAGGGTCAGTTTGTTTTGTTTTGTTTTTTTGTTTTTGTTTTTGCAGGCTAGTTGGTAAGTGGGCTGGGAAATTATTGGCTGTTTGGGATATACTGTACATGTCCCTTCTGGTATAGGGGAGATAGATTTAGCCCAGAGCCAGAATCAAGTAAATAGACTTATCAAAATTTACATTATATAGTTTGAATAATACAAAGGGCAGCCATGTGTTTGTTCATTCTATTTATAATCTGTGTTCCTGATTTAGTAATAATGCACAATGATTTTGCTCCACCGTTCTTTTTTATATGTGCAAGTCTATAATAAAAGTCCTAGATGGGCATTCTTTTTCATAAAACAGTCATTCTGCAAATGTGTTAATCTGTACATAAAATATGAGAACACTAGGGGCCATTAGGGATGAGCTTCGAGTTCGAGTCAAACTCATGTTCGACTCGAACATTGCCTGTTCGCCCGTTCGCCGAACAACGAACAATTTGGGGTGTTCGCGGCAAATTCAAAAAGTCTATGGGAAAAATCTAAAGTGCTAATTATAAAGGCTTATATGCAAGTTATTGTCCTAAAAAGTGTTTGGGGGCCTGGGTCCTGCCCCAGGGGACATGTATCAATGCAAAAAGAAGTTTTAAAAACGGCCGTTTTTTTTAAGAGCAGTGATTTTAATAATGCTTAAAGTGAAACAATAAAAGTGAAATATTCCTTTAAATTTCATACCTGGGGGGTGTCTATAGTATGCATGTAAAGTCGCACATGTTTTCCATGCTTAGAACTGTACCTGCACAAAGTGTCATTTTTGAAGGAAAAAAAGTCATTTAAAACTCACTCGCGGCTATAATGAATTGTCGGCTTTTATCAATACATAGAAAAGTAATTGATAAAAAATAAATAAAAAGCATGGGGGTTCCCCCAAATTCAATTACCAGGCCCTTCAGGTCTGGAATGGATATTAAGGGGAACCCCGCCGCAAATTTTAAAAAAAAATGGTGTGGGGTTCCCCCTAAATATCCATACCAGGTCCTTGAGATCTGGCATGGATTTTAAGGGGAACTCCACCCCAAATGAGAAAAAAAAATGGCATGGAGTCCCCCAAAAATCCATACCAGACCCTTATCCGAGCACGCAACCTGGCCGGCCGCAGGGGAAGAGGGGGGACGAGAGAGCGGCCCCCCCTCCCTCCTGAACCGTACCAGGCCACATGCCCTCAACATGGGGAGGATGTCCCCATGTTGATTGGGACAAGGGCCTCATCCCCACAACCCTTGCCCGGTGGTTGTGGGGGTCTGCGGGCGGGGGGCTTATCGGAATCTGGAAGACCCCTTTAACAAAGGGGACCCCCAGATCCCACCCCTATGTGAATTGGTAAGGGGTACATTGTACCCCTACCATTTCACAAAGAAAGTGTCAAAAAATGTAAATAAAAACACACAAACACCTTGGAAAAGTCCTTTATTAAAAAATAATAAAAAAATAAAAACATTCCAGCGATGAAATCCAGTGTCCCGCGGCGATCCCGATGTCCAGCGCTGTCCGTCATTGGTTGTGCCTGTGCGGACCTGATGGGGAACTTCCTCCGCTGTGTTTTAAATGTATAGACCCGCCCCTTCTAAAGTTCCCCATCAGGTCCGCTCAGCGGACCAGATGCGGAACGCGAGAAGGGGCGGGTCTATTCATGTATTACACAGCGAACGAAGTTCCCTATCAGGTCCGCCCCCTCGGTATGTCCGACCCCGCCTACGTCATTGGCCTGAGCGGGGAACTTCCTTCACTGTGTAATTTAAATTTACACAGTGAAGGAAGTTTCCCGCTCAGGCCAATGACGTAGGCGGGGTCTGAGATACCGAGGGGGCGGACCTGATGGGGAACTTAATTTGCTGTGTAATACATGTATAGACCCGCCCCTTCTCATGTTCCGCATCAGGTCCTCAGCCTTACACCTAGTCATTGGCTGAGCGGATCTGATGGGGAACTTGAGAAGGGGCGGGTCTATACATGTATTACAAAGTGCGAGAAGTTCCCCATCAGGTCCGCCCCCTCGGTATGTCAGACCCCGCCTACGTCATTGGCCTGAGCGGGAAACTTCCTTCACTGTGTAAATTTAAATTACACAGTGAAGGAAGTTCCCCGCTCAGGCCAATGACGTAGGCGGGGTCGGATATACCGAGGGGGCGGACCTGATTGGGAACTTCGTTAGCTGTGTAATACATGAATAGACCCGCCCCTTCTCGCGTTCCGCATCTGGTACGCTGAGCGGACCTGATGGGGAACTTTAGAAGGGGCGGGTCTATACATTTAAAACACTGCGGAGGAAGTTCCCCATCAGGTCCGCTCAGGCACAACCAATGATGGACAGCGCTGGACATCGGGATCGCTGCGGGACACTGGATTTCATCGCTGAAATGTTTTTTTTTTATTATTTTTATTTTTTTAATAAAGGACTTTTCCAAGGTGTTTGTGTTTTTTTTTAACATTTTTTGACACTTTCTTCGTGAAATGGTAGGGGTACAATGTGCCCCTTATAAATTCACATGGGGGGGCCGGAATCTGGGGGTCCCCTTTGTTAAAGGGGTCTTCCAGATTCCGATAAGCCCCCCGCCCGCAGACCCCCACAACCACCGGGCAAGGGTTGTGGGGATGAGGCCCTTGTCCCCATCAACATTGGGACATCCTCCCCATGTTGAGGGCATGTGGCCTGGTACGGTTCAGGAGGGAGGGGGGCCGCTCTCTCGTCCCCCCTCTTCCCCTGCGGCCGTCCAGGTTATGTGCTCGGATAAGGGTCTGGTATGGATTTTTGGGGGGACTACATGCCATTTTTTTTTAAATTTGGGGTGGAGTTCCCCTTAAAATCCATGCCAGATCTCAAGGGCCTGGTATGGATATTTAGGGGGAACCCCACGCCATTTTTTTTTAATTTGCGGGCCCGGTTCCCCTTAATATCCATTCCAGACCTGAAGGGCCTGGTAATTGAATTTGGGGGAACCCCCACACTTTTTTTTTATTTTTTATCAATGACTTTTCTATGTATTGATAAAAGCCGACAATTCATTAATAGCCGCGAGTGAGTTTTAAATGACTTTTTTTCCTTCAAAAATTACACTTTGTGCAGGGACAGTTCTAAGCACGGGAAACATGCACAACTTCACATGCATATCATGCACACCCCCCAGGTACGAAATTTAAAGGAATATTTCACTTTTCTTTTTTCATTTTAAGCATTATTAAAATCACCGCTCCCGTAAAAACGTCTATTTTTTAAACCTTTTTTTGCATTGATACATGTCCCCTGGGGCAGGACCCGGGTCCCCAAACCCTTTTTAGGACAATAACTTACATATAAGCCTTTATAATTAGCACTTTAGATTTCGAACGTTCGAGTCCATTGTATTTAATAGGGTTCTAAAGTTCACACGAACATTCTGTCTGTTCTCAGGTTCTGGTGCAAACCGAACAGGGGGGTGTTCGGCTCATCCCTGGGGGCCATGTCACAGAAGCTACTTTTCAGCATTGATTTGTAGGAGCTTTAAACCTTCCTGCTTAGTATTTCTAGTGATTTATATGTTTATATTATACAAAGTTGCTGCTGTAGCTGCCTATAATGCTTATCTAAGCAGTTACAAATCGCTAGTGTGTCAAGGCCATCTGCGGTTGCATTGGCTATAATAAGCAGCTACTGAAGTTGGCAAATCTGTAGCTATTCCAAATGCTGCAAATCTCAACCACTCATTGATTGAGCTACAAATAGTATGGAATTTCAGAGAAACAGACCCTTTATTGGCTGCAATTCATTTTTTTCAGCAAAAATTGTTAGTAGAGAGATTGTGCTGCTCCTACAAAACACTGCTACAAATTCTCAGGTTTAACATAAATTAAATGGCCATAAATGGAGCGATTTTCTTTCTTGCAACCACAGGGAATCCCTCCTGCCTTGCCATTGTGTTCTCCTGGTTGGAGGGTGGGGGAGCCAAGTTGATTGATCGATCAACTTGGGTATATTCAGCCTGCCCATACATGGTTCAGCCAGTCCCTGCTAAACCAGCCAATATTCAAACCATCTATGGCTGGCTTAGGTATCTGCCTAAATTACATTATTTTTTATTGTATTTTTTTTTCTAGGAATCATCTGCTATCCCAACATTCCACATCTTCTAAGATAGAACTTATACATGCATTTTTAAAAGTATGTTTAAGTTATTCCAAGAAAACAATTTGAGAGGGTAAAGTCTTTTAAATAAAAGTCCCTGTTTTCCTAGTACACTGGGAGAAGGAGATACTGTATGTACTTTTTTGGTTTCTTTGACTGCAATTAAGGCTGGCCATACATTATACAACTTTCTTGTACAACTTTCCTTTAGATTTATTAAAACCGTGAATTATGAGGCCAAACCTAAACACTTTCAATTTGTATGCAATCAGGTAGGCCCTTGCACTACATAATTGAAGGTAAACTACAGGAAATTGAATAACAAAATTGTCTTATGTATGGCCAGCTTAAAGCGGAGCTCCACCCTAAAGTGGAACTTCCGCTCATCGGAACCCTCTTCCCCTCCGGTGTCACATTTTGCACCTTTCAGGGGGGAGGGGGTGCAGATACCTGTCTAAGACAGGTATTTGCACCCACTTCCGGGAGTCCTCTCTGCTGGTATTCTACGGGTAGTGCGTCACTTCCCGCAGAACACCCGTTGTGTTCTGGGAAACACACGGCTCCCAGAACACAACGGTGACCAGTGAGGATGGCGCTGCGCGACTTGCGCATGCGTCGTAGGGAACCGGGCAGTGAAGCCGGAACGCTTCACTTCCTGGTTCCCTCACCGAGGATGGCAGTGGGGGCAGCAGATAGACGAGCGATTGCTTGTCTTCTGCTGCAGACGTCGCTGGACTCCAGGACAGGTAAGTGTCCATATATTAAAAGTCAGCAGCTGCAGTACGTGTAGCTGCTGGCTTTTAATATTTTTTTAACGGCGGAGCTCCGCTTTAAGTATTCACCTTAAAAACAGTAATTTTTAACACAGGCCCCCTACTAGGCAAATAAACTTGGTAACCCATTACACAGCTGATTCTTTCAACAAAAGCATTCAAATTACTTCTTTCGACCATATTTATTTTAAAATCAACACATTTCAGGTGTCTGAAATAGCAAAGATTTAACTTGTTTGTTTTCTCTTATAGTTATGTTATGTTTCATATTGTTATCTTGATTTCATTTCCACTGAAAATATTTCAAAAATTCAAAAGACATGAATGGGCTTTTGTACTGCTAGTACATGACCAGCACTCAGTGGTAGCTGTGGACAAATCTTTTGTAATGCCACCCCTACAGATCTACATAACATCAATTATTAATTAAAAACATGACCTTTGAAAACATTATGGAGACTCAAAGGGGAGTCCTGTATGTGTCTGAGGACATGATCAGAGGAGAAGCACCTTCTATTCTTTACAAAAATATGCCAAATAAAAAAGAAATGTATGTAAAATGGTATTCCACATTGTCAGCTTCTCCCTAAAGCATGCATGGCACTGAATGTATGCCTTGTGATGAACAAATTTAATGAGACCCTGCAGAGCTCTGGGGAAGCTGAGTTCTTCTACACACACTCTTTGCAGTTATACTTGCCAATGGTAACCACTGTTTGAAAGAAGAGTTGCACCTGTCTCTCTTGCACGTAGATTGCTGAAGTCTACCAAAATGATGGATTAGGAAGTACTAAGTTTTAGTTAAGCGTGTAGTGCATAAATTAGAAACATAAGGCACGACAAGACTGTTTGGAATTACTGCTTTCTAGAAATATGTTGCTAAAAACACACACCAAATTTCAGAATTCAGCTGAGCATGCATAAATGAGTCTATTGTTGCAATTTTAGTCTTTTCAGTATAATATGGGAAACAGAGCATGTCAGTGCTGCAATAACTTTAAGGATGCACAGTGTCTAAAATGACCTGTGTATCTGGGAACAGAGGAACACGGAAATATGCTTCAAGGAGGAATGTCAACACCTTAAATGGAAAGTTGGTACATGCACAACATGGAAGTTCCCACCTCCCCATACTCCTTGTATAACAAAGCTTGTAAATTAGCCTTCAAAAATTGCAATATTCAGCTCCCATAGACTTTAATATGGTTCAGCGCTATTTAGGGTTTGCAGACTTTCTGCTGGGTTCACAGAACCTCCTGCAAACCAAACTTTGCCCAGTTCATTCATTAAAAGTTGTCACCAGAACATGTGTCCCTATTGGAGACTTTACCATTTTATTCTTTGAAATGTCAGCTCTATCATTTTTGATTGCCCACCCCTTTCTGCCTTGGTGACAGTGGTCATCAGGACAAAAAACAAGTGAGTCTCCCCAACAACGACACAGAAAGCAATAAAAACCTGAAAAGGGGCATAACCCTTCACTCTCTATTTGAAATGGAAAAATGCATTTTGCCTTAACATACACTTTAAAGTGCAGGATGGGTGTACTGTATCTGGAGCAATTGCCATCATCATGTTATTGGGTCAACATTTTTGAGTGGCCAGTCATAGTGATTGACATCAGGGGACATCAGGGGTTCACATTTTTTGAACCATACCAGGTCACATGCATTCATTATTGGAAGGGTACCTTGCAAGAGGGGACTCCAAGAGGGGGCCTCTAGATATCTATGACCCCCAAGGAAATGAGTACAGGGGTACATTATTACCACTTACTATTTCCACACAAAGAATTAATAGTAAATAAACACACACACACAATATGACAAAGAAATGCAAATAATGTCCCCTGATGAAAATCTATTGTCAAGCGTGTCATGATAAACAAAAAAAGCTTAAAAAAAGAAAATAAATGCATATCTAAGAATTGGTAAGCATTAAAATAATACATTTTGTTCTGGGGTTTATTACCACTTTAAAAATAACAATAGCAGTGAAATATATTTATGTAGTATCAGATTAGATAAAACCAACCAAAAAAAAAAAAAATCTGTTTATGTGTCACACAGTAATGTAACTGCAGAAAAACGTGAAAAATCCTGAAAATGTCATTGCCATCTAAAGTGGGAATAGGAACAGTGACTCCACATGCCCAGTAACTTTAACACAGGGCAGACAAAGATTTTTTAATTATTTTGATTGTCTATTGATGGCATATACTCAATTTTCACATTAGGAGTCCCACCCAAACTTCTAAAACCAGGACAATATTGTTGAATAGGTTTATGCAACACCAGAAAAAGCATTGCATTTAACCGGGAGCATATATCTGATGCTAGGTAGTCCTTAAAGCAAGCGAGATCTCTTTGGAAATTTTTTTTCTGTTGCTATATATCAGAAAATTAAAGTTACTTATTAAAGTGATATTAAAGTCTTGTTTTTTTTTTTTTTTTAAATAACAGACATGTCATACTTACCTGCTCTGTGTAATGGTTTTGCACAGAGCAGCCCAGATTCTCCTCACAGGAATTCCTGGCCCCTCCCTCCTGCTGAGTACACCCACAGCAAGCAGCTGTCCATTCAATCATGGAGCCACGGCTTGGCCCTGCTCCCTCTCTCTCTCTCTCCTCATTGTCTCACTTTTTTTTTTACAAAAGTGGGAGTCAATGGCACCCGCTGCTGTGTCTCAGCCAATCAAGAGGGAGAGTCCCAGACAGCCGAGGCTCTCATGCAACATCGCTGGATCAAGATGGGGCTCAAGTAAGTATTAGGGGGAGCAGAGGGGGGCTGCTGCATACTGAGAGTTTTTTATCTTAATGCATAGATAAAAAAACTTCTGCTTTTAGAACCACTTTAAGTATACCCTACAAAATAAGATCAAGAATACTTACCCATCTTGAGGGTGTCGTCTCCTATCTTCACTAAGTTGAAAAGGCATGATGTTATAAAAAATCTTCTGCAATCAGCACGCTTTTAGGTGTGTCAGATGCCTTGTGCCCGCTGCGTGCTGTGATCACACCCACCAGCCACATCATTAGTACAGGGCACTGTCAGTGGAATTACAGCGCCCAGTGGGGGAACTGGTACCCAACACACCATCTGATGCTATAGATCCTTAAGAGAGTGAAGCTAGAGGTCGCCCTCCTCAACATTGGTAAGTATTATTGATCTTTTGTACATTGGTCATTGGTTAATGGAAAAAACTTCGGGAATGGGGAAGGCGTACAGTGTTCTTTAACCTTTTCATGTTTTCTAAAAAGGTGAACTAACCTTTTAAACATCATACATGGGCTGTATCTACATTCTGGACTAAAACCCTAGGTTATGGAGGACACAATAAAAAAGGCAAACATACATACATCTCACCCAGCTCAGCACCACCAGCTGCTGCTGTTCAGTCTTTAACCAACCACTATAAAAAGCTACCACACTCACACATCCCAGTCTTCTTGTGACCTTCCAGAGCATTACCTTGATATCAGGGAGGGTAGACTAAGGAAATGCCTCTGTCAACCTGCAGAACTCAGATAATGTCAATTCTCTAGATTGCTCCTTTTAGACAGACCTTGAGAGACTATGCCCAGGTAATGTTGCTTGTATGCAGCTGATTTTTAATAATAAAGGGTTTTATTTTGCAGTATTATGTAGTTGCTGTATATTGTGACACATTTTGAAGGTATTTGTGTAGACTGGTAAAGTTATTGATAAGTCCACTAGTTATAGAAAATGAAAAAAAAAGGAGCTGAATCTCGAGAGGAAGTGTATTGTTTCATAACTTCAGTGCACAAAAATGTAGAGAAAGAATTTCACTCATTAGCTTATCTTCTGAAGACATCAAGAAACCATAGGGTTCCAGTCAGTTAATTAATTATGAGCGATGACATGCAACTAGAAATAAATGAATTCTGAACTCCAGGCAAATCACAAAATTTACAATTAAAAAGCATACATACTCTTTGTAAACCATTTTACAAAAAATTTTTTAATTCTGCTCATCTGGTCTCATACCCCTTTTAGGTAGCATAGCCAAGTTAGTGACCTTACATTTCTTTATTGCAATTAACCAATACAGTTTGGTCAACAACATCTTCCCTGTCTGTGACTTGACAGTTATTGGACAATGAATGAAAGCAGCACTTTCTTGATTGACAAAACAAAGAACTCTAAATATGTATAGCTATTGCCTCCCTAGTGTGAGTGCTGTACTGCATGGGATTACAGATGGCTGATACTGTACTAGACTAAATTTGGGTGTTAATACTAGTAAATATGCATTAAAGCAGGGGTCTCCAAACTATGGCCCTCCAGTTGTTCAGGAACTACAATTCCCATCATGCTTACTCATGTCTGCGAATGTGAGGCCTCGTACACACGACCGGTTTTCTCGAAAAGAAAACTGCTGGGAGAGCTTTTTGCCGTGAAAAACGTGTGTGTGTATGCTTTCCCGACAGGAAAACTGCCGGGAATCCCGGCGGGAAAAATGAAGAACCTGCTCTCTCTTTTAACGTTAGGATTCTCGGCAGAGTGTTTCCTGCCGAGAAAACCGGTCGACGCATACAAGGTTAGTGTGGGGTGTAGCAAGATGGCGGCGAGGGCATCGAATGTGACGAGCGCCGGCTCGTCGTAGTCGATGACGTCACCGCGTTCTTGCCATTCAAAAGAACGGCGGTTCTTTTGAGTGGCCGTCTGTACACAGGGCTTGGCAAGGCAAGCTTGCCAGGAATACCGTCAGGAAAACCGACGGTTTTCAAATAGACTGGATTCCCACCCGTGTGTACAGGGCTTGAGAGTTTTACAATGCCTCAGGGGCCGTATAATTCCGTAACAGCTGGAGGGCCGTAGTTTGGAGATCCCTTTAAAGGAATATCTAAACCTAATCATTAAAATCTCATATAAGCTTTAAAGTATATCTAAAGCCCATTTTTTTCAGATTTAGGTAGTGCTGAGAAAAGTTAGCAACCCTGTCAAATTTTTATTGTTTTCATAAGTACATATCCAAGAGGTACTAGGACTTACAGTGAAAAGAACATAATCATTCAGTGTGCTTACTGGATCTGGTGAATCAGCTTCTGTCATGCCAATCAACCCTCCAATTGGTACCCAGAACCTGTGACTCAATGGCTACACTTGCCTACAGCAAAAAAGGGGAGTGCCTGGCCAAATTGAAAAGAATGTCCAAAGATTATTAGTAAAAGCACATAAGACAGGCAACATGTTTCTTACCAAACCACTTTAACTTCATGGGGGGTTTAATATCCTATCACAGCTTAAAGAAGAACTCCAGCTTTTCCTTCCCTCAACAACAGATGCATTGTACATGTAAATGCACAACCCACTGTCAGTTTATGTGTAACTTACCTCCTTTAGCTGTATACAGCAGGTTTCTTTGTCTGTGATGTCACTCCTCCTCCTGGCTGAGTTTCAAAGTTCCCTGACTTTCTCTTTCCTTCCTTTTCCAGTCCCGATACTACATATCCCATGATCCTTTGAGCCTCTGTAGCTTCAGGGCGGGTTATGAGAGTCACTTGTACCAGTGTGGGAGTTGATGTGGGTGGGTCCTAGAGTTACGGTAAGTATTTCTGGGCCTTCATGTGGGTGGTGAAAGGTGTAAATGTGTCATAACTCCTCCTGTGTCATTCCTGTCTTACAGCATGCCAAAGAATAATGACTTACTGCAAGACTACAGAGGAAGGGCTATGGGAGGTTATTATGAAGGTATTTCATATGTAAATTAATCTCTTCATAGGGCTCTGGGAGGGTAGGATCTCAGGGGTGGGATTCTCCATGTTCACACTGGTTGGCATATTTAACTGGGCATGAGTGGATTCTAATTGAGATTCATTCAATCCTGCCCATCAGCAGCACAGCTAGCTTTCACAACAGCTGTGTATGAAGGTGTTTCCTGCTTGAATATTGCTGTCATCTGTGAGGAGGGGCTTGTGAGGTTTAGACTCCTCCTGTAGGTGTGATGGGGTGGAATTGAGTGCTACAGTAATAAGGATTATTTAATCCCACCCACCACGAGAGCTGTGAAAGAAGTTACACCATTTGCAGTCTGGAAGAATACAAAGAGGTGTATTATAGACTCTAGCTACTGCAGGAAGTGGCTGTGGAAGGGACAGAGTCTATCAGCAGGATATACAGAGTGTTACATGATACAAAGTTGTCACCTGGTGATCTGGCCAGAAACACACCTCATGTATTAGTGAGACACATCTCTGAAGGAAAAATCACAGGAGGCACAGCAGATAGCAGCATTGTCAGTCTGGGAGGAGAGTAGTGTTACATGTATTAGCAGCTTTAGATCCACTAACAAATTGTAGCCAAACTCCAGCTAACACGTTTATAATCAGTTGCAAAGGGGAAAAAAGCCAAAGCAAAGAAAACTGATGCAGCCACCACATATAATGACTGGTAAGCTGAAATGTAATACATTTGGCTTTGAGTTTAATACCTCTTTAATTGCTTGCCGAGCAGCCACCCCATTTTTACTGCGGCAGAATGGCACGGCTGGGCGAAGCAACGTTACCTTACGTCACTTCGCCTTTTGGCCACTAGGGGCGGGCGTGATGACCGTCAGGCACCTGCGATCGCTTGTGACAGAGTGAGAACCGGGATATGAACACCGATCTCTCTCTTCCCCTAGTTAGTCCCATCCCCCCACAGTTAGAACACAGTGAGTGAACACAGTTAACCCCTTGATCGCCCTCTAGTATTAACCCATTCACTACCAGTGACATTTATACAGTAATCAAGGCATTTGTATAGCACTAATCGCTGTATAATTGTCAATGGTCCCAAAAATGTGTCAAAAGTGTCTGATGTGTCTGCTGCAATATTGCAGTCCCGATAAAAATTGCAGATCACCTCCATTACTAGTAAAAAAAATAAAAATAATAAAAATGCCATAAATCTATCCCCTATTTTGTAGACACTATAACTTTTAAAATTTGGGATATTTATTATAGCAAAACGTAAAAAACATTGTGTTTTTTTCAAAATTGTCTCTCTTCTTTTGTTTATAGAGCAAAAAAAAAAACACAGAGGTGATCAAATACCACTAAAAGAAAGCTATATTTGTGGAAAAAAAAGGACGTCCATTTTGTTTGGGTCCAGCATCGCACGACCACGCAATTGTCAGTTAAAGCGTCCAGTGCCTTATCGCAAAAATGGTCATTGAGCAGCCAAATCTTCCGGGGCTGAAGTGGCCAAGCGTATTGTTTGTGACATGTGTTTTGGTGAGCTATATTGTACTGCGTCTTTATAAATGTGTTTTAGTGAACAGTGAGAACATATCAGACATACTACATTTTACATCCATTTGCATTAAAATTTAATATAATATAGGTGTATTTTTTTAGGGCTATTGAAGAACTGAATATACTGCTATATGTCATGCATAGAGTAGTAAATAGTAAATTAGCTAATGTCTAAACATGAAATATAGATTGCAGCTTTAAATAAAATAAAAGCTGACACATATAAAGGTCTATGGATGGCGCTATCCTGGTTTATAAATTTTAAATTAATATTATTATAGACTGACCATACTGTGTACTGTACACTAGAATATCACCGTAGATACATTTGAGCTATGAAATGATGGGTTTAAGTATATCTACAAAAACAAATCCAGTACTAGATGGGTAAATTGTATATTTCAGGGAGTTTAGAGCCTTCAGATAATGTTTCTTGTGTATGCAGTGTGAAAATGAAATTGGCTGCTAGCAGTAAAATGCATCCATGTATTTAATAACATTGTGCTATGTTTGGGACTGTTTTGATAAGGCTGGAAGCCCTGTAGGAGCCCTTGTTTTGCCTTACCATATGAGCACTATGCATACAGACTGTCATGCATCTGCCCATGCACAAAAAAAAAAAAAAAGGAGATTTGCTTGCATACGAAAGTTTTTTTTTATTTTATTAAAGAAGCCAAACATTATGAAAAGTGCATTACACCTGGGTAGCCAATCATAAAACGTATAACATTAGTCTGGCTATGCTAGTATTCCAAAAGCTAGTTTTTCATTGGCTGCTTTGGAAAAACTGTCTATCTTTTTTCCCTTAACGTTATTGTAGAATGCCTCCTTTCAAATGTTATCTGAGGGCAGAACAACATGTATAACTATGTATTAGTTATTTTGGGTTTCCTGGCTCTGGGATAACCGATAAGGAATTTGGCAGTGCTCTGCTTCCTGACAGCCTGACTGATTTATTTGCTGTATTATCCAGTCCAACTGTCCATATGTCAGTATGACAGCTCCGTAAAGCCCAACAGAATGTAGGTAAAATTGTTTTAAATCTAAAGGAGTACTGGAATTATGTAATCCAGAAAATATCTATCCCTTAGTAAAATAATAGGTATTTTCTGCAAGAATAAAATACATTTTAGTAAATACACAGGGCAGTGGGGGACTGACAATGTTTACACTTCCTAAAATAAAATGATTAAGGAAAGTGGAAAATAGTGCTAGACTGTTATAGGTATTGCTATCTTATCTTAAGGCATTGATGTTGATGCAGGTGATCTGGTTCTTGGACAGGCAGCTTCAACATTTCAAATGATCTTTATGGTCTTGTTGCCTTGTAGTGTATTGTAAAAAAATAAATAAATAAATTGAATTGCTATACCCCTGCTAAAAGATCAAGATATAATGTTATTCCAATAAAGGGCAGGGGCACAATCAAAAGAGCGGTCAATACAATTTTGGGGTCAAAAAAAGTCCCCTTCATCAGGGCTCAAAAAAAAAATTCTAATGAAATTCCTTAGTGTATGGCCGGCCAGCTTTAAGCCTGGTACACACTATTGTTTTTTTCCGTAAAAAATAATAATCTGTCAGCTCCGGTCAGAGCCGCTGTACTTACTATGCAAAGTAAGTACAGCGATCTCCCCCAATAAGCTGTTGTGTTCTGATAGGGTGGCGGCCCCCCCGCCAGAAAACTTCGATCAGCCCTCTCTGCCATTGGCTGAGAGCACTCATTGGGAGTCGGTCAGCTGCTGGTTTTCCAGCATGCTTGTCCGACAGAAGCCGGCCAAATGGCTGGCTTCTGTCGAACAGACCGACAGCCACACGGGCCGAGTGTCGGACGTTTTTTTTAACCGACAAAAGTTTCCGGCATTCGGCCGGTGTGCACCTGGCTTTAGACTCTCTGATTTGGCTCAGATTTTCCCAGCAAACTGGTATTGTTTTTCCATTATAAAAAGAGTACTAAGACTGCAGAGCTAGCAAGTTTAGATCCACAGCCTATACAACTGAAAACATTTTTACAACCAGTGTTCTAAAGAACTATTTTTCAACGGCCTGATCTTTCAACCACTAACTCATGATTTTTGGCACCTAAATATATTTCCATAGGCCTCATGACCGCCTTTCACTATGTCCTTGTTAGATCTATACATAAAGGCCTTGTTGCAGCTCTAAGTAAATAAATCATTAAAGACTTCTGGCCAGTCATTATTTTCCATATGCATCATGCACAACTCACTGATGCACATCATTAGAGCTGAGGTGACATACACAGTTGCTACATTTACCTAAGTAGGTTACATTACATTTATTTTATTTTTTTATAAAGCAACCAAAATGAATGTACATATGTCCCCAACATGTTAAGCCTCATTGAAGTGATGTACATGAAAGCATCAGTGGGATCAATGATGCTCATCTGGATGTATGCAAACTTGGCTTTTTTTATACATGTTTAACTATAATCACTCTTGAAGCAACGGAGTAAATAATTACACTCCTTAACATTGCAATATCATGTATTTTACCAGATTTCCAAATTTGATAAACTAAATATGTGTTTTGTTTTCTATCATAAAATATGGGATTCTCTATAATAATTTATGCTGGTGTTTACATTATTTCAATATATCAGTCAAAATTCATGTTCATAAAGAAATGTTAAGAGCCATCAATGCTGAGTTATTGTGACACATAGCTACATATCATTTCATAGCTGTTTTTTAAAGAGGTGCTGCTGATTGACAGCACTTCATTTATAGTAGGAGAACAAAAATGTGTTTCACATTCTAACAATGCATAATAATATCACACACACACAAAAATTCTACATTGAGATGTTATAATCTATTATTTGAGAGCTAGAGCAAAATGCATTAATAAGCGGTAATTGCAGCTCCCACATCTATATACCCCTATAGAGCATTTACATTTTAGCATTTTATCCACGGTTTTGGCGCTACTCCAAGAAGAGAGTCCCATCTGGGTATGGTATGTGCTTGCATCTAAATGACATGCTTATGTAGCACCCTCTACCTTAGGTAGGTGCTAAGTGTAGGGTTTAGTGTAAGCTGTCAGTGCAGGTAAATTTAAGCAGGCCAATGCTGCGAGCTAGGCCTGTTTGTTTTTGATCTGGGGGCAGGTGAGTGGTTTAGTGTAGCAGCAGGTGACTGACATGTACTTCAGCTCTTGGCCACCTCCCCTGTTTCCAGGGAGAATGTTCTGGAAAATGGGCAGGGCTGAGTGCTGGAGTGACATGGGGTAAATATGAGAAGGTCTGACCAGTCCCCATCTAGGATTGGCAGGGGGCAGGACTCCTATATATACCCATGGTCAGCCTGCTGGGGGGGAGTTTTTGGCTGGATGAACTGAAGGATGCTAAACTGGGGGGGGTGTAACTCCGGAGGAGGAGCTCGGGAGTCGGAAGGGAGCCTCTCCTTACACAGTCATTGAGAGGTGTCCTAGAACAGGAGCTAGGACAGGCAATATTTTGTTAGTTGCCTTGTTTTGACGGAAATTCTTTCCCTTGGCCAGGTATTCTGAGCAGTCACTATGGGTGATTGGTTGCTTGGGGTTTGATTCCTGCTGTCGTCAGGGTGGTTCCCTCCACCCAGTTCCGTGGGGTCCCTCCTGGTGCACCCCCCTCTCCTCTATCATTTCCATTTATGGACATTAGACCCTCTGGTGGTAAGTTGCCGCTTTCTTTCACTTGTGGACCCGCCAACGAGTGGGCCTCCAATTCTAAACAAACTATTATAATTGTTGCCTCTAGGTGGTAATCTTTATGTGTTTTCTACATTTATTAGTTGGTTACTATATAAACAGCTGAGACATACCTCCCCTGACAAAGCCCCAAGGGCGAAACATGTTGAGACCTGTATGAATTTCACAGCCTTCAACTGATCCAGTGACAATGCTCTCTTTTTACTGACTTTTGTATAACTAATTAATAAAATCTTTGTATATGTTTTTACCAAAAGATGCATGGGTCTTCCATTGTGTTTAATTCTTAATTTAGAAGGCACAGTTATATCCCTGTTTCTTCTTTGCTGTTCCTTAACATTCAAAATCAGTTTTACAAAGTTAAAAATTGTTTTCAGGGATTTGTTTTACACTCTGTCTTGAATGGCTTAATACAGTAGCATGGGCATTTTTATAAGCTGTTGGTGTGTCTTTTAACAAAAATTTAGAATCACTTTCAATGAATGTTTAGTAAATGCCAGATTCACTGCTACATAAAGTATATAGGCCCAAAGTTACTTGTAGATAACGTGTATACTGTTTATAATTATGTCAAAATTATGTTTCCAGTACAAAGCATGGAAAAGGTTTAAACAAATGAAATACATTTTTTGATGTGTTTTTTATGCAGTGCAACAGAAATTAATGACCTAAATGAACTGTACATTGAATTCTAAGCCCTAATTGAGCTAAGCTTTGCCCAATTAGGGTGCAGTGAATAGCTGGTTGTTAAGGAGCGGGCCGGGAAGCCGCCACTGCGTCCTTAACAATGGATGAGTCATCAGCTATCAACGGGTTTTCCTGCTGACAGCTGAAAAAGAAAAAAAAACATTGCCGGAAAAAGAAAAATGTAAAAACAAAACGGCCTGGGGGTCCCTCCAAGCCATTAGGCCCTTAGGTCTTGTATGGATTTTAAGAGTGAGGCCCCCCAAAATCCATACCAGACCCTTATCTGAGCATGCAGCCTGGCAGGCCAGGAAAGGGGGGACAAGCAAGCAACTCTCCCCCCTGAAACATACCAGTCCACATGCCCTCAACATAGGGGGGTGCTTGCGAGGGGCTCTGTTGATGGAGACAAGAGCCTCTTTCCCAGAACCCTGGGCTGTGGTTGTTGGGGTCTGCGAGCCCCCCACCCCAAAGCACCCCCCATGTTGAGGGTATGTGGCCTGGTAAGGTTCAGGAGGGGGGGAGTTGCTTGCTTGTCTCTCCCTTTTCTGGCCTGCCAGGCTGCATGCTCCTGTAATGGATTTGGGGGGGCACACCGTTTTTTTTACATTTTGGTATGGGGTTTCCCTTAAAATCCATACCAGACCCAAAGGGACTGGAATGGATTGGGGGGACCCCCACGCTGTTTTTTTAACATTTTTCTATTGCCGACAATGGTATTGTATTTCCAGCAATTTAAATGTAATTTTTCTTTATAAATGTCAGTTTTGCTGCAGCAGGTTCTATACACGGTACAGATGTTGGACTTTATAGGCAGGCTAAGGGGGCCCCCATACATAATATTTAAAGGAATGTTTGTTTCACTTTAAGCATCATTAAAATCACTGCTCCTGTAAAAACTATCTTAAAAAAAAAAAAAAATTGCATTGATACATGTCCCCCATGGCAGTACCTGGGCCCCCTATACCCTTTATATGGCCAATAACTTGCATATAAGACTTCAAAATTATGACTTTTGATTTTTCAAGTTCGGGTCCCATAGACTTTAATAGGGTTTGCGGTTCGGGTCCAAACTGTTTACATGCACTGATGGTGGCACTGATGGGGTGGCACTGATGGGCACTGATTATGAGGCACTAATATGCAGCACTAATGAGCACTGATAGGCAGCACTGATAGGCACTAATAGGTGGCACTGATATGCAGCACTGATGGGCACTGCTAGGTGGCACTGATAGACGGAACTGATGGTCACATTTAGGCGGCACTGATGGGCACTGATAGGCAGCACTGATGGGTGGCATTGATGGGCAATGATGGGCACTGATGGGTGGCACGGATGGGCACTGATAGATGGCACTTATAGGCAACACTGATGAGGAGGCACTAACAGGCATTATTGATAAGCACTGATTGGCATCCCTAATGGTCACGGATTACCACTGATTGGCATCCTTGGTGGGCACAGGTTGGAATCCCTGGTGGGCACGGGTTAGCATCCCTAGTGTGCTCTAATGGGCATCCCTGGCGGGCTCTAGTGGGCATCCTTGATGGGTCTCCACTGATAATCAATGTGCTGATTATCAGAGCAGACCCCCCCTGTCAAATGAGCTGCTGATCCGAAAATCCAATAAACAGCACTTTCTGGTTAACATGTGATCAGCTGTGATTGGACACAGCTGATCACATGGTAAAGAGCCTACCTCTACGACACACCGCACCATCAATCGCCATGCTGCATGCCCTCGCGGGCATGCGTGAGCGGCTCATCCTGCTGGATGTCATATGAGGCCCAGTTGGGATAACTTAACCACTTTGCGGCTGTCATTTGGCTATATGCCGGGCGAGAAGTGGTTTAAGTAAGTGTCAGCAGTGTAGACTTGTATATCAGTAAGAACTAGCTCTAAAGAGCACTATGCAAACAGTTCACTTGGCTCAAAGAATGCCAACAGTTCATCATAGTTACATGGTTGGTGACATCCATTAACCAAAAAATCGTTTGAAAAAATGGAACTGTATTGGTACTTCACATGGACATATAGACGTGCACAACCATTGCATAAAAAGTTATGCTTACAAAATGTTATTGCAAAGTCATTAAACCTTGTTTAAAAGATATTGGTATAAGCACACTTACATAGACTTACACGTAACCCTCCTGATATTAAACACCCCTCCCCCCCCAGTCTTGGTTCATTAGTACATCCCCTCCATATGATTCAATGATAATTTACAACTGTTTATAAATTCAGAACTCCACGAATGTCATGGCAAGGCAAGGTCCGGGACTCTCTACATGTTTCTTGTGGGTGTTTATATAATTCAGCTTGTGTCTAGACATATATTACATTCTAAAGCCTCGTACATACAGACTGAATATTGGCCGGCTCAACAGAAACCATTCAATGTTCGGCCCCTGTGTACGGCAGTCCCCCTGTCAGAACACAATAGCTCAGCAGGGAGATCGCTGTACTAACATCGGATAGATAGTACAGTGAGCTCCTCTTGAGCTCCTCAGTTTTTTTTTCTCGGCCCGCTGGCTTGAACGAAAAAAAAACTGATAGTGTGTACCTAGCATTAGGCAGGTCCTTGGACCACATAGGTGTTGGTAGGTCTAAAGATTACACAGAAGCTGACATTTCTTTCCTTCAGAAAATGCTATGTGCTTGACCCTCTTCTAAATCTCTGATTGTATTAATCCCTGAGTCACCAGCCTGAGTAATCAGCACAGAAATACAGGAAATAAATATCTATAAATGCATCTAACCAATTTTGTGTTAACTAATTTATTAAATTGGTAGATCATAGAATATACTTTCATAGTTTCATAGGTTCCTATATTTTAATTTACATTATTACAATATACTTTTTATAATCAGTAAAATGCCATTTGAGCTCAAGGCTGAACTTCACAATTGTTTTGCCATGCTATCAGCTAAAGAAAAGTAAATGTGATTATTGGTACAATGTCAAAAGACATTCAAAGCATACAAACAATATTGCAATTGTGACTGCAGGCTGTAGATTTTTCAGATGTACTTTGGCTTTGTAATAGTAAAAACTATTGTCACTAAAAATAAATAAAAATAAATACGATTTCTGACCTAAGAAGAAGTTCAGCGGTACTTCAGTTTTTATTTGTTTTTTAAACCAGATTTTACCTCACTTGCTTTAACATGGACTAACAGTCAGGGTAATTTCAAGGACTAAAAAATGTTTCTTGCATTGGTAAAAATTAAGTCTTATGAAACTTAAAAATAAGTAAAGGAAAGAATTAAAGTGATTGTGAAGTCTTGTTTTTTTTTTTGTTTCGTTTTTTAAATAATAAACATGTCATACTTACCTCCTCTGTGCAGTTGGTTTTGCACAGGGCAGCATGGATCCTCCTCTTCTCAGGTCCCTTTTCGCTGCTTCTGGCCCCTCCCTCCTATCGAGTGCCCCCACAACCAGTAGCTTGCTATGGGGCACCCGAGCCGGGTCACAGCTCCGTGTGTCCATTAAGACATGGAGCCCCGACCCGACCCCTCTCCTCTATCCCCTGATTAGCTTACTGACTTTGATTGACAGCCGTGGAGCCAATCGCGCTGCTGCTGTGCCTCAGCCAATCAGGAGGAGAGTCCCGGATGGCTAAGACACTCGTGGACATCGCTGGAGAGAGATGGGGCTCAGGTAAGTAAATAGGGGGTGCTGGGGAGGCTGCTACACACAGAAGTTTTTTTTTTATCTTAATACATAGTATGCATTAAGATAAAAAAAACTTCTGCCTTTACAACCCCTTTAACATTACACCTAATTGCAGACATATGGTGATGCCTGCAGAATAAAAAGAAGCTATATTTAACCCCTTTTTTTAATTAACTATGTATGGGTTTTCTAAAAAGTGACCATAATAGAAGCTGCTTTCCTTCAGACTATCTCTAATTAAATCTCAATAGGGACCTCTTTAAACAAAGGATAAGGAAGGTAGGGAGGGGGAACTGTAACATTTAAGCCTCGTACACACGGCCGGTTTTCTCGGCAAGAAAACTGCTGGGAGAGCTTTTTGCCGTGAAAACCAGTCGTGTGTATGGTTTCTCGTCGACAAAACTGTGGGAATCTCGACGAAAAAAATAGAGAACCTGCTCTCTATTTTCTCGTCGGGATTCTCGTCGGCCTGTTTCCCGACGAGAAAACCGTGCGTGTGTACAAGGCTTATATGTTTACCTGTCCCCAGGTAAGCCCGTGCATGCTCGATGAGACTTTGACACATGCGCGGTAGCTTACAAGGGTAGTGTAGGGTGAAGCAAGATGGCGGCGGCGGCATTGAATGTAACGAGTGCATGCTCGTCGTAGTTGATGACGTCACCACGTTCTTGCCATTCAAAAGAACGGCGGTTCTTTTGAATGTGCGTGTGTACACAGGGCTTGGCAAGAAAAGCTTGCCAGAAATCCCGACGGGATTCTCGCCCGTGTGTACTGGGCTATAGTTTTATATAAATCTGGGCAATTCAGCTGTGAAAACAATATTTTTTTTCAGCAAGCTAAGCAGGCGAAAGAAAGGTCCGTCTCCGCTTACTGAGCAGAGTGGAAAAGGACCCAGTCCCACTCTCCTCTATGGGGAGATTGAATAAAAATGGACCATCTGTCTGTTTTCATTCAATCATATCAGATCTGATCCAGAGGACGGATGGAAAATAGGACCACCATCCGTCTGGATGTCAGTGGACATGTGTCCGCTGACATCCAGTTTTTTAGGATGTGTGTGTGTAAAAAATTAATCAACAAATAAATAAATAAATAATATAAAATAAAGAGAAATAGCTAAATCGAGGTTTGATCTAGGTCAGTGCCAGGATTAGTGTTTGGGTCAAGTAAGGGTCAAAGGTCAGGGTTCAGGGTCAGTATGTTTTGAGCAGGATTTTTTTTTTAATTAGTATCAGTGTCAGTTAGTATCAGTGTCAGTGTGTTTAAGGTAGGACAAAAAAAGCAAAATGTGCACTATTGTTTCTGGGCTGTACTATGGGTACAGACAACAACTAACATACACATATGTGGTATCGCTCCAATCGTCAGGAGCGGGAGAATTTATTTTCGGTTGATCTTTGTTGGTAGTGTATGGTAGTACTAGTAACAAGAAATATACAGCTAAATTAAAAAAAAAATACTACTTTGGGCCAGTTTTCCTTTGATAATTTTTTTTTAAAATTAGGAGATATCCATAAATATTTACTACCAAATGAAAGCCCAATTTGTCCTGAAAAAACAAGGTATCATCCACCTGAATGCACAAAGTAGTTGTGATGATATGTACTGTTTTACTAAAACGTTTTACCCTTAGGTGTGAAGGGGTTAAGAAAAGATTTTGTAGTACTGACGCTATCACTTAAGTTGCATTTAAGTGGTTCCATTGGGTGTTATTCTCTACAAAACATTTTCTTTATAGTTGTAAACTTCTCTTTGAGTGCCCATAACTACCCTTTATAGAAAATTCCATTGTCAGCAAACAATACACTTCATTATGGAACATGATAACATAACAGATATTTCTAATGCAAAAGTTGTCTCACAAAAATGCAAATGACGGCAAGGACAATGAAAAAAATTAAATTATGGCATTGTCCTTAGATTATGAATCATAATCTAAGGACAATGCCATAATTCTGATTAAAAAATTACACTATTAAAAACTGTTTCTACTAACATACAGGGGGTCCCCAGGTTACAAACAAGATAGGGACTGTAGGTTTGTTCTTAAGTCGAATTTGTTTGTAAGTCGGAACAGATACATTTTTTAAGTGTAGCTCCAGCCAAAAAAACAATTTTTAAGCTTTTTGGATAGCATAGGGAAGGGTTATCACCCCTGTAATGTTTGTTTTGCTGTCTGTGCCCGTGTTCAGAAGATTTCACCTCACTTTCTGTCCCAATGACAATTAGATTTTGAAAAATTTGGGTTGTTGTGGAAACAAGCCTTGGTGATAAAGCATCAGTGGAGACACCTTTTTCCCATATTAACTCTTACAGGAGTGAATTTTCCTTCCTAAGGGTAGATTTCCTCTCACTTCTTGTTGTCTCCCTCCGTTTGTAAGTAGGAGTCATTTGTAAGTTGGATGTTTGTAACTAGGGGACCGCCTGTAGTAGGTAGTTGGTCCATGTATATCCAAGAAAAAAAAATAATCCGATAAAATCTGAAAGATTTTATATTAAATGGTACCTCACAAATTATATCCATATAGTATATATTTATTTGTGAATAAAATAATAGTAATAATAATAATAATAACTATTATTATTATTATTATTATTATTATTATTATATATTTATTATATTCATGATAAGATTTATTTACAGCCTGTACAATCCCAAAAAAATAGCGCTTGCGGAGATGAAAAAATAATACAGCATTGTGATAAACTTGTAAATGCTATAGTGAGACGTGAGATGTACACGCTTGTTTTGTTAAAAAAAGAACCCCATGTGCATTGAATATAAGCCCTACTCTTGAAACTAGCTCATAGGCACCACTATACCATAATCCAATTAGAGAGCCAATCTCACTGGATAGGGAGATAGTGGGTGGGGCTTATCTCTAATTTCAGAAAAGTTAAAGCCCTGATGACAAAGTGTTTCTGGGTGGATAGAGGAAAGTTTTCAGATTAATAAAGTTGAGCATGGGTGTATTGTGGTTCTTTCTCTTAAGTTTAGATTTTTGGCTTAAATGTTAAAAACCTTTTCTCTAATCTTTTTCTCAAAGAACAGACATGTATATTTAATTAGCAAACTTTAAAAAAAAATGCTTCCATGCTGCATTTGATTCACAAAAAGTACACTAATACCCCGGGGCTATATAAAGCATTAATTAGAAATGGCGTGTTTGTTTATTTCCTGTTGTTGTAATCCCTTCTTCATAAATGACTATGAAACAGATATTAGTGTTATTGCATATTTTATGCTCTGCTATTCAGACCAACATATTTCAATATTTCATTGCAACAGAATTGTATTTGAAAGGACATTGCATTTGTGTGTGCAGTTAAAGATGTGTCCAATAAAATAAGATAAATACTGTAGATAGAGATATAGAGAGATAGATAGATAGATAGATAGATAGATAGATAGACAGACAGATAGATAGATAGATAGATAGATAGATAGATAGATAGATAGATAGATAGATAGATAGATAGATAGATAGATAGATTGATAGATAGTTTGATCAATCCATCCTGTATACAATTAAATAGAGGTCCAAAAGTGAGATGCAGGTCAGCATTAATTCAACATTTTAGCATCTAATAGGTTAACAAAAAAGAAAATATTCAGTACACCAAATATCTCTTTTAAACAAATTAGTAGTTAGATTGTGGGTTGTTAAAGAGAAACTATAGTCTATGGTGGTGATTTACTAAAACTGGTGCACACAGAATCTGCTGCAGCTGTGCAAAAAAAAAGAATAAGCTCCTGAATTCAGCTTGATCAATTAAAGTCTAAATCCTCTTTTGTTGAGAAAAAAACATTCCCCCCTGGGTGATATATGTACATTACAAGGATTTTAACAAACTTTGTTGCAGAGTCCTACCTTTTGTTGTTCTGAAGAAGTCCCTGTGTGTTTGTCTGTGTCCTTGTGGGAAAGTGAGTCTAATGGGAGTGGTTTCATAATTATCGATCAGCTGTCCACCTGCAGGGCTCTAATGAGGAAAGCTGCTGGGCCTGCATCCCTTTAGTGCTGGTTCACACTGCTGCGCTGTGAATTTGTTCCGTTTTTTCAGTCCATTCTGAGGTGCGAATTTACCGTGAATTTACCACGTTTTTACCGCGATTTGAATGCAAATTTCAGGAGTGGGACATGGCTGCGATTAATGTTCTAGCCAATAGAATCATAATGTAAAAAAAAAAAGGTGTGTACTTCCTGGTTTTTGTGGAGAATAGTGTGGTGGAATTCGCACATATGTGAACCATCAAATGCGATTCCAGAACGATTTACATTGATGTCTATGGAGACTAAATTCGCAACGCTCTAAACTCGCACAAGACCCTTTTTTTCAGCGCATTGCATTCGGAGAGGAATCGCAACGCATAGATGTGAACCACCATCATTGAAAACAATTACTTTTTGGATGACATGCGAATCTAGTTTGTGTTTAACGCATCGCATTCGGTATCAACTCACACAAGTGTGAACCGGCACTTAGACGTTATTTCCTTTTGGGAGTATCTCACCAAAAATGACATTTTTGTTGCAGGGGATGCCTGAAATCTGACTTGTGTCTTAATGCAGACTTCTGATAAAATTGCTGAGCCAATCACACAAACACAAGAAGGAAATTATGTTTCATTCTGTGTATAGAACACATCCAGGTAGCCATATTGCATTGCATTTTATAGAAAAATACAGAGCTGCAGATTGAAAAGGAAAGGTAATTTTTAATAACATTCAATTTCAATATGACTTGTCTCGCAGTTGTATACGCAATATTATTGTTTCTATATTTGCTATTTTTTTCCCCAGGAAAGTGGCGTTAACCTTTAAGCTTTGACATGAAAACGGGGAAGCTGATTGGTTACTATGCACAGCTGCAGCAGATTCTGTGTGCACCAGTTTTAGTAAATCTCCCCCTATATGTTTTAACAATATACACATGAAGGAGATCTACTCAAGCTAAACATTTATTATAGCGCTTTACAAACTCTGCATATATTATATACAGTATATTGTCTATACATGTACTCGGAGGCAGCTACATTTTTTTCACTCCATACAAAGGATTATTTCCTTGTGGAATCTACTGATTGTGTCGTGCTGTTTTTCTTATCCTACTGCAAGTTTACAAGACAGGCCTTGTATGACTTACAATAATAGACTTCTTACAGCCTTCAAGGACATGAAACATGTACAGTGTTGCATTCATAGACCATGTGATCTTTTTATTTTACTTTCAGTATATAAGGGAGCTATTGAATAGTGTTTTTTGCTTTATTGCTTGAAATTGCTACCAATATATCACATGTGACGGAGAAATTTTGCAAAGCAGATTGGTATCATATTTGGCATAAATCCCAAAGGTATATTAAAGACAAAACCCAGGAAGTGATTGAGCGATAGGACCACCTACACCCACCTACACCGACCCACTCTCGTGTCACTGGATCTGATTAACAGCAGCGGGAGACAATGGCTCCTGTTGCTATCAAGCTATCCAATGAGGACGGAGATAGCGGCTGGAGCCAGCGTGTTCGTCGCTGAAAGGGACGGGTTCTGGCTAGGGGCAGCTGCAGCACAGAAGGTTTTTCACCTTAATGCATACAATGCATTAAGGTGAAAAACCTTGAGACTTTACAACCACTTTAAGGGACAAATTCAATTTCATTATCGTTAATGTGCAGTATCATTAATGGGTTCTAGCCTAAGCAGTTGTAGGAACTTCCTTCACTATGAAATAGAATTTATGTGACTTTTCTTTGGCAGACATCAGTTAATTAAATACAATCATTTCTCAAAAATACTGGTAAAGGAGTAAGAAAACAACGTCACTGCATTTGTATGTTGCACACAAAAAACAAGTGTATTAATTTATGAGTTTCTTTATAAATTCACTGTTCCTATTTAACAGATAAAGAGATGAGAGGAAATCAATAAAGATTCTAACAGGCACTACACAAAGGAAATTTAAGTAATGCTGGCGTTCACAATTCACCCTACTCTCTATTGGCATCATATCACCTGATGGCCAGCTACAAGCTACACAGGCAATTTTTTGTTCTAAAATCCATATAATCAAACATTGCATGCAGTCAACAGCAAAATGTCTGCAAGTGATCACTAAATATAAGTTATTGGACAGCAGGAAATTATAATCAATTGAAACAGTATAATGTAGCAAACACTTTAAAAAATGTTGCTAACAGAAATGACATAGGGTAATAGATTTGGAAGAGAAACGTCTCAGCAAGAGATAGAGTGGTGTGCTATGACAGTTCCCATTCCAAAGAAGCTGGGTAGTATTACATACTCCCATTGTATTGGCAGTTGCTGGAGTCAGTGCCCCTATTTTGATAATATGAGACATCAATGTTTTGTCCACGCAGCATTTATAATGCCAAAGTGTCTAACTCCAGTACCATAGGTCTAAAATGGAGGGGTGTTGTTTTTCAGTAAACAGGTTTAAAAACTGTACAAAAAAAGTGGCAACCACCCCAACCAATAATTGCAGCAAGGTCACATTGAAGGGCAACTCGCATCTCAAACAAACAAAAGATTTCCCAGCACACTTACATGCCAGCCTGCAAAAAAAATAAAAAATTACAAACTGCATGGTAGATTCAGAACAACATGTAATGGTTATTTTCTGTGGATGGAGGGTTCTCTGGCACTTGCATACATTTAATTTGAGTGTGAAAACCTAAAGACCTGCATTCTTCCTTTATAAGGGGATTATATAATCAATGTGAATAGGCACACTACTACAATAGTACATGGTATATCACTTTCTATGCACTCACACAGCAAGTGTAATCTGGCCACCACCCCAGGGAACCAAACCAAACAAAACTTCACACCATGTCGATCCCCTTATGTTGCCCAGTCGGAGGACAGGTTATGTCCTGGATTGCTGCATATTCTATGAAGTAATGCATCCTCATATTTCACAGTAAAAACACTAAATGTGTCTGTTCAGCTCAGTTCACCGTTTCCCCTTCCCAGTAGTGACTTAGAAGTTCAGGTCTCCGTATTACCCAACAGCAACTCAACAGTCTTCCATCCTACACATCGCTAATGCTGACAAAGCACAGGTGCTTTGGAAAGGGAAGCAGGGTTAAGTGAGCTGCCTAAACAAATAACTTCAGGGCTATTGCTGTGCATTTTCAGAATGAATTGCTCCACAGTGTCCATTGCTACACAAGTTAGGTAAAATTATGTACAAATTTGAATGTCAATATTGTGGCCACAGGTTTACCAGATGTTTACCAGGTAAAGCCTCGTACACACGACCGGTTTTCTCGGCAAGAAAACTGCTGGGAGAGCTTTTTGCCGAGAAAACCGTTTGTGTGAATGGTTTCTCGGCAGGAAAACTGCCGGGAATCTCGACGAGAAAAATAGAGAACCTGCTCTCTATTTTTCTCATCGGGATTCTCGGCAAAGTGTTTTATGCAGAGAAACCCGGTTTTCTGTATGCTTACCTGTCCAGGGAAACCAGTGCATGCTCGATGAGACTTTGACGCATGCGCGGTAGCATACAAGGGTAGTGTAGGGTGTAGCAAGATGGCGGCGACGGCATCGAATGTGACGAGCGCCGGCTCGTCGTAGTCAATGACGTCACCGCGTTCTTGCCATTCAAAAGAACGGCGGTTCTTTTGAATGGCGCGTGGGTACACAGGGCTTGGCAAGACAAGCTTGCCAGGAATCCCATCGAGAAAACCAACGTTTTTTTTTCGACGGGATTCCCGACCTTGTGTACGAGGCTTAAAGGTAAAATATCTTCTGGGCTATTTTTCTAGATCAGAGTAAAAATAAAAAATGTCCATATGGGTGTTTTTGCGAGAACTGTAACAATCAGACATTATAAATATAATAAAACATTTTTTTTTGTTTAATATTTTAATAAGACGGGGGTAAAAAAAAGTTTAAACAGGTATATATGTATGTAGGTATATATATATATGCTCTTTTGCCTGTAGTATGATTTTTAGGTACAAATAAGCTCAGAAAGCCATATATAGTGATCTATTTCTGCTGACTTACTGTAAATATCTTTTCAGACTGTTACAGGCGAATAGATTGTCTGCACCATAAAATGAACACTTCAATCACTCAGCTGTATGCCATTTAAAACATATAATTAATGCCTGAAATGCATGGCCACAGTGTTTTCTGTTGATAAAATGGTGTATTCATTTGAATTTAAATACAGTCGATTATAGTTAGGAGTGAATAAGACTATGCAAATGAATGCTGCAAAGGATAAGCAAAACGATTTAGTAAGCAGTGGTGGGCCAAATGAGCAAAACAAACTATGCCAAAGAGTTTCTCCCATAGCATTCAGTAGGCTTGTGCAATTCGTTTCGTTACGAATCAAAATTCGTCCGAATTTAGCAACTTTCGGACATTCGGAAGCATTCGAATTTCCGAACAAAGCAATTATGAATAAAACCAAATCCGAAATAAATTATACCGCAAAATAGCGAATGCCCGAATGTCTTCGGCATAATTCGTTATGAAAAAAGTTACGAATGTACGAATCCATACAAAGCACAATAACACTCACTCTGCTCTGCTCTCTGCTTCTCCCTCACCGTGCTGAACTCCCTCTCAAAATGGTGTACAGGGGCGGAGGCTATAGCCGCATGTTAAAAAACAAAAGTAAAATACGAGATTTCTAATCTATTCAAAGCCAATAACACTCTTCTCTGCTCTCTGCTTCTCCCTCACCGTGCTGAACCCTCTCAAAATGGTGTACAGGGGCGGAGGCTATAGCCGCATGTAAAAAACGAAAGTAAAATATGAGATTTTGAATCTTTACAAATAACCGCTATGTATTTAGAAAAGTACAAATCCATTCGAAGCACATTAGGCATAATAGGCAGTGTCGTTGTGAGAGAGACACGGAAAATTACGAATCAACGAACCCAAAAAAAGTTACGAAAGTAGGAGTTGTGTCCAGAATCAACGTAAAACAATGTACCCTACCGAAAGTACGAATTATAAATCAACTAAAAATTCAACGAAAAATGACGCTTGCGAAAATACGAATTAGTCCGAACGCGAAAAATCCCGTCTAGCAAAATTACGAATGATTATGAATCAACAGGATCGAAAAGAAACAAACCGAAACTAAACAAATTTTTCCGTTGTGCACAGGAAACGAACCGAAACTAAACAAATTTTTCCGTTGTGCACAAGTCTAGCATTCAGCATATGTGTTCTGCCCCTGTCTTACACACCCCCATTCCTTCTTTATTCTAGTGACATATCTTGTCTTTTAACCAGTTATATGCACAATGCAGTGAAACAGGCATATTTATAAATTTCATGGTCAAGCTGCACTAAAGATGAATTTACCCACATATAACATAACGTAAACGTATAACATAAAAAAAAAAAACAAAAAAAAAACACACTACTTCATTAGAAGAAGGATAATTCTTACTCTGTATTTGAATGCTTCACCTCTCCCTAGTCATCAGATGTAGAGAACAATTTTTTACCAATCAGTTTTGAAAATGGTCCTTACTTGTATAATATAGTAGACTTACCTCTTAGTATGTCCTCCCACAGCTATTCAAACTCATCCTCCTTTCTCCATGTCATCTTCTCCTGGCCTTTTTCCAGGTCTGGAGTTTTCTATCAAATGATAATGTATCTCCTTTGCATAAGCACCATCTTTACATGTTTAGTGTTGGCACCACACTGTTAATGTTGGCATCCTACAGACTCTACATTACGTTTCACATATGGGTCTGTGTACAATTGCCGTCATTGTACAATGACTACAAGAAAATTGCAGCAGGAAGCTGCTTCTATGGCAAAAGAGTATGTAGTACATAAAACTTGACTACCAATTCTTTGTTATAACTTTAGTTCTGCTTCAAAGCACCCCTGTGTCTGAATATCATGTGGGTTGGTATCACCATAACAGGGACCATTTTTTTATAAAAAAGCAAGAAAAATTTAATCTTTTGAATACAAGTCTTGGAATAACACAGAATAAGCTTTGAACAATGCTTATCATTTTTAGTATTTTTGATGGGTGATAACTAAAGTATGAATGCCATTTTAATTACAAGCTTGCAGTATGTGATACAGTAGCTTAAAGCGGACCTTCAGTAATTTTTTCAACTTTCCATCTATTAAATCTTTTGCCCTTTTTGTTTTAACTTTGGATAGTAAAACTTTTTTTTTCTGCCAGTAAATACCTTATACAGCCCACTTCCTGTTTCTTGTCTGGTAAAAAGCCTAGGCTTATGACCTCATGCACAGCTCTCTCTCTCTAACTCTAGTGAGAGTTTGCCATGAAGGGAGGGGGTGAGTCATAAGAGGGCCAATGAGAGCTGCCGGGCTGCAGAGCCAGAGGTGTGCCTCTGTTTGTCTGTGTAAATCCAGAAAGTGAACAGGCAGCAGCTTCAGCTGCCCACAGTTAAAATGGATGCAGCCAGACTCAGTGGAGGGAGATTTCTGCAGCATATTTGGCAAGTACAGAATCACAGTATATATAAAATAATATGCAAAGTGATTAGAGAGAAGCTTCAGAATGGCAAAGATGTTTTTATTACAAATTATGTGAGCAGACTGCAGTTCCTCTTTAATACATAAAGTGCAAACTCTTAAACTTGTAGAGTCACAAACCTAGTTAGGAATGTTGTGAAGCTTATACCATATCATGAGTCGAAAAGCAGGGATTTTTTTTGTTTATCCCTTTCATTTCTCTTTATTGCCTTTCCTCTCTTTGCTCCATTTTCTGAACTGCTATTCCATTCCATTAAATTTGATCACCTCTGCATTTTTGATTTTTGAGCTACAAACAAAAAAAAAGATAGACAATTTTGAATAATAATAAAAAAAAAATACTTTCTGCTATAAAACCCTTTTAATAAAAAATCGAATTTCTTCATATGTTTAGGCCAATATGTATTCTGCTACATATTTTTGGTAAAATAAATCCCAATAAATGTATATTGATTGGTTTGCACAAAAGTTATAGCGTCTACAAAATATGGAATATTTTTATCTATTTATTTTTGTACTAGTAATGGCGACGATTAGTGACTTACAGCAGGACTGGGCTATTGCGACGGACATTCTGACACTAGCTGACACTTTTAACACTGTTTGGGGACCAGTGATACTAATACAGTGATCAGTGCTAAAAATAGGCACTGTCACTGTACTAATGACACTGGCTGGGAAGGGGTTAACATCAGTGGGGATCAAAGGGTTAACTGTGTACCTACCAGGTATTTTATTATACTGTGTGTGGTGCTTTTACTAGGGGAAACTATGGAATTTATTTCCTGCTTTTGCAGGGACACAAACTACATCCCTTCCCTCCTGTCAGAATGGTGATCTGCCTTGTTTATATATGATCGGCGGGTGTCAGAGGACATTGAGTACCCTGCACCCACCAATCAGATTCTGTTGTGTGTAATCACAGTGAAAGCGAGCTGCTGGCAGCGTGCATGCGCGCCCCCTTCCTGGAAGTGTTGGATCACGTATATGTACGTGATCCGGCGCACAGGTGCCGCCCAGTAGCAGTAAAACTGATGGACCTGAAGCCGTTAAGAAGTGGGCGGATACCTTTACAATGGGAGGAAATTCAATGTTAGACAGCTGTCACAGGAACAAGCGTCCCTATTGAAGACTTCCCATCTACTCCTGTTCTGGTTGCAACTCAAGATTTTGGATTTACTCTCACCTTTATGTCAGGTGACTTTGGTGATCAGTACACTTTAAAAAAAGTGAGTCTCATTAATGGGGACAAAAAACACTAAATAATGTCCAGGATATTTTTTTTTTTACGTTTGCATTTTCAGGACAAGCTTTCAGGGTGTTCATTTCTTCTCTGTACAGAGTACTGCTTGGACTGAGAAAAAGGGAACACCCCGAAAGCTTGTCCTGAAAATTGAAATATTAGTGAAAATAAAAAAAAGTATCTTGGACAGTACTCTTTGTTGCAAGTGCATTAATACAGCTACAATCACCTCAAACATAAAGGGGACATAGACAGAAATACCAACCTTACAGTAGTTCTAACCCTTCACCGCCCTATCCAAATCGAAACAAATAGTTTTGATTTTAGTTATACTTTAATGGCCCAGTGTTGGCAGCTGTTCCAGGTCAGAGAAGCAGGGCACTCAGTAGCACCTTGCAACTATACAACTTCTACTATTTATATTGCATTTTGCTCCTTAAAGTGGTTGTGAACCCCATTCATGAAATTTGACCTAGGCACATTCATCTGTAGTGTTTACCTATTTCTCTCCAAAGCTCTAAGTGCGATTTCTTTCTGCTGCTCCATTCCTCTGGTATTAGCAGAGTCACTTCTGACAAGTTTTCCGACACACGAGATAACAGTAGCTGAAAATTTAGGTCATGGAAGGAGCTTAGAGGGAGATTAGCAGAAAGTTTGTCTATTCAGTCTACAGCTCTGCATGTTCCTTCGTTCCTCTGCCTACGTGGAGGGGGGGGGGGGGTGTGCCTTACTTATAAACAGCTCTCGCACAGTGTAAGCCCAGACTCCACACCCACCCCTATGTGCTGCTGAAATAGGAAGAAAGATTTCAAACACAATGTGCACTTTCCAAAGACAGTATAAAGGGAAAAACAGCACATATACACGTAAAACTTGTAAGAGGATTTGTTTAATCTCTGTGTATCATCTGAGGCTGTTCACTTCACTGCATATAGGAGAGAGTTTACAACCACTTTAAGCTATATATATATACGCTTGTATTGTGAATACCTTTTTAATTGGTAATGGTATGACTAAAATGTAACATTAAATGTATTATCATTGCTAAAAGAAGGAAAAAATACACTTAAAACTTATGCCCCGTACACATGGTCGGACTTTTGCTATCGGAAATTCCGATCGTGTGTACAAGGCATTAGAGTTACTACAGGATGTTCCAAAAGCGTACTGTGCTTAGAATGTAAATCTTCATTGATAATCAATGGAGGTTGTTAATTAATTGATAATGAATATGCATTATGAAATATAGGTAAACATAGCAACCCAGCACTTTATTAATAATGTCAGATTCCAACTCATTAAATGGTATGAATTAAAGTATAGCCCCTAAAGTAAAATACATAAACACTATAATAGGTAGTACCATCATCCAGGGATTTGAATCTAGAAATATTGGGTCTAAGGTCCCCAAACCGAAGAGCCAAGGTAAGCAGCTCAGCCCGTGTTTTTCCCCTTGTATACATTAATTTATTACTCTGTCAGGTTTGATTTTATTTTCATGCTTGTCTAATGTATAACTATTGACTAATTGTCATTCCAATTTTAGATATGCTCATGATGAAGCGGCATTGGCCGCAAAACTAGTTGAGATGATTGTTGTGACCCTCAAACCCATTGTGATTTTTCCCCTCGGGGGACCATTATACTGGTGTTGTGTATGGTTGTCACTATTTTAATTCTGTATAATTGTATGTGTCTTTTCGATGTTATAATCAATCAAATTTCTTTTTGTTCTTTATCTGTATTCATACACTTGATTTCACCTACTTATCAGTACCGCAATAGTCCAACCGCCCCCCCCCCCCCTCTCTTGACTCTTCGGTTTGGGGACCTTAGACCCAATATTTCTATATTCAAATCCCTGGATGATGCTACTATCTATTATAGTGTTTATGTATTTTTCTTTAGAGGCTATACTTTAATTCATATTGATTAGGTGGATAACACACCTGGGCCCCCGCAGGGCGGCCTGCGATCAGCACTAGGGCTGTTTTTTCTCCACCCCTGTGCCCCTTGCACCCCGCCCTCCTAACACACCCCAGTATTTTGGGGAGTAGTCTCTTATTACATATTACATATGTTATTATTTAAACTTTACCAAGTTCTTTGTTTCAGATTGTGTGACTCCAGCAACTATTCCCTGCTAATACCTTGGCGCTTAGCCTGGACACTAGCTTGGAGATTGATTTCCCTGTCCTTTGTTTGACCTAACATCAAACTGGACGGGGCAACCCAAACCTTCCCAGACTGAATGCTCAGTCTGTCCAAATGCAAACTACCCTTGCAGAGACATACTGAGCATCTTTTACCACCTTGAGTGCATGCCACCAGCCCCGTTGGGCGCCGTGACTCCCCGCAGACCAATTGTTGTCGCATCGGGACACCTGATGGCACAATCGGAGCTTTCTGTCATTACCCTCCATGTCCCAAGTGTTTGCAAATGTTGCTTCAGTCCACCTCGGTATTTATTTTTTATTAATACCAATACCAAATGTTACTGTAACTGTATACTGCTTATTTTGTCTCTATTTGACTTTTCTACCCATCTTGTATTTAATATTCTACATGTGTATCTTGTTTTTATACCTAATTGCATTCTCCTGGGCTTTGCTGTGCTGCCTTTCCTCCCCTCACTTCATTGGTCAGGCGTCCCGGTACATTCTCGACGCGGCAGCCAAGTGCCCGCCCTGGTGGGGTTATCAGCCCCCTGGCCTGTCCCTCACTTGACCTTGTGCTGGCACTGCTCCAGTCCTGGCCTTAGCACATGGGCACATGCACGCACGCAACGCAGTCGCGATTGTGTCATGTGGGCGGGCAGACTGAGTGACGCCGTGCATCGGTGACAGTCACTGTGCATCGGCGTCATTCAGTAAGGGATATTTTAGCAGGCCGAGTCCTGCTTCCTGTGTGGTGGATGACGGGTCCCAGGCATCTCTGATGTTTCACCGAGCACAGAGTAAGTCTACCCCCTTATTATGTCACCACTTCTCAGCCGGTTCCCGTACTTAACTGAACCGGGGGTTCTCCCCCCTTCCTTCCACCCATAGGTTACTATTCGAATTTCAGCCTTCCCAGCCCAAGTAGAATACATCTCACCTGACTTCCTTTCCACCAGCAGTGGTTCACTGCCTTCTGTTAAACACACCACCATGCGTTTAAGCACCAGCCTTGTTGGGTTCCCTATCCTGGGACCCCCTACTTTTGCTAACCCATTACCACAGGTTTTCCCATCTTTCTACCTCCCCTTGCCCACACCTCCTCTCCCCTCCCTTTCCCTCCCCATTTTCCCCCTTCCCCCCCTTTCCTGTTTCCCATCCCTCCCCCTCTTTACGCCCCCCCTCCCTTTTCCCATCCTCCCCTTCCTGCTCCCCATCTCTCCCCTCTTTTTCCCCCCTCCCCCTTTTTGTTCCTCCTGTTTCATCCCCTCCTCTCCTACCTTCCCCCTGATTGTTGTGACCCTCAAACCCATTGTGATTTTTCCCTCGGGGGACCATTATACTGGTGTTGTGTATGGTTGTCACTATTTTAATTCTGTATAATTTTATGTGTCTTTTCAATGTTGTTATCAATACAATTTATTTTTGTTCTTTATCTGTATTCTTACACTTGATTTCACCTACTTATCAGGACTGCAATAGTCCAACCCCCCCCCCACCCCCTGGCTCTTCGGTTTGGGGACCTTAGACCCAATATTTCTATATTCATTAAATAGTATACCGAATAAAATTCTAAAGAGCTCAGAGAAAAATTCAGGTACTAATGGGACTAACTGTGCAAGATACAAAAAAAAATCTAATTATCAAAGTTTAGTAAGGATTGCAGTATGTATGTCATACTTTATATGATGGAAAAAGCTACTACAAAGAAAACCTGGGGCAAGTTCAAAGCAGAACTAAAGTCCTCAGCAGGTCCCCAGGGCTTTTGCCACAATGTGAAACTGTTTGCAGCTTAGTTGCACAGTATGGCAAACCCATTTGCCAAAGCGCCCTTCTCCGGTGATGGCTGCTATCTTGCTCCTAGCTCTGTTGTCACTGCTAAAACCTTCCTTCAGTATCCTATTTATTAAAGCTAGTACAAAGAAAAAAGAACCTCCTATAGCTAACATGCACACCACTGTTTATCTTTTCTAACGTACCACCTAAAAACATTTTTCTCCGATCGCTGTAAAGTAAAAGATGTTTGGATTTTCATCACTATTTCCCTTTGATATTATTTGCTTCTAGATCAGGAGAATATGTACTGCTGCTTACAAAGAAACATTGCAGTATAACTGATAAATATGAATCAATAAAAGTATTACAGGTTGACCTTATGACATTGTCTAAAATATACTAAGCACATGGATTTGATGTCTGCAGGCATGATGCCTATAAAATATCAATGAATATCTTTCTGTGTACATTGTACTTTGTCTTTTATTTCGCATTTCAGGGTTAAAATCTGAACAAATGTGTTTCTTTCTGTAAGAAATTATTGGATGTAAGAAATGCAACTATTTTTATTCAGTAACTGTTTTTTTTTATTATTTAATATAAAAACACTCTTAGTTTGCCTTGCTAAAACATCTCATTACCAGGAAAAAAACAGCGAAATTCTACCAATCTACTGTCAAAAAAATAAAGCTAATGACACACATCCTTGAAAATTGCAACCTAAATGACAAATTAATGCTCTGGAGAGAGATTCAGCTTGGTAAAATGCTCTCAACAGAAAGCACAAATTTAAAGCTAGGCATATGAATAAGAACAAATCCAAAGAATTGCTAATAATAATGCAACACCTACACTGAACAACGTGTGATGTTGACTTGACACGGTGGCTAATTTAGTGGGTTACAGCATATTTCAAGCCAAAAGTGTTTTATAAAGTGATAAGGGTTTTTATTGCTGTTTGTGTCCCCATTAGGTAGATTTACCCTCTCTGTTTGTCCTGGTGACCATTTTCACTATGGCTGAAAAAGGAAAATACATTTTTGCTGTTAATGGGACATGGATAGAGGCAAAATCTTTCAATGGGGGCACATGTTTTGGTGACAACTATTTTTTAACCACTTCCATACAGGGCATTTTCACCCCCTTCCTGCCCAGACCAATTTTTATTTTTCAGCGCTGTTGCACTTTGAATGACAATTGCACGGTCATGCAACACTATACCCAAATGAAATGTCCCCCCCCCACAAATAGAGCTTTCTTTTGGTGGTATTTGATCATCTCTGCGGTTTTTATTTTTTGCGCTACAAACAAAAGAAGAGCGACAATTAAAAAAAAAAAAAAACACAATACAATTTACTTTTTGATTTAATAAATATCACAATTTTTTTTAAAAAAAACTATTTTTTTCCTCACTTTAGACCGATATGTATTCTTCTACATATTTTTGGTAAAAAAAAAATCGCAATAAGTGTATATTGATTGGTTTGCGCAAAAGTTATAGCGTCTACAGAATAGGGGATAGATTTATGGCATTTTTTTTTCTTTTTTTTAACTAGTAATGGTGGCGATCTGTGATTTTTATTGTGACCGTGACATTGCGGCGGACATATCGAACACTTTTGACAAGTTTTTGGGACCATTCACATTTATTCAGCAATTAGTGCTATAAAACTGCACTAATTACTGTGTAAATGTGACTGGCAGGGGAGGGGTTAACACTAGGGGGCGCTGAAGGGGGTTAATATGTTCCCTATTGAGTGATTCTAACTGTAGGAGGAGGGGGCTCACAAGGGGAGGAGACTGATGTGTGTTCCTCTGTACTGGGAACACACATCGGTCTCCTCACCTCTGACAGGAGGTGGATTTGTGTGTTTACACACACAGATCCACACTCCTGCCGTGATCGCGGGCAATCGTGGGTGCCCGGCGGACATCGCGCCCGCCAGGCACGTGCACGGGGCCACAAGCGATGCCGCGGGCGTGCGCGTGCCACCGGCGGCGCGGGCGCGTCCCCTAGATGGCCGGGAAAAAAATACGTCATATGACGTCCACCCAGCGGGAGGGAGGGTTCCTGCCGGCGTCAGGGCTGGTGCAAGGATTTTTGACACCCTAGGCGAAACCACATTTTGCCGCCCCCTCTCTTGGCTCCACCCCCTTTGCCCTGCCCATGTACAACCCACATTTTTAATGACTGCTACTATTTTGCATGCAACACAGTCTCACCTGTGCCCATCACATACCATCAAATACAGCCTCACCAGTGCCCATCAAATTCAGACAGTCTCACCAGTGTCCATCACATACCATCAAATACAGTCTCACCAGGCTGTGCACATCAATGCAGCTTCACAGGGCAGGGGGGCTCGGTACATACTTGACATTTGGTAGATCAGTTTATATACATATACACACACAAATTGCATGTCATTTGTCATAATAAAACAGTGGCAGCTGGTGCTCAAAATTTTTGGGGGGCGCAAACAAAATGAAAAATTGTGAAATAAGCCCATCAATTGCCATCAAATACCACCACAGTGCCCATCAAACGCTGCCACTGTGCCCATCAAATGCTGCCACTGTGCCTATCAAATGCTGCCACTGTGCCATCAAATACCACCACTGTGCCATCAAACGCAGCCACTGTGCCATCAAATACCACCACTGTGCCATCAAACGCAGCCACTGTGCCATCAAATACCAACACTGTGCCATCAAACGCAGCCACTGTGCCATCAAGCGCAGCCACTGTGCCCATCAAACGCAGCCACTGTGCCCATCAATTGCTGATGCTGTGCCATCCAATGCTCCCAATGTGCCATCCAATGCTGTCACTGTGAACCCCCCCGGTGTCTTCCATGCGTCTTCTCCTGTACTCCTCTCCTCTCCTATGATTGGACGCCTGATAGGCGTCCAATCACAGTGCCTGATGTTTCAGCCAATCAGGTGACGGGTAACAGGCGGAGAGGTAGTTCAGTGTTAGAACAGCAAAAATTAATTCGCTGTTCTAACACAGCTGGGTGAACTGCGAGTGCCAAGCATGGTGCTCGCAGGTCACCGTTTTTGACGCCTATTGGAGCCTATGGCTCTAATCAGGTGCTTCAAAAACACCCCCATCGCTGTAATTCAGGCGCCCGGCGCCCAAAAAGGGGCCGGGCGCCTGAATAGGGGTGTTAGCGGCAGCCATGGATAGATTCATACAATGCATGAATCTATCTATTAGTCATAGAGGGGGTGGCTGTGCGCCTTTATGGATGCACCGCCACTGCATGATGCGGGCGAGGAACAGGCAGCAAGCACAGGGTCACGTCGTCGGTCGGATACAAGTTTGCTGAGCCCAAGACCATTGTTCTTCACTTTCACTTGGTGTGGTGAGTAAAAACTGTTATTTATAATTTATTTATAATAAATAAAAGCAACAGTTTTTACTCACCACACCAAGTGAAGAACAACGGTCATGGGCTCAGCAAACTTGTATCCGACCGACGACGTGACCCTGTGCTTGCTGCCTGTTCCTCTTTTGCATGCACCAATATAAAATTCTGCTTTACCTGCGTCTGTCTGTCGATGCCTCTTCCAGCCCAGGCTCCACCTGTCCCCAAGCCTGGAGAGCCGCCGCGGGGCACCACGCTGCCTGTATCCCATGATGATTTACTCCGTTCCAGTGACACAGTGAGGAGAGTGATCTTTGGGGGGTGGGGGCTGCTGGACTTGGACACGTGTCAGAACTCTCTCCGCTCTGAGGGAGAGCGGAGAGCGGCTGAGGGGGTACATTGTAAAGGACACTGGACACATGTCATGTCAGTGACAGTTTCAGAGCGGCTTGGGGGTGGGGGCTGGTTGTGGTGCTGTGTGGACACATGTCAGAGCGGAGAGCAGAGAGCGGCTTGGGGCGGAGGGTATTGTGCTGGACACATGTCAGTGTCAGAAAGGAGACCCGCACATGGGGGGGTTTGGGGGGGCGCTGCTGGACACATGTCAGAGGCTCAGAGCGGCTGCCTGGTGGATTATAGTTGCAAGCTCCGCTCTGTGGACAGTAGAATAACCAGCGGCCAGGCGCCCTAGGCGGTAGTGCGCCCTAGTCGGCTGCCTAGTCCGCCTAGTGGTAGCGCCGGCCCTGGCAGCCGTCATATTGTTATGGCCCAGTAAGGAAGGGGTTAAGAGGGTAAGTCCTTCACTTTAGAGATATTTATTTTAATTTTCTGTTGTGTCTATCGGACAGGAAGTAAAGGAAAATCTCCTAAATGGGCAATGAACAAAAAACTTATGGCTTCAGTTATACTTTAATTTTCCACCAGAAACTCTATCATTTCTGTGTTTTTTACATCCACCTAGTGATTCAGTCAAAAAGATTATAGTAGTAAATATCCTAGCCTAATACCTGTATGATGAGAATTGTGTTTCCTCCAAAGCAATTCAAGTCATTTGCTTTATTTGGGATGATCTTGGACATTGTGGCTCCTGGCATGTGGCCTTATGACTCTTTCCAATCTATAGATTGGGCAGATCTAAGCCTACCACTTACCTTAGTGCATTTAGAACACATCACTATTTAGGGATTCACTCAACATAAAGGGAGAGGTTTTAGGGCCTGCCAGAGTCACATGATTGTGGGAGCGGTATAAAGGAAACCTTTTCTGAGAAGGTCATGGAACCTACCAATGGTACATCTTATTCTGCAAATGCTAATGTCCTACCTGTCATTTTAACTGTTTTAAGCCTGGTACACACTAATAGCTTCCTACATTAGTACAGCGATCTCCCCCACTGAGCTGTTGTGTTCTGACAGGGGAAGGCCCCCTACCAGAACACTCCGGTCAGTGCTCTCAGCCATCCGCTGGTCATCTGTTGGATTTCCAACATACAGTTTAGTTCACCTTTTTATTTTTTCTGAAAAGGTAAACTAACAGTTTAATGCTTTGTGTCCCTTACTTGGAAAATGTATGCAATAAGGATTTCTGACTTTACTTTGATTTGATTCAGGTAAATAACCAACTTTACTGAACCCAGTTCTGTCTCCCAAGGAAGGTTTCCTTCAAGTTGTGTTAACAAAATCTTTCCTAAATTTTAAATCAATTTTATGGAAAATGGGAGGGGAGGTGATATATATTTGCCTGTCTGTTATTCTGCTGTATCAGTTTGATTGTAGATAACCTTTACTCCCATAGTAATTCACAAGCTTTTGATTTAAATGAAAATATAGGAAGCAAACAAAGTAAGCTTGTTGTGGATTTGTTTCCACAAAGTCAATTGCAAATTAGCTTTTATATAAAAAATCTAGTAAATAGCCTTTACATTACTGTAAAAGTAAGCTTTAAATCATTTCAGAGAAATATCCACCTATATAATTAAACTGCTATTGGCAGCATCCTGCTTGCTGTAGTCACGACAGTTATTTGACAGTAAATCTTTAGGGCATTCTTTATATTCGGTATTGGCAACTGCACTGTCATGCTGAAAGAATACAAATGTTTATGGTTTGGGAAGTTGTGCTTAGTGGACTAAACACAAGTATTAGCCCTGGATAGGTGGTGAAACAAAATGAAAAGTTATTGATGGTCACACCACTAAAATGACAAATTACCCTCACCCTGCATGTTTTTCTGTATTTGTACTATATTTATAAGTAAACTACAGTCAGTTGTTTGATTTGATGCTCTGGGGCAAATTTCCTTGGATAGAGCAGCTTCCCTTGCCACGTGAACAGCCTACGGTACTTAAGAACATGTCGAAAATGTCTACACTATGGTAATGCTAAGGTGTTCTTATATTGCAGCTGCTCCCACCGTAAAATATATCCTATAAAATGGGATATATCTTAACTAAAAAGGGTGTCAAAAATGTAGTACCTCCCTCTTATTTCCTCCACCTGCTGCGGTTCTGACCAAAAATCTGATACCAAAAATTTGTGGAAACCTAAACAAAGCCAAACAATCACTTTAAGCATTTACAAGTATTGTATAGCTATTACTACTTATTTTTTTTTTTTTTTTTAACATATGCAAAGATTATGTTCATTTCTAAATATACAACAAAGAGAATGAAAAATTACAAGATCTATTGTTTCACCAGTTTTCCCGAACATCTAATCAATATGTATTATCCACATGGCATAAGACTGATCCTTACAGTGTATTCATACGCCATTACCGTGAACAGATTGTTCATTAAAGAAAAATCTGTCGTGCTTTTCCATCTTTATATTGGGTTGCATGCAAATATTACATTGTTGGCACGCTTCTCAAAGACCCTGACCTTAGAGCCTAGACAGCCTCCTCACTCTATTTATTGGTGTAGTTATTGACGGTGAGTTTATCATTCTCTCAATGAGTAATCCTTTTCATTGTTTATTTAGGATTAATTTGCTGAGTGACTGACAGATTCAGCAGGGTATAGGTAACATATAATAAATTCCCAAACAGCAGGAAAACAGTGAAGGTCAGGTACTGTCCTAAATTAATTACTACTGCACACCAGTTTAGGGAAGGATGTAATTACACAACAATAATTAATGGAAACTGGGTTTTAAATGACTTCAGATGTGACAATCAATATGTAAATTTGTTTAAAAACAATTGATTATTGTTTAGTGGTCTCAGAAAACATATAAATGCAGTAACAGTTGTTGGTCATGTCAATATCAATGTCTTAGATCCAGCCTAGGCAGAAAGGAAATGACAAGTAGTTATATTTATTATTATGATTGACAAGTAGTTAGGATGAGTTTGCTGAGTTGTCAAGGTGCCATTTACAATTTATAAATATTATTATTTTCATCTGCATTATTACAATGGTTTGAAAGCTGTACATCACTTATCTGTACTTATATGAATGAAGACCTTGATATTAACCATCAACTTCTATGGGGGTTACAAGAATCCCTCTTTAGAAACACACATAATAACTTTTAATAGGAACAAAGGGGAACAATGTCTCTCAATTTTACATGGTCAAAACTTGTTTGTATGCACAGCAATTACAAAATTCTAACTGCTCATTTTGCCATGTCTAGCATGACAAAAATGATTTGACCATTCATTCTATTATGTAATTATGGTTTTTATATGAAAAAAATATATATTTTTTTGTATTAATTCTGTTGACTATATTAATCACTTCCAGACTGCCCTATAGCAGATTCACTGCTACAGGGCAGCCCTCCTGTGCAGAATCACATATATAGACTTGACTCTGCACTGCGGGTGCCGGGCACTGGATGTCCACCAGCACTTGCGGATCGTCGATAAAACACACAGAACGAATATCTGCCTATGTAAACAAGGCAGATCTCTGTTCTGACAAGGGGAAAAGTATGGATTTTGTGTATGTAAGTATGGATTTCTTCCCCTACTAAAAGCAGCACTCACATGTCCCAAAAACACTGGTGAGGCACACAGTTAACCCTTTTGGTTGCCCTAGATGCTTAACCCCTTCTCAGCCAGTGCCATTAGCACAGTGACTGTGTATATTTTCAGCACTGATCACTGTTATAGTTTCACTTGTTTTGACAAAGTGTCAAAACTGTGAGTTAGTGTCCGGTTGGTCGCCGCAAAAATTGCAGTCTAGCTATAATTCGCTGATTGCCGCCATTACTAGTATAATTTTTTTTTTTTTAAAGGTCCAGAAACATAAACCATAGTCTGTTTGACACTAGAATGTTCAGCTAAACCAATCAGTATAACCTTTTGGGGATTTTTTTTACCAAAAACATGTAGCTTGCCCTACATTTATAAATACATTTTATTTTATTTTTTATTGGATTCTTTTGTAGCTGCTGACTTTTCTTTTTTTTTTATTGTACAGGCTTAAACTCTGCTTTAATAAGCAGAAAAGACTGTTACTGTGGAGTAAATCATCCACAAAATTTGCAGCCCAGACTTTCTTAGTTGTACTCTTCTCTCTGTAGCTCAGCTCCACCTGCCAGCAGTTAGATGACAGTCTGTTGGCCTTCCAATCTCTAAAGTAAACAGAGAGCAGGTGGATTAGAGGAGGTAAAAGAAAAAAAGCAGTCTCAGCATGAAATACTTCACTGCTTCTACTGTAAACATTGAGGATGAATTGCCCAACAGTGGACATAACTACTGAGTAGTGATGAGCCGAACACCCCCGGGTTCGGTTCGCACCAGAATCCGCGAACGGACCGAAAGTTCGCAAGAACATTAGAACCCTATTAAATACAATGGATGCGAACGTTCGGATTCTAAAGTGCTAATTATAACGACTATTATCCATGTTATTGTCCGAAACAGAGTTTGGGAACCCGGGTTCTGCACCAGGGGACATGTATCAATGCAAAAAGAAGTTTTAAAAACGGACGTTTTCCGTGAGCAGTCATTTTAATGATGCATAAAGTGAAAAAAAAAAAGTCAAATATTCCTTTAAATATTGTACCTGGGGGGTGTCTAAAGTATGCCTGTGAAGTGCCACGTGTTTCCCGTGTTTAGAACTGTCCCTGCACAAAATAACATTTCTAAAGGAAAAAAAGCCATTTAAAACTGCTTGCGGCTTTAATGCAATGTCTGGTCCCGGTAATATGGATGAAAATCTTTAGGAAAAATGGCATAGCTACCCCATCAACCCCCCCCCCCTACCCCAGCCCATTACCAGCCCCTTTGGGTCTTGTATGGATATTAAGGGGAACCCCGCACACAAAATAAAAAAGGACCTATATACTCTGAACAGCCGTATACAGGCGGTGCATACAAGACAGGGACTGTAGGTTTGTTCTTATGTAGAATCTGTTTGTAATTTTGAACAGCTGCATTGTTTAAGTGGAGCTCCATGCCAAATTCCTTTTTTTTAGCTTTTTGGAAAACATAGGGAACGGTTATCACCCCTGTCACATTTTTTTTGCTGTCTGTGCCCCTGTTCAGAACATTTCACCTCACTTTGCGTCCCAATGACAACTGTTTTTGAAATGTGGTGTTTTTATTGAAACAAGGATTGGTGATAAAGCATCAGTAGAGAGGAGACACCTTTCTCCCATATTAATTCTTACAGGAGAGAATTTTCCTTCCAAGGGGTAGATTTCCTCTCACTTCCTGTTGTCTTCTTCCGTTTGCAAGTAGTAGTAGTTTGTAAGTTGGATGTTTGAAAGTAGGGACCTTCCGTATATACTCTGCAGAAATTGGCCCCTTAGGTGTTGGTGTTGGCACAACACTGAAAGCACTCACAGTTATTCTTGGTGGGTGCTGGAACGCCCTGCTGTCAACTATTATATCAGGAATTGTAATAACATATAATTGTTGATCAGTGGTAGTAAAAATTGGGCCTTTGATGGTGGTGCTGGTGCCACAACACTGTAAGGCCTGACAGTTACTCTTGGTGGGCGCAGCAATGGTCCCTGCTGTGAATTATTAGATCAATAATTATAATTGCATGCCCCTGTTGAACAGGGGCTGAAAAATTGGGCCTTTGGTGGTGGTGGTGATGGTGGTGCTGGTGCCACAACACTGTAAGGCCTGACAGTTACTCTTGGTGGGCGCAGCAATGCTCCCTGCTGTGAATTATTAGATCAATAATTATAATTGCATGCCCCTGTTGAACAGGGGCTGAAAAATTGGGCCTTTGGTGGTGGTGGTGGTGGTGATGGTGGTGCTGGTGCCACAACACTGTAAGGCCTGACAGTTACTCTTGCTGGGCGCAGCAATGGGCCCTGCTGTGAATTATTAGATCAATAATTATAATTGCATGCCCCTGTTGAACAGGGGCTTAAAAATTGGGCCTTTGGTGGTGGTGGTGGTGGTGATGGTGGTGCTGGTGCCACAACACTGTAAGGCCTGACAGTTACTCTTGGTTGGCGCAGCAATGGGCCCTGCTGTGAATTATTAGATCAATAATTATAATTGCATGCCCCTGTTGAACAGGGGCTGAAAAATTGGGCCTTAGGCACTGGTGGCACAACACTGCAACCCCTCACAGATACTGTACTTGGAGCACAGCAATGAGGCCTGTTGCAAAGTATTGCATCAAAAATTTTAATTACACGCCCCTGTTAAACAGGGGCTTAAAAATTGGGCCTTAGCCACTGGTGGCGGCACCCATAAACCAAAATGATCTTCCAAGCTATCATCGTTAATCGTATCATTGAGGAGGAGGAGGAGGATAGCCAGTCAACATAACAGCACAGGCACTCAGCATCAGCATCAGTCTTGAAGGGATGTGACATTTTAAAATCAATTAGTCTGTTATATCAGCATCTGGTGTGTGGTAGCTGGTGGTGATCCAAGACTGGTTCATCTTGATGAAAGTCAGTCGATCAACCGAGTCGGTGGACAGGCGCACCCTGTGATCCGTGACAAATCCTCCAGCAGCACTGAATGTGCGTTCTGAAAGAACGCTGGATGCAGGACAGGCCAGTAGCTCAATTGCATACTGTGCAAGCTCTGGCCAGTGATCCATCCTCAAGACCCAGTAAGCCAGAGGATTTTCGGTGGGGAAGGTGTCCAAGTCTGACCTTGCCCCTAGGTATTCCTGGACCATGTATATCAGACGCTGGCGATGGTTGCTGGAACCGATCAAACTTTGGGGCTGCGGACTAAAGAATTGTCTGAACGCATCGGTCAGACGGCCACCTTCCCCACCGCTCCTTCTTTGACTGCCCGAAGTCTCAGCAACTCGTTGTCCAGGACCAGGAGTTTGTAACCTCCCAGTCTCTGGGAACGCGTTGCACAGACCTTTCTGCAAGGCCTCCCAGAGTTGTCTCATCCTCTGCTCCCTCTGCGACGGTACAATAAGGTCCGCAACCTTACCCTTGTACCGTGGATCAAGGAGAGTGGCCAGCCAGTAATGGTCCCTCTCCTTGATCCGAAGAATACGAGGATCCTTCCGCAGACTTTGCAGGATCAGGGAGGCCATGCAGCGTAGGTTAGCTGAGGCATTCAGTCCGGAGTCCTCTGGGTCACTAAGGACGACATGATCCGCAGCCACCTCCTCCCAGCCACGTACAAGTCCACTGGTTTCTTGGGACTGTAAATCATCCCTAAAAGACTGCTGCTGATGATGCTGAGTGCCAGCCTCCACCTCCATGCTGACACAATCCTCCTCCTCCTCCTCCTCCTCTTCCTGTGCGATGGGTGGGACAAAAGGAACACTGTCTGAGTAAAGGGGGCCTTGAGAGGCAAGGAAGTCCTCCTCTTCCTGCCTCTGTTCTGCCTCAAGTGCCCTGTCCATTATTCCACGCAGCGTGTGCTCCAACAGGTGGACAAGAGGTACAGTGTCACTGATGCATGCACTGTCACTGTTCACCATCCTCGTGGCCTCCTCAAATGGTGCCAGGACAGTGCATGCATCCCTGATCATGCCCCACTGGCGTGGTGAAAAAAACCCGAGCTCCCCTGACCCTGTCCTGGTGCCGTAGTCGCACAGGTACTCATTGATGGCCCTCTGCTGCGTGTGCAGCCGCTGCAGCATGGCCAACGTTGAGTTCCACCTGGTGGGCATGTCACATATAAGGCGGTTCTTGGGCAGGTTCAACTCCTTTTGAAGCTCAGCCAGGCGAGCACTGGCATTATAAGATCTGCGGAAATGCACACAGACTTTCCTGGCCTGCCTCAGGACATCCTGTAAGCCCGGGTACCTGCCCAAGAACCGCTGCACCACCAGGTTAAGGACGTGAGCCATACAGGGCACATGGGTCAGTTGTCCCTGTCGGAGGGCGGAGAGGAGGTTGGTGCCATTGTCGCAAACCACCATTCCTGGCTTAAGCTGGCGTGGCGTCAACCACCTCTCGGCCTGCCCCTGCAGAGCAGACAGGACCTCTGCCCCAGTGTGGCTCCTGTCCCCCAAACACACCAGCGCAAGCACGGCATGGCATCTTTTTGCCTGCGTACTTGCGTAGCCCCTTGAACGCCTACGGAGCACCGCTGGTTCCGAGGACAAACCACAGGAAGAGGCCATGGAGGAAGAAGAAGAGGAGGGGGTGGAGGAGAGAGGTGTGTTACAACCAGTAGTAGCATTTTGGAGGCGTGGCGGTGGAGCAACCTCCAACACTACTGCACCTTGTCCTGCATCCTTCCCAGCTGCCAAAAGAGTGACCCAATGGGTCAGCGGTAATATGCACCTTACCGCTGACCGCCCTGTCCAGCGAGGCCAAGACATTGCCTTCCACATGCCTGTAGAGAGCCGGAATCACCTTCCGTGTGAAAAAGTGGCGTTTGGGAACCTGCCACTGAGGAACCGCACATTGCACAAACTCACGGAAGGGGGCCGAGTCTACCAACTGAAAAGGCAGCAGTTGAAGCGCTAGCAATTTAGCCAAGCTAGCATTCAACCGCTGGGCATGTGGATGGCTGGGAGTGAACTTCTTTCGACGGTCCAGCAGCTGGGGCAGGGAAATTTGCCTGCTAGAATCGGACGTTGGTGTACTGCTAGCAGAGTGCCCGCAAGTACTTGCCTGTGACACACCTAATTGTACACTTTCATTCCTCTCAGAGCAGGTTTCAGAGAGGAGTGAAGGTATAGTGGGGTTGGAGATCCCAGCTGATGCGGTGCAAGAAGAGGTCAGCTTTGTTCTTTGGTGTGGGTCTTTAAGGTAGGCTTGCCAACGAGCTGCATGGCAGGTCAACATATGTCTGATCAAGCATGTGGTGCCCAAGCGGCTGATGTTTTGGCCACGCGATATATGCTTGAGACATATGTTGCAAACAGCAGCTGTGCGATCTGATGCACTCGCCTCAGAAAAGGCCCACACCAAAGAACTTTTTGAATGACGGGCAGAGGCAGCGCCCTGCACAGGCGGAGCTCTGCGGTGTGATTCCGTCGGTGTGCTGCCCATACGCTGGCCACTCAAGGGCATCCTGCCTCGTTGGAGATGTGCCTCCTCCTCATCCTCCTCTTCCTCCTCTCTCCTATTAGGCACCCACGTGGAGTCAGTGACCTCATCATCCCCTCCCTCCTCATCACTGGAGCCAATCTGGCAGTATGCTGCAGCTGCTGGAGCATGACTGCCAGATTGGTGTCCTTCTTGAGCATCCCCTCTCTCTGCTCTGACGCTGCTGCCTTCCTCTAGCTGGGTATCATCATCAGATCCTTCCAAACGCTGGGCATCCTCCTGGAGCATGTACCCAACACTGTGCTCAAACAGTTCGGGGGACTCCTCAGGAGGAGGACATGGTGGGTCTAGGGAAGGATTGACTAATGAAGATAATGATACCAGAGAAGAGGACGCTTTGGCAGCTGCTTTGCCAGTACCCTGAGCCTGGGTGAGAGAGGATGAGGAGGATGAGGTGGGCTTGGTCATCCACTCTACCAAGTCTTCGGCATGATGTGGCTCAACATGTCCAGCTGCCGAAAAGAAGGACAAGCGTGTCCCATGGCCATGTGCTGATGACAATGCACCGCGTCCACGACCAGCACTGTTGCCCCCAGACACAGAGCCTGCTTGCCCTCTTTTTTTGCCTCCTGACTGTCTGCCTCTCCTTGTTTGCCTTCCAGACATTTTAATGGATGGCCTGCAGGGAGATGGGAAAAAGAGCAATAAGGGCTACCTTCAGGTGTATACTGTGCAGGAGGCTTAGCAACAATGACACTGACACTGTCCCCTGCCTATCCTTCTCTGTCCCTAAACTCAAGGATTGAAAATATGGTTCAGCAAAATAGTTTTAGAACAGAATAGCACACTGACACTTTCCCTCACTGTCCTACTCTGTCCCTCCCTACAAACAAGATTTAGCACAGAATAGCACACTGATAATTTCTACGAGTGTCCTTCTCTGTCCCTAAACTCAAGGATTGAAAATATGGAACAGCAAAATTGGTTTAGAACAGAATAGCACACTGTCAGTTTCACTCACTGTACCTCTCTGTCCCTAAACTCAAGGATTGAAAATATGGTTCAGCAAAATAGTTTTAGAACAGAATAGCACACTGACACTTTCCCTCACTGTCCTACTCTGTCCCTCCCTACAAACAAGATTTAGCACAGAATAGCACACTGATAATTTCTACGAGTGTCCTTCTCTGTCCCTAAACTCAAGGATTGAAAATATGGAACAGCAAAATTGGTTTAGAACAGAATAGCACACTGTCAGTTTCACTCACTGTACCTCTCTGTCCCTCAACTCAAGGATTGAAAATATGGTTCAGCAAAATAGTTTTAGAACAGAATAGCACACTGACACTTTCCCTCACTGTCCTACTCTGTCCCTCCCTACAAACAAGATTTAGCACAGAATAGCACACTGATAATTTCTACGAGTGTCCTTCTCTGTCCCTAAACTCAAGGATTGAAAATATGGAACAGCAAAATTGGTTTAGAACAGAATAGCACACTGTCAGTTTCACTCACTGTACCTCTCTGTCCCTAAACTCAAGGATTGAAAATATGGTTCAGCAAAATAGTTTTAGAACAGAATAGAACACTGACACTTTCCCTCACTGTCCTACTCTGTCCCTCCCTACAAACAAGATTTAGCACAGAATAGCACACTGATAATTTCTACGAGTGTCCTTCTCTGTCCCTAAACTCAAGGATTGAAAATATGGAACAGCAAAATTGGTTTAGAACAGAATAGCACACTGTCAGTTTCACTCACTGTACCTCTCTGTCCCTAAACTCAAGGATTGAAAATATGGTTCAGCAAAATAGTTTTAAAACAGAATAGCACACTGACACTTTCCCTCACTGTCCTACTCTGTCCCTCCCTACAAACAAGATTTAGCACAGAATAGCACACTGATAATTTCTACGAGTGTCCTTCTCTGTCCCTAAACTCAAGGATTGAAAATATGGAACAGCAAAATTGGTTTAGAACAGAATAGCACACTGTCAGTTTTACTCACTGTACCTCTCTGTCCCTAAACTCAAGGATTGAAAATATGGTTCAGCAAAATAGTTTTAGAACAGAATAGCACACTGACACTTTCCCTCACTGTCCTACTCTGTCCCTCCCTACAAACAAGATTTAGCACAGAATAGCACACTGATAATTTCTACGAGTGTCCTTCTCTGTCCCTAAACTCAAGGATTGAAAATATGGAACAGCAAAATTGGTTTAGAACAGAATAGCACACTGTCAGTTTCACTCACTGTACCTCTCTGTCCCTAAACTCAAGGATTGAAAATATGGTTCAGCAAAATAGTTTTAGAACAGAATAGAACACTGACACTTTCCCTCACTGTCCTACTCTGTCCCTCCCTACAAACAAGATTTAGCACAGAATAGCACACTGATAATTTCTACGAGTGTCCTTCTCTGTCCCTAAACTCAAGGATTGAAAATATGGAACAGCAAAATTGGTTTAGAACAGAATAGCACACTGTCAGTTTCACTCACTGTACCTCTCTGTCCCTAAACTCAAGGATTGAAAATATGGTTCAGCAAAATAGTTTTAAAACAGAATAGCACCCTGACACTTTCCCTCACTGTCCTACTCTGTCCCTCCCTACAAACAAGATTTAGCACAGAATAGCACACTGATAATTTCTACGAGTGTCCTTCTCTGTCCCTAAACTCAAGGATTGAAAATATGGAACAGCAAAATTGGTTTAGAACAGAATAGCACACTGTCAGTTTCACTCACTGTACCTCTCTGTCCCTAAACTCAAGGATTGAAAATATGGTTCAGCAAAATAGTTTTAGAACAGAATAGCACACTGACACTTTCCCTCACTGTCCTACTCTGTCCCTCCCTACAAACAAGATTTAGCACAGAATAGCACACTGATAATTTCTACGAGTGTCCTTCTCTGTCCCTAAACTCAAGGATTGAAAATATGGAACAGCAAAATTGGTTTAGAACAGAATAGCACACTGTCAGTTTCACTCACTGTACCTCTCTGTCCCTAAACTCAAGGATTGAAAATATGGTTCAGCAAAATAGTTTTAAAACAGAATAGCACACTGACACTTTCCCTCACTGTCCTACTCTGTCCCTCCCTACAAACAAGATTTAGCACAGAATAGCACACTGATAATTTCTACGAGTGTCCTTCTCTGTCCCTAAACTCAAGGATTGAAAATATGGAACAGCAAAATTGGTTTAGAACAGAATAGCACACTCTCAGTTTTACTCACTGTACCTCTCTGTCCCTAAACTCAAGGATTGAAAATATGGTTCAGCAAAATAGTTTTAGAACAGAATAGCACACTGACACTTTCCCTCACTGTCCTACTCTGTCCCTCCCTACAAACAAGATTTAGCACAGAATAGCACACTGATAATTTCTACGAGTGTCCTTCTCTGTCCCTAAACTCAAGGATTGAAAATATGGAACAGCAAAATTGGTTTAGAACAGAATAGCACACTGTCAGTTTCACTCACTGTACCTCTCTGTCCCTAAACTCAAGGATTGAAAATATGGTTCAGCAAAATAGTTTTAGAACAGAATAGAACACTGACACTTTCCCTCACTGTCCTACTCTGTCCCTCCCTACAAACAAGATTTAGCACAGAATAGCACACTGATAATTTCTACGAGTGTCCTTCTCTGTCCCTAAACTCAAGGATTGAAAATATGGAACAGCAAAATTGGTTTAGAACAGAATAGCACACTGTCAGTTTCACTCACTGTACCTCTCTGTCCCTAAACTCAAGGATTGAAAATATGGTTCAGCAAAATAGTTTTAAAACAGAATAGCACCCTGACACTTTCCCTCACTGTCCTACTCTGTCCCTCCCTACAAACAAGATTTAGCACAGAATAGCACACTGATAATTTCTACGAGTGTCCTTCTCTGTCCCTAAACTCAAGGATTGAAAATATGGAACAGCAAAATTGGTTTAGAACAGAATAGCACACTGTCAGTTTCACTCACTGTACCTCTCTGTCCCTAAACTCAAGGATTGAAAATATGGTTCAGCAAAATAGTTTTAGAACAGAATAGCACACTGACACTTTCCCTCACTGTCCTACTCTGTCCCTCCCTACAAACAAGATTTAGCACAGAATAGCACACTGATAATTTCTACGAGTGTCCTTCTCTGTCCCTAAACTCAAGGATTGAAAATATGGAACAGCAAAATTGGTTTAGAACAGAATAGCACACTGTCAGTTTCACTCACTGTACCTCTCTGTCCCTCAACTCAAGGATTGAAAATATGGTTCAGCAAAATAGTTTTAGAACAGAATAGCACACTGACACTTTCCCTCACTGTCCTACTCTGTCCCTCCCTACAAACAAGATTTAGCACAGAATAGCACACTGATAATTTCTACGAGTGTCCTTCTCTGTCCCTAAACTCAAGGATTGAAAATATGGCAAAATTGGTTTAGAACAGAATAGCACACTGTCAGTTTCACTCACTGTACCTCTCTGTCCCTAAACTCAAGGATTGAAAATATGGTTCAGCAAAATAGTTTTAGAACAGAATAGCACACTGACACTTTCCCTCACTGTCCTACTCTGTCCCTCCCTACAAACAAGATTTAGCACAGAATAGCACACTGATAATTTCTACGAGTGTCCTTCTCTGTCCCTAAACTCAAGGATTGAAAATATGGAACAGCAAAATTGGTTTAGAACAGAATAGCACACTGTCAGTTTCACTCACTGTACCTCTCTGTCCCTAAACTCAAGGATTGAAAATATGGTTCAGCAAAATAGTTTTAGAACAGAATAGCACACTGACACTTTCCCTCACTGTACCTCTCTGTCCCTAAACTCAAGGATTGAAAATATGGTTCAGCAAGATTGGTTTAGAACAGAATAGCACACTGACACTTTCCCTCACTGTACCTCTCTGTCCCTACAAACAAGGATTAGCACAGAATAGCACACTGTCACTGACACTCTCCCTACCTATCCTTATTTGTCCCTAAACACAAGGAATCCAGGATTAGTAAAGGAAAAATAATGACACTGTCCCTGCCTATGCTTCTCTTTCCCTGCTCCGGAACACACTACACAAGGCCGCCGCGCTGGCGGCCTTTTATAGTGTGGGGCGTGTACTAAACCCCCTCAGCAATAATTGGCCATAGGCATCCTGCCTGTGGCCAATCATTGCTCTCCTCGCTGCCGGCGCTGTGATTGGCCAAGCATGCGGGGTCACAGTGCATGCTTGGCCAATCACAGCGCCTGGATGACACTGCGATGGCGTAGTGCATTGTGGGCCGTTTGCGTCACTCGAATTTGGCGCGAACGGCCCAAATCGTTCGATCTTCGTCGAACGATCGAACAGCCGATGTTCGAGTCAAACGTATGTTCGACTCGAACACGAAGCTCATCCCTACTACTGAGGTCACTGTTTGCTTATGTTAAGAATATGTAAATATTTGAAGTTTTGATATTTTAATAATTCTAAACAAAAAAATGTGATATGACCATTTTTATTAAAAAAACGTGTCCACGTGCAGCCCATTCTAGACAGCATTAATAAGTGAAATAGAAGTAGAATAGATTCAGCATATGGTAATGTGATGGTGGAGGATAGGCATGTGCCATTACATATATAGGAGGTTGGAGCCAGAGATCCACACATATCCTTTTCTAAAAAAACAATTATTTTTATTTTTCCTTCTCTTTTTCTGTCTTTTTTTCTTGGGGCATATACAGGCATATACAATGTGAAAAGTATTGTCAGAGTGAGCTGATATCACTTAAAACTGATGTACATCACAGGATAGCAGATTCAAGCCATGTGGAGATTCACTGCAGGTATCTGAGTGCATCTGTCACATCAAACTCTTCTGACCTCACACAAGACTGGTTTGAGATCTTTACACATAAAATCACTATTTAACACATATAAACTAAGGGAATGTTTTAATGGTAATAACAAAAAAGTGGTACTTTTGCAGCTGTGGGTATACATGACTTCAAATGTCTTGATCTAATGAAATTAGGTTAGTTACACCCTATGTTTTTATAAATATTGAAATAAATTAGTCATACTGCCAGTGAAAATAAATAGATAAATAAATAAATATATATATATATATATATATATATATATATATATATATATACAGGGTTTTTTTCTCAAACAATAGGTGCTGGAACTCTACTACGACCCCCCAAATCCCCTCCCCCCCACACACACCCTCCAAATAACAACAAAATAGTGGATCTTAAAGGGGCATTAAATACTAGGATTGCATTACATACAGAGTGCAGAGTTCAGGGGGGGTTACACACAGAGTGCAGAGCTGTCACTTGTAAACACAGAAGCCGGACTTCTGTGTTTACAAGTGATTGTGGTGAGCAGGCACCAAAGGGTCTGAGCCAAAGGTGGTGGAACTGAGTTTCACCAAGTTCCACCTGAAAAAAAGCCCTGTGTATATATATATATATATATATATATATATATATATATATATATATATATACAGGGCTCAAAATTTCAAGTCCTGAGCTACTAGCCAGGCCTCAAAGGTTACTCACCACCAGTGCCCCACTCAATCCCTACCCTGCCCCGCCCCTAGACACGCCCTCATAAATTATCTTATGAAATGACACTTAAATGTTTTATGCAAAAATTAGTTACAAAAATAAATATTTACAACAACTTTATCAGTGCAGCCCCACCTGTGCCCCTCAGTGCAGCCTCACCTGTGCCCCTCAGTGCAGCCTCACCTGTGCCCACCATTGTAGCCACACTGGGCCCACCATTGAAGCCACACTGGGCCCACCATTGAAGCCACACTGGGCCCACCATTGCAGCCACACTGGGCCCACCATTGCAGCCACACTGGGCCCACTATTGCAGCCACACTGTGCCTATTGCAGCCACACTGTGCCTGTTGCAGCCTCACTGTGCCCGGTGCCCGTTGCAGCCATACTGTGCCCGTTGCAGACATACTGTGCCTGTTGCAGCCCCCGTTGCAGCCATACTGTGCCCGTTGCAACCATACTGTGCCCATTGCAACCATACTGTGCCCGTTGCAGCCATACTGTGCCTGTTGCAGCCATACTGTGCCCGTTGCAACCATACTGTGCCCGTTGCAGCCATACTGTGCCCGTTGCAGCCATACTGTGCCCATTGCAACCATACTGTGCCCGTTGCAGCCATACTGTGCCCGTTGCAGCCATACTGTGCCCATTGCAGCCCTACTGTGCCCGTTGAAGCCATACTGTGCCCATTGCAGCCATACTGTGTCCATTGCAGCCTTACTTGGTCCGTCACAGCCTCGCCTGGGCTGAGGAATGCATGGCTGGAGGAAGAGGAGAGCCGCGGTATAGCACGCAGTTACCGGCGCTTACATTATGATTGTCTCCACTCTGCTCGACACAGCCCCGCCTCCTCCTGACCTGCACCTGTGATAGATAGAAGGCATCACAGCAGTGGACCGACGTTCTATCTATCACAGGCGCAGGTCAGGAGGAGGCGGGGCTGTGTCAAGCAAAGCGGAGACAATCATAATGTAAATGCCGCTAACAGCGTGCTATACCGCGGTTCTCCTCTTCCTGCAATGTTCTCTTCCCCCCCCCCGGGGTGATCGATGGGAGAACGGCTCCCGATCAACCCCGCCGGCGGTGCTCTCCCCCCCCCCTCCCAGGCAGGCAGCCCAGCTCGCAAGATCGAATTTTCCACTCGGCAAGCTGCTGAGTGCCTGAGCCAGCTGCACCCACTCCCTGCACAGCCCGACACTCCAGTGATTGCTGGAAGGGCAGAGCAGAAAGCTGGGGACTGGCAGTCACTGTCTCTTTGCTGAATGAAAACTGAGGACCAAGTGATCAGTGGTCTTTGATCGCTCAGTTCTTGGTCTTAGAGGCAGCAGGGAACAGATGCAGCATCTGACTAATGCTGCATCCACCAAGGTGAGAATAAATATTTATTTTTTAAATTGACATACTATTCAAAACAAAAGAATGGCGCTGTCCTATTGTCCCAACCAAAAATGCACCAATTATAGTGCACCTGCTAAATTAAACATGTAAAAACAGGTAAAGAAACAAACAGTCCATAATAGTCATGATTTGTGAATGATGAGATCAAAAAAACAGATACAGATGACTAATCAACGTGCTCTTCTGAAAAAAATAAAATAGTGCCCAAATCTTCAATATATAGTGCTTCACCAGGTGTGTGATTTTTCACACACTTGATAAAGCACTATACCTGTATAGTATATTGAAGATTTGGGTACTAACATTTTTGACGCATTTTTGGTTGGTACAATAGGGCAGCGCCTTACTTTGTTTTGAAAAGTATCATTGTGTAGTGTTTTTTGCACTATAAAAGAAGCAGCAGCCTTATATCACACAGTGGGATATACTAGTGAAAGGAGAAGTTGGTGCCCCTCTTAATTGATCAGGTTTTAAATTTGCATGCTTCTCTTTTCATAACAGGATGCGTCTGCCATAGACTTCAGTGGGATTCACTGTTAAGTTCAGGTTTGCTAAATTTCAAAGAGGATTTGTCAACCCATGGTGAATCAAACCTAAGGAGATTTGCTCATCCTTATGCCGCGTACACACAACCATTTTTAATGACGAGAAAAATAATTTTTTTTAAAATGGTCATTAAAAATGATCGTGTGTGGGCTTTCCAGCAGTTTTCCCGACGAGAAAAACGCAGAGAATCACGACGAGAAAAGTTGGAACATGCTCTAATTTTTCACGTCGTTTTTTACATCGTCATTTTTCTCATCATGAAAAACGGCCGCGTGTGGGCTTTAACGACGTGAAAAAAAATGCGCATGCTCAGAATCAAGTATGAGACGGAAGCGCTCGTTCTGGTAAAACTAGCGTTCGTAATGGAAATAGCACATTCTTCACGCTGTAACGGACTGAAAAGCACGAGGCTGAAAAGCGTGAGTCGTCGCTCAACAAACTTTACTAACATAAAGCGTGGCGCCATCCGAATGGAACTTCCCCTTTATAGTGCCATCGTACGTGTTGTACGTCACTGCGCTTTACTCAAACATTTTTTTCCACGATAGTGTGTAGGCAAGGCAGGCTTGAGAGAAAACACGAAAAATCACGTCGAGAAAAATGCTGTTTTTTTCAATGACATTAAAACCGGTCGTGTGTACGCGACATAAGTCTTTGTGATAAAAAATAAAGCTCCAGTGCAGTAAGAGTGCAGCTTCCAAGATCAATATGTTCATACATCTGCCCTTTATAATTGCGGACTGGATAAGCATGTGGAGTCATTAAGCTGATAAAGGGAATTTTCAGGATATAAATCTGTTTGAAAAATGTTTTATCATCCACAGACAATGAATAGACATCTACAGACAATGAATAGACTCTTGTTCCCTTGTTGTTTCCTTTGCTCGGCCAGTAGTACTGACCCTCATCCTAGCTTACAGTATTCAAACATGCTAAAAATTATGCAGCAGCAACCAAGAGCAATCAATCAGAAGTCATTTAAGTGGACTTGGGTAGTAAAATTAGAATGGATAATCTGCCCTGGGTTTTTGCACATTGCACACAAATATTGCTCTTTGCAAAATCTCACTAGTTAATACCAACAGAGTTACATTTTGATTGAATAGTGATCTATTACAGTAAAGTGTAATAGCAGGGGATTCCACAGGTGACATTTTTAATGTCTTGAAGCATACTTCAACTAGACAGTGCAAGGCAAAACGTCATTACATATGTTACCTTGTGTTAATGCTGTACAGCACTATTTAGTCACACTTGGGCATTATCCTATTACTTAACCACTTGCCTATTGGGCACCTTCACCCTCTTCCTGCCCAGGCCAATTTTCAGCTTTTAGTGCTGTCACACTTCAAATGACAATTGTGCAACACTGTGCTCATATGGACATTTTATATATATATTTTTTTTTTTTCTTACACAAATACAGCTTTCTTTTGGTGCTATTTAATCACCACTGGGTTTTTTATTTTTTTTGCTAAACAAAAGAACAACAATTAAAAAAAAAACTTTTTTATTCATTTCTGTTTCGCAAACAGGTCATTTTTCTCCTTCACTTATGTGTGCTGATGAGGTTGTAATAATGGGCACTGATGAGGAGGCACTGGTGGGCACTGATGAGGAGGCACTGATGAGGCTGCACTGAGATGCGGCACTGACAGGCACATATCGATGGAACTGATGGGCACGAATAGGCAGCACTGAAGGGCACGGATAGGCAGCCATGATGGGCACTGATTGGCAGCACTGATGGGCACTGATTGGCACCACTGATGGGCACTGATGGGCAGCACTGATGGACACTAATGTGCAGCACTGATCATCAGGAGACTGATGATCAGTGCCCTGATGATCAGTGTATTTGTCCCCTTTCACACTTGCCGGTTACCGGCTCTACTCTTCTCACACTGTGACAGTGTGAGGAAAAGAATGCCGATAACCGGCAAATGTGTTTACATTGTGGTCAACACACATTGGACCCAGCTGATCACGTAGTAAAGGGTCTCTGTGATTGGCCCTTTATCTCAATAACAGAGCATGCCCGATGCACCCCACAGCGGGCATGAAGGGGGAGTGGTTCTGGGAGGATGTCAATAGACGCCCTCCCAGAACTGGACAACCGTGCTGTAGCCTTAATTTGGCTTAAGCACGGTCGGCAAGTGGTTAATACAAGGCATATTTTCAATCTATTTCTATGAGTTGAGTTAACGCTATTGAACATAAATCTTATAAAAGCAAATTAAGACAGAACAAAAGAAGATGAACAAATGTAAAGATGACCACCTACATCATGAAATTATCTGTCATGCATCCAAGCTATTAGCTAAACAAATTTATGGGCCTGTTTTACGGAATTTGTAAGCTCACTCAATGGATCACAGATCTTGAGCAATGCAGCAGGAATATGATACTGCGTTATTAAAATAAATAAATAATTAAAAATCTCATATAGAATGATAATAAAAATTATTATTTTTTTCATAAATACCGTATTTATCGGCGTATAACACGCACTTTTTTCCCCTTAAAATCAGGGGGAAATCGTGGGTGTGTGTTATACGCCGATACTCACCTATCCCCGTTGAATCTCCGATGACTGTGAGCGGAGCGCAGCGATCGTCGCAGAGATACACATAGCCGAGTGTACTCGGCTTTTCTCGGCTCCGCTCACAGTCAAGCCCAGTGCCGCCATTGGACCTGTGTTATGTCCATCATAGGGCGGGACTCGGCGTGACTGTGAGCGGAGCCGAGAAAAGCAGAGTAGAGCCGAGTACACTCGGCTATGTGTATCTCGGCTCCGCCCAGTCCCTGGGTTCTCTGCGGCGTTCGCCCCGCTCGGCGGCGCCAAATTTAAATTCGGCCAACGCCGAAATGGACTCTGGGGGGAGGCAAGGCTGCAATGGACACGGGGGGGGGGACAAGGCTGCATTGAAAACTTTGGGTTTGCAAGGCTGCAATGGACGCTGACAAGGCTGCAATGGATGCTGACAAGGCTGCAATGGACGCTGACAAGGCTGCAATGGACACTGACAAGGCTGCAAGGAACACTGACAAGGCTGCAATGGACACTGGGGCAAGGCTGCACTGTGACAAGGCTGCAATGGACACTGATAAGGCTGCATTTAAATGTAAGTTTTTTTTCCTTAAACTTCCTTCCTAAAAGTTTTTTTCCCTAAAATTCCCTCCTAAACTTGGGGTGCGTGTTATACGCTGGCGCGTGTTATACACAGATAAATACGGTAAGTAACTATGATCATCAAAATATGTGTTGTACTTTTTACTGTTCTTAAATTATATATATATATATATATATATATATATATATATATATATATATATATATACACAGTATATATATATATATCATGTGTATGAATATATCAGAAAACTGAATAGATATACTGCTATATCATGAAATCATGAAGTGTTAACATAATTTTAACAGACCACTGGCACTTACAAATTGCTAACATGCAGGTTCAAGGCCGCGTTCTCTTTTAGACATGCCTGCTGAGGCTATCGTATTCCACTATGTACTACAACACCATGCTCTCAGTTGGAACTTTACTTAGTTATTATTATGCCTCCTCTAAAGAGAAGAGAAGTCAAGATTCAGTAATGACAGTGAAGATTCAGTCATGTTACTTGAAGATAGAGTCTTTCAGTTCCTAATGAATAATCCATAAAGTTTAAAATCAAATACATATTTTCTTTACTTATTTAGAGTGTAAAACAATGAAAACACATTTACTAAAGTACTTGTTAAAATAGAACACCTGGCAAAACTTGGATAGAGAGGTTCTTCTTTATTATTCATGATGCCACACGTTGCCCCTGGCATGCACATGATTTTACTCCCAGAACAGCTCATAGCCAGCTAAGCTGGTCCCAAAACATGGCCATTGTGTAGGAGTTCATGCTACCTTGTCCTGTAATCTATTCTCACCTGAAGCTTGCTTATTGGCAATCTCTACCAGGCATTTATTGATAAATCGGAAAAAAGTTACTGCCTTTGTGTGCAAGTAGTTAGGAATGGGGTAAATATTTGTTGTTTAAAAAACCTTGTTCTATTTAAGCCAATGTTCCAGGTAGTGGATATTAAAATCAATGACATACAAAAAAAAAAAAAATTGAAGTATTTTATTGAAGTGTAGAAGCAGAAGGATTTTGTATTTATTCACTGTAATTTTCTTTTATATACTACTGTGTTAAAATCATTTGAGAAAAGCTGTGTGCTTGAAATGGTTCAGAATAATTATTTGTTACATTATCACCACTAGTAAACTACATGTCTGAGATTGTGCATTGAGTTTGCTTATTTTCCCCTGTATGAAAGAACAAGCATATGCATTTGGGGATATAAAAGCCTGTGAGTATCATTTATCCAGCAAGGGAAATTGTGCACTTCTCACAATTACTGGCAGGTAGAAGCTTGCCTTTAATAAATCTTGCCCAACGTGTTTATTAGCTGCACTTGAATTACTTCCAGGGTTTCACTGGGACTGATTAATGCAGTCAAAAGATGCACAAAACACAGTAGCAGTCATTCTCCAACTTCACATACTAACAAGCAAGCCGATGATTCTGTCAATATCATTAAGATTATTAATCATCAGGCTATACATCCAATGCAATATGAATGACCTAAGGCCAGCATACAGGCAATAAATATGATGGTTAGGCTATGTACACTTCAATGTTTTGTAAAGCTCCATAAAACACTTTCCAAACACCTATAGTGGTTTGCAAAAAAATTGTAAATGATTCTAAGCATTCAAAGAGTACCTACAAAGTATGTGAACCCTGTTCAGATGTCCATAAAATGTTGTTACCGTGTAAATCAGTACTAAATTTCTTGTTTTAAAATTAAACATTATGGATAGTAATAAATAGCTTACATTATATTTTATATTTTCTTTAAAGTGAAATCCAAGCCTATCACTAACTGTTCTTAAAAAAAAAAAATTCTCCTCCCTCATCCTACCTATTTTGTCTACGTTGTGTGAAAAAGATCTGTATATTTGTCTTTTTTAGTCCGCTCCAGTCTGGTCATAAGAACCTGCAGTTCCAGCCCCCCGTGTCAATGATCGGCGGCGGCTACAGGGGACAGGAGGGAGCGCTGACTGTGCAGAGGGCCCATGGGAGTCTATGGGTGGTGTCACAGCTCCTAGAATTCCCAGCAGTGCTGACCAACACTCCATGACATAGGGAAGCTGAAGATTCATGTGACTGGGATTTTTTAAACAGGGTAGGCAGGATATTTAAGAGGAGGGAGAAAAATTATTGTTAGGCTTGAATTCCGCCTAAATGTCATATAGGCAGATTTTGAGAAAACATTTAAAAGCGTTTATCCAACCCTTAAGCAGCAGGATTTATAAGGACACAAACAATAGGTAGTATGGGCGCAGAAAGGAGGGCAGAAAAAAGTCCTTAAGACATAAGATATAGTACCAGAAAAGTTAGTATAAGTGCAGAAACAGTATGCAAGCACTAGTAGAAGCCTTCTGTAGAGTAGGTCAAGCAGCTCTGGTAGAACAAAGACAAGGTGAAGACGAAAGAAAGCACAATCTAAGTGCAGCATGTAAAGGTAACTTTAATAAAAACGATTAAAAAAACTCACACGCTCACTATAACTGCATTCCAGATGAGCTCCACACCAGCATGAGGAGACCATGGAATACAACCCAGAGTCCTCAGTTTCCCTTGCCTAAAATGACAGCTCCAACATCGGGCACATGGGTCAACACTGGAGAAAAAATTCCCATTCTGTGATCCCACGGGATGGGACTTTTCGCTTCAGAGTTGAACCCTTATACTTATCGTGTGAGCTTTTTCTAACTGTTTTTATTAATGTTACATTTACATGCTGCACTTAGATGGCATTTTCTTTTCTCTTTCCCTTATTCCTGCCAGGATTTATATCTGCCCTAATATTAAATACCACTCAAACGCATGGAGATTTACCGTATATTTACTAAAGGCTAATGTTCATTTTGCAAGTATAGGTGCACTTTGTAAGTTTGGGAATTTCCCCAAAACTTAGTGAGTCAACAGAGATGAAGCTCATGATCCAATCATGTGGTAGCAAAAATGCTGTTTTCCTTGTACACAACTGGGTATTCATTGCCAAGTGAAATTTCATCACATTTACTAAGCTCTGAACAGCCCATTTGCCTTTAAAAAGACAACAGCATTTATTGTGAGAAAAAATAGGAGCTGCCAATGGTCAGCTTTTGAAAATACTGTTTGACCTTTTACTTCTAAAGTTATTACATCCTGACTAACAAGTCCAGAACAAGCAAGTAGGGAATTTAGGATTTCTGCTTTCATACATGTTCCAGAACAGTGTGTATTTAAATCAGGGGATCAACATGAAAACCTGTTTACTTTTCCATTTTCTAAAGGAAGTAATTAACAACAACCCGCATATCTTATATAAATTTCCTTTGAATGAGTTGGTGGCTAAAAATACAATTCCAAAAACAGAGCTTCTTGCAAAACAGAAAAAAAAAAAAACTTACTTCTTCAGCTGCTTGCACTGCTGAAAACTGCTGTAGTCCAGAGAAAATTGTCCACTGAAGTATCTACAGCAGGGGTGCCCAACCAGTGGCCAGGGGGCCACATGTGGCCTGCGGAGCCCTCTGATGTGGCTGGTGACCTCCTGCTCTGGGATTACGGGTTGGCACACCCAGATTGAAGGTTGATTACCCGCCATGGCAGAGCATCAGTGTTGTGAATGAAGCCATCGGTAGAGGAAGCAAGCAGCTGCAGAGCCGTTGCTTCCTGTATAGCGCAGACTCCTGTCATAGGTAGAGTGAGATCAAATGCACTCCGCCTGGGACAGCAACAGCCGGCGATACCTGAATGGAAGACTGTTAATAAAGGTAAGTTTATTACTAAATTCACAGTGTATATATGGGCATATCTGTTCTGCAGTGGTTACTGGGCTGCTTTCAAACTGATCCGCAGGTGTTTCGCAGAGTCACCTGCGGCTTACCTGCACTGAACCATAGACTTCTGGTTTTACCTGTGGGTTTGGTGCGCTTTCTGAAAGTGTATCACACCTGCAGGGTATAATAGAATTCTATGGCAAAGTACAGCTAACCCGCAGGAAAGCCAGAGGTGCACCGCACTGCACCTGAGGTGTGGGTAAATTGCAGACCATCAATGTAAAAGCAGCGCCGAGGCCCCTTTCACCCGATCGGTCCGACTCAATTGGACCTTCCATTCACTTTTATGGAGCAGGAGATTTCTGTGTCTGCTTTGCATATGCAGACCTGTCATCTGCCCAACTCCGCTCTTATTTGCCCGCGACTGGTTACTAAGTCACTTAAGTGGCCCTCGCTTTTCAAAAGGTTGAGCACCCCTGATCTACAGAAACCAACACTTCTAGGAATGTCAATCTCTTATGTCCCCCGCTGCACTCATCGTTCTTTCCACTGACCTCCACATAAATTTTGTGTGCTGTAGTAGGTTGAAGCAATGCAGGAGGAACCATGGAGTGCAGCATTTGTTTCTGTTTATACTTCAGTATAAGTATAACTAAAGGATTTTTTTTTTTAGTTTTGGATAGAGCAGAGAGGGATTAGAACACCTGTCAGGTTTTTATTGCGGTCTGTGCCCCCATTAGGGGGATTCATCCTCTCTATTTATCCACTTCGCCATTATCAACATTACCACTAAAACTAAAACTAAAACAGTAAACTTGAAATAACATCCACAATTTTGGTTGTTACCTGAATAGCTGTAGAGAGGAATTATTCCAATGGGAACAGTAGTTATGGTGACTCTAGTGACAACAAAGGGCACCCTCACTTTGGAGTGGTTCCTTCTCACTTCCTGTTTTGGCTATGGAAGAGGAGGTGAAGGGAAATCTCCCCACTGGGACAAACAAAGGCAAAATAATCTGACATAGGTTATAATCCTTCTATACTCTACTTTTAGTTCTACTTTAGGTGCAGCAGAGGCAGAGTTGTCAGTACAAACAGGAAGTTAGGAGCTTACTGGATGTTTGGCAAGATTACTGGGTATTTTTCTGTACCTACAGTTTGGTAAAAAGACAAATCAGGGAAAAATGAGCGTGTATTGCAGATTTTTACTGATGGATGTAAGGGACAATGAGTTGAAAAAAAAACAAGGAAGTGTTTAAAAGCTTTAACCCTTTCTCACGCAGCCCAGCTCCCCATTAAGAGGTTCTGAATGCCTAGAGTTGTGAAAGATCAGCTGATAACATGACCATTGTGATTGTCTGTCACGGTGGTCAAATGACCAGAAGCCAGTTGCTACCCAGATAGCAAGCAATTGTGCTGCAAGTTTGAAAATGACTTGCTAAGCTATTGGTAGACTTGCCAGGCTTCACAAGTTTGTTGAAAATGTGAAGTTATACCGTACTAGAGTTATAACATACATATACAGCTGCAACAAAAACTATGAGATATCTCTATAGTGCAGAAAATGATATACAAAATAAGTTGTGCTTGTATAGTGTGAGTGATCACAAATGATACATAAAAAACAAACAAAAAACATTCTTCTTTTTTGGTCTGTTCCTGGCCACCTGTTGATTGCAGATGATCAATACACTATGACTGAAGGAGCAAAACCACTCTGTTTTTTGGGTTATATGACACTGGGAACACTGAAGACATCTTGTGGTGATATGATAAAGAGGGGGGCAGCTCTGAATTAAAGCGCAAAAAAAAAAACCCCACAGAGGTGATCAAATACCTCGATACTACACTATTGGAGTGTCTTTGTCCTTCTGCACTGGTCACTTCGGTCATAGAGCAACCCCCAGACCAGACTTTCTATTTCCAGTTGGGATACCGCTGAGGATTTCCAGCTGTAACCGGAGGGCTCCAGGGATATGCAGAATCGTTAGACACTAGCAGAGGGCTAAATCTGCTGACGCATACTACCTTGCTCTTTAGGGGGTCCACCAGTTCAGGTAAGTGTCCCCACGTACCAAGTGGGGTCTTTTTCGATTCAAGAACCCCCCCCCTCTATTCTTCTTCCTATTGGTGAAGGTGGAAATAATCTGGATTTTATCACCCCATTGGAATTACCATTTCCCACACTGTGATTTTTTTCCTGTTATGTGGACTTAACTGTTGTTTTTTTCACTTCCACTGATGAGAGAGTTTTTTCATATAGACTTTCTTATTTTAAATTTTTACCCATTGTCTCTCCATTATTACGTTTTATACTTCACAAGTTTGTTGCACAAGTGCAGCAAGTTTGATTTTCATGACTCCAGGTAAACTTTATTTTCAAACATTCTGCAAGTCTGCTGCAAGTTCTGTCTCAGTTATGTTGTCCAATAGTCCTCCCACCACAGGGATCACTGAGCTCTTGCTGTAGACTCACCACTGTGACTTTGCTCTTGCTAGAGACCTGCCCTGCAAATTTGCTACAAATTTGAAAAGTGTCAATTAGAACTTATGCTTCAAGTGCTCTGCAAATGTACAACTTGCAAGTGAAAATGTGCAGCAAGTTAACAGACTTACAATTCAATACTGCCACAAATTTGGGGTAAGTTATCCCTGCTATCTGTGTACTGGTCATTAGTAGAGACCAAGGACTGTCTGTCACACCTCAGTCTCTGTGCTGGGAGCACACAGTGTGCATTCTCTCAGCACAGAAACATCAGCCGCCTAGCGACCCATATGTGCAGCATGTGGGCATTGAAGCCCACTCTTTTGCCTCAGCACATATGTATTATATGGTCATAAAGGGCCTAAAAAGTGTGAGCAGGGCTAGAATTTTGTTCTGTTGATGCTAAATAAAACATATAACTCATCAAAAGTACTGTATGTCGTATAAATGGACAGCAACACAAAGTGTATTCAACAAATATTACTCCCACCTTTTTTTCTCATTACCATGAAAACTCTTGTGAGCCATGGCAACTTATGAGCATTAAATACTGATAAACTAAGAAGCATATCCTAAGATAAGTTACTAGGAAAGGCAAGAGAACGGTTTATGCCATGCAACAGAGGAAAAATAAAGAAAAAAAACTATATACCCCTAAAATAAATTAATCTGCTGAATGCAAAGTGTGTGACTCACTGCAAAGATTAATGGTAAGAAACATCATTTAAATAAATTACAATATTTAAATAAGCTAATTCCCATAAATCTTTGTTGTGTCACCAGCAGTTGCATTGCATGGCATAATCTATTTACCGAGACGATTTGATAAAGTGTTCCCACCAGGTTCACTGCACAGCAGAGTAAGAAGCACACTTTTTAACCCTAATGATATAAATGTTCAATCAAGAAGTATAGATCAGGAAAAAAAAAAGTAAACAATGCTGCACACATTATAAATGTAGAATGTTTCAAAGTTTTCCACGTTAGATGAAATTATTAATAACCATTGTGACATTAGGGAAGGGGGCAATTTATCAAATGAGATACCAATTGAATCAGGAGCTTGTCTAGAGCAAATCAGTTCAATAAGCAAAGCATATACAATGATATTGTGTGTAAATGCAACACTTGTTTCTGCAGTTATAGAAAGCCAGAAAAAACGGTTTTACAAACATATGCTTCAGATTTGCAATTATATTTTTGCCACAACATAATAATATAGTTTTATCACTAAAATATAATTTTGTTAATTGTTTATATTTTTTAATGTGACTTTAAAATGGATATATTTCATATTTACCACATGCAGCCAGTAGATGGTGAGTTTCAAGTATAAACCAGCTGCTGCTGTGTACAGAGCAGAATGTTACACAGAGATGGGAAACATCCTTCCTCCTCAATTTGAGATTAGACAGATGGACCCATCTAGTCATATTATTACATAGGGCACCTCAAAGCATGGAGACGTTGGGGTTGGTTTACTAAAGGCAAATAGACTGTGCACTTTGCAAGAGCTTAGCTTAGTAAATGAGCAGAAGCTCTGCTGACTTCCACCATCCAATCATGTGCAAGCAAAAATGCTGTTTTTTTTGTTTTTTTTCTTGCACGTGATTGGGTATTCTTTGCAAAGTGACGCTTTTCCTCATTTACTAAACTCTGCAGCAACTGCACTTGCAGAGTGCAACTGCACTTCACAAAGTGCACAGCCCATTTGTCTGTAGTAGATCAACCCCACTGCCTAATTGTATTTATGCACCTTAGATTAAATGTTTATTTGTAAAATAATTGTTTTTTTATTTTTTTAAATGGAAATAACTTAAAGTCATATAAAACATTTGTTTATTAAGTACTAACATATCAAACAATAATTCCCCCATTATAAAACAAACTCATGCCTTAAAGCGGAGTTCCACCGAAAAGTGGAACTTACACTCATTGTACTCCTCCCCCCCTCCGGTGCCACATTTGGCACCTTTCGGGGGGAGGGGGGACAAGATACCTGTCTTTCACAGGTATCCTGTTCCCACTTCCGGGAGTCTCAGCCGTGGGTATTGTCATCACCGCTGGGATCCCTCCTCCTTCCCTGGCCGTCGGGCCAGTAGAAGAGAGGAGCGATGCCTCGCACATGCGCAGTAGGGTTTCTGGTGTGAAACCGTAATGCTACACTGCCGGATTCCCTTACTAGCAATGGAGACGGAATGCACCCGGCATGTGGTGCCGACATCGCTGGACTCCAGGACAGGTAAGTGTCTGATTATTAAAAGTCAGCAGCTGCAGTATGTGTAGCTCCTGGCTTTTAATTTTTGCAGCGGTGGGCGGACCTCCGCTTTAAGAAGTGGTCCCATTTATGTTTTATATTGGTGCAGTACCACTTTTGAGCAGTAGAGGTTATAATTTAGAAATCAAGTGTGGCTATACAGAAAATGTGTCTAATAAAATTAATTACTTAATGAGTAACTCCACTTTCATGGAGAAAAAAAATCGCAAATCAATAAAAAATAATATAGCGAATATAACTGCAACACTAATCATATTGTAATTGAATGTGATTAAAAATTACCTTTCCTTTTTAATCTGCCGCCACTGTAATTTTTTGGGAATGCAATGCAATATGGCTACCTGGAGTTGTTCTGTACACAGAATGTGTACTGAACACCCCCCAGAAACATATTTTCTTGCTTGTGTGATTGGCTCACCAATTTTCCCAGAAGTCTGCCTAAGATACTGTACAAGTCAGATTTCAGGCTTCCCCGCAACAAAAATGTCATTTTTGGAGAGATACTTTCAATAGGAACACGTCTCAAGGGATGCAGGCTCAGCAGATTTCCTAATTAGTGCTCTGCAGCTACACAGCTGACAGTGAATTATAAAACCACTCCCATTAGACCCACTCAGAACAGAGGCACAGAGAAACACAGAGGGATTTCTTCAGAATAACAAAAGGTAGGAAGCTGCAACAAAGTTTGTTATAATCCTTGCAATGTACATAGATCACCCAGAGAGGGAGGTTTTTTTCTTGACAAAAGTGGAGTTACACTTTAAACAATGTCATTAGGGATGAGCACTTCTACTCAGGTTTAATTCATGAATAGTTTGACCAAAATTTGAAGTTCCCAAACTTTGCAGCACAGAGTGGCCCCGATCCTGGTCTTCTGGGGTCCCTCGGTGGCTGTCTCAGCTCCTCCCTGCAAGAGCTAACCCCCTTCATGGGAAGCTCTCTCCCAAGGGGGTTAGCTTGCAGGCGCACTCCCGTGATACAGCCGATGGCTATAGCCGCTGACTGTATCACTCTGCCCTGCCCCCCCCCCCGGCGCGCCGTGTCATTGATTAGATTGACAGGGGGGAGGGGGGGAGGTGATAAATCATGATGTCCAATTTAGCCCATTAATAATAAGCAAGCTATTGTCAAACTATTGTCAAAATACATTGGAAGAAAGGCATTGCCATGTGTGACATGTACCAATGCCAACACATATTAAGGTAGAAATAAGGAATAAAGCAATATCAATGACTACACAGAATGGTTAACTCTCCCAAAAAGCTCCAACTATGACAATCAAAACCCAACCAACTCTTGTATAGAAAGGGATGTAATAAAGACAGTCAAGAAGTGAGAACGCTAACTAAGTTTAATAGGTCCATCATTGACATATGTGACAGGATGAGAAGGAAGTGGCATAATTTGAAGACAATTGTTCTCCAGGATCCCCAGGTATTTCTTATTTTATTTTTTTCATTTTATTTAAAGCCCAACTTCCAGAAACTTGATAAATACCCTTTACAGTGGGGTTGCACATGCACTGCAAGGGTTAATTGCTTGTTTAGGTCTAGGGGACTCTTAATTTCTCTGCACTGCTAGACTGGTCCCCAGAGTATTTTCTCCCCTACACTTCAGCTGTCTACGGTCCTGATGTCATCAAGACCTGCATTATAGGCGATGACGCTGAGGGCCAGTCCACCACTGGAGCAAGGGGGAGTGCCGCCCTTCGGGGGAGCGGAGGATCAGATAAGTAAAAGTGCTTTTGCTCTTCGCTAGACTAAACAAGCAATTAACCCTTGCAGTGCAGGCTCCAGTTCCACTGCAAGGGTTCATTTTTATGTTTCTCAAAGTTGGGGCTTAAGATGCATATTTAAAGACATTGAATACATCTTAAAGGGGTTGTAAAGCTTCGCGTTTTTTCACCGTAATGCATCCTATGCTTACAAGCCCCCCAGCCCCCCGGTTTACTTACTTGAGCCCTCGAAAGTCCCGCGTCATGAACGCGCTGGCTACTCGCCCCTGTCTTCAGGCTCTTCTCGGCTCCTCATTGGAGATTAATAGCAGCATAGCCATTGGCTCCCACTGCTGTCAATCTAATCAATGACGCGGCGCGCCGGGGGGAGGCAGGGCAGAGTGATACAGTCAGCGCCTATAGCCGTCGGCTGTATTACAGGAGTGCACCCGCAAGCTAACCCCCTTGGGAGAGAGCTTCCCATGAAGGGGGTTAGCTCTTGCGGGGAGGAGCCGAGACAGCCGCCGAGGGACCCCAGAAGACCAGGATCGGGGCCACTCTGTGCAAAACGAGCTGCACAGTGGAGGTAAGTATGACATGTTTGTTATTTAAAAAAAATATATATTTGAACCTAAAGCTAATATGATGTTCCAGTAATTGCGCTTGGAGTTTATCTGAAGAAACAGAAGAATGATTACATGAATCTATACTGTTCACCAAACGCATTTGAATGCATTCTGCATTCTAAAATAGATCCCTGATCCTGGGCAAGTATTTTGAACTTTCTTCCTTACTTCCCCATCAACTCTTTTACTAATTGGCAACCAAAATGTACCATTATTTGTAGATGGTTGGAGAGTACAACATGCATACAAGCCCAAGGATTAGGTGACCCCCAACATTTTCTTACAGGAATGATGTAACTGTAGTAACTGCATTTAGGCTGTCATTTTAGTTATACAACTAAAGACCACCTCCCTGACCCCAGCCTGTAACTTGACAGTGAAGGGGCAGCAGTATACTGATGGTGTCACCCTCCTCTCTTCTTCTGTCATCCTGTTCCCTGTCATTACATGTACATACAGAACTTATGACTGGCTCATAGTATTGTCCCTCCCACTCCCATTTCGAACAATGTTGTAGAGTAAATTATGAGAGGCTGAACTTCATGATAGTTTTAATAGTTTTATGTAAAACATACTCTTAATGGTTTTCAAATAATACATCTTTTTTTTATATATATATATATATATATATATATATATATATATATATATATATATATATATCTATCTACCTGAAGGTTCAGCTTTAGTTAATTCATAACAGATCCCTATTAGGGCTAGGACAAAGGATTAGGTTGATTATTGCTGATACCATGAGGAGCAAATCAATTGACTAACAATGTAGAGTTAGCAATTGCAGACTATGGCAAGATTTATTGTTTATAATAGAGCATGATATTTTGTATATTGCTTTTAATCCAGTTGCAAAAGTTCATGATTTATGAAGATATATAACTTAAAGTGGCTGTAAACCCTTACATATACCCAGTGAAGTGACTGGCTTTAGATGATACACAGAGATAAAAAAATCTTCCTACATAAGTTGTACCTGTTTATCTGCTGTTTTCTTTTCTCTGTATCTGTTCAAAGTCCAGAATTTATCAAGTTTGTCTTAACAGTCCAAAAATAGGGGACATGGGAGCTGAAATTAAACACTGCAAAGCTCAGTGAGGAGAGCTCTGACAGCTGATTGGAGAAAGGGGACACACACACCTTCACATAGCACACAGGAACATAGCGGAGGCTGTCAATCACAGGCTTTGTGATTTTTCTCTTGGTGTCAGAAAAACTTATCAGAGGTGACTCATGCAGATAGTAGGGATGAGCCGAACACCCCCGGTTCGGTTTGCACCAGAACCTGCGAACAGACCGAAAGTTTGTGCGAACTTTAGAACCCTATTAAATACAATGGACGCGAACGTTCGAAGTCAAAAGTGCTAATTATAATGGCTAATATGCAAGCTATTGTCCTAAAAAGGGTTGGGGACCCGGGTCCTGCCCGAGGGGACATGTATCAATGCAAAAAAAAGTCTTAAAAACTGCTGTTTTTTCGGGAGCAGTGATTTTAATGATGCTTAAAGTGAAAAAAAAAAAAGTTAAATATTCCTTTAAATATTGTACCTGGGGGGTGTCTAACGTATGCCTGTGAAGTGGCACATGTTTCCCGTGTTTAGAACTGTCCCTGAACAAAATGACATTTCTAAAAGAAAAAAAGTCATTTAAAACTGCTTGCGGCTTTAATGTAATGTCTGGTCCCGGTAATATGGATGAAAATCATTGAGAAAAATGGCATGGGTACCCCCCAGCCCACTACCAGCCCCTTTGGGTATTTGTATTTGTATTCAGGTAAGCTTTAGGTGCACACTGTGCAAAGAACCCTAAAACAAAATACAGGAGGTCCCTGCCTCACTGCCTGTATTTGTAAGAGAACCCCAGCAATTGTATTAAGGTAAGAATTAGGTGCACACTGTGCAAAGAACACTAAAACAAAATACTGGAGGTCCCTGCCTCACTGCCTGTATTTGTATGAGAACCCCAGCAATTGTATTAAGGTAAGAATTAGGTGCACACTAAAACAAAATACAGGAGGTCCCTGCCTCACTGCCTGTATTTTTATGAGAACACCAGCAATTGTATTTAGGTACGCTTTAGGTGAATGCTATGCAAAGGACACAGTACACTAAGTGAAACACTGCTGAAGCTAGCACAATCACCTGCCTGCCTGTCAGTATAGAGAATAACAGGAACGGATCTAGCTAAACTGAATACAGTGTATAAATATATATACAGCACCTAGGATGCATATATATCCTCTACACACTGTAACTGAAGCTAACTGACTCGCCTGCCTGCTCTATCTAACTCGAAATAAATGACACTGTCTCTCTCTCTCTCTCTATCTGTCTTTAACCATCACAGCACAGTACACAAGGCTGCCACTGAGGCGGCCTTATATATTGTGGGGCGTGTCCTAAACCCCCTGAGACATAATTGGCCAAAGCCACCCTGGCTTTGGCCAATTATGGCTCTCCGTTTTTTGCGCGCTGTGATTGGCCAAAGCATGCGGGTCATAGTGCATGATTGGCCAGTCATCAGCCAGCAATGCAATGCACTGCGATGCCGCACTCGAATTTGGCGTGAACGGCCCATAATGTTCGAAATTCGGCGAACGATCGAACAGCCGATGTTCGAATCAAACATGGGTTTGACTCGAACTCGAAGCTCATCCCTAGCAGATAGCAGAGGAATGAGGCAACAGACAGAAATTACATGTAATGCTCTGGATTGATACAAGTACACACTATAGATGGATATGCTTTGTTCATATTTCATGTCTGAGGTTTGCAACCAGTTTAACTTTTCAAATTGATAGCTCATATCCTTATCTACATCATAAAATGTACTGTATGTGTTTCCTACTCTTTTATTTTATATGGTAAAATTGTGGAAGGACCTGTTACTTGAACTAACTAAACTTCTTTGCTATCAGTTCATTGGTTTCATTGAAGCTGTCCTATATCCTTTTTATTAATTATTTTCCTCTTTCAAATTCATTCTAGTCTCAAATTAAATTAAAATGTACCAAGGGATCAGCTGGAAAATTACATATAATTGTCTGCAGCTTAAAGATCTAGACTTATATCTCAACAAGGCTTAAACAATAGACTGAATCTTTATTTTTTACTAATATCAAACTGTTACTCTCTGCTTGCTGAAATTATAGTGAACCTATAATTTTATTAGTGAAAATCAAGAGGAAGCACAATAATAAAGCAGCTCAAAGTCCGCTCATGTACAAAAAAATACAGCATATACTGTATTTATATATATATAACCAGGCCAGGAGATGGGGCTGTATGTGATAGTGAGCTGCGGGAACACTCAACAATGCAAATGAAAGCTGTTACAGCGATGTTCCCTGCTCTCTGATGATCCGGCTGCCTGCTCTTCTCTCTTTTCACCTCGGCGATCATTGGGAGAATGGCTCCCATTCAACCCTGCCTGCCGGCGTTGCTCACCCCCGTACTCCCAGACAGCCCACGCTTGCCAGCCATCATGTTCCACTCGAAAAATGCGAGTAGGCGAGTGTAAAATTTTAGGGCTGAATATATATATATATATATATATATATATATATATATATATATAGTAAAACATTGGATTACGAGCATAATTCTTTCCAGAAGCATGCTTGTAACTCAAAGCAAATTTTCCCATAAGAAATGATGGAAACTCAAACAAAGTCCTTTAGTTTATGGTGTGATAGGCTGTGTAACCATAAAATGTCCATCCACAAATGGAAGTCTCCACAAGGGGATTAGCAGCAAAATACAGCAGGAGCTACAGAGTATAAAAGAGAAGAGAGGCGCCTCTAAGTGTAGCAATATGGTTACATTTAATGAAGGTAAAACATTTAGCAACTCACATGGTTGATGATTAAAAGAGGCACATCTAAGTATGCAGGCATCCGGGGTAAAGCTGCCCACATAGACCATACCCCGCACTGCCGGCTCTCACCACTGTCAGTCTGCAATCGTGACCGGGAAGACTACCCTGCAGTAGAACTATATGTAAGCATGACTTGAACCGCAGTATGGAATAGCTGACGTCGATGGTTGTGAGGAGGATAGTCTATGTGGACAGCTTAACCCCGGATGTAACCATATTTCTACACTTAGAGGCACCTCTCTTCTCTTTTATACACAGTTGTGATATGATGCTACTTGTATATCAAGACATCACTTGTATATCAAATCAACATTTATTTAAAAATTTTGCTTGTCTTGTAAAACGCTATCAAACCAAGTTACTCTCAAACCAAGGTTTTACTATATATACTGAAGCCCTGTACACACGATCGGTTTAACCGATGAAAACCGTCCGATGGATTGTTTTCATCAGACAAACCGATCGTGTATGGGACCCATCGGTCTTTTTTTTCCATCGGTTTTAAAAAATAGAACATGTTTTAAATTTTTCAGATGGATAAAAAACCGATCGAAAACTCCGATCGTCTATGGGCAAGTCCATCGGATAAAAAACCCACGCATGCTCAGAATCAAGTCGACGCATGCTCAGAAGCATTGAACTTCATTTTTCTCGGCTCATCGGAGTGTTTTACGTCACTGCGTTTGGAACGGTCGGTTTTTTGACTGATGGTGTGTAGGCAAGACTGATGGAAGTCAGCTTCATCGGTTTTCCGATGGAAAAATCCATCGGATTAGAATCCATAGGATATCCGATCGTGTGTACGAGACTTTACACTTATATCTGTATAACATAGCTTTTTTCTTTCTAATCTGCACTTTAATGTTTCTTCACAGGTTATTTAGTACAGGTATTATGGTTTTTTTTTGGGTTTTTTTTTAAGAGAATTATGCAGTATTTTATAAAACAGGTGTGAGGAGATAATATTGTCTGCTTGTTTGCCAAGGGACAACAGACAGGATCTGGAAGTCAAAAGAGTTAATGCATCTACAGCAGGTAACTGTGGGCCATGAGTGGAGATAAGCTTTTAGCTGTAGCTGTGTTCTTTTATATCTAATCCACAGATATTGCTGAGCTGTTTTGAGGTCTCTGTTCTATAATGATATGCTTTTTTAATTTTTTTAAATGGACTCCATGGGGGCTTCTTTTTGCCGAAGCTTAATTGAACAAGCTGACATTAGAAGCTGATTACCGTATTTATCGGCGTATAACACGCACTTTTTTCCCCTTAAAATCAGGGGAAAATCGTGGATGCGTGTTATACGCCGATACTCACCTATCCCCCGTCGAATCTCCGCTGACTGAGCGGAGCGCAGCGATCGAGTCACATAGCCGAGTGTACTCGGCTTTTCTCGGCTCCGCTCACAGTTACGCCCAGTCCCGCCATTGGACCTGTGTTATGTCCATCATAGGGCGGGACTCGGCGTGACTGTGAGCGGAGCCGAGAAGAGCAGACTAGAGCCGAGTACACTCGGCTATGTGTATCCCTGCGTTCTCGGCGGCGGCGTCGTCCCGCTCTGCCCAGTCTCTGCGGCGATCTCGGCGGCGCCATTTTTGAAATGCGGGCAAGGCTGTACTGGGCACTGAGGCAAGGCTGTGCTGGGCACTGAGGCAAGGCTGTGCTGGGCACTGAGGCAAGGCTGTACTGGGCACTGAGGCAAGGCTGTACTGGGCACTGAGGCAAGGCTGTGCTGGGCACTGAGGCAAGGCTGTGCTGGGCACTGAGGCAAGGCTGTACTGGGCACTGAGGCAAGGCTGTACTGGGCACTGAGGCAAGGCTGCACTGGGCACTGAGGCAAGGCTGCACTGGACACTGGGGAAAGGCTGCAATGGACACTGCTGGCAAGGCTGCACTGACAAGGCTGCAATGGACACTGCTGGCAAGACTGCACTGGACACTGGGGCAAGGCTGCAATGGACATTGCTGGCAAGGCTGCACTGACAAGGCTGCAATGGACACTGATAAGGCTGCATTCAAATGTAAGTTTAAATGTAAAAATGTTTTCCTTAAACTTCCCTCCTAAAAGTTTTTTTCCCTAAAATTCCCTCCTAAACTTGGGGTGCGTGTTATACGCCGGCGCATGTTATACGCCGATAAATACGGTAACTACCATGTAAAGCTGCACCTGAGCACCTGATTTTGCACTCCCTAGTTTTAGTAAATCAACACCCATATGTCACTTGGATTAGTTGATCTCATGGGAAATGGATAAAGCTGACACAAGATCACATGGTCTGTATTTACTGACTTCAGACACCCTCAACCTTTGCATCATATTTGTGAGACAAACCACTTGGATGATACATAATCATGGTGATGTTATTCTTCTTTGGTTACTTGGGTACCCTGGAGGTGGCGCTGGGCTCCGTTTTTCCCCTTCCTTTTCCCTTTCCTCAGTTTTATCCCCCTCCCCCAATCTCCGCGAACTCCCCCCCTTCACCAATAATTTTTTTGTTTGTTTCTTTTCATCTCTTTCTTTTCACTGCTGTTATCTGGTCACAATACTTTTTCTCTTTGTTAAGACAATCTATGTACACCCCAAACCTACAACATTGGCAATGTTTAATGGTTTATGAAGTATGATTATTGGCAACCTAGTTTTTCTTAACAGGTATGCTCTATTTTCCCAAATTTCTCAACTATGTTGCCTATACCACTAGAATGAACATTCTGAGGACTTTTGTCTTTGATAATATGGTGTCTTTACAGTGATGTTACAATATCAATCTAGCATTGCAGGAAGTGTGGTTTCCTTTTATTCGTGCTAAATATGTCTTATATTGTTTTGACATGTCTCTTTGAAACTTGCCTTCTGTTCAACTACTGTATACTTAATACACTGTGGTTTATATCCTTCTTTTCTCTTTGTAAAAAATCACATTAAAATGAGATTAAACATACTGTAATTATTATTCTCTTTACGAATCACCTTAAATATTTTTTTCTGATCCCATAACTGTTATTTTCACTAGTGACCTGGGTTTGGTTCGAGATGGGTTTGGCAAATATTACCAAATTTAGGTGCCAAATCAAGATCAAATAAAGTCAATGTGAGGTGAATTTTACAAAACAATAATGGTCATTTTTGAACCTAATAGATAGGGGACTTTTTAAAAAAAAAATAGTATGGGGGGGGGGGGGCTGTGCGCAGCCCTGGGGGCCATGTGCCAAAGAGAAAAGAAAAATTCTATCTAATGGTATGGATTTTAAGGGGGAAAACCCATGCAAAAATCAGGAAAATAAAAGTGTGAGGTCCCCCCAAAAAAGGCCAGAAAAGTGGGGAAGAGTGTGCAGCCCTTTGCCTGATAGTAACAAGTCATATGCCCTAAATGTAGAGGTGTATCCTATGTTGATGAGGACAAGGGCCTCTTCCGCACATGATTGCTCAAGATCTACATCGCTAGCTGCTAGTAGCTGATATGATTGAAGGTGATTGTACATTGCAGGAGTAATCACCTGGCCCAGTAATCACAAATTTACTAAGATGTATCAAATACAGTTTATGTTATTGTTTTCTGTTTTCTCTGTATATAATGAGACCTTTGCATACACATCATAAATACAGATATAGATAGTAGGAATGCACTGAAACAATTTTTTTAACACGAGTAATGCCGCGTACACACAATCGGTTCTTCTGATGAAAAAAGACCAATGGACTTTTTTTCATCGGACAAACCGATCGTGTGTGGGCCCCATCGGTCTTTTTTCCATCGGTATAAAAAATTAGAACATGTTTTACATTTTACCAATGGAAAAAAAAACAATAGCAAATTCCGATCACCTGTGGGGAACTCCATCTGAGAAAAAACCCATGCATGCTCAGAATCAAGTCGACGCATGCTCAGAAGCATTGAACTTCATTTTTCTCGGCTCATCGGAGTGTTTTACGTCACAGCGTTTGGGACGGTCGGCGTTTGGGATGAAGTCAGCTTCATCGGATTTCCGATGGAAAACTCCATCCGATTTTATTCCATCGGAAATCCGATCGTGTGTACAGGGCATAAGAGTATCGATACTTTTTTCAAGTACTCGCCGATACCAATTACTAATTACGTAGAAAGAGTTGCTAGATCGGTGGTTAGGGAGGTGGGGGGGTTGTTAGGGAGTTGTTTGAGGCTGGGGTGAGGGCAGGGTGAAAGGGTGGGAGTAAAGGGGTAAGTCAGGGCAGGGTAGTTGAGGGTGGGGTGAAATAGGGATTGTGAGTTGGGAGAGTTCGGATGGAAAAGTACGGGGGGGCAGAAGGTGTTAGGAGGACACAGTACAGGGGTTAGGATGGCACAGTTAGGGAGTTAGAAGGGCACAGTAAAAGGGCTTAGGAGGGCACAGTACAGGGGGTTGGGAGGGCATAGTATAGGGAGTTAGGAGGACACAGTAAGGGAGTTAGGAGGCCACAGTAGCACCTGGGACCGTTGGGCAGTGCCCAGGTTGGTGCATGCATTAAGAGGGTCCTACCCCAAAATAGGCAGCCAACCGAAGGGGAGGAGGAGGCATTCCGCTCCCAGGCTGACGTCACTTCTAGTGTCGGTTTTGGGTATTAGAGCATTTTTGCAAGTACCGACACCCGTGAAAATGCCTAGTATCGGCACCAGTATGAGTATTGGTGCAACACTAATAGATAGGTAAGGTTGAAAACTTCATCTAATCTGGTTATATGTTCATTTTACGTCATCTCTGTAGATTGGAAACAATACCCTGATAGGATGTAATCAGAGTAATCATTTATATCATTTCTTTCTTTAGCCTTAAACTGAAAGTGGATATGTTTGTATAATTATAAAGGGAAGGGCTGGAGAATACACCTGGCCCTTATATAGTAGGGATATATTCCTGTGGGCTAAATGTGCTATAGACAAACTGTGTCATGGTGAAAGGTGCTGTGCTGTTGTTTATTGTGCCACACCTTTTCGGATATATATGGGCTTCAAAGTCTATACACCTGTATTCAAAGTCTAGTGAAATTGAATCCTTTATGGAATGTTTTTTCAATGAACAACGAACACCAAAATAAATTAAACCTTCAACCATCCACTGATGAAGTAAATAAATCTTGAAGAAGTGAATAAACACCTTGTGCCCTCCACCATAAGTTAAATGGCCTCTTACCAGATGGTATTGATCCTTTTAAAAAAAAGATCAAACCAGCATGTTAATAACAAGCCTCCAGGCATCCAGCGGTATTCCAGAGTGAAATGCCCTCTGTTATAATTCAGGCCACACAGAGTATAAAACTGCTATACCATCCTTTATTAAAAATGATGACAGATACTTACAAAAGAAGAATAAAGCCAGCACGGAAAAAAAGGCCTCGCCACCATCCACTGCGCCCGGGACAGAGCTTAACAGGTAACATCATCATGCCCGCCAAGTGGATGCTGGCAAGGGCTTTTTTATGTGCTGGTTTTATTCTACCTGTGATCATTTTTAATAAAAAAGGAAGTACTTTATAAGCATCATACTGTGGATCTGTCCGTGCCTCTTAAGCTGTTAATAAACCTACATTTGAGCAGATGAGTATTTATTTAAACACACCCAGACTTTTTAAGGAATGACTAGCAAATAGTTAAAACTGTCTTAAAAGATCACTATCAGTTTACAAGCTTCCGGTCTGGAGGCACATGGCAGGATCCCCTACTGTGTCCCCCTATTGCAGATAGAAAGTCCTCCTATATGGATATTTTTTTTTACTATAGTGTCTATGGAGTTGGCAGCAAGTCTGTCAGGTAGTACTTAGAAAATATGCCTCATAACAAGACACTGGCATACCAGGCAAAGTCAGAATTCAGTATTGACTCAGGAAATTCCATTCTCAGAACTTAGAATCTGTTTACTCGGATTTGCATGTTTTTGTCAAATACCCTCTCCTTTTAGGTTAAGAAAGAATTTAAGCAATTAAACAAATACAGTATTTTGCCTAAGCAATTTACTCATAATTCTTATACTATTTATAAATGCTGAAATTAATAATATAATTATCCTGATAAAAATTAAGCTAGCAAATTACATTAGTTTATGTGTAATAATGAATTTGTATTTAGGACTTCATAGACAAGGTAAGAAACAGACAAAGTTTAAAATAGGTTTTCCTGTTCAGTGTTATTTTATTTTTTCCCCCTCCCTTCAGACATAAAAACGTTTAGAGGATGAAATCACCTTCTCTGAAGGTGGTTTCTGACAGATGTTTCAAAGGCAACCTTCTGAGCCCAAACAGCTGTAAAGATAATTGAGCCACCGGTTAACTTATTACCCCCTCAGCAAAACAAATCATAACAGCACAAAAGGGCTCTGCATAGAGGAATAGTATTAAAATAGAAGATATGAGGTGAAAGACCACACAGCTGATTGGATTAACCTTTATGGAATGTAAACTTTGACATCACCTTATAAAGTAAATGGCAGCCATAATGGGAAATGAAAAGATCCCCTGAAAATCAAAGAGATTCAAACAGAAGCATGGAAGAATTAATGAGTAGGAAAGAAACAAACACAGGCTGGCAAAATGCAGATTTTAACTGCTTGCCGACCAGCGCACGACAGTATACATCAGCAGAATGGTACAGACAGGCAGATGGGCGTACAGGTACGTCCCCTTTAAGAATCGGCATTGTGGGCGTGCGTGGACTCGATGTCCGCAGGGATACCCGCGATCGTCTCACGGAGAAGAAGAATGGGGAAATGCTAATGTAAACAAACATTTCCCCATTCTTCCTAGTGACAGGACACTGATCACAGCTTCCTGTGATTGGGAGCGGTGATCAGCGTTGTGTCACACATAGCCCGTCCCCCCTACAGTTAGAACACACCCCTAGGACACACTTAACCCCTTCAGCGCCCCCTACAGGTTAACCCCTTCACTGCCAGTGTCATTTTTACAGTAATCAGTGCATTTTTATAGCACTGATCGCTGTAAAAATGACATTGGTCCCAAAATGGTGTCAAAAGTGTCCAATGTGTCTGCCATAATGTCACAGTCATGATAAAAATCGCTGATTGCCGCCATTACTAGTAAAAAAAAAAATATTCATAAAAATGCCATAAAACTATTTTGTAGACGCTATAACTTTTGCGCAAACCAATCAATAAACGCTTATTGTGATTTTTTTACCAAAAATATGTAGAAGAATACGTATCGGCCTAAACTGAGGAAAAAATATGTTTTTTTATATATTTTTTGGGGATATTTATTATAGCAAAAAGTAAAAAATATTGCTTTTTTTTTTCAACATTGTCGCTCTATTTTTGTTTATAGCGCAAAAAATAAAAACCGCAGAGGTGATCAAATACCACCAAAAGAAATCTCTATTTGTGAGAAAAAAAGTACATCACTTTTGTTTGGGAGCCACGTCGTACGACCGCGCATTTGTCCATTAAAGCGACGCGGTGCCGAATCGCAAAAAGTGCTCTGGTCTTTGGCCAGCCAAATAGTCCGGGGCTTAAGTGGTTAAATAAAAAGCTACTCACAACTCAACATACGTGTAAGCACATATGCACAGATAAAATGAAGCTGTTCTCATGTTAGCAAGGCTATTTTTATTATTTTTATTATTGCAAACACTCTGAAATTGCATTAACCCTTGTGGTTATGGATTCAAGAATGCAGATCACAGTTAGCTCTTGAGATTATGGTAAAGAAAACAAAAAGATTGTAAGCAGCCAGCTTGGAAGAGGAGGAAGTGGTGGCTAGCGAAGGAGGTTCTGTGAGTGGAGTGGCCTCGTACTTGACACTTCACTAAGTAGGTGGAGATTCCATCTTGGTGTCCACTGACGGGCAGAATCCTACTAGGGTCTAAGCCTAGAACCACGTCTCAGCAAGGCCTTGCATAACTAAGTGTGATGGCTTTCCTCTGTGTCTGGCTGAACGAGGATAATGGTACCAGGTACTGTGTCATGAAAAAGTGGTGGAGATAAGTCAGTGTTCTGCACTACTATCTCAAAATTTGTAGTCTAGTGCCTGGACAGGTAGGAGCAAACTAATGTCACCAGCTGAAGAGAAGACATGGTCCTTTTGTGTGTGTGGGCCTCTGGCCTGAGAATGTCGCTAACACACAAAGTTAGTGTAAAACTATGAAGTCATTAATGGTGTGTAGTTTCCTGAGTTGCCACTAGGGGGGCAACTTGCTAACAAGATTTTGATCTTATCTTTGTTTGAACATGAACTCTTATAGACAACTCTAAAAGAGCTACATGAATGATTGCGACTAAACTATAAGAAAAATTAAGTATTGGGCAGTCATTTTATACTATGTGTAATGACTGTGCTATCTGTTCCTGATCCATTAATAATGACTGAAATTTCTCTTATACTAACAGCACACTAACTAACAGGAAAAAAAAGTAGTTGCTAAGAAGATTACCAGTCGCCTGTTCTACCCTTGATAAATCATAGTAACTATAGCAGATCTGCACTTTAAGTGGCCCATGCCATGCCTCTTGCTATTCCATCTAGTGGTATCTGTGTCTAGAGGCTGTTATAAACTCTTTATTGCACCCTCTCTTCTTTCACAGCTCTCTGGAAATCCCAAGGTAGCAGCCTACTTTCAGAAACCAGATCTGAAAAGCATTTATACAGTAAGTTTGCTTGGATGTAAAGACAACAAATAGGGTAAAATACCAATCCCAGTATTTACTTTCTATACCATGGTTTCTCATCTCCAGTCCTCAAGGCGCCCCAACAGGTCATGTTTTCAGGCTTTCCATTATTTTGCACAGGTGATTTGATCAGTTTCACTGCCCTAGTAATTACCACAGCTGTTTCATCTGAGGGAAATCCTGAAAACATGACCTGTTGGGGCGCCTTGAGGACTAGAGTTGAGAAACACTGTTCTATACACAAGTATTGCAGTTAAGTTAAGTCAATTTTTACAGAGTTCTCACAGCTGCTATCCAGGGATTGCTAGGAAACTGCAATATAAGAAAAAGAGCAATACATTGTTTACAACAGCACAAATACTATTAGATTGGATAGCAAGATGAATGTCATGGGTCGCTATAATACATACATTTTTAAAATGAATTACATTTTGTTTTGTCAACACAAATGTACAATTGAATTTAAGGTAAAACTTGGATACCCCCTTATTTTCATTGGAACAGAAGGTGATGAGAAACCTTTCAATGGATCACCCAGAATGGAGTTCCACTGATAGCTGTCTAGGAGGAAATTTTCCCCTCAGAAAGACTGTTGTGTCTCTGTAACAAGAAGCAAAGTAACATTTCCCTAATGGTACAGGGACTACAGAAATAATTAGAAGGGGTTCTTACAATTACCTACTCTAAAACTTAAAAACATGCTTCTATTGCTGTCTGTGACCCTATTGATGAAAATCTCCTCACTTGACCCAGTGATATGACAGGAGATGAAAGTAAACCTTTCATAAATAATCATAAAAGTGGCCCTAACTTCACCAGAAAAAGTTCCAAATCTATGAATATACTGTAACACTAAATTCATTGGTACATGCCTGGTTAATTTACAGATGGGATTCCATTTTACCTGTGTGAAATATTCAATGCTAATAGCTCAGCATAGTATCTGACAAATGGAAAATAATATGACCCATACCCATGTCTGCAGCTAAGAAGTAATCAGTAGCTTAATTAATTATGGGAGCAAGTAATGGTGGTGCAGAATGTGATTTGCTACATACAAACATTACAGCCATATGAATTTCTTGATATTTACTGAACAAAGCTATCTCCTGGAAGCAGCCTACAGCAGGTTAATTTGTGAAATTGGGAGAATATAGTAAAATAACTGTTTAGACAGCAGCATAAAAGTTCCTGGTGCAGAGAAATCCATTAACCTTGATGTTCCATGTGCTTGAATGCTTAGCTATACACAAAATATGAGTATGGAGCTTGTGTTGCAATAACATTAAAACATAGTATACTTCAATTGTATAGCTGCAATGAGATAATATTTTAAAAAAAGATATACTGTATATAATATTATGTGTATTTCTTATTATTATGATTAATCATTGGTAACATGTATAATCAAGTGCCAACAGTTTACATAGTGCTTTACAACATAAAGGCAGACAGTAATATTACAATACAGTTTAATACATTAGGAATCAGAGAGCCCTGCTTTTTAGAGCTTACAATCTAAGAGGGAGGATCAAAAGATACCAAAGATAATAGCTGTGGAGGATGGGTTGATGGAGAAAATAAATGTACAGTTGTTCGGTGGGGGCCAGATAGGCCTCTCTGAAGATATGAGTTTTCAGGGATAGTCTGAAAGTGGACAGAGTAGGATAGAGTCAGACACATTGGGGTAGGGAGTTACAGAGGATGGGAGAGGCTCTGGAGAAGTCCTGGAGGCAAGCGTGGGATAAGGTGAGAACAGAGCTAGAGAGCAGGAGGTCTTGGGAGGAACGAAGCAAGCGATTTGGTTGGTATTTTGAGACTAGGTTAGTGATGTAGCTGGGGGCAGAGTTGTGGATGGTTTTGTAAGTTTTTGTTAGTATTTTGAATTTAATTTGTTGGGTAAGCAGAAGCCAGTGGAGGAATTGACAGAGAAGGGTAGCAGACACTTATTATGGCTTCCTGCACCTCTGCTTTATATATTCATGTGATATTTCCTTCTTCTTCTATATAGTTTCATTGTGTTATTTTGAACTTTGGACAGAACAAGCTTTTCTTTCATACTGATGTCATACAAAATTAAAATAAAAACATGACTTTTTTAACGTGTATATAAATCAATTTTTCTTCATTTTAAATTAGGCAGGAAATATTAAAAACCTGTCAGGCTTTTTTTAAAAGGTCTGCTTACACTTCATGTTTATAATGTGTTAAGGTGCAGTTTGAAATGTTTTGTTAGCATTGTTTGTTTGTGTTTCATACACACATACCTACACTAATATTAACAAAAGTATTGGGACACCTGCCTTTACACGCACATGAACTTTAATGGCATCCCAGTCTTAGTCCGTAGGGTTCAGTATTGAGTTGGCCCACCATTTGCAGCTTTAACAGCTTCCACTCTTCTGGGAAGGCTGTCCACAAGGTTTAGGAGTGTGTCTATGGGAATGTATGACCATTCTTCCAGAAGCGCATTTGTGAGGTCAGGCACTGATGTGGACAGAAGGCCTGGCTCGCAGTCTTTGCTCTAATTCACCCCAAAGGTGTACTTTTGGGTTTAGGTCAGGATTCTGTGCAGGTCAATCAAGTTCCTCCACCCCAAACTCGCTCATTCATGTCTTTATGGACCTTGTTTTGTGCACTGGTCCAAATCATTTGGTGCAGAGGGGATTATGGTGGGGGGTGGTTTTTCAGGGGTTGGGCTTGGTCCCTTATTTCCATTGAAGGGAACTCTTGAGGCGTCAGCATACCAAGACATTTTGGACAGTTTCATGGCCCAAACTTTGTCAGAACAGTTTGGGGATGGCCCCTTCCTGTTCCAACATGACTGTGCACCAGTGCACAAAGCAAGGTCCATAAAGACATGGATGAGCGAGTTTGGGGTGGAGGAACTTGACTGGCCTCAACCCAATAGAACACCTTTGGGATTAATTAGAGCGGAGACTGCGAGCCAGGCCTTCTCGTGCTAATCAGTGCCTGACCTGACAAATGCGCTTCTGGAAGAATGGTAAAAAATTCCCATAGACACACTCCTAAACCTTGTGGACAGCCTTCCCAGATGAGTGGAAGCTGTTATAGCTGCAAAGGGTGGGCCAACTCAATATTGAACCCTACGGACTAAGACAGGGATGCCATTAAAGTTCATGTGTGTGTAAAGCAGGGGCCTCAAACTGGTGGCCCTCCAGCTGTTGCAGAACTAGTCCCATCATGCCTCTGCCTGTGGGAGTCATGCTTGTAACTGTCAGCCTTGCAATCCCTCATGGGACTTGTAGTTTCACAACAGCTGGAGGGCCTCCAGTTTGAGACCCCTGGTGTAAAGGCTCGCATCTCCATACTTTTAGTAATATAGTGTATGTTCAGCTGTGTGCATTAAGATTCTTATAAAGTGTACCTTGTTACAAAGTCACTATGTTGCTAAAATAAACCTGGCAAGAAAAAATGGTTCACTGAAAATAAGTTAGTAATAAAGAGAAATCGCCAAATTAACTCTTTTAGGATCCAACACTTTCAGCAGTGTTATATTTTATTGATCCCCCTACTGTGCTTAATGGTTCCCTCTGCCAATCCCTACAGAACACAGGAGTTATGTAGTTGACAGTGGATCCAACTACTGAGCATAGAGGGGGGCAGAAAATTTACACTTCTGGAAATGTCAGATTCTTTGTACTGCTGTTTCTCTTCATTATATTGAAGGCACAGGCATTAGAAGATGTGAATAATTATTGTCTTCTTTTTTTTTTTTTGCAAACTCAATTACCGTACTCCTTTAAAATGTTTCTCGTGTTTTCCTTTTTTCTGTGTCTTTCTTCTGCATCCCATCACCTCTCCAAGTCTTCAAATGCCATCAAACTCATCATAAAGGTAAAAAAAAACTTGATCCATAATATATTACTCCTACTCCTTGATTTTCCCTGAATTCTCACATAACTAAACTGTAAATCTACAACTCAACCAATGTTACCAATTCCTCTTTATATTCTCCATCAATTCCTTCCACTTTCAATACTGTAAGCACTTTAGGTTGTAATGCTGTTGTATTTCCTCCCTTTGTCAGTGCTACATAAGATCACTTGCATGGTATTTCAATCAATAATAATAACAGAGGACACAAATAAATGCTTCTTGGAACATGACCTACATTTAAAACATAAGTTGTAAAACTTGTGGTTGTTTTTCCCAGCTCACACAAAAAAAAGATAATAAGGGAATTTGGACAGTGCCTTCTTCTTTTACATTAATGATTTATCTGTTTCAAGTGTTCGTACCGAATACAGTGCTTCTGAAAAAGTATGTGCCTTGCATATTTTACAAGGTAGCTGAGCTTCTATAGATTTAAAAAAATTATATTACTTGTAAATTTAGAGAAGTATTTTAATAGATGAGCCACCCAATCTTTATTTAATATTTAGTTAGATGCTGGCTCTTACTGGCAAACCATTGGCAGTTTATTTTATTTCTTTCAATGGTACAAGCTCTGGGCTTGAATTTAAAGGTATGCAAACCTGTTGCATTCATTTATTGTATAATAAAATATTTAGTGGTGCGTAAGATCATGTAAAATGGTAATAAACCCAAAACCAAGAATGTAATATATTGCAGCTTACCATTTTTTAAATTTAGTGTCTGCGTTTGTTTTATTTTTTAGGCTTTTTTTCCTGTTTTCGCCTTGTGATCTGCCCAGTAACACGCCTCCTGTACTAGAGTACTCCTACTGGATGAAGGAGCACTGGGGCACCTTTGGACTGAAGCATTTTCAGTCTGGGGGGAGAGAAATGCCATCCTTTCAGAAAGTTACCCCGACGAAATGCACCAGAAAGTGACATGTATGCCCTGTACACACGATTGTTTTTTCAGATGAAAAAAGTCTGATGGCCATCCATCGGTGTAAAAAATAGAACATGTTTTAAATTTTTCAGATGGAAAAAAAACCGATAGGAAATTACGATAGTCTGTGCGGAACTCCAACGGAGAAAAGACACACGCATGCTCAGAGTCAAGTCGACGCATGCTCAGAAGCATTGAACTTTATTTTTCTCGGCTCTTCGGAGTGTTTTACGTCACGGCGTTTGGGACGGTCGGCGTTTGGGATGAAGTCAGCTTCATCGGATTTCTGATGGAAAAATCCATCGGATTTTATTCCATCGGAAATTCGATCGTGTGTACAGGGCATAAGAGTACCGATACTTTTTTCAAGTACTCGCCGATACCAATTACTAATCACGTAGAAAGAGTTGCTAGATCGGTGGTTAGGGAGGTGGGGGGTTTGTTAGGGAGTTGTTTGAGGCTGGGGTGAGGTCAGGGTGAAAGGGGGGGAGTAAAGGGGTAAGTCAGGGCAGGGTAGTTGAGGGTGGGGTGAAATAGGGATTGTGAGTTGGGAGAGTTCGGAGTGTTTTACGTCACCGCGTTTTGGACGGTCGGAATTTTGTCTGATGGTGTGTATGCAAGACTGATGGAAGTCAGCTTCACCGAAATTCAGACGGAAAATTCCATCGGATTTTTTTCCATCGGAAATCCGATCATGTGTACAGGGCATAAGACACTTAAACCGGAACCAGAAATGCCTATTCTGTATTTTGGTTACTGGAATATTGTCCATGTGTGCATTTTTAACCTTAAAGGGGTTGTAAAGATTTGTTTTTTGTTTTTTTAAAGTAACAAACATTTTATACTTACCTCCTCTGTGCAAGGGTTTTGCACAGAGTGGCCCTGATCCTCCTCTTCTGGGGTCCCTCAGCGGAGCTCCTGGCTCCTCCTCTTCTCGAGTGCCCCCACGGAGAGCCGAATTCCATGGGGGCACTCGTGTGGGCATGCTCCCGAGTCCTGCTGCTGCATTTATTGATACAGACAGCAGGACTCCGCCCCGCCCCCCGTGTCACTGGATTTGATTGAGAGCAGCAGGAAACAATAGCTCCTGTTGCTATCAATCTATCCAATGAAGACCCGATACAGCGGCTGGAGCTGCTGTGCTCGTCCCCGTCGCTGGTAAGATTGGGTTCAGGTAAGTAAAAGGGCGGCACTGGGGCGCTGCTGCATTTCAGAAGGTTTTTCACAGTAATGAATAGAATGCATTAAGGTGAAAAACCTTAAGGGTTTACAACCCCTTTAAATGAATGTGATTTGCATGGGATTTTATGCACTATTGGCTTCTCCTTTCTTTTTTACATGCCCTGCTTGTTGTTACTTTTGGGGAACTGAGCTTTGTACTGTCATAAGGAGCCAGTCCATAGGAATTGAAGTCTTAAGCGATATCACCCAACCCTGTACTATAAGGCCCCTTTCACACTAGCGGACCGTATGTCCGCTTTTTCATCCATCCGTTTACGGATGAAAAAGGGACATACTTTGGTCCCTAGGAGATCGTGGGTGTCAGCGGATGAACATCCGCTGACACCCAATCTCCTCCGTGTCCGCAATCCCCCGACTCTGCAGATGGAGGAAAAACCTATTTTTCTATACGTCTGCAGAGCGGATCGGATGAACGTGGACAGACGGTCCGTGTTCATCCGATCCCCCCATAGGGGAGAGCGGAGATCTGACAGGGCAGTCCCTGCACAGTGTGCGGGGACCGCCCTGTCATCCGCCGGCTCAGCGGGGATCAACGGATCGATCCCCACTGAGCAAGCGGAGGAAAGGGGCATAAGGGATGTTGAGGTAAGGTGTGTAGTACAATGGGGAAGGTGAACTTTAGCAGTTTGAAGTGGATCACTGTTTGGCACTAATATGAACACAGGTTAATGTGTGCACATTTTAGGGGTTTTTCATTTATATTTTTTTTATGTAATGAACAATTATATACAGTATATTTTTGGGAGACATTATTAAAAGGAGGATTTGGAACTTGTTGAATTATTTTGCATTGAGAAATGTTATAAAGTCTGTCCTTTTGGTGAACATTTAGGCTGAGGAGTAGGGATGAGCTTCGTGTTCGAGTTGAACATACGTTCGACTCGAACATCGGCTGTTCGATCGTTCGACGAAGATCGAACGATTTGGGCCGTTCGCGCCAAATTCGAGTGACGCGAACGGCCCACAATGCACTACGCCATCGCAGTGTCATCCAGGCGCTGTGATTGGCCAAGCATGCACTGTGACCCCGCATGCTTGGCCAATCACAGCGCCGGCAGCGAGGAGAGCAATGATTGGCCACAGGCAGGATGCCTGTGGCCAATTATTGCTGAGGGTGTTTAGTACACGCCCCACACTATAAAAGGCCGCCAGCACGGCGGCCTAGTGTAGTGTGTTCCGGAGCAGGGAAAGAGCAGCATAGGCAGGGACAGTGACATTTATTTCTTTCTTGCTTAACCTGGATTCCTTTAGTTTAGGGAAAGAGAAGGATAGGTAGGGAGAGTGTCAGTGTGTTTTGTGCTTGTGCTATAGTCTGCTTTAAAAAAACATTTTTTCTAGGGACAGAAAACTCTAGGTAGGGAGAGTGTCAGTTTCTTTCACTGTGCAAGTCCTTGTTTCTAGGGACAGGGAAGGACAGTGAGTGAATTCTTCTTGTGCTATAGTGTGCTTTAAAAAAACATTTTTTCTAGGGACAGAAAACTCTAGGTAGGGAGAGTGTCAGTTTCTTTCACTGTGCAAGTCCTTGTTTCTAGGGACAGGGAAGGACAGTGAGTGAATTCTCCTTGTGCTATAGTGTGCTTAAAAAAAACATTTTTTCTAGGGACAGAAAACTCTAGGTAGGGAGAGTGTCAGTTTCTTTCACTGTGCAAGTCCTTGTTTCTAGGGACAGGGAAGGACAGTGAGTGAATTCTCCTTGTGCTATAGTGTGCTTAAAAAAAACATTTTTTCTAGGGACAGAAAACTCTAGGTAGGGAGAGTGTCAGTTTCTTTCACTGTGCAAGTCCTTGTTTCTAGGGACAGGGAAGGACAGTGAGTGAATTCTCCTTGTGCTATAGTGTGCTTAAAAAAAACATTTTTTCTAGGGACAGAAAACTCTAGGTAGGGAGAGTGTCAGTTTCTTTCACTGTGCAAGTCCTTGTTTCTAGGGACAGGGAAGGACAGTGAGTGAATTCTCCTTGTGCTATAGTGTGCTTAAAAAAAACATTTTTTCTAGGGACAGAAAACTCTAGGTAGGGAGAGTGTCAGTTTATTTCACTGTGCAAGTCCTTGTTTCTAGGGACAGGGAAGGACAGTGAGTGAATTCTCCTTGTGCTATAGTGTGCTTAAAAAAAACATTTTTTCTAGGGACAGAAAACTCTAGGTAGGGAGAGTGTCAGTTTCTTTCACTGTGCAAGTCCTTGTTTCTAGGGACAGGGAAGGACAGTGAGTGAATTCTCCTTGTGCTATAGTGTGCTTAAAAAAAACATTTTTTCTAGGGACAGAAAACTCTAGGTAGGGAGAGTGTCAGTTTCTTTCACTGTGCAAGTCCTTGTTTCTAGGGACAGGGAAGGACAGTGAGTGAATTCTCCTTGTGCTATAGTGTGCTTAAAAAAAACATTTTTTCTAGGGACAGAAAACTCTAGGTAGGGAGAGTGTCAGTTTCTTTCACTGTGCAAGTCCTTGTTTCTAGGGACAGGGAAGGACAGTGAGTGAATTCTCCTTGTGCTATAGTGTGCTTTAAAAAAACATTTTTTCTAGGGACAGAAAACTCTAGGTAGGGAGAGTGTCAGTTTCTTTCACTGTGCAAGTCCTTGTTTCTAGGGACAGGGAAGGACAGTGAGTGAATTCTCCTTGTGCTATAGTGTGCTTAAAAAAATCATTTTTTCTAGGGACAGAAAACTCTAGGTAGGGAGAGTGTCAGTTTCTTTCACTGTGCAAGTCCTTGTTTCTAGGGACAGGGAAGGACAGTGAGTGAATTCTCCTTGTGCTATAGTGTGCTTAAAAAAAACATTTTTTCTAGGGACAGAAAACTCTAGGTAGGGAGAGTGTCAGTTTCTTTCACTGTGCAAGTCCTTGTTTCTAGGGACAGGGAAGGACAGTGAGTGAATTCTCCTTGTGCTATAGTGTGCTTAAAAAAAACATTTTTTCTAGGGACAGAAAACTCTAGGTAGGGAGAGTGTCAGTTTCTTTCACTGTGCAAGTCCTTGTTTCTAGGGACAGGGAAGGACAGTGAGTGAATTCTCCTTGTGCTATAGTGTGCTTTAAAAAAACATTTTTTCTAGGGACAGAAAACTCTAGGTAGGGAGAGTGTCAGTTTCTTTCACTGTGCAAGTCCTTGTTTCTAGGGACAGGGAAGGACAGTGAGTGAATTCTCCTTGTGCTATAGTGTGCTTAAAAAAAACATTTTTTCTAGGGACAGAAAACTCTAGGTAGGGAGAGTGTCAGTTTATTTCACTGTGCAAGTCCTTGTTTCTAGGGACAGGGAAGGACAGTGAGTGAATTCTCCTTGTGCTATAGTGTGCTTAAAAAAAACATTTTTTCTAGGGACAGAAAACTCTAGGTAGGGAGAGTGTCAGTTTCTTTCACTGTGCAAGTCCTTGTTTCTAGGGACAGGGAAGGACAGTGAGTGAATTCTCCTTGTGCTATAGTGTGCTTAAAAAAAACATTTTTTCTAGGGACAGAAAACTCTAGGTAGGGAGAGTGTCAGTTTCTTTCACTGTGCAAGTCCTTGTTTCTAGGGACAGGGAAGGACAGTGAGTGAATTCTCCTTGTGCTATAGTGTGCTTAAAAAAACATTTTTTCTAGGGACAGAAAACTCTAGGTAGGGAGAGTGTCAGTTTATTTCACTGTGCAAGTCCTTGTTTCTAGGGACAGGGAAGGACAGTGAGTGAATTCTCCTTGTGCTATAGTGTGCTTAAAAAAAACATTTTTTCTAGGGACAGAAAACTCTAGGTAGGGAGAGTGTCAGTTTCTTTCACTGTGCAAGTCCTTGTTTCTAGGGACAGGGAAGGACAGTGAGTGAATTCTCCTTGTGCTATAGTGTGCTTAAAAAAAACATTTTTTCTAGGGACAGAAAACTCTAGGTAGGGAGAGTGTCAGTTTCTTTCACTGTGCAAGTCCTTGTTTCTAGGGACAGGGAAGGACAGTGAGTGAATTCTCCTTGTGCTATAGTGTGCTTTAAAAAAACATTTTTTCTAGGGACAGAAAACTCTAGGTAGGGAGAGTGTCAGTTTCTTTCACTGTGCAAGTCCTTGTTTCTAGGGACAGGGAAGGACAGTGAGTGAATTCTCCTTGTGCTATAGTGTGCTTAAAAAAATCATTTTTTCTAGGGACAGAAAACTCTAGGTAGGGAGAGTGTCAGTTTCTTTCACTGTGCAAGTCCTTGTTTCTAGGGACAGGGAAGGACAGTGAGTGAATTCTCCTTGTGCTATAGTGTGCTTAAAAAAAACATTTTTTCTAGGGACAGAAAACTCTAGGTAGGGAGAGTGTCAGTTTCTTTCACTGTGCAAGTCCTTGTTTCTAGGGACAGGGAAGGACAGTGAGTGAATTCTCCTTGTGCTATAGTGTGCTTAAAAAAAACATTTTTTCTAGGGACAGAAAACTCTAGGTAGGGAGAGTGTCAGTTTCTTTCACTGTGCAAGTCCTTGTTTCTAGGGACAGGGAAGGACAGTGAGTGAATTCTCCTTGTGCTATAGTGTGCTTTAAAAAAACATTTTTTCTAGGGACAGAAAACTCTAGGTAGGGAGAGTGTCAGTTTCTTTCACTGTGCAAGTCCTTGTTTCTAGGGACAGGGAAGGACAGTGAGTGAATTCTCCTTGTGCTATAGTGTGCTTAAAAAAAACATTTTTTCTAGGGACAGAAAACTCTAGGTAGGGAGAGTGTCAGTTTCTTTCACTGTGCAAGTCCTTGTTTCTAGGGACAGGGAAGGACAGTGAGTGAATTCTCCTTGTGCTATAGTGTGCTTAAAAAAAACATTTTTTCTAGGGACAGAAAACTCTAGGTAGGGAGAGTGTCAGTTTCTTTCACTGTGCAAGTCCTTGTTTCTAGGGACAGGGAAGGACAGTGAGTGAATTCTCCTTGTGCTATAGTGTGCTTAAAAAAACATTTTTTCTAGGGACAGAAAACTCTAGGTAGGGAGAGTGTCAGTTTCTTTCACTGTGCAAGTCCTTGTTTCTAGGGACAGGGAAGGACAGTGAGTGAATTCTCCTTGTGCTATAGTGTGCTTAAAAAAAACATTTTTTCTAGGGACAGAAAACTCTAGGTAGGGAGAGTGTCAGTTTCTTTCACTGTGCAAGTCCTTGTTTCTAGGGACAGGGAAGGACAGTGAGTGAATTCTCCTTGTGCTATAGTGTGCTTAAAAAAAACATTTTTTCTAGGGACAGAAAACTCTAGGTAGGGAGAGTGTCAGTTTCTTTCACTGTGCAAGTCCTTGTTTCTAGGGACAGGGAAGGACAGTGAGTGAATTCTCCTTGTGCTATAGTGTGCTTTAAAAAAACATTTTTTCTAGGGACAGAAAACTCTAGGTAGGGAGAGTGTCAGTTTCTTTCACTGTGCAAGTCCTTGTTTCTAGGGACAGGGAAGGACAGTGAGTGAATTCTCCTTGTGCTATAGTGTGCTTAAAAAAAACATTTTTTCTAGGGACAGAAAACTCTAGGTAGGGAGAGTGTCAGTTTATTTCACTGTGCAAGTCCTTGTTTCTAGGGACAGGGAAGGACAGTGAGTGAATTCTCCTTGTGCTATAGTGTGCTTAAAAAAAACATTTTTTCTAGGGACAGAAAACTCTAGGTAGGGAGAGTGTCAGTTTCTTTCACTGTGCAAGTCCTTGTTTCTAGGGACAGGGAAGGACAGTGAGTGAATTCTCCTTGTGCTATAGTGTGCTTAAAAAAAACATTTTTTCTAGGGACAGAAAACTCTAGGTAGGGAGAGTGTCAGTTTCTTTCACTGTGCAAGTCCTTGTTTCTAGGGACAGGGAAGGACAGTGAGTGAATTCTCCTTGTGCTATAGTGTGCTTAAAAAAAACATTTTTTCTAGGGACAGAAAACTCTAGGTAGGGAGAGTGTCAGTTTCTTTCACTGTGCAAGTCCTTGTTTCTAGGGACAGGGAAGGACAGTGAGTGAATTCTCCTTGTGCTATAGTGTGCTTAAAAAAAACATTTTTTCTAGGGACAGAAAACTCTAGGTAGGGAGAGTGTCAGTTTCTTTCACTGTGCAAGTCCTTGTTTCTAGGGACAGGGAAGGACAGTGAGTGAATTCTCCTTGTGCTATAGTGTGCTTAAAAAAAACATTTTTTCTAGGGACAGAAAACTCTAGGTAGGGAGAGTGTCAGTTTCTTTCACTGTGCAAGTCCTTGTTTCTAGGGACAGGGAAGGACAGTGAGTGAATTCTCCTTGTGCTATAGTGTGCTTTAAAAAAACATTTTTTCTAGGGACAGAAAACTCTAGGTAGGGAGAGTGTCAGTTTCTTTCACTGTGCAAGTCCTTGTTTCTAGGGACAGGGAAGGACAGTGAGTGAATTCTCCTTGTGCTATAGTGTGCTTAAAAAAAACATTTTTTCTAGGGACAGAAAACTCTAGGTAGGGAGAGTGTCAGTTTCTTTCACTGTGCAAGTCCTTGTTTCTAGGGACAGGGAAGGACAGTGAGTGAATTCTCCTTGTGCTATAGTGTGCTTAAAAAAAACATTTTTTCTAGGGACAGAAAACTCTAGGTAGGGAGAGTGTCAGTTTCTTTCACTGTGCAAGTCCTTGTTTCTAGGGACAGGGAAGGACAGTGAGTGAATTCTCCTTGTGCTATAGTGTGCTTAAAAAAAACATTTTTTCTAGGGACAGAAAACTCTAGGTAGGGAGAGTGTCAGTTTCTTTCACTGTGCAAGTCCTTGTTTCTAGGGACAGGGAAGGACAGTGAGTGAATTCTCCTTGTGCTATAGTGTGCTTTAAAAAAACATTTTTTCTAGGGACAGAAAACTCTAGGTAGGGAGAGTGTCAGTTTCTTTCACTGTGCAAGTCCTTGTTTCTAGGGACAGGGAAGGACAGTGAGTGAATTCTCCTTGTGCTATAGTGTGCTTAAAAAAAACATTTTTTCTAGGGACAGAAAACTCTAGGTAGGGAGAGTGTCAGTTTCTTTCACTGTGCAAGTCCTTGTTTCTAGGGACAGGGAAGGACAGTGAGTGAATTCTCCTTGTGCTATAGTGTGCTTAAAAAAAACATTTTTTCTAGGGACAGAAAACTCTAGGTAGGGAGAGTGTCAGTTTCTTTCACTGTGCAAGTCCTTGTTTCTAGGGACAGGGAAGGACAGTGAGTGAATTCTCCTTGTGCTATAGTGTGCTTAAAAAACATTTTTTCTAGGGACAGAAAACTCTAGGTAGGGAGAGTGTCAGTTTCTTTCACTGTGCAAGTCCTTGTTTCTAGGGACAGGGAAGGACAGTGAGTGAATTCTCCTTGTGCTATAGTGTGCTTAAAAAAACATTTTTTCTAGGGACAGAAAACTCTAGGTAGGGAGAGTGTCAGTTTCTTTCACTGTGCAAGTCCTTGTTTCTAGGGACAGGGAAGGACAGTGAGTGAATTCTCCTTGTGCTATAGTGTGCTTAAAAAAAAACATTTTTTCTAGGGACAGAAAACTCTAGGTAGGGAGAGTGTCAGTTTCTTTCACTGTGCAAGTCCTTGTTTCTAGGGACAGGGAAGGACAGTGAGTGAATTCTCCTTGTGCTATAGTGTGCTTAAAAAAAACATTTTTTCTAGGGACATAAAACTCTAGGTAGGGAGAGTGTCAGTTTCTTTCACTGTGCAAGTCCTTGTTTCTAGGGACAGGGAAGGACAGTGAGTGAATTCTCCTTGTGCTATAGTGTGCTTAAAAAAAACATTTTTTTCTAGGGACAGAAAACTCTAGGTAGGGAGAGTGTCAGTTTCTTTCACTGTGCAAGTCCTTGTTTCTAGGGACAGGGAAGGACAGTGAGTGAATTCTCCTTGTGCTATAGTGTGCTTAAAAAAAACATTTTTTCTAGGGACAGAAAACTCTAGGTAGGGAGAGTGTCAGTTTCTTTCACTGTGCAAGTCCTTGTTTCTAGGGACAGGGAAGGACAGTGAGTGAATTCTCCTTGTGCTATAGTGTGCTTAAAAAAAACATTTTTTCTAGGGACAGAAAACTCTAGGTAGGGAGAGTGTCAGTTTCTTTCACTGTGCAAGTCCTTGTTTCTAGGGACAGGGAAGGACAGTGAGTGAATTCTCCTTGTGCTATAGTGTGCTTAAAAAAACATTTTTTCTAGGGACAGAAAACTCTAGGTAGGGAGAGTGTCAGTTTCTTTCACTGTGCAAGTCCTTGTTTCTAGGGACAGGGAAGGACAGTGAGTGAGTTCTCCTTGTGCTATAGTGTGCTTAAAAAAAACATTTTTTCTAGGGACAGAAAACTCTAGGTAGGGAGAGTGTCAGTTTCTTTCACTGTGCAAGTCCTTGTTTCTAGGGACAGGGAAGGACAGTGAGTGAATTCTCCTTGTGCTATAGTGTGCTTAAAAAAACATTTTTTCTAGGGACAGAAAACTCTAGGTAGGGAGAGTGTCAGTTTCTTTCACTGTGCAAGTCCTTGTTTCTAGGGACAGGGAAGGACAGTGAGTGAATTCTCCTTGTGCTATAGTGTGCTTAAAAAAAACATTTTTTCTAGGGACAGAAAACTCTAGGTAGGGAGAGTGTCAGTTTCTTTCACTGTGCAAGTCCTTGTTTCTAGGGACAGGGAAGGACAGTGAGTGAATTCTCCTTGTGCTATAGTGTGCTTAAAAAAAACATTTTTTCTAGGGACAGAAAACTCTAGGTAGGGAGAGTGTCAGTTTCTTTCACTGTGCAAGTCCTTGTTTCTAGGGACAGGGAAGGACAGTGAGTGAATTCTCCTTGTGCTATAGTGTGCTTAAAAAAAACATTTTTTCTAGGGACAGAAAACTCTAGGTAGGGAGAGTGTCAGTTTCTTTCACTGTGCAAGTCCTTGTTTCTAGGGACAGGGAAGGACAGTGAGTGAATTCTCCTTGTGCTATAGTGTGCTTAAAAAAAACATTTTTTCTAGGGACAGAAAACTCTAGGTAGGGAGAGTGTCAGTTTCTTTCACTGTGCAAGTCCTTGTTTCTAGGGACAGGGAAGGACAGTGAGTGAATTCTCCTTGTGCTATAGTGTGCTTAAAAAAAAACATTTTTTCTAGGGACAGAAAACTCTAGGTAGGGAGAGTGTCAGTTTATTTCACTGTGCAAGTCCTTGTTTCTAGGGACAGGCAAGGACAGTGAGTGAATTCTCCTTGTGCTATAGTGTGCTTAAAAAAAACATTTTTTCTAGGGACAGAAAACTCTAGGTAGGGAGAGTGTCAGTTTCTTTCACTGTGCAAGTCCTTGTTTCTAGGGACAGGGAAGGACAGTGAGTGAATTCTCCTTGTGCTATAGTGTTCTTAAAAAAAACATTTTTTCTAGGGACAGAAAACTCTAGGTAGGGAGAGTGTCAGTTTATTTCACTGTGCAAGTCCTTGTTTCTAGGGACAGGGAAGGACAGTGAGTGAATTCTCCTTGTGCTATAGTGTGCTTAAAAAAAACATTTTTTCTAGGGACAGAAAACTCTAGGTAGGGAGAGTGTCAGTTTCTTTCACTGTGCAAGTCCTTGTTTCTAGGGACAGGGAAGGACAGTGAGTGAATTCTCCTTGTGCTATAGTGTGCTTAAAAAAAACATTTTTTCTAGGGACAGAAAACTCTAGGTAGGGAGAGTGTCAGTTTCTTTCACTGTGCAAGTCCTTGTTTCTAGGGACAGGGAAGGACAGTGAGTGAATTCTCCTTGTGCTATAGTGTGCTTAAAAAAAACATTTTTTCTAGGGACAGAAAACTCTAGGTAGGGAGAGTGTCAGTTTCTTTCACTGTGCAAGTCCTTGTTTCTAGGGACAGGGAAGGACAGTGAGTGAATTCTCCTTGTGCTATAGTGTGCTTAAAAAAAACATTTTTTCTAGGGACAGAAAACTCTAGGTAGGGAGAGTGTCAGTTTCTTTCACTGTGCAAGTCCTTGTTTCTAGGGACAGGGAAGGACAGTGAGTGAATTCTCCTTGTGCTATAGTGTGCTTAAAAAAAACATTTTTTCTAGGGACAGAAAACTCTAGGTAGGGAGAGTGTCAGTTTCTTTCACTGTGCAAGTCCTTGTTTCTAGGGACAGGGAAGGACAGTGAGTGAATTCTCCTTGTGCTATAGTGTGCTTAAAAAAAACATTTTTTCTAGGGACAGAAAACTCTAGGTAGGGAGAGTGTCAGTTTCTTTCACTGTGCGAGTCCTTGTTTCTAGGGACAAAGAAGGAAAGTGAGGGGAATTCTCCTTGTGCTATAGTGTGCTAAAGCATTCCTCATCAACCATCTTTGAAATCCTTGTTTTTTGGACAGTCAGGGAAATTGTCGTTGTGCTATTCTGTGCAAAAGCAATCATCCTCAACCATATTTAGAAATCCTTAAGTAAAGGGACAGAGAAGGACACCTGAAGGTAGCCCTTATTGCTTTTTTCCCATCTCCCTGCAGGCCATCTATTAGAATGTCTGGAAGGCAAACAAGGAGAGGCAGACAGTCAGGAGGCAATAAAAGAGGGCAAGCAGGCTCTGTGTCTGGGGGCAACAGTGCTGGTCGTGGACGCGGTGCATTGTCATCAGCACATGGCCATGGGACACGCTTGTCCTTCTTTTCGGCAGCTGGACATGTTGAGCCACATCATGCCGAAGACTTGGTAGAGTGGATGACCAAGCCCTCCTCCTCCTCCTCATCCTCTCTCACCCAGGCTCAGGGTACTGGCAAAGCAGCTGCCAAAGCGTCCTCTTCCCTGGTATCAATGTCAGACTCATCATCAGTCACTCCTTCCCTAGACCCACCATGTCCTCCTCCTGAGGAGTCCCCCGAACTGTTTGAGCACAGTGTTGGGTACATGCTCCAGGAGGATGCCCAGCGTTTCGAAGGGTCTGATGATGAAACCCAGCTACAGGAAGGCAGTAGGGTGAGAGCAGACAGAGGGGATGCTCAAGAAGGACACCAATCTGGCAGTCATGTTCCAGCAGCTGCAGCATACTGCCAGATTGGCTCCAGTGATGAGGAGGGAGGGGATGATGAGGTCACTGACTCCACGTGGGTGCCTAATAGGAGAGAGGAGGAGGAGGAGGATGAGGAGGAGGCACATCTCCAACGAGGCAGGATGCCCTTTGGTGGCCAGCGTAAGGGCAGTACACCGACGGAATCACACCGCAGAGCTCCGCCTGTGCAGGGCGCTGCCTCTGCCCGTCATTCAAAAAGTTCCTTGGTGTGGGCCTTTTTTGAGGCTAGTGCATCAGATCGCACAGCTGCTGTTTGCAACATATGTCTCAAGCGTATATCGCGTGGCCAAAACATCAGCCGCTTGGGTACCACATGCCTGACCAGACATATGTTGACCTGCCATGCAGCTCGTTGGCAAGCCTACCTCAAAGACCCACACCAAAGAACAAAGCGGACCTCTCCTTGCACCGCATCAGCTGGGATCTCCAACCCCACTATAACTTCAGTCCTCTCTGAAACATGCACTGAGAGGAATGAAGGTGTAGAATTAGGTGTGTCACAGCCAAGTACTTGCGGCCACTCTGCTAGCAGTACACCGACGTCCGATTCTAGCAGGCAAATTTCCCTGCCCCAGCTGCTGGACCGTCAAAAGAAGTTCACTCCCAGCCATCCACATGCCCAGCGGTTGAATGCTAGCTTGGCTAAATTGCTAGCGCTTCAACTGCTGCCTTTTCAGTTGGTAGACTCGGCCCCCTTCCGTGAGTTTGTGCAATGTGCGGTTCCTCAGTGGCAGGTTCCCAAAAGCCACTTTTTCTCACGGAAGGCTATTCCGGCTCTCTACCGGCATGTGGAAGGCAATGTCTTGGCCTCGCTGGACAGGGCGGTCAGTGGTAAGGTGCATATTAGCGCTGACTCATGGTCCAGCAGGCATGGACAGGGACGTTACCTTTCTTTCACGGCCCATTGGGTCACTCTTTTGGCAGCTGGGAAGGATGCAGGACAAGGTGCAGTAGTGTTGGAGGTTGTCCCACCGCCACGCCTCCAAAATGCTACTACTGGTTGTGACACACCTCTCTCCTCCACCCCCTCCTCTTCTTCTTCCTCCATGGCCTCTTCCTGTGGTTTGTCCTATGAACCAGCGGTGCTCCGTAGCCGTTCACGGGGCTACGCAAGTACGCAGGCAAAAAGATGCCATGCCGTGCTTGCGCTGGTGTGTTTGGGGGACAGAAGCCACACTGGGGCAGAGGTCCTGTCTGCTCTGCAGGGCCAGGCCGAGAGGTGGTTGACGCCACGCCAGCTTAAGCCAGGAATGGTGGTTTGCGACAATGGCACCAACCTCCTCTCCGCCCTTCGACAGGGACAACTGACCCATGTGCCCTGTGTGGCTCACGTCCTTAACCTGGTGGTGCAGCGGTTCTTGGGCAGGTACCCGGGCTTACAGGATGTCCTGAGGCAGGCCAGGAAAGTCTGTGTGCATTTCCGCAGATCTTATAATGCCAGTGCTCGCCTGGCTGAGCTGCAAAAGGAGTTGAACCTGCCCAAGAACCGCCTTATATGTGACATGCCCACCAGGTGGAACTCAACGTTGGCCATGCTGCAGCGGCTGCACACACAGCAGAGGGCCATCAATGAGTACCTGTGCGACTACGGCACCAGGACAGGGTCAGGGGAGCTTGTTTTTTTTTCTCCACGCCAGTGGGGCATGATCAGGGATGCATGCACTGTCCTGGCACCATTTGAGGAGGCCACGAGGATGGTGAGCAGTGACAGTGCATGCATCAGTGACACTGTACCTCTTGTCCACCTGTTGGAGCACACGCTGCGTGGAATAATGGACAGGGCACTTGAGGCAGAACAGAGGCAGGAAGAGGAGGACTTCCTTGCCTCTCAAGGCCCCCTTTACCCAGACAGTGTTCCTTCTGTCCCACCCATCGCACAGGAAGATGAGGAGGAGGAGGAGGAGGAGGAGGAGGAGGAGGATTGTGTCAGCATGGAGGTGGAGGCTGGCACTCAGCATCATCAGCAGCAGTCTTTTAGGGATGATTTACAGTCCCAAGAAACCAGTGGACTTGTACGTGGCTGGGAGGAGGTGACTGCGGATCATGTCGTCCTTAGTGACCCAGAGGACTCCGGAGCGAATGCCTCAGCAAACCTACGCTGCATGGCCTCCCTGATCCTGCAAAGTCTGCGGAAGGATCCTCGTATTCTTCGGATCAAGGAGAGGGACCATTACTGGCTGGCCACTCTCCTTGATCCACGGTACAAGGGTAAGGTTGCGGACCTTATGTTACCGTCGCAGAGGGAGCAGAGGATGAGACAACTCCGGGAGGCCTTGCAGAAAGGTCTGTGCAACGCGTTCCCAGAGACTGGGAGGTTACAAACTCCTGGTCCTGGACAACGAGTTGCTGAGGCTTCGGCCAGTCAAAGAAGGAGCGGTGGGGAAGGTGGCCGTCTGACCGATGCGTTCAGACAATTCTTTAGTCCGCAGCCCCAAAGTATGATCGGTTCCAGCAACCATCGCCAGCGTCTGATAAACATGGTGCAGGAATATCTAGGGGCAAGGTCAGACTTGGACACCTTCCCCACCGAAAATCCTCTGGCTTACTGGGTCTTGAGGATGGATCACTGGCCAGAGCTTGCACAGTATGCAATTGAGCTACTGGCCTGTCCTGCATCCAGCGTTCTTTCGGAATGCACATTCAGTGCTGCTGGAGGATTTGTCACGGATCACAGGGTGCGCCTGTCCACCGACTCGGTTGATCGACTGACTTTCATCAAGATGAACCAGTCTTGGATCACCACCAGCTACCACACACCTGATGCTGATATAACAGACTAATTGATTTTAACATGTCACATCCCTTCAAGACTGATGCTGATGCTGAGTGCCTGTGCTGTTATGTTGACTGGCTATCCTCCTCCTCCGAGTCCTCAATGATACGATTGATGATGATAGCTTGGAAGATCATTTTTGTTTATGGGTGCCGCCACCAGTGGCTAAGGCCCAATTTTTCAGCCCCTGTTTTACAGGGGTGTGTACTTACAATTTTTTTAGCAATAATTTGCCATAGGGCTCATTGCTGTGCTCCAAGTACAGTATCTGTGAGGGGTTGGAGTGTTGTGGCACCAGTGCCTAAGGCCCAATTTTTCAGCCCCTGTTTAACAGGGGCGTGTCATTACAATTTTTGAAGCAATACTTTGCAACAGGGCTCATTGCTGTGCTCCAAGTACAGTATCTGTGAGGGGTTGTAGTGTTGTGCCACCAGTGCCTAAGGCCCAATTTTTCAGCCCCTGTTCAACAGGGGCATGCAATTACAATTCTTGATGTAATAATTCACAGCAGGGCCCATTGCTGCACCCACCAAGAGTAACTCTGAGGGCTTACAGTGTTGTGGCAACGCCACCACCACCACCACCACGAAAGGCCCAATTTTTCAGCCCCTGTTCAAAAGGGGCATGTAATTACAATTCTTGATCTAATAATTCACAGCAGGGCCCATTCCTGCACCCACCAAGAGTAAGTCTGAGGGCTTACAGTGTTGTGGCAACGCCACCACCACCACCACCACGAAAGGCCCAATTTTTCAGCCCCTGTTCAAAAGGGGCATGTAATTACAATTCTTGATCTAATAATTCACAGCAGGGCCCATTCCTGCACCCACCAAGAGTAACTCTGAGGGCTTACAGTGTTGTGGCAACACCACCACCACCACCACCACCACGAAAGGCCCAATTTTTCAGCCCCTGTTCAACAGGGGCATGCAATTACAATTCTTGATCTAATAATTCACAGTAGGGCCCATTGCTGCACCCACCAAGAGTAACTGTCAGGGCTTACAGTGTTGTGGCACCAGCACCACCATCAAAGCCCCAATTTTTACTACCACTGTTCAACAATTATATGTAATTAAAATTCCTGATATAATAGTTGACAGCAGGGCGTTCCAGCACCAACCAAGAGTAACTGTGAGTGCTTACAGTGTTGTGCCAACACCAACAACTAAGGGGCCTATTTCTGCAGAGTATATACGGCAGGTCCCTACTTTCAAACATCCAACTTACAAACAACTCCTACTTGCAAACGCAAGAAGACAACAGGAAGTGAGAGGAAATCTACCCCTAGGAAGGAAAATTCTCTCCTGTAAGAATAAATATGGGAGAAAGGTGTCTCCTCTGTACTGATGCTTTATCAGCAATCCTTGTTTCAAGAAAAACACCACATTTCAAAAACAGTTGTCATTGGGACGGAAAGTGAGGTGAAATGTTCTGAACAGGGGCACAGACAGCAAAACAAATGTTACAGGGGTGATAACCCTTACCTATGTTTTCCAAAAAGTTTAAAAATAGATTTTTGGGCTGGAGCTACACTTCAACAATGTACCTGTTCAAAATTACAAACAGATTCTACATAAGAACAAACCTACAGTCCCTGTCTTGTATGCACCGCCTGTATACGGCTGTTCAGAGTATATAGGGCCTTTTTTATTTTATGTGCGGGGTTCCCCTTAATATCCATACAAGACCCAAAGGGGCTGGTAATGGGCTGGGGTAGGGGGGGGGGGTTATGGGGTAGCTATGCCATTTTTCTTAAAGATTTTCATCCATATTACCGGGACCAGACATTACATTAAAGCCGCAAGCAGTTTTAAATGGCTTTTTTTTCCTTTAGAAGTGTCATTTTGTGCAGGGACAGTTCTAAACACGGGAAACACGTGGCACTTCACAGGCATACTTTAGACACCCCCCAGGTACGATATTTAAAGGAATATTTGACTTTTCTTTTTCGTACATCACGGGACACAGAGCGACTTAGTCATTACTAATGGGTTATATAGATTACCTTCAGGTGTTGCACTGGCCAATTCCAAACCGGAAGTACCCTCCCCTATATAAGCCCCTCCCACCCGGGAGCACCTCAGTTTTTTGCCAGTGTCTAAGGTGTTGGCCAAAGAGTAACATGTGTTTCACTGGGCTTGCGTACAGGTTCTTTTGGGCCTTAGTAAGCTGTTCCGGATCCCACCAAAAAAGCTTCATAGCTAAACGGTCGGTACCCGGGCCTTGCAGCAGAAGAGCAAGGTTTTGCCTGTAATGCTTCTCTTAGGAGGGCTGGACCCTGGGATCCAGAGCTCTGGTCATACCCACGACCAAGATGTTGTCTGTGCAGGGTGCTATACAGGTCCAGGGGAGTGGAATCCTTGGGAACCCGGTCCCTGAAGGTTTAATTACAATGCCTGCCGTGATAGGTGAAGTTTGGACTTCTGTGGACCAAACAAAGTCCTGCGGCGGGGATCAGGTAAGTGGGGGCCCCCAGGAACTTGGTTCTATTGGGGGACCCCAAAGCCTAATTTGTCTTTCTGTCTGTTACCTAACGGTATTCCCGCTAAATATCTGTGTTTGCCTATAACTACTGAAAATGTAAAATTTTAATAGTAGTCAAGAAAAAAAAAAAAAAAACAGGGACCGCGGTACCTGTGTTAAACCACTAGAGGCCGCTGTAGTCCATTTTTCTTGTCATGTGGATCTTTGGTTTTCTCAAGTCAAAAGATCCAGGCAGCTGGTAAGTTTCTCTGTGGGAATCCACTTCCTCTGCCCTGTTGCTGCGCTCATCCACCGCACAGGCCCTCCGGCAAAAAGGGCCCTGGCTCCTAGTCCCCTGTTTGATTTCGAAAAGGGCGCCAATGGCGCACGGGCGCGGGCGCGTGCACGCGCCTCCTATGAAAAAAAAGGGGCGGGGCGGGTGGATGACGCTCGATGCGCGCCGCGGCGCTTCTGCGCATGTGCGGGCGTCCCAGCATGGTTAAAAGACACAGTACAAGTGTCAGCTGCATGCAAACAGAGCTAGCAACAAACAGTGGCACACAGAGGCGGTTGATGCAGGCATCCCCATAGAAAGGCACTTTAGTGGACACCAGCTGGTATATAGCAGCACCTGTGTTAGACTATTACCAGCAAAATTGGTGTATGACGACGGGAATACCTCAGCTTTGTGCTTAAAGGATATGTCGTCCAGACGCTCCGGAAATAGATCTTCCAGGAAGCCAAAGGGGTCTCCATCGGGCTCTGAGGATATTGGGCATGTTTGTACTGCACCAATCTCCCCTGAGAATTCAGAGGTCAGTAGCCGTAGAAACCCCGCAGGAATGCCTGGTGCTGCGGCTGTCCCCAGTCCACCTGCTCCTGTATATATAACAGAGGAGGTTTTATCCTCAACTCTGGGAGGATTGGAAGAGAGATTAACAGCATTGATCGCTGCTTCCCTGTCTCAGGAAAAGCGCGTCCGATCTCCGTCTCCTCCTTCAGAGTGCCTGTTAGTGGAGGAACAGCCCCACACAGAGATCGACCTACCTGAAGGGGATCAGGATGAGGTTGATTCAGTTATGGAGGAATCAACAGTGGAAGAACCTTTCTCAGCTTCTCAGGCTGAAAGATTATGGGTTCAGTCTCTGACTAATATGGTCCGATCAGCATTTAAAATGCCTCTGGCGGAACCACCATCCACTACGGTTTCCTCGCTGGGGTCGCTAAAAGCTCCCCAGGCTGTCTGTTCCTTCCCAATCCACCCTTTATTAGAAGGGCTTATTTACCAGGATTGGGAGCATCCTGATAAAATATTTGCTCCCCCCAAGAGATTTCCGGTGATCTATCCCATGGAGGATAAGTTCATAAGAAAATGGAGGGTCCCTACAGTGGACGCAGCCATCTCTTCTGTTAACAAATCACTGACATGTCCAGTAGATAATGTTCCAATGTTCAAAGACCCAATAGATAAAAAATTGGAGTCTTTACTAAAATCTGCTTTCTCTACAGCAAGTTTGGTGACACAACCTGCGGTAGCAGCGATTGGAGTCTGCCAAGCAGTGAAAGATCAGTTGAAACAAGTCTTAAGGGACTTACCAGATCAGCAGGCTCTTGCCCTAGCTGACCTGCCTAGAGCCTTGTGTTTTGCGGTGGACGCCATAAAGGATACAATCCAACAGGCCTCCCGCTTTACGCTGTCTATAGTACATATGCGTAGGCTTCTGTGGCTCAAAAACTGGTCTGCTGAAGCTCCCTGTAAAAAACTGCTGGTTAGCTTCCCATTTCATGGAGAACGCTTATTTGGAGAAGATCTGGACAAATATATCCAGAAAATTTCTGCCGGTAAAAGTTCACTCTTACCGGTTAAGAACAAGGGTAGAAGTCCTTCTTTTAAGAGGCCTACTTCTCCAGTCCCAGGCACATCGGCTGTGAAGCAGTTCTGACGGCCTCCGCGGTCAAATTCAGGGGGCAGAAATCAGGGACAATCACAGGGTAACAAGAAGCCCTGGATCAAGAGAGGTACAAAACCTCCCCCCAAGGCATGAAGCATTGCCCCCACTCAATCGGGTGGGGGGAAGACTTCAGTTGTTCACAGAGACCTGGCGGGACACCATCAGAGACAGATGGGTGCTCTCCGCAGTAAGTCTGGGATACAAGCTGGAGTTAAAAGGCACTCCTCCTGCCCAATTTATGAGGTCAAACGTGCCAAGAGATCCCCAAAAGAGAGGATCCCTCCTTCTGGCACTAGAACAACTATTGCTCCAAGGTGTAATCATGAAGGTTCCCCTGGAAGAAAGCGGATTCCGGTTTTACTCGAACCTTTTCACAGTCCCCAAACCAAATGGGGACGTGAGGCCCATATTAAATCTAAAAGGGCTAAACAAGTTCCTAAATATCAGGACTTTTCGGATGGAGTTGATCCGATCGGTGGCCACCGCCCTACAAGGGCAGGAATGGCTAGCCTCGATCGACATAAAGGATGCTTATCTGCATATTCCCATCTTTCCGGCCCACCAGAAATTTCTACGCTTTGCAGTAGAAGGGCGCCATTTTCAGTTCAGAGCCTTACCTTTCGGTCTGGCCACAGCACCACGAGTGTTCACAAAAATTCTGGCCCCATTATTGGCCAATCTAAGAACACAGGGTGTAACGATAATGGCATATCTAGACGACCTGCTACTAATAGACCACTCAGTGGAAAAGCTGGAAGTAGCTATTCACAAGACAATCGAGTATCTGGAATATCACGGTTGGATTATCAACCGGGACAATTCAGCTCTAAGACCAGTCAAAAGTCTGGAATACTTAGGGCTAAGGCTGGATTCAAATCAGAGAAAGATTTTCTTACCTCCAGAGAAGGTGTCGTCTTTAAAAGATTTGACCCACTTAGTGGGTACAAAAAGAAAACCATCCATACGCCTCTGCATGAGGCTGCTGGGAAAGATGGTGGCTTCATTCGAAGCGGTACCCTACGGTCAATTCCATTCAAGGAATTTGCAAAGGGCCATACTGTCAGCCTGGAACAAAAAAGTTCAGGCTTTAGACTTACCAATGTCCCTGTCCCCTTCCGTTCGCAAGAGCCTCCATTGGTGGTTGGTGCCCCAGAATCTGGAAAGAGGGAAACCCTTCAGTCCGGTTTCTTGGAAGGTGGTCACTACAGATGCCAGCCTCATAGGCTGGGGGGCAGTACTGGAGCAATGGTCTCTCCAGGGCAAGTGGTCAGAAGCAGAAAAGGCCCTGCCCATCAATCTCTTAGAGATACGAGCAGCCCGGTATGCCCTAGTAGCATGGACATCCAAACTCCAAGGGTCCCCTGTCAGAATTCAATCAGACAATGCCACGGCAGTGGCATATATCAATCACCAGGGTGGCACCAAGAGTCGTGCAGCCCAGAGGGAAGCAAATTGCATCCTGGAGAGGGCAGAAAAATATGTCCCAGCCATATCCGCGGTTTTCATCCCAGGAGTGGAAAATTGGAGAGCGGACTTTCTAAGTCGCCAACAATTATGCCCGGGGGAATGGTCTCTTCACCCCGAGGTTTTCCAGGCAATATGCCAGCGGTGGGGAACACCGGATGTAGATCTGCTAGCATCCAGATTCAACGCAAAGGTGGACAGATTTGTGTCTCGCACAAGGGATCCCCTAGCTTGCGGCTCGGATGCCCTAGTGTTCCCTTGGGATCAGTTCAAGCTGATATATGCATTCCCACCGCCACAATTGTTACCGCGATTACTCCGCAGAATCAGGGTAGAAAAGAAACCAGTGATTCTGGTGGCTCCAGCGTGGCCCCGAAGGGCATGGTACGCGGAGATTGTAAAAATGTCAGTGAGGAGTCCTTGGACCCTCCCACATCGTCCGGACCTGCTGTCGCAGGGACCGATATACCACCCTTCCTTACCAGCCCTAGGTTTGACGGCCTGGCTATTGAAGCCCACATTCTGAAAAAGAGAGGGCTCTCTAATTCTGTGGTATCTACCATGATCAATGCCAGGAAACCGGTATCCAGGCAGATCTATTATAGGATCTGGAAAGCATACATTACGTGGTGTGAGGCCAAGAAATGGCATCCACGTAAGTACGTGATAGGGAGGATTTTGGACTTCCTACAGTGGGCTGTAGATAGGAAGCTTGCCTTGAGTACTATCAAGGGTCAGATTTCGGCCTTGTCAATATTTTTTCAAAGGCCCTTGGCTTCGCATTCACTAGTCAAAGCCTTTATACAAGCAGTGATGCGTATTAGCCCTCCGGTTAGTATTCCCATATGTCCTTGGGACCTAAACCTGGTTCTGTCGGTTCTACAGAAACAACCGTTTGAACCATTACAACACATTTCCTTGGTTCTTCTCACCAGGAAATTGATTTTCTTAGTAGCCGTTTGTTTGGCTAAAAGAGTATCGGAATTAGCCGCCTTGTCCTGTAAGGAGCCATATCTGGTTGTCCATAAGGACAGAGTAGTATTACGTCCTCATCCAGCCTTTCTTCCTAAGGTGGTATCGAGGTTTCATTTGAACCAAGATGTGGTTCTTCCTTCTTTTTTCCCCAAACCTAGCTCGGTAGAGGAAAAGTTATTACATTCTTTGGATGTAGTAAGAGCAGTTAAAGCTTATCTAAAAGCCACTGCTCAGATTCGCAGAACGGATTCTTTATTTGTTCTGCCGGAAGGCCCCAGAAAGGGTCAGGCAGCATCAAAATCTACTTTAGCCAAGTGGATTCGACAGGTCATAATACAAGCCTATGGCTTGAGAAAGAGACCGCCTCCGTTCAAAGTTAGGGCGCACTCCACAAGAGCAGTTGGAACTTCATGGGCAGTGCATCACCAGGCCTCCCTGGCTCAAGTATGTAAGGCCGCAACATGGTCTTCGGTACACACGTTTACTAGGTTCTACCAGGTAGACGTTAGAAGTCAGGAGGATGTCGCCTTTGGGCGCAGTGTGTTGCAGGCCGCAAAAGATCCTCATGCCTGATGGCGCCCAGCTTATGTATCCCTCCCCTCATTTGGCATTGCTTTGGGACGTCCCATTAGTAATGACTAAGTCGCTCTGTGTCCCGTGATGTACGAAAAAGAAAAAGGGATTTTTATAACAGCTTACCTGTAAAATCCTTTTCTTGGAGTACATCACGGGACACAGAGCTCCCACCCCTCTTTTTGGGACACTTATTGCTTGGCTACAAAACTGAGGTGCTCCCGGGTGGGAGGGGCTTATATAGGGGAGGGTACTTCCGGTTTGGAATTGGCCAGTGCCAACACCTGAAGGTAATCTATATAACCCATTAGTAATGACTAAGTCGCTCTGTGTCCCGTGATGTACTCCAAGAAAAGGATTTTACAGGTAAGCTGTTATAAAAATCCCTTTTTTTTTTCACTTTATGCATCATTAAAATGACTGCTCCCGAAAAACGACCGTTTTTAAAACTTCTTTTTGCATTGATACATGTCCCCTGGTGCAGAACCCGGGTTCCCAAACCCTTTTTAGGACAATAACATGCATAATAGTTGTTATAATTAGCACTTTAGAATTCGAACGTTCGCATCCATTGTATTTAATAGGGTTCTAATGTTCGTACGAACTTTCGGTCCGTTCGCGGGTTCTGGTGCGAACCGAACCCGGGGGTGTTCGGCTCATCACTACTGAGGAGGAGAACTATTCACAAGTCACTGGGGATTCTACACATTTGTTGCATATATGCCCATGTAAGCACAATATATTTATTTTGTTTACTAATTATCAAAGATATTACACTACATTCATTTTCTTTTCTGGGGCACATATGAAGGTAATAAGAAAAAGTTATGAAACACATTTCTCATACTTGGGTCAAAAGGACGTGGTAAGAGCTTAGAATATTGAAGCTTACTTACCTGTTGGGGAATTGAAACTGGATGTAATGGTTAAAGAGTTACAGCAAAAAAATATATATTTTGAAAAAAATAGTTTACTTAGATAAATAAAAGCACCCCTGTCAGTAGTAAATGGTTTGTCTTGACACTCCTAACTGATACATTTGCAACTTGCTTTGTTGGAAAACAACAGAATTACTGGCCAGAACAGCAGGTGAAAATGAAAGAAAGAAAGCCTAAGAAAGAAAAGTAATGCAGTCACCACATTTAAGAATTGGTAAGCTGCAATATAATAATTTTTTTTCTTTTGGTTCTCTTAAGTGGAATTAAGAACTTAAAGCGGAGTTCCACCCAAAAGTGGAACTTCCGCTTTAACCACTCCTCGCCCCCTTACATGCCACATTTGGCATGTCATTTTTTTGGGGGGGGGAGTGGGGGCTTCAGTAGGAGTGGGACTTCCTGTCCCACTTCCTCCTTCCGCCCAGGGACCGCTTAGGCGACTCGTCATAACGCCTTAGGCGACCCCTCCCTGTAGGCGATCACCTGGGACACGTGACAGGTCCCAGGCGATCACCTGTCCACTCCTAGGATGCAGCGCGACTCGTGCATGCGCAGTGAGTGCCCGGCCGTGAAGCCGAAAGCTGTCATGGCCGGGTGCCCACAGTGTGAATGGAGGCGCCGGCAGAGAGGGGGTGGAGAGGAGCGACGCTCCGGGAAGCCGTGTCGCTCGACAGTGGAGCAGGTAAGTGTCTGTTTATTAAAAGCCAGCAGCTACACTTTTTGTAGCTGCTCACTTTTAATAAACGTAAAAAAGTCTGGAACTCCGCTTTAAGCAAGGAGACTACCTTGGTTGAGTAATGAAGACATATAAGAAGCTAGGGCTGAATCATCTTCACATATACTCAATGAAGTGACTGGCCTCCAATGATACACAGAGATAAAACAACCCCCCCTCCACATAGGCAGAGGAACCTAGGAACATGCAGAGCTGTATTCTGAATAGACAAGCTGGGTGCTTATCTCCCTCCTCGACACAAAGTTTATCTCATGTGTCTCATGTGTCGGAAAAACTTCTCAGAAGTGACTGCTGATAACAGGGGAATGAAGCACCAGAGAGAGACAACACTTAGAGAGATATGGAGATTTGGAGAGAGATAAGTAAACACTACAGATATATGTGCTTAGTTCGAATTCCATGGGGTTTACAACCACTTTAACTAAAACCTAATTTTGGGTGGATTACTTCTTAAACTATACATACACATAAAACAGTCAAAGCTCCGAAGGCTTTATCTGCATTTTTTAGAGAAGTATTCATAACAATATAAGTAATCTTTCTTTTCCCCTTCTTTATCAATTGTAGATGCCTTCTTTTCTTTTCTTTTTGATGTAGGCAGCTGATATTGTTGAAATGTCAAAGGCAAACTCCAGCCTATGAGTGATGTATTTTGTTAATGTCTGCTGCACTGAGTAAATGTTTCATGATGCAGGTTTACAAAAATGCCTATAGATACTGAAAAGTACATTTCCAACTAAAAAAAATAATAATAATAATTTAAATAGCACTGCCTGTAGGAGCCAAAAGATAGAGAGAGAGAGAGAGAGAGAGAGAGAGAGAGAGAGAGTATATAAGATTTTGAGGAATTAAAATGAAATAGGAAAATCTAGAAAAGAAGAATATATCTCAGAATGTTGAAACAAATTTTTGAGCTCAGTGACTGGGGACTAGTAAACACAGGAGATATGTAAAATACACCTTTTTTTGAATAGAAAATATAGTTAGGATGTGCCTTGCAAAATTTCCTAGTAAAATAAATGTGTTCATGATTTCTGAATGTGTCTATGGTTAGAATGACCTAAAAAAAGCCAATCACATCAAATAGTGTAACGTAAAGTGCTGTAGTGGAAGCAGGCAGCAGCTGATCCCTGAATGTATATGTTTGTAGAAAAAAAAATATGCAGCATTTGTACATTTTCCTTTTTTATCTCTTTAAAAACCTTCCAAATACAAAAAAATCTTTTGATTCAGGAAGAAATTCACATGTCTATCTTTTTTTGTTTCAATATTTCTTATTGAATTTTTACATACAGTATATACTCGAGTATAAGCCGAGATTTTCAGCCCTTTTTTTGGGGATGAAAGTCCCCCCCTCGGCTTATACTCGAGTCAGTGAAATTGAACATTGTAAATTGTACCTGAAAAAAATTGAGAGGCTGCGGCGTCCATCGTATAAAACTCGCGGTCTCTTCCTGGTCCCTTCCGTGATAGGCGGAACGGTGTCTGCTGAGAATCGCCTATCACGAACGTTCTCTCATCCTCACCCATCCCAGCAGACACTGTGTTCAGTGTTCCGCCAATCACGGACATCTGCTGGGAAACTGAGGATGAGAGAACGTTCGTGATAGGCATTTTCTAAGCAGACACAGTTCCGCCTATCACGGAAGGGACCAGGAAGAGACCACGAGTTTTAAACGATGGACGCCGCAGCCTCTCAATTTTTTTCAGGTACAATTTACAATGTTCAATTTCAATTTTAGGGGCACAGTGAGGATGGGCACAGTGAGGTTGGGCACAGTGAGGATGGGTACAGTGAGGATGGGCACAGTAAGGTGGCAATGGGCAGCGACAATTGGCTTAGTGAAGTTGCAATGGGCACAGTGAGGCGTGCAAATGGGCATTGTTGACCCTCTTCCCCTCACAGTAGCTGCTGCATTCTCACCCTCGGCTTATACTCGAGTCAGTAAGTTTTCCCATTTTTTTGTGGTAACATTAGATACCTCGGCTTATACTCTGATCAGCTTATACTCGAGTATATACGGTATGTTAACATATAGATACACACATTAAGCTTTGGTATATAACATGTCATAACATGTGACTATTTGTTCAGTTATATCAATCATTAAAAAAGGTATTATGGGTATTATAGGCTATTATATCCATATCAGCCAATTTCTATAAAAATTTCTTACATGTTGATGAGTTAATCACCAGTAGGTGTTCAAATGGGTGATTTCAGTGAACTAGTTGTACCACGTCTGAGAGGTTTATTGGGAGAGTGTCTTTCCAGTTACGGAGTATTAGTGTTCCGGGTTGATAGAAGGATGTGGGTATTGACTGGTCTGAAGTTTGGAGGGGATTTTTATTTTTATATCCCTATATTGAGGATTGCTAGTGCTGGGTAGGGGAGGTTAAAATTCCTGTAATTGAGGAAATCATCTGGAATGTCTTGTTCCATAAGCTTGCCATGCTCGGGCAATCCCAAAGGGTACGTGGGAGGTGACCAGTTTGGTCGCATTTCCTCCAGCATAGGGGCGATGTATCTGAGAAGTATGTAGCTAATCTATATAGAGTATAGTGGCATCTATTGGTTATTTTAAGCGACATTTCCCAGTGATTGACACAGTGGGATGCTTTGTTAAACCATGGGAAAAAAACAAGCTTACTTAGGGTTTCCCAGGGTTTCCAAATGTCACCCATGAGGAATGCTGTTAAGTCAGTTGTCGGTGTCAGCGTTTCTCTTTTTCTACCCACAGTGTTGTGTTACGCTTGTGGAACCAATATTTAAGATTGTCCAATCTAACTGCCCAGAGATAGTCGTGTATACCTACTAATCCAGCACCTCCTACACTTTTATGTGGGATGAGGTTGTTTCGGGAGCATCTAGCTTTTTTTTCACCCCATATGAATTTCCACATGAGATTCTACATTGTTTGAATGTAGTGGGAAGGTATAAGGATTGGTAGGGTGCGGAATATGTATAAGATTTGCGGTAAGATCGACATCTTGAAAGCTGCTATTTTGCCTAACCAGGATATTTCCTTTCTTGTGATTTCTTTAGTTTCCAGTTTGGGTATTATTGGCTTAATGTTGGCATTGGTTAGAGATGAGGTTGTGTTTGTCAGGGTAATTCCTAAGTACGATATGCCCTTTTTGCTCCATGGATAGGGGAGACTTTCTTGTAGGATAGGAAAAGAAAAAAATCGCGTTAACCCGTGTCATAGGCTCCGTAAGGAGTCTGTGAATAATTTAAATCTGTAATTGTTTGAAAAGGAACAAAACATAACATTTTAAATAAATTAAATAAACACCCATCAAACGATGAAGAACTAATGAATCAAAAATTTAAAAAAACAATAAATTATAAAAGTGTACTGTGATGTAACTTCAAAATATAAAATCCATAAATGATATAAAGTCCATAAAATAAATCTCTTAGGTAAAGTCCGTTATAAAACACCGGTGCTCCGTGTAAAAAATCATACGAAGTGAATAATTGCATCCAATTTTGTGATCTTCCACCACCAAACAACAGAAATTTCTCCTTACCAGCTACAATTGACCCCCCATGACAGAGGATCAATAAATGCAGAGATTAAGCAGTTCCTCCCACAGGTCAGCACAGCAATTGGGACTCCTAAATCACCAATCCCCGATGGACATCCGTGGACACAGGCTTCTTGAAAGCTGCTATTTTGCCTAACCAGGATATTTCCTTTCTTGTGATTTCTTTAGTTTCCAGTTTGGGTATTATTGGCTTAATGTTGGCATCGGTTAGAGATGAGGTTGTGTTTGTCAGGGTAATTCCTAAGTACGATATGCCCTTTTTGCTCCATGGATAGGGGAGACTTTCTTGTAGGATGTTTCTGGTGGGCTGTGGTACTTCCATGCTTAAGATTAGAGATTTAGTTAACCACTTGCCGCCCGCCCTATAGCGGATTGACGTCGGCAAAGTGGTTGCAAAATCCTGACAGGACGTCATATGACGTCCTCAGGATTTTGAGCCGCTGCGCGCCCCCGGGGGCGTGCATCGCGGCGATCGTTGCTGCGGGGTGTCAGTCTGACACCCCGCAACACCGATCTAGGTAAAGAGTCTCCGACGGAGACTCTTTACCACGTGATCAGCCGCGTCCAATCACGGCTGATCACAGTGTAAACAGGAAAAGCCGGTCATCGGCTTTTCCTCACTCGCGTCTGTCAGACGCGAGTAGAGGAGAGCCGATCGGCTGCTCCTCTGACAGGGGGGGTTTGTGCTGATCGGTTATCAGCACAGCCCCCCCGAGGATGCCCACTGGACCACCAGGGATGCCACTAGACCACCAGGGATGCCACTAGACCACCAGGGAACCACACCATAAAGATATATAAGGTATGCCACCCTAGACCACCAGAGATAATGGATGCCAATCAGTGCCACAATGGATGCCAATCAGTGCCCACAATGGGCACCACTGATTGGCAGGCATTATTGTTTGGCACTGATTGGCATCCATTAGTACAGTACAGTGCCACCTATCAGTACCCACCCATGCCACCTATCAGTGCCCACCCATGCCACCTATCAGTGCCCACCCATGCCCACCCGTGCCACCTATCAGTGCCCATCCATGCCGCCTATCCGTGCCCATCAGTGCCCACCTGTGCCGCCTATCTGTGCCCACCCGTGCCGCCTATCTGTGCCCACCCGTGCCGCCGATCTGTGCTCACCCGTGCCGCCGATATGTGCCCATCCGTGCCGCCGATCGTTGCCCATCCGTGCCGCCGATCGTTGCCCATCCGTGCCGCCGATCGTTGCCCATCCGTACCCCCTCATCGGTGCCCATCCGTGCTGCCTTATCCATGCCCGTCAGTGTAGCCCCATCAGTGCCCATCAGTGAAGGAGAAAACTAACTTATTTACAAAGTTTTGTAACTGAAACCAAAAAAAATACTTTTTTTTTTCAAAATTTCCGGTCTTTTTTTTATTTTTTAGCAGAAAATAAAAATCGCAGAGGTGATCAATTACCACCAAAAGAAAGCTCTATTTGTGGGAACAAAATGATAAAAATGTAGTTTGGGTACAGTGTACCATGACCGCACAATTGTCATTCAAAGTGCAACAGCGCAGAAAGCTGAAAATTGGTCTGGGCAGGAAGGTGTTTAAGTGCCCAGTATGGAAGTGGTTAAATTGACTTTGTAATATAAGATGTCACCAAAGTCCATTAATATTTTGTGAATTTGTACTAGAGAAGTGAGCGGGTTTGTCAGAAGAAGAATGACATCATCCGCAAATAAGTTTAAGACTGTTAGAGCCAAACTGGAAACCGGTTATTGAGGCATGTGTTCTGATTGTCTCTGCTAAGGGCTCTATCATTAAGTTGAATATTGTAGGGGAAAGGGGGCAACCTTGGTAAGTACCATTGGATATGTGGAAGGGAGTGTATAAGAGGCCTGATGTGTATACTTGCGCTGATGGGCATGAGTATAGGGCTAGAACTGCAGTTAGTATAGGTCCCTTAAAACAAACTTGGACAGTACCATTTCCATGTACTTCCAGTGGACCATATTAAACACCTTCTCTGCGTCTATGGATAGTAGCAGAGAAAGCGTTTGGGTTTTTTCAGCATGGTGAATAATATTTATAATTCTTCTGGTATCACCTGAGGTTTGACTCCCCTTCACAAATCCCATCTGATCTCATTGGGTAATAGAGGGGATGATTTTAATTTTATATAGAATGCATTCCTAAGCTCTTGAAGAAGCGTTTAGAAGCATAACATGTAGAGCCAAGCTACTGTACACTATGATCAACTCACACCAAGCCTGATAGAACATTTTGTTGTTTCAACAAGAACATTGTCTTAATCATTCAGGAGTATACCGCTTGGTGCTTGGGTTATGTATTGTCAGAAGCATATAGGCGATCTTTACTTTGCAAAGTTTTTTAAAATAGTCTCTGTCTGGTTGTGCTTGTTTTAATCAATTTGTTAATAAAATGATTTTTTTTTCTATAATTGTTGTGTATCTGAGTGCCTATAAAGTCCAGTATCAATCCTTTCACTACTATATTCATGTTCAGTCTTGGCCGAGTTTTAACTGGGCTGCTGGATTTGAAAGATGCCTGGGAACTCAGGTCAGCACTTGCTGTGTCCCCTCCTGGAGCAAGCTCTTTCTTCTTCCTCCTCTGTCATGCTGCTGTGGATCATGAAGCCGCAGCCGACACCATCTTGACTGAATGGCTGGGTCAGTGGGGGAAAGAAATTGGTCATTTTGCAAGGTGCCCCCTCTCATTTCTCCTCATGGACATCCTCCTGGTGTTGCTGGACTTATATGCACCCTGTAATGCAGCTGAGAGCCAGAGCTGGTTCAATGTGCAGCCATCCATGTTGGCTTCCAGCCACGCCCCCGGACATTTGATCTCTTTAAATTACAGTTCACCTAAAGCAGTGATATGCAATTAGCGGACCTCCAGCTGTTACCAAACTACAAGTCCCATGAGGCATAGCGAGACTCTGACAGCAGCAAGCATGACACCCAGAGGCAGAGGCATGATGGGACTTGTAGTTTTGCAACAGCTGGAGGTCCGCTAATTGCATATCCATGACCTAAAGTGATTTTAGTCATAGGTTGAGTTTGGTAGGTTTAGCATCCCACAATCTTCTTTTGTCTCTTGTTTACTCCAGCAGAGTAATCACACCACCAAAGTTCTTGATTCTGACCCTTCTTACCTTGGAATTTGGGGTGTTTCAGCCCACTTTGGAGCGTGCCCCACTTCTTCTTTACATTTCTCAATTACATAAACTTAACTGAATATCTAGTAGGGACAATTAGACCTCTTACAGCTGTGTCGGCTGTGCTGACTCATGAATTTAAGTGCAGAGATTTCTTTACACCAGTCTCCAAAAGACAGAACAAATCATTAGGTGCAGCATCGGCTTGAAGCCAAACTATATACTGCATGGGATGAACCTTTAAATACCCAATCAGATACAGAGAAATTGAAAAAACTGTTTCACTGGTGTGATTGGCTACTAGAGGTGAAAACATGTTGGTATAGCAATGACTCCTTCAGTATAGAAACTCATCCTTTTTATGCTTCACTTTCTTGGATACCTAATTAACACCAGAGGTTGTAAAGATGTATTTGTGTATCCACAATTATCCAGGAGAAGCCAAATAGCTACTATGATTCTAATCAAGCTATGATTGTCTACCAACTCTATGTTATCAGAGAGATAATCATCTAATACCGGATTCTCAATGACATTTTCCCATGTTTCCATCTTTCGTTTAATGGAATAAGGTGTTTAAAAAAAAGCTAGATTATTATCTCTTATCTCTACAGTGACCTGAGGTTGGCTGATTTCTGTGAGACACATGAAAAGGCAGTAGTTGTTGTGTTCTATTAAATACATAACTATATAAGAGGGTTATATAGAGGGCACACAATCAATAGAACTTCATACCAGTGTACTGATACACACACCTTAAATTTGTGCAGATCCACTTACATATTTTTTTTAAATCTGAAACAATGGCTTGCTTTAAGATTGCATTTCAAACAAAAGTGATTCAATTTTTTTTAAACACACAAAAAGCCTTATTTTTCTGTGCAAAATAATTTCAACCTAAAGTGCTTCATGCTAAGAACAAACTCATAGTGCAGTGACTATGCCACAAACTCATAGTGCAGTGACTATGCCACAAACTCATAGTGCAGTGACTATGCCACAAACTCATAGTGCAGTGACTATGCCACAAACTCATAGTGCAGTGACTATGCCACTTGTTTGCATGTTAACCATAAAAAAACAGCATTGAGTGACCTTTGAACGGTAATTGCTCGATGTGTACATAAATATTAAATACACATATTCATAACATTCCAAATGTCAGTGTCACCATAAATATGCTTGGATATTTATTTTTGTGCGTATCTGTGTTGACAGTAGGGACATTAGGTTAGGGTGAATGACTAAAGCTGATTTAACATGTACTAAGGAAATCAGTTGGCTGCTATTGACTCTTTGCCTCATTTTTAACATGCTAGTCATTGGGCTATGATGCTGATCCAAATACTTCACCAACATGAAACTGAAATGTGAAACATGTAAGTGCAGTGTTTTACATTACCCCTGACTTCATTAGCTGCATGCTCATTCTGGGTCAGTGAATATAAAGCATTACAGACTAATTCCACCTTTTCTAAAATAAATAAATAAATGCACTCCTACAGATTAATTAAAAAAAATGCATTTGCAACATTTTTGAATTGGAGACTTCAAGGCATTGCAACCACAATAAATTGATGCAATGCTCTGGCTCCTGAAGCTATTCCTCCACCTGCAGCTAAAAGTCTTCAGTTACAGAGTTGGAGCAAGTATCAATGGACTATGATTGGTGTGATGTCACCAATATTGGTCTCTATTAAAAACTACAAGTCCTTCTGCTGCGGTGGAGGATGGGACTTGTAGTGAATGAATCACACAGCTGAGTGGGTGAAGCCACGAACAGCCACTGTACATTCAATAAATGTCAAGATGCAGTAGGGAGAAGAACACCGAGATTGTATAACAGGGGGTGGGGTGGCGGACCACCACCCCATTTCATGTTATAGCTTATATATGGATCTAACATGAAACATGGTCAGAAAGACGGATTTCTCTTTGAGGGCCATCAAACAGCCAGTATTTTGAAAAATGAGTACAGCAATGCTTAGCCTCCATAATTCTCCCAGGGTAGATTTATTTAAAAATATTAGTAGAATTTAGAATTATACTACTTAGATAAAAGATACAATAGATCAAAACTGCTGACCATACATAGATCGAAATTGGTCTGGTTCAGCCAGCCTGCCAGTATTTTTTTTTTTTTTGGTCGGCACCACAGGATTCCTGTAGATGGGAGAATCTTTTTTTTTTTCCTTCAATCCACTTGCTGAATGAAAAAAACTGACCCATGTACGGCTAGCTTTAGGTTTATTGGTAAGTTCTGAAATGGCCACACCACTGGATTTATTTTTTCTAAAATTAATTTTAATGTTTCAGATATCAGTCATGTTGTTCAGTAACATGAAATATGTTTAAGTGCAAAAAATACAGATAAAAAAATTGTTGTGTTTTATAATTCTTAAGGCCCCAGTCACACCCGAGAGCTTTGCAAAGTTAAACTTCAAAACACTCAACATATAGAATGCCATAATTTTCAGTGCTGTCTGTTCACACTTAAGCGTAGTGTTGCTTGAAAAAGGACACAAGCTTGTTTTAAGCTACAAGATTTAAGTGTATTTTGCCTCAATAGACTTCAATGGAAGTGCATGAAAAACGTGTGAAAAAATGCATGAAGACACTCTTATCACACTTTTTTTTTATTCCCTAGTAGAAATCTTTCCATGGGCTAAAAAAAATATATAAATAAAATGCTGAAGTCTCAGATGCTATAAGCAAAAACTCCTGTACAAAGACACAAAAATAAGCCTGCAAAATCACCAAAGATGGTCAACTCAAGTGTGTATGTAGCCTAAGGTGTAATCACAGGCAAAAATGTAAATCAGTTTGTGAGCCGCCACTAATTCAGCCAACATCACAGCTAGGTTAAATCAGAAAATTCAAAAAGATAGCCTCTGTGACATGTTGGGGTTTCTTATCTCAATGGTAGTAACAAAACTGTGAATTTACACCATGCCAGATATATATATATATATATATATATATATATATATATATATATATATATATATATATATATAGTTTTCAGGGCTTCCTTGCCCACTTATATTTAAAAAACCCATCAAAACTTTACGCAGGTATGTCTCCCCAAATAGGGGGTTCTCACCATTGCAGTAAAAACAACATTCAGCCTCCTGGCTCTCTTCTGGCAGCTTTACTGCTCCAAGAACCTCTCTAGGGTCTCTCCTGAACTTCAGTACCTTCGTGGCCCTCCTGACCATGAAACAAGTCCCAGTGTTTATACACAGATGCTGCACCTCAGCTCTGCACCTTCCTTACAGCTTCCTAGCTGTTCTTGTACTTCATGGACTCCCTCTCAGGCTCGGGCCTACCTCTGTCCTGACCTGGACACCATGGTGCACACAGCACCTCACACGTCTTCCTTTACACACTGACCTCCTCGAGAGGCTGGGACTCTGAGCTCTATCTCTGGCTCTCATGTGAAGCCAGCACACACCTGTACAATCAGAGTGCTTGCTTCCCACAAAATATGGTGTAAACCACAATTTTACAGAGTAGCACAGGGTCACCCTGCTACACCTCATTTAAAGAATATGCAAAAACAGTACAGCCACAGTACATTTTAATGTAGGAAATAACATTTGTTAACCATAAACTAACTTTGTCAAAGATAAATGTTTTGTATCTTTTTATGAGGTTTTAGCCTGTGATCACGTGATAGTCCTTCTTAAGTTCCCACTTCCTCTAGAGGGGGTGTGTCCTACTAGTAAGTGGGCAGGCAGAGTCTGATGTCACACACAACAGGGACGTACATTCTCTGTGTGCATAACAGTACCATATCTTTATTTCTGACTTACACAGCCTGCAGCAATACCCCATCTACAATAACCTGCTGGCCAGCTCCTCTCTCCTGTCCTGCAACTGATATCCACCTAAAAAAGTGCCCCAACATGTTCTAGATTCTGATGAAAGTCTGCAGCCCTCCCCCATCGAAAAATCACTTGCAATCCAGCTCTGTCTTTAAGTTCTGCAGCCAATATTCACATCACATAGTGCCCTAAATACATTCCCTCCAGCTGAGAGTCTGGCCAGTCTGCAGTCCTCCCTAACTTCCTATAATAAAGGTTTCAATCTCTTGCCGCAACCTTCTCTCAACCAACTTTGTACAGTTTACAACTGCTTCTTTACTGGCCATAATATATATGGGGAGATATGTGTCTGACAGGTCTGGCACAAAGGGGAAGAACATTCCCCATCTGTTTACATTGTAGTTATACAGTGAGATGCCACTGCCAATTAGACATGTGCACACTGAAATATTTTGTTTCGGAATTTCGTTTTTGTCCGAAAAATACATTTATTTAGTTACTCCCGAAATTCGTTTTTATTTATTTCGTTTTTCGTTAGAAATTGCATTCGTCCGAAAATCTGAATTAATTAAGGTTGAATCTGTCATTGGAGGCTTATGGTGTCTGTCGAATGTTCAAAGAAGATTCGACGGATCAGTGAAACTGTACGACGCTGCAATCATACATTTCCGGTCGAATGTTCCGCCTACAAGCTATAGAAGAATTCTAATGTTGTATGACTAGTATTAATTATATTTATTCATTACTATTACTAGTCAACCAACATTAGAATTCTTCTATAGCCTATGGGCGGATGCATTTGACCGGAAATGTACGATTGCAGCGTCGTACAGTTTTGCTGCACCGTCGAATCTTCTAACTTTCGATGCTTTGTCAAATCTTCATCATTCTAGCTATTTTACTGCTCCTCCTCTTTGGTTACAATCAGCCAATAACATTCATCATCAACTTTATTTTTATTTTACTTCCCCCACCCAATTCCAGCAGTGATCTTTTCTCTCTATAATAACAAATCTTTTCTCTCCTATGTCGAATCTTTTCTCTCCTATGTCGAATCTTTTCTCTCCTATGTCGAATCTTTTCTCTCCTATGTCGAATCTTTTCTCTCCTATGTCAAATCTTTTCTCTCCTATGTCGAATCTTTTCTCTCCTATGTCAAATCTTTTCTCTCCTATGTCGAATCTTTTCTCTCCTATGTCGAATCTTTCTCTCCTATGTCGAATCTTTTCTCTCTATAATGTCAAATCTTTTCTCTCCTATGTAGAATAATCTTGGACTAATAGAGTTAAGGTTAGGCACATTCGACCACAGGTTCAATAGACACAGATTGTTATTGTCAGCGTCACGTCGAATCTCCTATCTATATCGAACTGTTGTAGCAACGAAAACGAAAATAAAGCATTTGTTTATGTCGGATATTTCGGTTTTCGGATTCTGTGCTTTTGTTTTCGTTTGTTAAAACGATAACGAAAATAGCTGAAATTCGGACGAAAATGCATTCGGACGAAAACGAATGCACATGTCTACTGCCAATAAGCAACGCAGGGCTGGGAGGGGGCCTGGCACTAAACTGTTTATAGTAGATAGAAGACGCCATGTGCAGGTACTTTGCCCTGTATTTTCCGGCAAGTATGCAAGGGACACAAAATTACCATACTAGGAGGGATCTGCTAGCTGATCTCCAAGCCTAACATGGTCAGTTTGAAACAGGAACCCAAGGAACTGGCAGAATCGCCAGGGGTTTTGTAGCAACCTGCTCAATAAAAAAGTTACAAGCAACACTCACTAAGCTTTATGCATAACTGGAGGCATATATGAGTTTTTTATTTTAGCGTTGACAAACACTTTACGTTCTACATAATGTACAGCAGCTGCCACTTGAAGTCTTTAAATGTCCAACCACATTCAAACTTCTAAATCAGGCATGAATCTGATTGGCAATGCTGATGAACTTTATAATTCTGACATTTCCTTTTACATCTCAATATTTGTGTGGGAGACAAAAAAAGCACCCACTGGGTTGACTTTTTCATCAATTATTTTCTGAAGAACTGAGGACTCCCCTGTGTGACGCAGGAGAACTATTCCCTATGTGATGCAGGAGAACTGAGAACTTTGTGTGCTTCGCGTATGCATCTCAAAGTTGGACTTTAAATTTTGTCTGGAGTGTACCTTTAAAAACTAAGTCTACCTTTGCAAAACAAATGTAGTGCACATATATTTGCAAAAAAATAAAAACTTTTATTATATATATATATATATATATATATATATATATATATATAAACAAAACATTGGTCCTAGTAATTCAACTGCAAGCTAAATTTATAACAAAAAGTTTATTAAAAGAGAAATACTTTATCTACACAGAAATATTGTCCACAAAATGGGCCTCCAGCAGGGGAGGAGCTGCCATGCAATAACAGCAGACATAAAGAAGTGATTTACAGCTGAATAAGTCAGCAGTTCTTGTGACAAGCAGAGATAAGTATTTCAACATTCAGTAATGAGAAACTAGCAGTTAAAATGATAAAAAGTACAGTATTTTGCAGTCAGCCTCCTTCAAATCTCCAAATTCTTTTTTTGTTGCTGCTGTTATCCAACTTCCTATTAGAGGGTGGCTACATTTGTTCTCCATTGTCCCACTGTAGGAAGGTAGCTACCCTCTATTGCTAACTCCTGAGATGGACTAAGGACGATGGGATGTTTAGTGTGCATAGAGTAGTGCACATGACTGCAACTAATATGCACTGTAGTTCTAAATAAATGGGGGAAAAAAGAGGTTTGGAAGCTCACTGAGGATTTTACAAGGAGGCAGAAAACACAGCAAGATTTAAAATGTATTACATGACCTTTATTAGTTGATGTGTAAGGGTTTTTTGTAGAAAAAGAATATCATTTATCATCACTTTAAGTTTTTACTGCTCATAAGTCTTCTTCTATATGTACTTTCAATTCACAGACCTAGAACAAGCATGCTGTAAATGAGACTCAGAAAAGTGTCAGAATTCATTATGTTTATAATTGTTCAGAGCATTGAAGCCAATGTATTTGCATTGATCACTTTACAAATGTCATCAGGTGCCTGACTAATATCGGGCTGTTGATCTATTACTGTATATCTTACCAGCCTTGAGAAATGCCACCAACAAAGACAAGAAGAAAGAATTACAAGTATTACACTTATTCAGTTAACATTTTTGCCATTTTTCTCTCTTGTATATTTTATTTAATTTATTTTGACAGTTGTTGCTTTTTTTCAATAATGGTTCCTCTATGGAAAAAAAGTGGGTATTTTGATGTCTAGTTGAGTCAATTTGTTGTCGTGCTTTAACCTCATTAAATATGCTTCACAGGATACATATTTTAGTAGAGTGTAATTTACATTGGCCCATGACATTTTATTTTTTTGGATTTTGAAGATACCCATTAGTTTACTTGCCACTGATGTTTCACTGGCATTTAAATAGCAATCCATTACCGCCTAATGTTTTCAGTGCTTTAAGCTACGCAGACAGAAAGAGCATGTCTTACATACGAAGCGTTAATGACTGTGACTGTGAATGTTCTTTATTATGCTGATGCTGTTCAGCATAAAAATCCCTCTGAATATCCTAAAAGTGGTACCATACATGATCGCGACCCAATTTGACCAGATTGGATGCAAATCTTTATGTCTGTGGGCTCTAAGAGACCATATTAGATGCCCCTGACCAACTGATCTGGAAGGAAATAGTGATTAGGCATTATTACGATTTTTTTGTGAATTGCTTCCAGATGGTCTTGTTCTTTCTCGCTAATTGGATGATTTAAGTGGGCACTTTAAAATACCAATCTGTATATAAAAAAAAAAAAATGTAGCACCGGTATTCTGCCTGCACATTATCCACCCTATATTGTCAATGGCCACCTTGAAAGAACATTGACATAAAGTGAAAAGGAACCTCACATGTTTCAGAACATTCATGAATGTGATTTTTCTCTTGTAAGGAAAACAAAGCAATAATTTACAGCTATAACATGTAAAATTATTCTGCAATAAAATCATCCATGCGCAGAATGTAATAATGTTGATTAAGCTATTTTGTTTCTATTTTGTACTCTCCTAATGGTTTTCACATCTGGTAGGACAGATACCAGGAAGTCATGGAGGAATTTTCTAAAGAAGAAACAGAGGTTGGGGGGCATATTAGAAGTTTTGCTTGAATATCTTGTGGATGGACTTGGAATAAATATGTGACAAGACCCCAGTTTCCATTAGGGGGAGATATGAAGTAATACTCTGTTAACATCATATATTGCCTGTTTTGACCTCTAATAGATTAGAGATTATTTCCAAGGTGAGCAGATTCACAAATAGTGCACAAGGTGGTATTGGATGTGGAGTTAATGGAATTTTGCATGTTAATAATCACCAAGGAACTTTTTGATGCACATATATTTTTGGGAAGAGTAAAGGACTGAATTTTGTACGATTTAATCACTATTTATTATATACAGTATCTCACAAAAGTCAGTACACCCCTCACATTTGTGTATATATTTATTATATCTTTTTATGCGACAAAGAAATGACACTTTGCTACAATGTAAAGTAGTGAGTGTACAGCTTGTATAACAGTGTACATTTGCTGACCCTTCAAAATAACTCAACACACAGCCATTAATGTTTAAACCGCTGGCAACAAAAGTGAGTACACCTCTAAGTGAAAATGTCCAAATTGGGCCCAATTAACCATTTTCCCTCCCCAGTGTCATGTGACTTGTTAGTGTTACAAGGTCTCAGGTGTGAATGGGGAGAAGGTGTGTTAAATTTGGTGTTATCGCTCTCACTCTCTCATACTGGTCACTGGAAGTTCAACATGGCACCCCATGGCAAAGAACTCTCTAAGGATATGAAAAAAAAAGAATTGTTGCTTTACATAAAGATGGCCTAGGCTATAAGAAGATTGCCAGACCCTGAAACTGAGCTGCAGCATGGTGGCCAAGACAATGCAGCGGTTTACCAGGACAGGTTCCACTCAAAACAAGCCTCGCTATGGTCGACCAAAGAAGTTGAGTGCATGTAGTCAGTGTCATATCCAGAGGTTGTCTTTGGGAAATAGGCTTATGAGTGCTGTCAGCTGCAGAGGTTCAAGGGTTGGGGGGTCAGCCTGTCAGTCTCAGACCATCCGCCGCACACTGCATCAAATTGGTCTACTTGGCTGTCGTCCCAGAAGGAAGCCTCTTCCAATGATGATGCACAAGAAAGCCCGCAAACAGTTTTCTGAAGACAAGAAGACTAAGGACATGGATTACTGGAACCATGTCCTGTGGTCTGATGAGACCAAGATAAACTTATTTGGTTCAGATGGTGTCAAGCATGTATGACAGCAACCATGTGAGGAGTACAAAGACAAGTGTCTTGCCTACAATCAAGCATGGTGGTGGGAGTGTCGTGGTCTGGGGCTACATGAGTGCTGCCGGCACTGGGGAGCTACAGTTCATTGAGGGAACCATAAATGCCAACATGTACTGTGACATACTGAAGCAGAGCATGATCCCCTTCCTTCAGAGACTGGGCTGCAGGGCAGTATTCCAACATGATAAGGACCCTAAACACACCTCCAAGACGACCACTGCCTTGCTAAAAAGCTGAGGGTAAAGGTGATGGACTGGCCAAGCATGTTTCCAGACCTAAACCCTATTGAACATCCGTGGGGCATCCTCAAACAGAAGGTGGAGGAGCGCAAGGTCTCTAACATCCACCAGCTGCGTAATGTCGTCATGGAGGAGTAGAAGAGGACTCCAATGGCAACCTGTGAAGCTCTGGTGAACTCCATGCCCAAGAGGGTTAAAGCAGTGCTGCAAAATAATGGTGGCCACACAAAATATTAACACTCTGGGCCCAATTTGGACATTTTCACTTGGGGGTGTGCTCACTTTTGTTGCCAGCGGTTTAGACATTAATGGCTGTGTGTTCAGTTATTTTGAGGGGACAGCAAATTTACACTCTTATACAAGCTGTACACTCACTACTTTACATTTTAGCAAAGTGTCATTTCTTCAGGGTTGTCACATGAAAAGATATAATAAAATATTTACAAAAATGTGAGGGGTGTACTCACTTTTGTACTGATACTGTATATTATGAATTCATAAAAAAAAATGTTTAGCACATATACCGTATAAATATTTTTTTGGTGTATATGGTTTGAATAAAAATTCACATTATTTATTATTGAAATATTTATTGATCAGCACTGCACATAAATTATTGTTTATTCGTGTAGTTTAAGTTCTGATACTTAATTTAGTGAATTATACACATATTATGCGGACTTGCTGTTTTGTTGCACAGACGCATATTTTTTTTATTTTTTTTATTCTGTATATGCCGCACAAATATTGTCGCTGCCATTCACAGCCCATAATTAATACAATTTTTTTTTTGGAGATTGTTCAGAAGTGTTGATTTATTTAATATTTTTTTTGCTCAAAATCAATATTTCTGCACACACTTTAATATGTTATTCCTAAGTAAGTAAGCTCTATAGCTGAAATCCTATGAGGGTAACGGATAACTTTCTAGAGCCTCCATCATCCCATCTTAAAGTTAACTTTTAGATTTTAGATGCCACTCAAGAAATTATGTTTCTGAGTCTGTCTTTGTTTATGTAAACATCCATCCCTTAATGGAAAAGTTTTAAAAGAGAAATTGATATTTAAAGGGACTCTGTTTTAAGAGAATATGGAAGATTCCTAAGATGAACTCTCTTTTGTGAATGCTAGTTCTTGGCTGTAATGGTAATACTTTGACTTTAATGCTGTTTAAGCTGATGACCCGAATCAAGTATAGATTTAAGAAATTCTGACACTTTTCCGCATCCCATTCATAGCATGCTTGTTCCAGGTCTGTGATTCAAAAGTACTTTATCAGACACAGCTGGCAACTAGCATTTTAAAAAGGAGGTCAAAATGGCTGCCCCCATACTTCTCTCATAGCAGTCATTTTAATGAATTGTTTATTGTTAAAGTTCCAGTAGAGGTCTTTGCTTGTTTGTGTATTCCACAATAAATTATCAATAAATTATAAAAAAAAATAAACATTAAATGGCATTAACCACTTGCCGACCGGCCGCAGAACATATACTCGGCTCTATTTCGCGAAACAACATACCTGTACTGTATGTCGTTTCATGAAATAGCCAGTGGGCTGATTGGCCAGAGGGGTCCGCCGGTCACCTGCGATTACTTCCCAGAGAGATAGAGTGGCAGTCTGCCGATGTAAATAAGGTTTTGACAGGAATGAACACAGTAAATTGTGTTCCCGCTAATTAGGCACACAGATCTCTGTGTTCATCCAGTGAGTCCATCCCCCACACAATTAGTAACCACCCCCTAGGAACACAATTAGCCCTTTGATCGCCCCTGGTGTTAACCCCTCAGTGTCATTAGTTCAGTAACAGTGCATATTTTTAGCAATGATTACTGTACTAATGTCACTTGTTCCCAAAAAAGTGTCAAAAGTGTCAGTTATGTGTCCGATCTGTTCGCCGAAATGTTGCAGTCCCACTAAAAATTGCTGATCGCCACTATTACTAGTAAAAAAAAAAAAAAGCCATAAATCTATCCCCTAGTTTGTAGATGCTATAACTTTTGTGCAAACCAATCAATTTACCCTTATTGGGATTGTTTTTACCAAAAATATGTAGCAGAATACATTTTGGACTAAATTGATGAAGACATTTGATTTTTAACATTTTTATGTGTTTTATAGAAGAAAGTATTTTTTTATTTATTTCTTCAAAATTGTCAGTCTTTATTTGTTTCTAGCACAAAAAATAAAAACCGCAGAGGTGATCAAATACCACCAAAAGAAAGCTCTATTTTATTTGGGTACAGCTCGCAATTTCAGTGCCGTATCGCAAAAAAATGCCTGGTCATTAAGGGGGTAAAACCTTCCAGGGCTGAAGTGGTTAATTGAATGACTAATTGTCTTTAGTTATTGGTAGGCACTGAAGGGAGTCTAGGGTAGTATTTTGTTTAGAAAAGTAATAATTTCAGTCTTTTATGTTACTTTTTATTTATCCATTGCAGCAACACTGGTAGCATAGCTGTAAGTGAATATTTGAGTATAGGTCACAGACGTGCTTACTAGCTGTCAGTTTTCTCAAGTTTTATGTTCAGTAGTGTAATAATGTATTGTTGTGAAAAAAAAATTGAAATCAGTACAACAACAGAAAAGTAATTCAGTAAAGGTCACCAACAAAAAATATAGTGAAAAATCCAAGATAAAGATAGCAGTGAATCTTCCTGTGTCACCTGACAGTGAATTAGCATTATTACACGATTGATTCATGCATCTTTGAGCAGACGGGTGATGTAGGAGGTTGCAGAACTGTAGAATGAAACAGTAGTACCAGTTGCCCAACTGTGTAGGATAGCAGAGTCTTAACACATAAACAGTTGTATGTGAAACTCAGATATCACTACGATGGCATCTGCTGGAATAAAAAGCAAGTTGCCAAAAAAAGTATCAAATCTGGCAGCTTCAATGAATCGCACATTTTTTTTTTCCAAAATGTATGGTATGTAAACATTAAACATTACAAACACTTTAGTATTAAGCAGAGGCGTAACTAGAACCTTCAGGGCCCCGATGCAAGGAACTATGACTTCTGGTCCTGGGGCCCTTTCCAATGATCCTCGGGTCCTTTTCTCCCATTGCGGCCCTTGATTATGATCCTGCAGCAGGAGCCCTTCCTGACATCTTGGGTAGGGTTGCCACCTTTTCTTCAAGCCAGACCCAAGTCTTAAGCAGCGCACGGCAACGTCTTTTTTGTAGTATACACTAAACATATATTTTGTGATTAAATAACTGTTTCTAATTGTATATATTTAATCACAAGGGTCCCCCCTCACATCAGAGTCCACATAGTTCCACTTTACATCTGAATATGCAGAGTTTTCCTTTTACTTCTGAATCTATAGAGTTCCCCTTTACATCTGAACTTGCAGAGTTCCCTTACACTGTAAGGGGGGACTGTACAGACACTGATATACGTGAGAACTCTGGGGACTTTGATTTAGGGAAGAACAGTGAGAACTCTAATGTAAGGGGGAACACTGCAGACTTTGTTATAAGGGGGTCCCTGATAACTGGAGCCCCCACTTACATCATTGTTCCCAGCGTTCCTCTTTAAGCAGGGTTCCCAGAGCCCCTGTTACTTCAAAGTCTGCAGAATTTCCACTTGCACTTAAGGGCCCTTTTACACATGCAAACCGATTGGACCACCCCGTGTTCTGTATGGGGAGGCGGATGTAAACAGACATGTGTCCATTTACACCTGCCTGCATTTGATCCAATGAAAACAGATGGATGGGAATCCATTCACCATCCTACTAGCGGATTGGATGACAGTCAGACTGACCCATAGAGAACAGCTGGCTTTGTCTGTGTCTGCTCTGCACACGTGGAGCAGATATGGACCTGTCATTTGCCTGCTGAGCGGAGAGATCCCCGGCTGAACAGGCTGATCTGCTTGGCAGAGTCCGCCCATGTGAAAGGGCCCTAATGCCCTGTACACACAATCGTTTTTTCCGATGAAAAAAGTCTGATGGACTTTTTTCATCGGAAAAAACGATCGTGCGTGGGCCCCATCTGACTTTTTTCCATCAGTGTAAAAAACTAGAACATGTTTTAAATTTTTCCGATGGAATAAAAAGTGATAGGAAATTCCGATCGTCTGTGTGGAACTCCAATGGAGAAAAAATCCATGCATGCTCAGAATCAAGTCGACGCATGCTCAGATGCATTGAACTTAATTTTCTCGGCTCGCTGGAGTGTTTTACGTCACCGCATTTTGGATGGTCGGAATTTTGTCTTATGGTGTGTATGCAAGACTGATGGAAGTCAGCTTCATCAGAATTCCAATGGAAAATTCCATCGGATTTTATTCCATCGGAAATCCGATCGTGTGTACAGGGCATAAGGGGGAGCTTTGCTCTAAGGGGTGCTCTGGGAATCCTGATGTAAGGGGGTCTCTGCTCACCAAAACCCCCACTTATATCAGAGTCCCCCTTTACATTACAGTGCACAGAGCTCTCCATTACATTAGTGTGCTCAGAGGCTGGTGAGATAAGAGAGGAAGGGAGGGACGCTTCACTCACTATAGATGGAGGCTCAGACCCTGGAGTTCTGCCACTGTGGTCAGCAAGCAAGGCTTACTAGCCTGTGCTATTCATATACATAGGCTGGCAGAGCATGCTGGGACTTGTAGTGCACCACACCAGGGAAACCCCAGCAGGCTGCTGTGTTGGTAGAGGGGCTCTGGAGATGACAACAATCTCTATTTACCCCCCTCAATGACTGACCCACCTGTGTGGTGCTTTGTTTTCAATCACTGAGAGAAGGAAGGCTTTACTGAAGAGCTGTGGATCCCCTGTGGAGAATTGCATCATCTATGGTACAAGCTGGCCTTTCCTCCACTATATACCTGCAGGCTGGTGGACTTTGCGAGGCACAGAGCTGCCAGGAATTAGAATGTGGGTGGGCCATGGGGACACACAGGGGAAGGGGGGCAGGAGGAGAAGATCCTGCTCTCTCTATCTCTTTCCTCTCCTGTCTGTGCAAGGAGGGGTCGGGATGTCAATGCAGGGTCTGGGCAGTGTGACAGAGTGTAATAGACACTCTCTGTTCACAACTGCAGCCAGCAACCGTGGAGCCATATATCTGGCTTTTGGACCCCCCATAATGGCGAAGCTCCAGGGCCTAGTCGCAAGAGGGACTGCTGCGACCCTGGTTGTTCCCCCACTGGTATTAAGCTTTTCATATGTGTGATGGAAAATGACAAAAGGAACCCTTCTACAGAAAGAAAGAAAGTTTGAATGCTGAAACCTTTTGAAATCAACTGGAGCTGGATTTGTCAACAATGCAGGGTGGTGTCAACAATTTAGCATGGGGGGTGGGCTCTTGGAAACATGTACTAACACAAAAAAAAAAAAATTCAGCCAGGAGAAGTGATTGTTAAATGTTTAAAGTTGAACATTAATAATGCCCCATTCCTTTAACCACATCTCGCCCGGCCTATAGCAAAATGACGGCTGGGAAGCGGTTCAGTTATTCTGACTGGGCATCATATGATGTCCAGCAGGATAAGCCGCGATCATGCGCCCTAGGGGGGCCACAGTCTGACACACCACAAAACCGATCTCAGTAAGCCCTGGTTTACACTGGTGCGATTTGACATGCGTTTTGACATGTCAAATAGCATGTCAAATCGGCGTAATTTTACGGCAATTGCCGGCAATGACACTGTCCTAATCGGTGCGACGCCGCATCAGCGGCACTGCACCGATTTCAAAAAGTAGTTTCTGTACTACTTTTTGCGATTTCGGGCCGCGATTTACATTGACATCTGTGCAGAAACCTGCACAGATGTCTCTGTAATTGCGGCCGAAATCGGGACTGACAGGCGGGAGTCAAATCAGCTGAACTCGCACGGCTTCACTCCCGCAGCCCAGTGTGAACCTGGGCTAAAGAGACTCTGACTGAGGCTCTTTACCACGTAATCAGCCGTGTCCAATCACGGTTGATCACAGTATAAACAGAAAGAGACGTTTATCGGCTGTTCCTCACTCGCGTCTGACCACTAGGGATGCCGCCAGGACCACCAGGGATGCCCAAAAAGGACGCCAACCAGGTATGCCACCATGGACCACCAGGGATATGCCAATCAGTGCCCAGGCAGATGGCAATCAGTGCCCATCAGCAATGGCATGCCAGTGCCATCAGTGATGCCTATCAGTGCCATCTATCAGTGCAATCCATCAGTGCCCATCAGTGCAGCCAATCATGATCATGACCATGCACACATGACCAATCCCAATGGTACTCATAGCTGAATGATAGCTCCCTGAGATGCCATCAACTACATAAGTGAATGGGGATAGTGGTGACATCATTACCCAAATATGGACCAAACTGTTGGTTCATCCCTAGTCTCCACCGGAACACAATTGACAGGGTAAAATGTTGGAGAATTATAGGGAAATAGATACAAAGCACTGTCACCCTATAACAGGAAGTGCCTCAACAACAACTTTAATTGCAGAATTACCAATTTTTGTTTTAATGAAAGCTGTTGATTTAAAAAGATTGAACATTATTTTTGAAAGTACATTAACATATTAAAGATTATAAAGGATTTTACTGATCAGATGTCTATACACTTTAAGCTATGAGGCCTCTAGCATGTTTCCTTCTACTACAGCAGGGGTGCCAAACCTTTTGAAGTGCGAGGGCCACTTAAGTGACTGGGTAACTGGTCGCGGGCCACAATGCGCGGAGCGGGCGGATGGCAGGACAGTGTCCGCTCTGCATATGCAGAGTGGACATGGACACAGCCCACTCTACTTTTTTTTTTTCTTGCGGATCGGATTGGAGGTAGGACACAAGTCGGTTTACATCTGCCACTCTTTAGAGGTGAATGGAGGGTCCAATTGGGTCGGACTGACCGTGGGAAAGGGGCTGCTTTCACACTGATGCGCTGCGGTTTGCAACGCAGTGTACCTTTGGCATTTCTGCACTTTGCAATAGACTTTTTATATATTCTGCAGGTTTGGTGCACTTTCAGAAAGCTCACCAATTTCGCAGGTAATAACAGAAGCCTATGGCTCAGTGCAGGTAACCCACAGGTGCACTGCTCTGTATCTGCGGATCAGTTTGAAAGCAGCCCAGTAACCACTGCAGAACAGATATGCCCATATATACACTGTGATTTTAGTAATAAACTGACCTTTAATAACAGTATTCTATTTTATTCCATCCCAGAGCAGGAGGTCACGAGCCACATCAGAGGGCTCCACGGGCCACATGTGGCCCCCAGGACACTGGTCGGGCACCCTGTACTACAGCATTTGAAATTTTTAGTAGATTACTTCAAATTTCTGCAATACAAGAATTCCTAAACTGCCTATTGTTTAGACTAGTTGCAGTGCAATGGCCCAAAGCTGCCACAGTGCATAAAGACAATTATTTGAAACAAGAAGATAAAAAAAACAAAAAACTTTTGGACCACTAGACCATAAATGACCATTTCTATCTTTCTGCAAGTTGTTCCTTACAGCTACTTTGTGTATAGAATGATATAAGACAGACTGAATGCATGAGAAGTTGGAATTACACAGGGATGCTAAGCTGCGAGAAAAATCAATTCAAAGCATCTGCAAAAAGTCTATTCAATGAAAGCTTATGGTCTTGTTAGTGTGTTCCCTGAAGCCAGCTATACACCCTGTGCTCTTTATAGTCCTATTTGACCTGCTCGTATTTATCTTTTTTAAAACACAGTAATTCTTCTTCATAATTTGAAATGGTGTGCTGGTATTTGTCAGCTTCAAGGGTGTATAAATGATCTACTTCCAGAGCAGAGAGTTCACTCTTTCATTTGTCTAAGTCATAGTACAAATTTTAACATAATAAACTGTTTACGGAGGGAGTCAGCATCTGTAAAAGACCCCATTGACTACTCTTATAGCTTGTATTAAGGGCATACCAAAATACACTGACATATGGTTAGCTTATATGTCCAGGTCCAAAATGTACTTAGCTTCTAAATGATGGTGATATTAAGAAAGAGTAATGCACAATGAATAAAAAATACAAAGGCTGTACCTGTTGATCTCTATTTGAAAACAGTTGTTGCTTTACTGTCATGGTGTTGCAATAGCCACAATGCTTTCTGGAGCATGGGTCTGGAACAGTCATACATCAAGTGAAATCAGAGAGACTTGCTGCATACCTTTTTCAGGTCAGTGAATCTAAAAACTTTTTTTTGACTAACAGATCAACGTGAAAGTCAGGGAACTAGAAAGTTTACTTTAAAACGGAGCTCCGCCAATTTTTTTTTTCTTTAAAAGTCAGCAGCTATAAATACTTCAGCTGCTGATTTTTAAAATATGGACACTTACCTGTCCAGGGCGCCCGCAATGTCGGCGCCCAAAGCCGATCTCTTCCTCAGCTCTCGGGTGGAGGCGCCGCCATCTTCGGTAAGGGAATCAGGAAGTGAAGCCTTGCGCTTCACTTCCTGGTTCCCTACTGTGCATGCGTGACTCGCGCTGTGCATTCCCACTGGTCCCTGCTGTCTTCTGGGACCTGTGTGTCTCCCAGAAGACAGCGGGGGGGGGAGTGGCGTAGATACCCGCGGGTGGCTTGGGTATCTATGCCCAGAAGTGGAAGTAAAATACCTGTTACACAGGTATCTGCTCCCCCCTCCTCCTGAAAGGTGACACCGGAGGGGGGAGGGTTCCGAAAAGCTGAAGTTCAATTTTTGGGTGGAACTCCGCTTTAAGTGAACCTGTCACCCATTAACCAGTCTAACTTCAAACAGCAGAAGGTGCATTCTATTTATCCATTTTATAGCCAGACCAGCAGATTCTGAAATTGGTTTGACTGCGATAGTAAGGGTAGTTTTTTTTTTTTACTGCTTTCTTTACCTTTGTTAGGGAAATTTTGAATTTACTGTCTCAACAATAATTGGGTACCAGGATAGGAAGTCAACTGCCTGGTGAATACTTTCCAGCTACTTTCAAAACTTCATTGTGGTCTTTTTTTTTAACAAGGAATAACATTTTTATTCTAGGTTTCATACTCAGCTATTACTGGTGTCCCTATTCTAAATTGATTAAATGCTGCTTAAAATGATATTAAAGTCTTGTTTTTTTTTTTTTTTAAATAAACATGTTACAATTACATGCTCTATGCATTGGTTTTGCACAGACCAGCCTGGATCCTCCTCTTCTCGGGTCCCTCTTCTGTGCTCCTGGCCTCTCCCTCATGTCGAGTGCCCCCAAAGCAAGCAGCTTGCTATGGGGGACACCCGAGCCGAGCTGCAGCTCCCTGTGTCCATTCAGACACGGAGCCCTGATTCGCCCTGCCCCTCTTTCTCCTTATTGGCTAACTTACTTTAATTGACAGCAGCGGGAGCCAATGGCGCCACAGCTGTGTCTCATACCCGCATACCCACATCAACCACACTACACTCTCTGGCAGCTTTCCCCCACTCCCTGCACCACATTCTCTGGAAGTTCTTTCCTTTTTTATTCATAGTAGCCTTTCTTGCAGATATTCATCCACTGTTCACAATATAACCACTCTTGTCAGTGCCTGCTAACAACAATCTTTCTCCCAATAACTCTCCACAATACTGCCTACTTAATTCAGGACAAAATACTCTCTGAGCCTCTGTACTATGTATGCTACTGAAACTCAGAGTCCTGTGATTACTGCCATGTCTAAGCATTTTTAATACCAATGTTTCCATTATGTTGTCCCTGAACACTATTATCACTGTCTTCTGGGTACTATAGTGGAGACAATAATCTAAGCAGATATTAAAGCAGCACTAAAATGTCCACTCTTGTAGTAATTCCCATGCCCCAAATACAAGATGCTGGATGAAAGCAGTATTAGAAAGCAAAAACAAAAAAATACTAACCCTACTTTTCAGAGTCCCTTCCACTTTTTGCTTACTTTTACTGACATCACTAAGTATCACAGTAGGAACTTGGGAAAGGTCAGAATCCCAAATCTACCAAGAAGTTTCTCCAGCACTGTTTAGGAGCACATTCTTGTGGGATTTGGGATCCTTAGCTTTCCCGGGGTCCCACAAGAAGGCCCAGTGGGGTTAACCCTTTCCTAGGCCCCAGAGAGTAAGGTAAGGTATATGCCTTATTTTGTAAGTTTTTTGTAACTGCTTTCCTCCAGCTTTTTGTAATTAGAAGGTGGAAGGCTGCCACATAAGTGGACCTTGTGTTTTAGTGCAAGGTCGACTTTAAATTAGGGCTGTTACTGATTAAAATTTTCGTGTTCGATTAATCGATTTTTTTTTAAATCGATTAATCAACTAATTTTGATTAATTATAACGCACATAGATCCAACTACTTTTAGCTGATCTCCTTGCAGGCCGATTCCCAGTGCAGCTACCAACCACTGGAAAAATCGATAGGATACAAAAAACACACTAAGGCAGCGCTCGATGGGAATAGCATTAAAACTTTTATAGTCTTCAAGTAGGTAACAAAATAAATATTGCACTGGAGATAAAATCGATGTAGCTACATAAATTGTAAAAATGGTGCGAGTAATACCAAACGGCAGCAAAAGCAGTCATAAAAACATGTAGCTAAGTATGAAACTGGTATAAAAATGTGTACAACGATACCACTGCTGAATCCAGATGAGGAGGGGTTAACATCAGTCCGTCGGCATGTAGATGTCCCGTGAAGGGAACTATCACAACTCCCAGTGGATGGCTGTAGAATCCCAGGTTGATAGAGCGAAGTGATAGAGGGAAGTGTAACAGCCCTTGCGTGTGGCAGATAGTAAGGTCCCTCCAGCATGCAGATATGAAGGCACAGCAAAGGAGCTCTTCAGATGGACACGGCAAACCCAAAGAATTTTGATCGATCAAAAGAATTTTGATCGATCAAAAGAATTTTGATCGATCAAAACAATTAATCGATTAATCGAGGAATTAATAGTTAATTTCCACAGCCCTACTTTAAATCTATATTTTTTTGTGTTTAAATACAACCTAACATTTCATAAATATGCAGAAGTATTTGTCCTGCCCACTTAACCTCACAACTGTTTTATTAATCACTTGAAGGTCACAAACCAGTAATGTTCGATTAATTTATTCATAAATAGAAACACCATTTCTAGTAAAATGTTTTGAAAATATGTCCTATATAACAATAGTTCCTAGTGATATTTAAGAAGACCGAATATTGACTATAAAGATTATAATGAATATCACACTCAAAAGTCTACACATTAACTCTATTATATAACCACAATAAAAGACCAAGCATTTTCATGATTGTTCCTGTGATTGCAGTCCTGAATTTAACTTAGAGATCTGCACATGGCCATTTTAATCTGTATACATGAATTATACTTGATGCCTCTCTTTGCTTTAACATTTATGCTGATTTTGACTTCACTGTGCAGTTGTTTGTAACTATGGGAATGTATGAGATGGTTCAGAATTAAAAACCTTAGAAACTTGTTTACATAACATCACAATATTCTAGGTGCAATAAAGTTTGAGAAGCATTCTGTGTAGTAGGAGTTATTATATTACTGTTTATAACAAGGTAGAAGCTGTGCTCTGCAGGATAACTTCTTTGGAAAGGTTTCCTTTAAAAATGTACTACGGTTATTATGTAATTTATTTATAGGTACTTATTTATTAAAACATATCTAGTACAATATCTTAAATGAGTTACACCTATAAAAAAATATATATTATGAAGTGGCAAATGGGCTGTTATTTAATAGTGTATAAGTCTTCACAATGACAAAAATAGATGCATACTGTAGGTATGCTTAGCAAAAATCATACTTCACATGACTCAATAAGGCACAATTGGAATCACAGGATTATAAGCAAGGGTGTAAAGTAAGCGTGCAAACCTTGGCACCACGCAAACAGAATTTATGATAAAAGGAGAATGCAAATCCAAAGACATGGGAACCTGAAAATCCGGACTCCATGTAAGCCCAGGTTCACACTGGGCTGTGGGAGTGAAGCCGTGCAAGTTCAGCTGAACTCGCACGATTTCACTCCCGCCTGTCAGTCCCGATTTCGGCCGCGATTACAGAGACACCTGTGCACAGGTGTCAATGTAAATCGTGGCCCGAAATCGCAAAAAGTAGTACAGAAATTACTTTTTGAAATCGGTGCAGCGTCGCAGAGGCGGTGTCGCACCAATTAGGACGGTGCCAAATGCCGCAGTTTTGACATGTGATTTGACATGTCAAATCGCATGTCAAAACGCACCAGTGTGAACCAGGGCTAAAAGTGAAAACTGTAGTAATGGACCACTGTGGTGAGCACAAAATCCCAGAGTAAAATGCCTGTATAGTTCCCAGATGGTAAGATCCAGTGCACAAATAGTCTGTGGGGGACACAGCAGCCAGCGAACAGCATGGACAGCCAAACCAAATTGGAATCTTTGTTAGCACACGGTCCAACCCAAGGTCCTTCCCCAGCGTCACACTGGCAAGACACAAAGAAGGAGAGCATTCGCCAGGAGCAGCAGTTGCTGCCCACAATGGCAGGGGAAGCTTCCCCATGAGCCCGCCAGGATGGAAATTAAACGCAGATGCTTCCATTCATGTGCCTCATTTAAAGTCCCAACCCCCCCCCCCCCAAATAGAAAACTAAGATATGCTACAAATATAATTGGAACATACACCACATAAAGAGCAGATCCAGCCTGGAGGAAAGAAAATTTAAAGTCAGCAGCTACAAATACTGTAGCTGCTGACTTTTAATATTAGGACACTTACCTGTTCAGGGAACCTACTATGTTGGCACCTCAAGCCAATCCGTCCATCGGCTCCGGGTGCAGGCATCAGCATCTTCACTAATGAAAACATGAAGTGTGCGGCTTCACAGCCTATTTTCTACTGCACATGCGTGAGCCGTGCTGTGCTTTCTGAATGGTTTCACTGTCTTCTGGGACCAAAAATTATGTAGGAGGAGACGGAAATTACGTAGATCGCTGCACAACGATTACAGCGATCTTACAGGGAAGTGGGAGCGGATACCTGGTTTTGACAAGTTTTCGCTTCCCCCTCCCTTTTGAAAGGTGCCAAATGTAGCAGCGGAGGGATTGGGGGGAGAGTAAACAAGCAGAGCTTCCCCTTTTGGGTGGAGCTCCAGTTACGTTTTTTTTCGTATTGCTATGGTACCAAGTTTATTTAATGAAACACAGACCATACAAAATATTTCCAAAATATTATATACATGGATAAATAAATAGCTTGATTTATTTTTACTTATTTAATTTTTCATTGTGAAAAGAACCACAGTTTAAAAATTAACTGTGTCAAATTCAGTCCATCCAAAATGGCATGTAGTATAAAAAAAAGAAAATAAGTATTTTCTAATTAAAATCATAATTTAAAATGGTACACAGCAAAAACATTAAATAGTAAAAATGTAAAATATCTAACTACGGTAATATTAGCACGTGAACCCCCAATAATTGTGCATCTTAAGTCAGCAAGAGGACTGAACAAATATGTTGACAGCTACTTGACACTAAAAACACTAAAAAGGTGTTCATTAGACCTAGGTGTGAGTGTCAAAGATGAATAGCAGTTCTGTTTAACAAGCCAGTGTCATTGCGCTCTCTCAGCATTAATGTAATATTTTATTTACACATTTTACACCTTTTTATTTAAATATACTCTAGCATTGAAGTTCATTCTTTTTACATCTTATTACAAAATAATTGGGGAATAATTTTGGTTGCAAAATTTTAAATATATATATTACTTTTAAACATGTTTGTGACAACTGGCAAGTAAAAAAGTGTGTCCTCGTGTGTTAACTGCCCTAGATTTATTTTAACTATTTTAACATTATGTGACCTGTGGGATAGAAATTTGAGGTTTACTACTTCTTTAGTAAACTGTTACTGCATTCTGTAAAAAGAATCAAATCGGCATTCTGTACATTTTCTTCATTAGATAAGTGTCTTCCCTCTATAACTGTGCTTAAAACCAAATAGCTCTTGCTTGCCACAGGAGGAAACTTTGGGCAAAGCAGGAATTGGCCTGTCTCTATTGAATTATGCAGAGCTTATATCCCATCTTGTACATAGCTTCCCTAGCAGCTCCTGAGAGAAACTTGGGTGACATGCGTTGTTTTGTCTCAGGATTTGATATAACTGGCACCTTAAAGCATTTGAGAGAATAATACAACTACTGTTTAAAAATAAGGCAAGTGAGTCCTCTTTGTTGATCAGACTATATATATATATATATATATATATATATATATATATATTCACTTTATTTTGCTTTTATGCACATACTATATGTATAGTGCCGCACGTTGTTTTCCTACTATAATATATACAGTAGTCTGATCAACCAAGAGGTTGATATACCGTTTATATTCGAGTATAAGCTGACCCGAATACTGTATAAGCCGAGGTCCCTAATTTGCCACAAAAAACGTATTGACTCGAGTATAAGCCGAGGGTGAGAAATGCAGCAGCTACTGTAAGTGGAAAAGAGGGTCAACAAGGCCCATATGCAGCTGCATACCTCACTGTGTCTATTGCATACCTCCCTGTGTCCTGTGCATGCCTACCTGTGCAGATCTGCCTACCTCACTGTGTCCTGTGTACCTCCCTGTGTCCATTGCAGCCTACCTGTGTCCTGTGCATGCCTCCGTGTGCCGATCTGCAGCCTCCGTGTGCCGATCAGCGTGTCATAAAAACATACAGCGTCAATTCAGTATTCAAAAGCCGCGCCTCCTCCTCGTCTGTGATAGGCGGAACACTCAATTTCCCAGCATTCAGTGTTCTGCCTATCACGGACATCCGCTCATCCTCATAACACGGACGAGGATGAGAGGATGTCCGTGATAGGCTGAACACTGACTGCTGGAAAATTGAGTGTTCCGCCTATCACAGATGAGGAGGCGCGGCTTTTGAACACTGGAATGGCCGCCGTCTGTCTGCATGACACGCTGATCAGGTAGGCTCGATTATAAGCAGAGGGGGGCACTTTCAGCCTAAAAAAAGGGCTGAAAATCTCGGCTTATACTTGAGTATATACGGTATATATATGTTAGGCATTAAAAAACTGTAAATCAAAAATAATGCACAGTAGCGTGTGTATGTAACTCCACCGACACATTTTGTCATAGTTGACATCATCAGAGGTATATATTATCCACTTAACGACCGCTCACTGTATATATACGTCGGCAGAATGGCACCGACAGGCACAATCACGTAGAGTGTACGTGATTGCCTTTCCAATCAGACCCCCCTCCTATACAGTGAGCGGTGGCTAAGTGTCCGGGAGTGTTCCGGGATGAGGGGGCAGCCATTCGTTTCTGGCCACCCCCTCGCGATCGCTCCCGGCGAATGGAAATGCCCCCTCTGTCTGTGTCAGACAGAGGGAGCAGGAGGAAGTGATGTCATCTCTGGTGCGGCGCTCACATATACCGAGCGCCGTACAAGAGAAGACATCAGGTCAGTGCACACAACACTACACTGACACCAGGACACATAGGGACATAAATCGCCCCCCCAGGCCCCCCAGACACCCCAGATCACCCCCCAGATCACCCCCCCAGCCCCCAGTCACAGTGTCACTGATTGCAGTGACCATTTATTTAGTGATCACTGCAATCAGTGACATTTGTGACTGTAAAAGTGTCACCAAAGTTTAGTTTTAGGTCAAGTGTAGCCCCCTAACCCCCCCTAATAAAGGTTTAACCCCCTGATCACCCCCCAGATAACCCTTTCACCGCCTATCACCACTGTCGCTAAGCGATCATTTTTCTGATCGCTGTCTTAGCGTCAGTGATGCCGATCGGCAGCCAGTAATTTTTTTTAGGTTCGCCGCATGTTTTTATAGCGTCAGGTACCCCAATATATTATCTAATAAAGGTTTAACCCCCTTGATCGCCCCCCAGGTAACCCTTTCACCCCCTATCACCACTGTCACTAAGCGATCGTTTTTCTAAACGCTGTCTTAGTGTCTGTGATGCAGATCGGTAGCCGGTAATTTTTTTTAGGTTCGCCGCAGGTTTTTATAGCGTCAGGTACCCCAATATATTATCTAATAAAGGTTTAACCCCCTTGATCGCCCCCCAGGTAACCCTTTCACCCCTATCACCACTGTCGCTAAGCAATTGTTTTTCTAAACGCTGTCTTAGTGTCGGTGATGCAGATCGGTAGCCAGTAATTTTTTTTAGGTTCGCCGCATGTTTTTATAGCGTCAGGTACCCCAATATATTATCTAATAAAGGTTTAACCCCCTTGATCGCCCCCAGGTAACCCTTTCACCCCCATCACCACTGTCGCTAAGCGATCATTTTTCTAAACGCTGTCTTAGTGTCGGTGATGCAGATCGGTAGCTGGTAATTTTTTTTAGGTTCGCCGCAGGTTTTTATAGCGTCAGGTACCCCAATATATTATCTAATAAAGGTTTAACCCCCTTGATCGCCCCCCAGGTAACCCTTTCACCCCCTATCACCACTGTCGCTAAGCAATTGTTTTTCTAAATGCTGTCTTAGTGTCGGTGATGCAGATCGGTAGCCAGTAATTTTTTTTAGGTTCGCCGCATGTTTTTATAGCGTCAGGTACCCCAATATATTATCTAATAAAGGTTTAACCCCATTGATCGCCCCCCAGGTAACCCTTTCACCCCCATCACCACTGTCGCTAAGCGATCGTTTTTCTAAACGCTGTCTTAGTGTCGGTGATGCAGATCGGTAGCTGGTAATTTTTTTTAGGTTCGCCGCAGGTTTTTATAGCGTCAGGTACCCCAATATATTATCTAATAAAGGTTTTAACCCCCTGATTGCCCCTAGTTAACCCTTTCACCAGTGATCACCATATAAGTGTTTTGGGTGACGCTGGTTAGTTAGTTTGCTTTTTATAGTGTCAGGGCACCCGCCGTGTATATAACCCAATAAAGGTTTAACCCCCTGATCGCCCGGCGGGTGATATCAATTAGGTTTTAGCGTCAGAGAGGGTCTGCGTCACACCCAAGGCAGCGTCAGGTTAGTGCCAGTAACGCTAACACCCACGCGTGAAGCATACACCCCCCTTAGTGGTATAGTATCTGAACAGATCAATATCTGATCTGATCAGATCTATACTAGCGTCCCCAGCAGTTTAGGGTTCCCAAAAACGCAGTGTTAGCGGGATCAGCCCAGATACCTGCTGGCACCTGCGTTTTGCCCCTCCGTCCAGCCCAGGCCACCCAAGTGCGGTATCGATCGATCACTGTCACTTACAAAACAAAAACACACATAACTGCAGCGTTCGCAGAGACAGGCCTGATCCCTGCGACTCCAGTGCTGTAGGAGGTGATTTCACCACCACAGTTAAAAAAAAAAAGCAAATATGCCGAAGCATTGGGGCAGCAGGGGCGGAGGAGCGATTTTGCTCCTAATGCCGCGTACATACGGTCGAAATTCCGACAGAGGCTTGCCCGTGGAAAAGTCCGACCATGTGTGTGCGGCATAACTTTTTTGCGGGAGGATGCCCCCATGCTTCGGCATATATAAATGGTGCGTGTATGCCCATCATTGGAAGTGGGTGGATGAAGGGCGGTATTCTAATGGTGGGCATACCCACCGATCAATCTCTTTTTTCGTTCAGCCAACTGGCTGCATGAAAAAAAAAGATTACAATACATGTCCAACAAGGACCAGCAACGTACTGGTATGTTGCTGGACTTTGAATGTTTATACCAGAATGATGCCTGCGGGTTTAGGTATCATCTTGGTATCATTCTTTTCAGCCTGCGGCCGGCTTTCATGTAAAAGCAATCCTAGTGGCTAATTAGCCTCTGGACTGCTTTTACAAGCAGTGGGAGGGAATGCCCCCCCCGGATATAAAAAGCGCCATTGGGAAATTGGGAAAGCATTTTATCACACCGATCTTGGTGTGGTCAGATGCTTTGAGGGCAGAGGAAAAATCTAGGGTCTAGAAGACCCCAGTTTTTTCAAAAAAAGAGTACCTGTCACTACCTATTGCTATCATAGGGGATATTTACATTCCCTGAGATAACAATAAAAATGATTACAAAAAAAAAATACCTGGAAGGAACAATTTAAAAATAAAATAAAAAAGCAAAATTAATAATAAAAAAAAAGAAAAAAAAAAAGCACCCCTGTCCTGCCCTGCTCTTGCCCAATTGCGCACGCAAGCGTCAGTCTGGTGTCATATGTAAACAGCAATTGCACCATGCATGTGAGGTATCACCGCAAAGGTCAGATCGAGGGCAATCATTTTAGCAGTAGACCTCCTCTGTAAATCTACTGGGGTAACCTGTAAAGGCTTTTAAAGGCTTTTAAAAATGTATGTAGTTTGTCGCCAATGCGCGTTTGTGCGAAATTTTAAAGCATGTCGTGTTTGGTATCTATGTACTCGGCCTAAGATCATCTTTTTTATTTCATCAAACATTTGGGCAATATAGTGTGTTTTAGTGCATTACAATTAAAAAAAGTGTATTTTTTAACCCAAAAAATGCGTTTGAAAAATCGCTGCGCAAATACTGTGTAGAAAAAAAAATGCAACACCCACCATTTTAATCTGTAGGGCCTTTGCTTTAAAAATATATATAATGTTTGGGGGTTCAACATAATTTTCTTGCAAAAAAAAAAATGTTTTCATGTAAATAGTGTTGAGCGGACCCGAACTGTAAAGTTCGGGTCCGTACCGAATTTTGGCTTTTTCCCGACCCCGGACCCGGATTTTGCGATAAAGTCCGGGTTCGGGTCCGGATTCGGGAATTTAATGGCGCAGTTAGAAATGCTTCAGGGGCCAGCCAATCACCATTTGATTAGCTGGTGTGCCCTTAGAAGCCATCATAGCCATGCCTACTAATGGCATGGCTGTGATTGGTCAGTGCAACATGTGACCCAGCATGTGACCAGCTTCTATATAAGCAAGAGGCACACAGCACAGATCGTCACTCTGCTTTTAGACAGTGTAGGGAAAGGATCCTGGCTGCTGTTGCTGTGAGGGAGAGAATTATATGATAGGAGTTAGTCCTGATTCTGCAATCTACTGATAGAAAAGATAGAGAGACAGTGTATTGTAGTGTAGTGTAGGGGCAGGATCCTGTTTGTGCTTTCAGGGAGAGAGATTTAGATAGGAGTCCAGATTGAGAGATATAATAGCTCAGCGATCTGCATAGGTTTATCTGTTTGTGTTGCAAGCTCAGTGCACCAGCACTGCATTACGTTGAGTGATACACCTATTCCATTTAGTGGCTGTATTGTGCTCTTGCTAAAAGACCCATTTCGGGCAGAAAAAAAAAACAAAAAAAAAAACAAAAAAAAGGCACTTTATTGTGCTTTTGCTAAAAAGACCCATTTTTGGGCCCCAAAAAAAAAAAAAAAGGCACTTTATTGTGCTGTTGCAAAAAAAAAAAAAGGCACTTTGTTGTGCGCAAAAAAGACCTATTTTTGGGCAAAAAAAATATTTTGCAGTGTATATCTCTAGTTGTGTGAAATAACCAATTTCTATATATTTTTCTTGCACTATGCTATACTAAAAAAAAAAAACAACTTTTTTTTGAATAGCATTCTCTGCAGCTGTGCGATTCAGCCGTTATATACTGTGGGTGTGTTGTGCTCTTCCAAAAAACGCCATTTAGGGCCACAGAAAATATTTTGCAGTGTGAAATACACATGTGGAGGTGTGTAAAATAAACAATTTCTATATATTGTACAGTGCTATACTAAAAAAAAAAACATTTTTTTTGAATAGCATTCTCTGCACTTCTATAGCTGTGCGATTCAGTGGTTAAATACTGTGGTTGTGTTGTGCTCTTCCAAAAAACGCCATTTAGGGCCACAGAAAATATTTTGCAGTGTGAAATTCACATCTGGAGGTGTGTGAAATAAACAATTTCTATATATTGTACAGTGCTATACTAAAAAAAACAACATTTTTTTTGAATAGCATTCTCTGCACTTCTATAGCTGTGCGATTCAGTGGTTAAATACTGTGGTTGTGTTGTGCTCTTCCAAAAAACGCCATTTAGGGCCACAGAAAATATTTTGCAGTGTGAAATACACATCTGGAGGTGTGTGAAAAAACAACATTATTTTTAAAAAGCATTCTCTGGCCTCTGCAGCTGTGCGATTCAGCGGTTATATACTGTTGGGGTTGTTGTGCTCTTGCAAAAAACGCCATTTAGGGCCACAGAAAATATTTTGCAGTGTGAAATACACATCTGGAGGTGTGTGAAATAAACAATTTCTATATATTGTACAGTGCTATACTAAAAAAAAACAACCTTTTTTTTTGAATAGCATTCTCTGCACTTCTATAGCTGTGCGATTCAGTGGTTAAATACTGTGGTTGTGTTGTGCTCTTCCAAAAAACGCCATTTAGGGCCACAGAAAATATTTTGCAGTGTGAAATACACATCTGGAGGTGTGTGAAATAAACAATTTCTATATATTGTACAGTGCTATACTAAAAAAAACAACATTTTTTTTTAATAGCATTCTCTGCACTTCTATAGCTGTGCGATTCAGTGGTTAAATACTGTGGTTGTGTTGTGCTCTTCCAAAAAATGCCATTTAGGGCCACAGAAAATATTTTGCAGTGTGAAATACACATGTGGAGGTGTGTAAAATAAACAATTTCTATATATTGTACAGTGCTATACTAAAAAAAACAACATTTTTTTTGAATAGCATTCTCTGCACTTCTATAGCTGTGCGATTCAGTGGTTAAATACTGTGGTTGTGTTGTGCTCTTCCAAAAAACGCCATTTAGGGCCACAGAAAATATTTTGCAGTGTGAAATACACATCTGGAGGTGTGTGAAATAAACAATTTCTATATATTGTACAGTGCTATACTAAAAAAAAAAACATTTTTTTTGAATAGCATTCTCTGCACTTCTATAGCTGTGCGATTCAGTGGTTAAATACTGTGGTTGTGTTGTGCTCTTCCAAAAAACGCCATTTAGGGCCACAGAAAATATTTTGCAGTGTGAAATACACATCTGGGGGTGTGTGAAATAAACAATTTCTATATATTGTACAGTGCTATACTAAAAAAAAAAAACATTTTTTTTGAATAGCATTCTCTGCACTTCTATAGCTGTGCGATTCAGTGGTTAAATACTGTGGTTGTGTTGTGCTCTTCCAAAAAACGCCATTTAGGGCCACAGAAAATATTTTGCAGTGTGAAATACACATCTGGAGGTGTGTGAAATAAACAATTTCTATATATTGTACAGTGCTATACTAAAAAAAAAAACATTTTTTTTGAATAGCATTCTCTGCACTTCTATAGCTGTGCGATTCAGTGGTTAAATACTGTGGTTGTGTTGTGCTCTTCCAAAAAACGCCATTTAGGGCCACAGAAAATATTTTGCAGTGTGAAATACACATCTGGGGGTGTGTGAAATAAACAATTTCTATATATTGTACAGTGCTATACTAAAAAAAAAAAACATTTTTTTTGAATAGCATTCTCTGCACTTCTATAGCTGTGCGATTCAGTGGTTAAATACTGTGGTTGTGTTGTGCTCTTCCAAAAAACGCCATTTAGGGCCACAGAAAATATTTTGCAGTGTGAAATACACATCTGGAGGTGTGTGAAATAAACAATTTCTATATATTGTACAGTGCTATACTAAAAAAAAAAACATTTTTTTTGAATAGCATTCTCTGCACTTCTATAGCTGTGCGATTCAGTGGTTAAATACTGTGGTTGTGTTGTGCTCTTCCAAAAAACGCCATTTAGGGCCACAGAAAATATTTTGCAGTGTGAAATACACATCTGGAGGTGTGTAAAATAAACAATTTCTATATATTGTACAGTGCTATACTAAAAAAAACAACATTTTTTTTTAATAGCATTCTCTGCACTTCTATAGCTGTGCGATTCAGTGGTTAAATACTGTGGTTGTGTTGTGCTCTTCCAAAAAACGCCATTTAGGGCCACAGAAAATATTTTGCAGTGTGAAATACACATCTGGAGGTGTGTGAAATAAACAATTTCTATATATTGTACAGTGCTATACTAAAAAAAACAACATTTTTTTTAATAGCATTCTCTGCACTTCTATAGCTGTGCGATTCAGTGGTTAAATACTGTGGTTGTGTTGTGCTCTTCCAAAAAACGCCATTTAGGGCCACAGAAAATATTTTGCAGTGTGAAATACACATCTGGAGGTGTGTGAAATAAACAATTTCTATATATTGTACAGTGCTATACTAAAAAAAACAACATTTTTTTTGAATAGCATTCTCTGCACTTCTATAGCTGTGCGATTCAGTGGTTAAATACTGTGGTTGTGTTGTGCTCTTCCAAAAAACGCCATTTAGGGCCACAGAAAATATTTTGCAGTGTGAAATACACATCTGGAGGTGTGTGAAAAAACAACATTATTTTTAAAAAGCATTCTCTGGCCTCTGCAGCTGTGCGATTCAGCGGTTATATACTGTTGGGGTTGTTGTGCTCTTGCAAAAAATGCCATTTAGGGCCACAGAAAATATTTTGCAGTGTGAAATACACATCTGGAGGTGTGTGAAATAAACAATTTCTATATATTGTACAGTGCTATACTAAAAAAAAACACATTTTTTTTGAATAGCATTCTCTGCACTTCTATAGCTGTGCGATTCAGTGGTTAAATACTGTGGTTGTGTTGTGCTCTTCCAAAAAACGCCATTTAGGGCCACAGAAAATATTTTGCAGTGTGAAATACACATCTGGAGGTGTGTGAAATAAACAATTTCTATATATTGTACAGTGCTATACTAAAAAAAACAACATTTTTTTTGAATAGCATTCTCTGCACTTCTATAGCTGTGCGATTCAGTGGTTAAATACTGTGGTTGTGTTGTGCTCTTCCAAAAAACGCCATTTAGGGCCACAGAAAATATTTTGCAGTGTGAAATACACATCTGGAGGTGTGTAAAATAAACAATTTCTATATATTGTACAGTGCTATACTAAAAAAAACAACATTTTTTTTGAATAGCATTCTCTGCACTTCTATAGCTGTGCGATTCAGTGGTTAAATACTGTGGTTGTGTTGTGCTCTTCCAAAAAACGCCATTTAGGGCCACAGAAAATATTTTGCAGTGTGAAATACACATCTGGAGGTGTGTGAAATAAACAATTTCTATATATTGTACAGTGCTATACTAAAAAAAACAACATTTTTTTTGAATAGCATTCTCTGCACTTCTATAGCTGTGCGATTCAGTGGTTAAATACTGTGGTTGTGTTGTGCTCTTCCAAAAAACGCCATTTAGGGCCACAGAAAATATTTTGCAGTGTGAAATACACATCTTGGAGGTGTGTAAAATATACAATTTCTATATATTCTTCTTGTACAGTGCTATACTAAAAAAAACAACCTTTTTTTTGAATAGCATTTTCTGTAGCTGTGCGATTCAGCGGTTACGTGCTGTGGGTGTGTTGTGGTCTGGCAAAAAACGCCATTTAGGGCCACAGAAAATATTTTGCAGTGTGAAATACACATCTGGAGGTGTGTGAAATAAACAATTTCTATATATTTTCCTTGTACTGTGCTATACTAAAAAAAACAACCTTTTTTTTTTTGAATAGCATTTTCTGCAGTTCTGTAGCTGTGCGTTTCAGCGGTTAAATACTGTGGGTGTGTTGTGGTCTTCCAAAAAACGCCATTTAGGGCAAGATCCTAAATTTGGAAAATATGAGGGGAAGGTCAAAGGGACGTGGTGGCCCCGGTCGTGGTGCTGCTGGTGGAGCTCCTGTTGCAGGGAGAGGACGTGGTGGATCTGTGCCAGCTACACGCACAAGTGAAACACCTTCCTCAGGTGCGAGTAGGCGACCGAGCCTGCGGCGGTATTTTGTCGCGCCTAATGAGGCTGTACCAATGTTTAGGCCAGGACAAGTACAGGCGATAGTAGATTGGGTTGCTGACAGTGCCTCGGGTTCCTTCACATTGTCTCCCACCCACTCTTCTGATGAAAGATCAGAGTTGGCACCTGAAGCCCATGTCCATCAGTCTTTCACCTCACCCCCTTGCAAATCAGCCAAGCAGTCTGAGCCCCAAATCATGCAGCAGTCTCTTCTGCTTTTCGATGACTCTGTTAGCAGGGTTTCCCAGGGCCATCCACCTAGCCCTGCCCCAGAAGTGGAAGAGATTGAGTGCACCGATGCCCAACCACTTATGTTTCATGATGGGTACATGGGAGGACCATCGCAGCACGTCTCGGATGATGACGAAACACAGGTGCCAACTGCTGCTGCTTTCGCAATTGTGCAGACAGACATGGAGGGCAGGGGTGAAGACTGGGTGGAAGATGATGTGGAGGACGATGAGGTCCTCGACCCCACATGGAATCAACGTTATGCAGGTGACCAGTGTAGTTCGGAGGAAGAGGCGGTGGTCGCACAGAGCCACCAGCACAGCAGAAGAGGGAGCAGGGTGCAAAAACGGAGCATTCGTCCCCTAGACAGTACATCTGCTACTGCCCAACGCAGCAAGGGACCGAGCACACCAAAGCCAGGTCCAAGGACTTCCCTAGCGTGGCAGTTCTTCACACAGTGTGTTGATGACAAGACACGAGTGGTTTGCACGCTGTGCAATCAGAGCCTGAAGCGAGGCATAAACGTTCTCAACCTGAGCACAAGCTGCATGACCAGGCATCTAAGTGCAAAGCACGAGCTGCAGTGGAGTAGACACCTCAAAAACCAAGAAAGGTCTCTGGCTCCTCCTGCTTCCTCTTCTGCTGCAGTCGCGGCCTCTTCATCCACCTCTGTAGTGACAGTGGCACCTGCCACCCCGCAAACAGAGGATCTGCCAGCAACACTACCACCTGGGTCACAAACCATCTCCACAATGTCCCATGGAAGCGTTCAGCTCTCTATCTCCCAAACATTGGAGCGGAAGAGGAAGTACCCCCCTAGCCACCCGCGATCCCTGGCCCTGAATGCCAGCATTTCAAAATTCCTGGCCTTTGAAATGCTGTCATTCCGTCTGGTGGAGACGCAGAGTTTTAAAAGCCTGATGGCATTGGCTGTCCCGCAGTACGTCGTGCCCAGCCGCCACTACTTTTCCAGGCGAGCCATCCCTTCCCTGCACAACCAGGTGGGGGACAAAATCAGGTGTGCACTGCGCAACGCCATCTGTGGCAAGGTCCACCTAACTACGGATGCGTGGACCAGTAAGCACGGTCAGGGACGTTATATCTCTCTAACAGCACACTGGGTAAATGCAGTGGCGGCTATGCCTGAGGCAGATAGCGGTTTGGCGCATGTCCTTCCACCACCGAGGATTGCAGGGCGCTTCAGTTTGCCTCCTGTTGCTAACTCCTCCTTCTCCGCTTCCTCATCCTCTACCGCCTCCTCATCCATTCAGCGTAACACCTTCACCACCAACTTCAGCACAGCCAGGGGTAAACGACAGCAGGCAGTTTTAAAACTTTCCTGTTTGGGGGAAAATCCCCACACCGCGCAGGAGTTGTGGAGGGACATGGAACAACAGACCGATGAGTGGTTGCTGTCAGTGAGCCTCAAGCCCGGCCTGGTGGTGTGCGATAATGGGCGAAATCTCGTAGCAGCTCTGGGTCTAGCCGGTTTGACGCACATCCCTTGCCTGGCGCATGTGCTGAACTTGGTGGTCCAGAGGTTCCTTAAAAATTACCCCAATATGCCAGAGCTGCTGCAGAAAGTGCGGGCTGTCTGTGTGCACTTTCGGCGTTCTCACCCTGCTGCTGCTCGCCTGTCAGCGCTGCAGCGTAACTTCGGCCTTCCCGCTCACCGCCTCATATGTGACGTGCCCACAAGGTGGAACTCCACCTTGCACATGCTGGCCAGACTGTGCGAGCAGCAGCAGGCAATAGTGGAGTTTCAGCTGCAGCAATCACGCGTGAGTCGCTCTGCGGAACAGCACCACTTCACCACCAATAACTGGGCCTCCATGCGAGACCTGTGTGCCTTGTTGCGCTGTTTCGAGTACTCCACCAACATGGCCAGTGCCAATGACGCCGTTCTCAGCGTTACTATCCCAGTTCTATGCCTCCTTGAAAAAACGCTTCGTGCGATGATGGAAGAGGATGTGGCACAGGAGGATGAGGAGGAGGAGGAAGCGGGATCATTTCAAAGGCTTTCAGGGCAGTCTTTCACAAGTGGCTACGAGGGTGGGTTCCTGCACCAACAAACGCCAGGTACACAATTGTCCGGCAGAAAGGGCACAGTTCTGGAGGATGACGAGGTGGAGGAGGAGATGGAGGAGGAGGAGGAGGAGGAGGAGCCATGTTCACAGCAGGGTGGCACTCAGACCAGCTCGTGGCCATTACTGGTGCGTGGCTGGGGGGATACAGAGGACACAGACGATACACCTCTCACAGAGGACAGCTTTTCCTTGCCTCTGGGCAGCCTGGCACACATGAGCGATTACATGCTGCAGTGTTTCCGCAACGACAGCCGAGTTGCCCACATTTTAACTGGTGCTGATTACTGGGTGGCCACCCTGCTGGATCCCCGTTACAAGGACAACGTACCGTCCTTAATTCCCTCACTGGAGCGGGATCGTAAGATGCGCGAGTACAAGCGCACGCTGGTAGACGCGCTGCTGGTGGCATTCCCACCTGACAGCGGGCGTACGGTGGAAGCACAAGGCGAAGGCAGAGGAGGAGGAAGAGGTCGCCAACGCAGCCGGGGCACCGGCAGCACCTCAGAAGGCAGGGTTAGCATGGCCGAAATGTGGAAAAGCTTTGTCAGCACGCCACAACAACCCGCACCACCAGCTGAGATGGAACGTCTTAGCAGGAGGCAGCATTTCACCAACATGGTTGAGCAGTATGTGTCCACAGGCCTACACGTACTGGATGACGGGTCTGCCCCCTTTAACTTCTGGGTCTCCAAATTGAGCACATGGCCTGAGCTTGCCGTTTATGCCTTGGAGGTGCTGGCCTGCCCTGCAGCCAGTGTATTATCTGAACGTGTATTTAGCACGGCAGGGGGCGTTATCACAGACAAGCGCAGCCGCCTGTCCAGAGCCAATGTGGACAAGCTCACGTTCATTAAAATGAACCAGGCATGGATCCCACAGGACTTGTCCGTACCTTGTGCAGAATAGACATGTATACCGGTGTTGGGACAAACTGTCCGGCCATCGGATTGTGCCCGGCCCGTACTGCGCAGGCGCAGCGCTTGCGCAGTACAGAGGACAAGGAGATTCACAAAATCTCCGAAGATGAACGGCGCCTGCGCTGTGAGTGCAGGTTCAAGCCCCACCATCCAAGAGGACATACGGTAGCACATAGTAACAGGGCCCCTCACGGGCTCGCTTCGATCGCGGCCTTGCTTGGCTCGGCTTGAACCACGGATGGTGTGGCCTTCACCTGAACTCAACACGCAGGCGCCGTTAGTCTTGGGAGATTTTTGAAATCCCCTTGTCCTACATACTCAGCAAGCGCAGTACAGGGTGGACACTATTCGACAGGGGACAGAATTCGACACATCACCGGCCTTACCCAGCCATTGTTGTATTTTTGAACCAGTGTTGGCTACCTCGTCCTCCTCCACCGCCGCTTCCACCTACACAGCCACATCCACCGCCACCTCAACCTCCTACTCCATATGGACCTCGTCCTGCTAGGCCAAGATTAAAATTTTTATTGTATTTTTTTGTAGCTCACAGATCCTTTCCCCCTTACCTGCCTTTATGTTGTTGGCTCTTCGCAGGAGGGAGAAAGGCACACCGCACTACCAGCCCGTATCCTCCTATATAAAGAGGTTGAGCGGTGTACTTGACGGGCCGTGTCCACAGCCGGAGTCAAAACTCCTCCAGAGGATGATTCTCACCTCTACTGTAGGTAGAGGCAAGTCCTTTAATTGCCAGTAAAGTCAATGTCCACACCAGCTGAAACTCCAACTCTTATTCTCTCATGGCAAAATAAACTGTACTCTGATAGAAAAGGTTAGAGCAAAGAAACAGGACAGCTTAAGGTGTGGAGGAGGTCCAGGCACAAACGTAGCACATTCACTTCACTGCTTAGGTTTCTCAAACAGTTTTTGGCGCACGGTCTCTGCCACAGACATTGAGGTTGGTCTCTGCCACAGACCGGGTGTACAAGGCCCCTGCCACAGACCTGGAGAACTTTGGTCTCTGCCACAGACTAGGGTGTATAAGGCCCCTGCCACGGGCCTGGAGAACTTTGGTCTCAGCCACAGACCAGGGTGTATAAGGCCCCTGCCACGGGCCGGTTGAATAAGGCCTCTGATACAGTCAAGGTGACCTTGAGCTTCTCCTTCTACGAACCTAGCCCATATCAAGGGGAAGACATCTCTCCAGGGAGTCAACAGACCATTCCTTCACCGTGACTCCCACATCGGTCCATCAGAATGATCCTCCCTTCCCTGGAACAGGGTCCCCTACACGAGGCGGCTCTGGACTCCAGGCTTTACTCCCGCCCCTAGGCCTCCATACCCAGGGCAGCAAGAACTCCAGGATAGTACCTCACCCCGGGCTAAAGGTGCCCGAGATGGAACAGGAACACATGCACCCAGGCCGAAGGCACCTGGGCGCGGACCCCACTGGACATCAGCCCCCAGGCCAAAGGTCTGCCCCTTTTATATGCTCTCCTGGCATGCACAGCAGGTTCCCCGCCCCGCTGTACTACTGCCAAGAGGGGACACAAAAGGCGCCACCTGTAGGCTGCAGGGAACTGCACACCAATACTGTCCCCCGAGGACAAAATGGTCCAGAATCCTACAGAATTAGGGTATTTGAGCCTATTTACCACTCAAACACTTTCCTTAAATTTAGCACCCCGCTACATTTTTATTTCAAAGTATTTTATTTTCCCACTAGCTTATCCATTAAATTAAATAATTTATTCCAGAAAGGGCGTATTCTGGGGCATTCCCACCATATGTGTCGCATCATGCCGTTGAGTTTCTGAGGTTCTTAATGACTTCCTGTACCTCTTCTGCTGAAAATCGGGCCTCCAGCATATTTTTTTTTTTTTTTTTTTTTTTATGTTCTTTTAAGTTATTTCCTATCCACATTTGTTTGCAGAGCACTTGCCATGTTCTTAACAACATTTTGCTGCCATTTGCAGCCCTCTAGCCCTTTCCATTACTTTTTTAGAGCCTTTTTAGTCGTCAGAAGTCCGGGTCCCCATTGACTTCAATGGGGTCCGGGTCCGGGTCCGGGTTCGGGTTAAAGTTCGGTCCCGAATCCGAACTTTTTTCCGAAGTTCGGCCGAACCCGCCGGACCCGAATATCCAGCTACCCGCTCAACTCTACATGTAAACAAAAAGTGTCAAAAAGGGCTTTGTCTTCAAGTGGTTAGAAGAGTGGATGTAAGCTTCCTAATGTTGTGTATAAAATGCCAGAACAGTTCAAAACCCCCCCAAATGACCCCATTTTGGAAAGTAGACACCCCAAGCTATATACTGAGAGGCATGTCGAGTCCATGGAATATTTTATATGTTGACACAAGTTGCGGAAAAATTACAATTTGTTTTTTATTTTATTTTTTTGCACAAAGTTGTCACTAAATGATATATTGCTCAAACATGCCATGGGCATATGTGGAATTACACCCCAAAATACATTCTGTTGCTTCTCCTGAGTACGGGGATACCACATGTGTGAGACTTTTTGGGAGCCTAGCCACGTACGGGACCCCAAAAACCAAGCACCGCCTTCAGGCTTTCTAAGGGTGTAAATTTTTGATTTCACTTTTCACTGCCTGTCACAGTTTCGGAGGCCATGGAATGCCCAGATAGCACAAAACCCCCCCCCCCCCAAATGACCCCATTTTGGAAAGTAGACACCCCAAGCTATTTGCTGAGAGGTATTGTGAGTATTTTGCAGATCTCCCTTTTTGTCACAAAGTTTTGAAAATTGAAAAAAATAAATAAATATATATATATTTTCTTTCTTAATTTTCAAAAACAAATGAGAGCTGTAAAATACTCGCCATTCCTCTCAGCAAATAGCTTGGGGTGTCTATATTCCAAAATGGGGTCATTTGGGGGGGTTTTGTGCGATTTTGGCATTTTATGGCCTTCGAAACTGTGATAGGTAGTGAGGAGTGAAATCAAAAATTTGTGCCTAGAAATCCTGAAGGCGGTGCTTGGTTTTCGGGGTCCCGTATGCAGCTAGGCTCCTAAAAAGTCCCACACATGTGGTATCCCCGTACTCAGGAGAAGCAGAAAAATGTATTTTGGGGTGTAATTCTACATATAACCATGGCATGTGTGAGCAATATATCATTTAGTGACAACTTTTTGTAATTTTTTATTTTTTTTGTCATTATTCAATCACTTGGGACAAAAAAAATATATTCAATGGGCTCAACAGGCCTCTCAGCAATTTCCTTGGGGTGTCTACTTTCTAAAATGGGGTCATTTGGGGGGGTTTTGTGCTATTTTGGCATTTTATGGCCTTCAAAACTGTGATAGGTAATGAGGAGTGAAATCAAAAATTTGCGCCCTTAGAAATCCTGAAGGCGGTGCTTGGTTTCCGGGGTCCCGTACGCGGCTAGGCTCTAAAAAGTCCCACACATGTGGTATCCCCGTACTCAGGAGAAGCAGCCAAATGTATTTTGGGGTGAAATTCCACATACAACTTTTTGTAATTTTTTTTTTTTTAGTCATTATTCAATCACTTGGGACAAAAAGAAAAAATCAATGGGCTCAACATGCCTCTCAGCAATTTCCTTGGGGTGTCTACTTTCCAAAATGGGGTCATTTGGGGGGGGGGTTTGTACTGCCCTGTCATTTAAGCACCTCAAGAAATGAGATAGGCAGTCATAAATTTAAAGCTGTGTAAATTTCAGAAAATGTACCCTAGTTTGTAAACTCTATAACTTTTGCGCAAACCAATAAATATACGCTTATTGACATTTTTTTTTACTAAAAACATGTGGCTGAATACATTTTGGCCTAAATGTATGACTACAATTGAGTTTATTCGATTTTTCTTATAACAAAAAGTAGAAAATATCATTTTTTTTCAAAATTTTCGGTCTTTTTCCGTTTATATCGCAAAAAATAAAAATCGCAGTGGCAATCAAATACCATTAAAAGAAAGCTCTATTTGTGGGAAGAAAAGGACGCAAATTTCGTTTGGGTACAACATTGCATGTCCGCACAATTTACAGTTAAAGCAGCGCAGTGCAAAATTCTGAATTCACCTCTGGTCCTTTAGCTACCAAATGGTCCGGGGCTTAAGTGGTTAAAGTGAAATAGGACTTATGTGTTGAGAATCATTCTGGTATAAAACAAAGATTCGGTCCACCCCAGTATAGACCTGTCCCACAACAGGTTTTAGGCTGCATTCACACTTCAGCGCTTTGAATCACGGGCAGATTTTCTACGATTATGCCTGCAATTTGAATGCGCTGATCAGGCAGAAGCCAACAGACATATCAGTAAATTTTGACTATAATAGGAAACTAAGGTATGCTACAAATATAAGGGGAACATACACCATACATCGCAACATACACCATACATACAACATGTATACATACAACATGCATCGCCGGAAGCATGTCGCCCCAAAAAAAGGTCATGAGCTACTTTTGGGTGACATGCTTCACGTGATGCGGGTTGCCCGGATTGCAGCACGCTTTATCGCACAACAATTGCGGAAGACCCGCACCGTGATTTTAGGTGTCATGCAAATGAATGGCATCTCAAATGTACTGTAAGTCCCGCGATTTGTCATTCACACATCGGCCCTTTCAAATCGTGGGCAGAATAGTGGCAAATCTGCTCGTAATTCAAAGCGCTGAAGTGTGAATGCAGCCTTACAGTTCCCACCTGCTCTTTGGGTCCTAAAAAGGTCACAGGGCCAAGCAGAGACTCAGAAAAGGGCAGCTCACAGCACATTTTGTCTAGCTCCGCAAAACACCTCAGAGACACCTGCTGACTGCTTCCTGCTCTTTTAAGACCTTTCTCACAGGTGGGTTAATCATGAGCAATCAAAGATACCTCTTTTGTTGTCCCCTTTAAATAGATCACAACTCAAATAATTGGGACACATACCTGCCTTCCAGCACCTATTCCTGGCATTGTGTACATTATATTAAAAGATATCTGTACTTTTAGTTATCTTTTAGTTTCTCACACGCCTCCCCTCAGCACTTTTCCCCAAAGTCTTATATTTGCTTTTCTGAGATTTTAGGGAATTTTGACAACTGGGGGTCTTACATTCTCTTTTCCAAAAATCTCCCTGCTTTCCCTCTGCTTCATCTGTGCAATCTCCATGCATCCCTATGGAAAGGTTGTCCATTGCTGCAATGAATATTGAACTGAATGAATTTTGAATTGAATATAGGAATGAATTGAGATTCTTGTTACCATGCAAAGGCTGTCCATTGCTGGAGATGAATAATGATATTCATCCATATTTTCCATAGGAATTCATGGAGACTTTTGCAGAAGAGGCTGTGGGGTGCAGTTGAGTAGATACCAAGGTAGGCATAACATGTGTAGGTGTTAATGGGCTGATATAGTTTTCCTCTCACACTAAACTGTGGAGAAGAGATGGGAACCGGCCCAATAGAAATGAAAGGGGTTTCAACTTGATATTCAGTTTAAAGCGTTAAGAAAACTTAAATTTTGCTGCAACAAAACAAACAAGCGTGCATAGGTCCACAAGCTATCCCTTAAGCAACTTTTCCAAACCATTGTACATTTTTTGTTTAGTTTTTGACCATTTGGTTTCATTTCTTTTCTAGATCAAACATTGTTTATTGATTTTTTAAATATGTTTAGAACAATAAAAAAAAATATGCAAGACAACACTCATTGCGTTTTTTTTTTAAGTTGATGAAATATAATTATTGTATGCTTGCAATACACTTGTTTTACATAGATAATTAAATATGTAATTGTCTTCATCTGCAGTGAGGCGCACCATTCTTTTTACATTAAAGCAAAATAACCATGTATTATTATGCAAACACCTGTGAGACATTATCACATGCAGGTATATTTATGTTTATGAATATGTAAAATTATAGCCTTCTCATGTCTATATCAAATTGCTTGATATGACACCACAAACAAACAAAACCCATTTAGATGAGTTATATGTATATGCTGTGCATTTTCTGTGAGCATCAATTTTCCTCCCACACAGAAAACATTTATGGCTTTATATATAAAGCATGGGCAAAGAGCAATGGTATGTAGTAATCAAGGCAACCAATTAGAAATCACCTTTCATTATCCTGATTCATTCAGCCACAAAGGCTGGTATCAAATCATAATAGATTGCAGACCACAGGTAAAGTCTTAGCAAAGGCTTTATATTTTCTTTTGAAATATTGGTAGTCATATGCATACTGTAGATTACACGTGATAGGTCTAGTTTGGGTTCATCTTACAAAATAAGCAACAGAAAAAGTGGTCATGGGACTTTAGATGAGGCATGTCACTTCAAAAATAATAATACATAGAATGCATATGTTTAAAAAATTGTATTTCAATCAAAATTAAATATTCTATAATTTCAAAATACATAATACAGTTTTAAGTAGTAAAACCACTGAGAAGGCCATTAGAACAAGCTGACATACAAAATTACACATGATCGGTAAAATATATAATAATTGTGCTTATACACGATGGTATATAGAGGAACAAATACATGATAGATGTAAGTTGTAAGAGCCAAACTGTCTTGACATCCTACAAACTCTACGCGTTTCGTGGATCTTGTCCACTCATCAGGAGTATTTTACAAAAAAAAGGCTAATTACAGGTGCTTGTAGGTATGTTTTCTTATACATTCTATATTTATTTAATAAATGTGAATGGATAGATAATAGAAATATAAAACAAGCTGGGAAAAACTATAGCAGGTATATAAACATATTTATTTATATTTCATCTTAAAGGTATTGGTCATATAAGTTTAACAAAAAAAGTACTAAAAACAGCATGGGGCCCTATAAATAGTTGCCAAATAATACATTATTATTAAAAATGTTTTATTGCACCAAGGTGAAATGTGAAAGAAAAGAGAAAAGAGAGACTCATCAACTACATCCTCAATTCTCAATTTAGTTACTGTATATACTCGAGTATAAGCCAAATTTTTCAGCACATTTTTTTGTGCTGAAAATGCCCCCCTCGGCTTATACTCGAGTCACCTTATTGCGCCTGATCTCCCAGACTTTGGGGACCCAGTACCGGCCGGCCAAAGGTCCCCTGGACCCCAAACTTGGCACACATGTAACCCTTCTACAAGTGTGCAAATTTTTTTGTCCGGGCGTCCTACGGCCGGGGAGCACCAATTTTTCAAACCCGGGCACCCCTTCCATAGACTCCCATGTTAAATGTTAATTTCTCTGGTGACTTTGTGGGCCCGGTACCGGCAGGACGTAGGTCCCCTGGACCCGAAACTTGGCACACATGTAGCCCCATTTCTCCTCTATAAGTGTGCAAAGATTTTTGCCTGGGAGACCTACAGCCGGGGAGCACAGATTTTTCAAAGCCGGGCAACCCTTTCATAGACTCCCATGTTAAACGTCAGTCATGGACACAGTGAGGCATGGGCACAGTGAGGCATGGGCACAGTGAGGCATGGGCACAGTGAGGCATGCACATGGACACAGTGAGGCAAAGTGAGGCACAGTGAAGCATGCAGATGGACACCCTAGGCTTATACTCGAGTCAATATGTTTTCCCAGTTTTTTGTGGTAAAATTAGGTGCCTTGGCTTATATTCGGGCCGGCTTATACTCGAGTATATACAGTATATACTATATATATATATATATATATATATATATATATATATATATATATATACGTCATCACTTATTTAAAGCGTTATTAAGGCAACATTTGACGTTGTTACTTTTATAAGTGTGTAATACAAGCAGAGATTAGAAAATTGAATTACATTGTTTTAGGTACTCTGACCAGGCTTTCCAGGCAAAATGGGCTTTTAATCAATTTGTCTCAAATCATCTGAAAATAATGCTTGAATTTTCTGCTGATCTTTGCAACGTTGGAAAGTTTATCTAAGATGAATGCTATAAACTATCTATTTTTATTAGCAAAGTTAGTGTACCAGACACAGTTATCAAAGTGCTCTATGTAGTGTTGATAACTATACTTGCTATTAAAACACTTTATTAAAATTAAATGTCAGCAACTTTGAAGCTTTTGGAATTGCCAAAAAAGCAATATTTACTTACACAAGCTAGTTCTTGAGATATGACCCAAATTGAGCTGTCTTCTGTTCAGTTACAAAATAGCATGTATTGGGGTATTTCATTAGTATATATGAAGTGCATAAATGGAAGGATAATTACAAACAGGTGTGCTGGACACAGATACACATCCAAAACAGGTTCTGTGTCGGTGGCACCCTGACGCTGTCACCTGAGGGGGTTGGAGTCAGTCACAGGTGTGCGCAGCCTATTGCATTAGGGTGTGCATCCCAAAGCTCAAACACACACTACCGATCACTTACAGTGTTCATTCAGAAAGGGAAGGGGCCAGTAAATTACATATTTACCGACCCCTTCCCCCACTGATCCTAAAGCATTCCCGCAGCAACAGCTGGCGGGAGAGGAGAGGAGGGAAGCCAGTAGCGCTGTGAGGGGAAGGAGGGGGGTAACCAGGACAGTATGGGAAATCTGAGCTGCACATGGTAATTAGGGTGTGCCTGGGCACACCTGGCACACCCTGTGCGCACGCCTATGGAGTCAGTCAAATTTGCTGGTGAAGCAATTTAAGTGAATAGAGACATAACGTAAGGCAAAAACTTTACTGAGTCAATACAAGACTCATGCACCTAGCATTGGGGGACTGTTGGAGCTAATTAAAGCAGAGTTCCAGCCTGTAGCTGCTGACTTTTAATATAAGGACACTTACCTGTCCAGGGAGCCTGCAATGTCGGCACCCGATGCCAACCCATCCTTCGGCTCTGGGTGCATCCTTACTAAGGGAAACAGCAAGTGAAGCCTTGCGACTTTACAGCCTGTTTCCTACTGTGCATGCATGAGTCGCGTTGCACTTTCTGAATAATCCCGCTGTCTTCTGGGACCATGTGTGTGACTTCCAGAAATCTACAGGGGTAAGAAGGAGGGGCCATAAATGATATAGGTTTCTGTGGTGCCCTTACACAGAAGTTGGAGTGAGTACTTGTTTTTGACAGGTATCCACTCCCATCCCCCAAATGTGTCACCGGAAGGGGGAGAAAGCAGATTAGCGGCGCTTCCACTGTTGGGTGGAACTCCGCTTTAAGAACACATGTTGATCACTCCCTTTTGGTTAGATATATTTGTTAGATATAATTTTCCTTTCAATGTCCTTTCATTGTCTTTTCAAATCACTATATCTAATTAGAAAGTGGATATCAGATAATATTTGAATGGCTTAACCTAGCAGAAATGTACTGATGCTAGGTCCACTTTAAACTCTTAGGGCTTGTTCACACACAATGTACAGCTGCTGGAGAGGTAAACTGCTGTGGTTTCCTCTCTGACAGCTGTCAATTGTGGCTTGCGGTAGGGGGGTGGTGTGGTGTGTGATACAGCACACACATAGCTCCCTTTTTTTAACTCACTTAACTTTATTTTAAGTGTACAAAAGTACACTTTATTCATGCCACTGTGCAGCAGAGCGATGCACTGCGCTGCGCTTCTGTGCAGTGACATGCGATCCAGTACAGTGTGATCCAACAAAATGCAGCATATCTGCATTTTATCTCAGTTCGTTTTAGGGCAGCTCTGGGCTGTTTTGCAGTCTGAAGGTGACACAAAGAGATTCATTGTTTTCTGGGTATCCTTGTGTTGATCAAAGTTTTACATTGCAGTATAATGCTGGTGGCCACGGCACTATGTACTAATCTTCAAAGCTATGTACTCGTCTGCTGCTGAAAATATCAGTGTCAGGTGCCTGCAGTCCTGTTCTGAACAAATCCTTCACTATGATATCTGCACTGAAAGCAACTATTCTTCTTTATCAGATATCTGAATAGAATCATGTTATTTCTGGTTTTATACACGTAGTAAGGTATTAAAAGTGCTTATGGAATATGAAGGCAGCCGATGCAAACATCCACAGTATCTTTTGAGATGGCATAAAAATGTAGTCATAATGCAAATAAAGGTAATATGAGCCTGTAAAAGTCTCATTTGAAAGAATATACATATTAGACATGTGCACACTGAAATATTTAGTTTCGGAATTTCGTTTTCATTAGAAAAATAAATTTATTTAGTTACTCCCGAAATTTGTTTTTATTTATTTAGTTTTTCGTTAGAAATTGCATTCGTCCGAAAATCTGAATTAATTAAGGTCGAATCTGTCATTGAAGGCTTATGGTGTCTGTCGAATGTTCAAAGAAGATTCGACGGAGCAGCGAAACTGTACGACGCTGCAATCGTACATTTCCGGTCGAATGTTCCGCCTACAAGCTATAGATGAATTCTATTGTATGACTAGTAATAATTATATTTTTTAATTACTATTACTAGTCAACAGGGATGAGCCGAACACCCCCCTGTTCGGTTCGCACCAGAACCTGCGAACAGACAAAATGTTAGTGTGAACTTTAGAACCCTATTAAATACAATGGACTCGAACGTTTGAAATCTAAAGTGTTAATTATAAAGGCTAATATGCAAGTTATTGTCCTAAAAAGTGTTTGGGGACCTGGGTCCTGCCCCAGGGGACATGTATCAATGCAAAAAAAAGTTTTAAAAACTGCCGTTTTTTCGGGAGCAGTGATTTTAATAATGCTTAAAATGAAAAAAATAAAAGTGAAATATTCATTTAAATTTCGTACCTGGGGGGTGTGTATGATATGCATGTAAAGTGGCGCATGTTTCCCGTGCTTAGAACTGTCCCTGCAAAAAATGTCATTTTTGAAAGAAAAAAAGTCATTTAAAACTGACTCGCGGCTATTAATGAATTGTCGGCTCCCGGCAATACATAAAAAAGTAATTGATAAAAAAAAAATGACGTGGGGTTCCCCCAAATATCCATTCCAGGCCCTTCAGATCTGGCATGGATTTTAAGGGGAACTCCACCCCAAATTTAAAAAAAAATGGCGTGGAGTCCCCCTAAAAATCCATACTAGACCCCTTATCCGAGCACGCAACCTGGCCGGCCGCAGGGGAAGAGGGGGGGACGAGAGAGCGGCCCCCCTCCCTCCTGAACCGTACCAGGCCACATGCCCTCAACATGGGGAGGATGTCCTCATGTTGATGGGGACAAGGGCCTCATCCCCACAACCCTTGCCTGGTGGTTGTGGGGGTCTGCGGGCGGGGGGCTTATCGGAATCTGGAAGACCCCTTTAACAAAGGGGACCCCCAGATCCCGCCCCCCTCCTATGTGAATTGGTAAGGGGTACATTGTACCCCTACCATTTCACGAAGAAAGCGTAAAAAAATGTTTAAAAAAAACACACAAACACCTTGAAAAAGTCCTTTATTTAAAAAAAAACAAAAAAACATTCCAGCGGTGAAATCCAGTGTCCCGCGGCGATCCCGATGTCCAGCGCTGTCCTTCATTGGTTGTGCCTGAGCGGACCTGATGGGGAACTCCCTCTCAGTGTTTTAAATGCATAGACCCGCCCCTTCTAAAGTTCCCCATCAGGTCCGCTCAGCGGACCAGATGCGGAACATGAGAAGGGGCGGGTCTATACATGTATTACCAAAGTGAGAGCAGTTCCCCATCAGGTCCGCCCCCTCGGTATGTCGGACCCGCCTATGTCATTGGCTTGAGCGGAGAACTTCCTTCACTATGTAAATTTTAATTACACAGTGAAGGAAGTTTCCCGCTCAAGCCAATGACGTAGGCGGTGTGCGACATACCGAGGGGGCGGACCTGATGGGGAACTGCTCTCACTTTGGTAATACATGTATAGACCCGCCCCTTCTCATGTTCCGCATCTGGTCCGCTGAGCGGACCTGATGGGGAACTTTAGAAGGGGCGGGTCTATACATTTAAAATACTGAGAGGGAGTTCCCCATCAGGTCCGCTCAGGCACAACCAATGAAGGACAGCGCTGGACATCGGGATCGCCGCGGGACACTGGATTTCACCGCTGGAATGTTTTTGTTTTTTTTTTAAATAAAGGACTTTTTCAAGGTGTTTGTGTGTTTTTTTAAACATTTTTTTACGCTTTCTTCGTGAAATGGTAGGGGTACAATGTACCCCTTACCAATTCACATGGGGGGGGCCAGGATCTGGGGATCCCCTTTGTTAAAGGGGTCTTCCAGATTCCGATAAGCCCCCCGCCCGCAGACCCCCACAACCACCGGGCAAGGGTTGTGGGGATGAGGCCCTTGTCCCCATCAACATGGGGACATCCTCCCCATGTTGAGGGCATGTGGCCTGGTACGGTTCAGGAGGGAGGGGGGCGCTCTCTCATCCCCCCCTTTTCCCCTGCGGCTGGCCAGGTTGCGTGCTCGGATAAGGGGTCTGGTATGGATTTTTAGGGGGACTCCACGCCATTTTTTTTAAATTTGGGGTGGAGTTCCCCTTAAAATCCATGCCAGATCTGAAAGGCCTGGAATGGATATTTGGGGGAACCCCACGTCAATTTTTTTTAAATTTGCGGCAGGGTTTCCCTTAATATCCATTCCAGACCTGAAGGGCCTGGTAATTGAATTCTGGGGAACCCCCACGCTTTTTTTTTTTTTTTTTATCAATGACTTTTGTATGTATTGCCGGGAGCCGACAATTCATTAATAGCCGCGAATGAGTTTTAAATGACTTTTTTCCTTTCAAAAATGACATTTTTTGCAGGGACAGTTCTAAGCACGGGAAACATGCGCCACTTCACATGCATATCATACACACCCCCCAGGTACGAAATTTAAAGGAATATTTCACTTTTATTTTTTCATTTTAAGCATTATTAAAATCACTGCTCCCGAAAAAACTGCTGTTTTTAAAACTTCTTTTTGCATTGATACATGTCCCCTGGGACAGGACCCGGGTCCCCAAACACTTTTTAGGACAATAACTTGCATATAAGCCTTTATAATTAGCACTTTAGATTTCTCCCATAGATTTTTCGAATTTGCCGCGAACACCCCAATTTGGTTGAATCTTCGTCGTTCATGTCGAATTGTCAAGTTAGTTCTAGCTATTTTACTGCTTCTCCTCTTTGGTTACAATCAGCCAATAACATTCATCATCATCATTTTTTTATTTTACTTCCCCCACCCAATTCCAGCAGTGATCTTTTCTCTCTATGTCAAATCTTTTCTCTCTATAATGTTGAATCTTTTCTCTCTATAATGTCAAATCTTTTCTCTCTATGTCGAATCTTTTCTCTCTATAATGTCGAATCTTTTCTCTCTATGTAGAATAATCTTGGACTAATAGAGTTAAGGTTAGGCACATTCGACCACAGGTTCGATGGACACAGATTGTTATTGTCAGCCTCATGTCGAATCTCCTATCTATATCGATCTGTTGTTGCAACAAAAACGAAAATTAAGCATTTGTTTATGTCGGATCTTTCGGTTTTCGGATTCTGCATTTTCGTTTTCGTTTGTTAAAACGATAACGAAAATACCTGAAATTCGGACGAAAATGCATTCGGACGAAAACGAATGCACACGTCTAATACATATACTGTATGTCCTAAGTTCTGCCTGTCTTCTAGTCAACTTTATGGATTCCCTACATGCTCTGATGTTTAATTTCCAAGGACTACATATTCCATGGTACCTTGCTGCCTACAAGCAGTGATTCCTCTACTGACTCCACCTCCAGCACTCCTCCTCTCAGCACCTCTGTAGTACAGAAGGCAGGCTCTGTGAATTCTGTGGCACAGCAGTGCCTATCAACAGGACATAATCACTACATATACCAGAATTTAAGAAAATAAATGCGTGGGGACCTTCACAAAGTACAGTTAAAAACCTCAAGATCATTTAGATTAATAGGAGTAAGCAAGAAAAAATTGAATACAATATAGAAATGATTATATGATTTTTCATATTGACCATAGTTACGCTTAAAGATGAAATATTCAGATTCTCCCATTAACATGTAAAACCCATTACAGGTGCAGATGTTAGTAAAACTTACAACATGGGCTCCCAACCCCTATTTTGCTGAGGTCAGCAAGTGAGCATAATTCTTTTGAGCATAAGGGAGGATACAAGGGTTCATGAGGCAGGCCTATTGGAAAAGCCCTTAAGATGAGACTTTCCACCCAAAGGACTATAAGATGAGATTCCCCATAATGTGGGGAACCTCATTTGGGGAATCTCTTAGTAAGACCCTCTAATGAATCATATGGCACCACAAGTAAACTAGTAAAGGGTTCAGTGGAGTCCTTTGCAAGTTCACTATACATTGGGGGATTGTGAATATCCACTCAGCAGAGAGAATATCAGCCTGCGCTCTCACAAATCCAAGTTTGTTTAACCACTTCCTTACCGAGCCATTGTAAAATGACGTCGGCAGGAACCTTTTCTTCCTCTGGGTGGACGTCATATGACGTCCTGGGCTTCCCGGCCGCCTAGGGGGCGCCCGCTGCATCGCTCGGGACCCAGTGTGTGTGCCTGGTGGACATCGCACCCACGATTGCCTGTGATCACAGCAGGACCGTGGATCTGTGTGTGTAAACACACAGATCCATGTCCTGTCAGAGGAGAGGAGACCGATGTGTGTTCCCAGTAGGCTTGTGCAATTCGTTTCGTAACGAATCGAAATTCGTCCGAATTTAGCAACTTTCGGACATTCGGAAGCATTCGAATTTCCGAACAAAGCAATTACGAATAAAACCGAATCCGAAATAAATTATACCGCAAAATAGCGAATGCCCGAATGTCTTCGGCATAATTCGTTATGAAAAAAGTTACGAATGTACGAATCCATTCGAAGCACAATAACACTCACTCTGCTCTCTGCTTCTCCCTCACCATGCTGAACTCCCTCTCAAAATGGTGTACAGGGGCGGAGGCTATAGCCGCATGAAAAAACGAAAGTAAAATACGAGATTTTGAATCCATTCGAAGCACAATAACACTCTGCTCTGCTCTCTGCTTCTCCCTCACCGTGCTGAACCCTCTCAAAATGGTGTACAGGGGCGGAGCCTATAGCCGCATGTAAAAAACAAAAGTAAAATACGAGATTTCGAATCGTTACAAATAACCGCTATGTATTTAGAAAAGTACAAATCCATTCGAAGCACATTAGGCATAATAGGCAGCGTCGTTGTGAGAGAGACACGGAAAATTACGAATCAACGAACCCAAAAAAAGTTACGAAAGTAGGAGTTGTGTCCAGAATCTACGAAAAACAACGTACTCTACCGAAAGTACGAATTATAAAGCAACAAAAAATTCAACGAAAAATGTCGCTTGCGAAAATACGAATTAGTCCGAACACGAAAAATCCCGTCTAGCAAAATTACGAATGATTACGAATCAACAGGACCGGAAAGAAACGAACCGAAACGGAACAAATTTTTCCGTTGTGCACAAGAAGCGAACCGAAACGGAACGAATTTTGCCGTTGTGCACAAGTCTAGTTCCCAGTACAGAGGAACACAGATCGGTCTCCTCCCCTTGTGAGTCCCCTCCCTCTACAGTTAGAATCACTCCCTAGGGAACATATTTAACCCCTTGATCGCCCAATAGTGTTAACCCCTTCCCTGCCAGTCACATTTACACAGTAATCAGTGCAGTTTTATAGCACTAATCGCTGTATAAATGTGAATGGTCACAAAAACGTGTCAAAAGTGTCCAATATGTCCGTCGCAATTTCACGGTCACAAATAAAATCGCAGATCGCCGTAATTACTAGTAAAAAAAAGTCCAACAGCGCTGAAAACAAAAAATTGGTCTGGGCAGGAAGGGGGTCAAAAATGCCCTGTATTGAAGTGGTTAAATGTAATCATGTGTGATGGCCACATATATTTTTATTTTTAATAAGTTAATCAGGCTTATTTTTTGTGCTAGTGCCTTGGCCACACAAAAAAACTAACAAACAATTATATATGACATTTAAGTTATTTTAGACCTCTGTCTGCAGATAACAGTCATGTGTGAGTGGTCAAGGCATCTCTTGTGTCCCATCAATATCATAAACTGCTGCAATGACAGATGCAAAAAGTGTTGCTTAAGCAGCTAAATAACTATTTTTATTTTAACCACTTAACGACTGCCCACTGTAATTATACGTCGGCAGAATGGCACCGACATGCAGAATCACGTAGATCTACGTGATCGCCTTTGTATAGTTGGGGGGTCCAATCGGACCCCCCTTCTTTACAGTGAGTGTCCGTTATACGTTTGGGAGCGATCAGGGATGAGGGGATGGCCGTTCGATTCCGGCCAACCCCTCGCGATCGCTCCCGGCGAATGAAAACCTTCCTCTGCTGTGTAAATGTAAACACAGGCAGAGGAAGTGATGTCATCTCTCCTCGTGTCGGTCTTTTCGATCCGGCGCGAGGAGAGAAGACATCACATAGTAAGTGCACCAACAGCCCACTGACACCAGTACACGTAGGCACACTTACACCCCCCAGTCACCCCCAGATCACCCCCCAGATCACCCCCAGTACCCCCAGTCACAGCGCACCGTTTGCAGTGGTCATTTTTTTACTGATCACTGCAATCAGTGTAATTTGTGACTGTAAAAAGTTGCAGGGCAGTTAGGTTTAGGCCCCTTTAGGTCCAGGGTAGCCCCCTAACCCCCCCTAATAAAGGTTTAACCCCTTGATAGCCCCCCAGGTAACCCTTTCACCCCCTAACGCCAGCGTCACTAAGCGATCGTATTTCCGATCGCTGTATTTAGTGCCGGTGGTGCCCTAGATAGCCAGTTATTTATTTTTAGTTTCGTCGCAGGTTTTTATAGCGTCAGGTACCCCCATATATTATTTTAACCCCCTGATTGTCCCTAGAGTTAACCCTTTCACCAGTGATCACCGTATAAGTTTTACTGGTGACACTGGTTAGCCAGTTAGTTATTTAGTTATTTAGGTTACCCGTCAGGTTTTTATATAGCGTCAGGTACCCCATATATAACCTAATAAAGGTTTTAACCCCCTGATTGCCCCTAGTTAACCCTTTCACCAGTGATCACCATATAAAGGTTACGGGTGATGCTGGTTGGTTAGTTTGCTTTTTATAGCATCAGGGCACCCGCCGTATATAACCCAATAAAGGTTTAACCCCCTGATCGCCCGGCGGGTGAGATCAATTAGGTTTTAGCGCCAGAGAGGGTCTGGGTCGCCCCAGGCAGCGTCAGGTTAGTGCCAGTAACGCTAACACCCACGCGCAAAGCATACACCTCCCTTAGTGGTATAGTATCTGATCAGATCTATACTAGCGTCCCCAGCGGTTTAGGGTTCCCAAAACCACAGTGTTAGCGGGATCAGCCCAGATACCTGCTAGCACCTGCGTTTAGCCCCTCCGCCCAGCCCAAACCCAGCCCACCCAAGTGCAGTATCGATCGATCACTGTCACTTACCAAACACAACACACATAACTGCAGCGTTCGCAGAGACAGTCCTGATCCCTGCGATCGCTAACAGTTTTTTTGGTAGCGTTTGATACATTTGCTGACAGTCAGGTGCTTTTTTTACCTCTGAATCTTACTAGTGTACCCCTAAATTTAGAGCCCAAAATGGCAAGATGAAGGTACACTAGTAAAGAGGCCTACGAGATTCTGAGCATGACAGATAGTGAAGAGGAGGTCACGTATCTTTTAGATTCAGGCTCAGAATATCTTCCCGTAGAAGACAGTGACGTCAGCGGCCCCACGTCAGATAGCTCTGACGACGAAGTTGAGGTCCCTGCTAAGGTCAGTCGTACCCGATCCCGATCTTCTGAGGTTGTTGAGGGGCAAGAACCGCAGGTCTCTCGTATCATGGAGCAGAGTAGTACTAGCGCCGCTATTCCTTCTGGTGAATTGGCAAGCACCAGCGGCCTAGTACAGCCTGGGCGTACATCCAGCACTGCAGTATCACGTGGTGACGTGGCGAGTCCCATAAGTGCAGTTCAAGCTGGCGAGGTGGCAAGCACAAGTAGTGTCCCGCTGCCACCAAGAAGACAAAGGCAGGCCCGTCGTGCCCATAGTGCCCTTCCTGCAGAATTTGCCTATCCTGATTGGGTCCCCACCACTTCTGCAGAACCCGTACTTCCCCCATTCACTGCCCAACCCGGTATTCAGGTGGAAACAGCTGATTTTATGCCAATTGATTTTTATTCGCTGTTTTTCACGGAAGATCTCTATAGATCTACTGTGGACCAGAGTAATTTATATGCTGGTCAATTCATCGCCACTAACCCCCAGTTGCCTAAAATTGCCAAAGATTGGAAACCAATTACGGTTTCCGATTTTAAGACCTTTCTGGGCCTTTCCCTCAACATGGGCACACATAAATTCCCGTCATTGCGTGCTTATTGGTCCACACAACCAATTGACCACATGCCCGTGTTCTCTGCCTCCATGTCCAGGACACGATACAAGCAGATTTTACGGTTCATGCACTTCAACGACAATGAACTTTGTCGTCCACGTGGGGACCCTGAATACGACCGGCTCTATAAAATTCGGCCCCTCATAAACCACTTCAACAAACGTTTTGCAGCCTTGTTTATTCCCGATCAAGTTGTCTGCGTTGATGAGTCCCTGATAAAATTTTCTGACCGCTTGGCTTTCAAGCAGTACCTTCCCAGCAAGCGTGCCAGATATGGGGTCAAGCTCTATAAGTTCTGTGACAGGGCTATGTATTGAGCTTTACGGTTTATGAGGGAAAAGATAGACAGGTTGAGCCGGTCAACTGCCCGGATTACATAGGGAGCGCTGGCAAGATAGTGTGGAACTTGGTGTCACCCTTATTCGGAAAGGGGTACCACTTGTATGTGGACAATTATTACACGAGCATGCCACTGTTTAGTCACTTGTTTGATCATCAGATTGGAGCATGTGGCACCGTGCGACCTAATCACCGGGGCTTTCCCCAGCGGCTTGCAGATGCCCGTCTTAGGCTGGGGGAGAGAGCCTGCTTGAAGTGTAATAACTTGCTCGCTATGAAGTGGAGGGACAATAAGAATGTTTTCCTTCTTACCTCCCTTCATGCAGACACGACAGTCCAAATTCGTACGGCGACTGGTGTTGTGGAGAAACCCCTCTGTGTCCACGAATATAACCAAAATATGGGAGGGGTGGACCTCAACGACCAGTTGTTGGCGCCGTATCTAATTGACCGTAAGGCGAGATGCTGGTACAAAAAAGTGTCTCTATCCTTATTCCAATTGGCTTTGCTGAACGCTCATGTGCTATACAGAGCTTCAGGCGGGACGTTATCTCTTCTAAAATTCCAGAATGAGATAGTCACAGAACTCCTGTATCCAGGCAGTTCTGCACCTCACCATTCCCAACCAAATGCAGTAAGCCGGCTGCATGAGAGGCAATATCCGTATGCCCTCCAGAGTACCCCTACCCAACGAACCCCCCAAAAAAGATGTCGCGTCTGTAGCAAGCGCGGATTTAGGCGTGACACCCGTGTTTTTTGTCCACTCTGTCCTGACAAACCTGGTCTTTGCCTTGGTGAATGTTTTGAACGCTACCACTCAAAAGTAAAGTTTTAGCATAGGGTACAGCATTTCACAGACTAGGACACACTTACACAGGGTCTCCCAAGATGCCATTACATTTTGAGAGACCCGAACCATTACAGTTGTTAAAGTTACAAAAAAAAAGTGTAAAAAAGAAAAAAAAAACGTAAAAAACAAAACACAAAAAATATATAATATAAAAAAAACAAAAATAGTTGTCGTTTTATTGTTCTCTCTCTCTCTATTTTCTCTCTATTGTTCTGCTCTTTTTTACTGTATTCTATTCTGCAATGTTTTATCATGCTTGCTTTTCAGGTATGTCATTTTTTGTTTTCAGGTACGCCATTCAGTTGCAGCGCGGATCTATTTATCTTGACAGCAACAGCGTTTGCTCCCACGATACATAAAGCCGTGACTCCAACGCTGTAGGAGGTGATTTCACCACCACAGTTAAAAAAAAGAGCATATATGCCGAAGCATGGGGGCAGCAGGGGCGGAGGAGCGATTTTGCTCCTAATGCCGTGTATATACGGTCGAAATTCCGACGGAGGCTTGCCCGTGGAAAAGTCCGACCGTGTGTATGCGGCATAACCTTTTATGCCGCGTACATATGGTCGAAATTCCGACGGAGGCTTGCCCGTGGAAAAGTCCGACCGTGTGTACGCGGCATAACTTTTTTGCGGGAGGATGCCCCCATGCTTTGGCATATATATATTTTAGGCACAGGTTGCGTTAAAAAAATGTTTTATTTTTTACTAGGTTTTGTTTTGGTATTTGCTTTGCAGGTATGGTATGGTAAGGTCTTACTGTTGTACTGTAATGTTACTTTGTTTTAATGTTAACCATCATTTGCTTAGCAGGTACGCCATTCAGTTGCATCGCAGATTTATTTATCTTGACAGCAACAGCGTTTGCTCCCACGATACATAAAGCCGTGACTCCAATGCTGTAGGAGGTGATTTTACCACCACAGTTAAAAAAAAGAGCATATATGCCGAAGCATGGGGGCAGCAGGGGCGGAGGAGCGATTTTGCTCCTAATGCCGCGTATATACGGTCGAAATTCCGACGGAGGCTTGCCCGTGGAAAAGTCCGACCGTGTGTACGCGGCATAACCTTTAATGCCGCGTACATACGGTCGAAATTCCGACGAAGGCTTGCCCGTGGAAAAGTCAGACCGTGTGTACGCGGCATAACTTTTTTGCGGGAGGATGCCCCCATGCTTCGGCATATATATATTTTAGGCACAGGTTGCGTTAAAAAAATGTTTTATTTTTTACTAGGTTTTGTTTTGGTATTTGCTTTGCAGGTATGGTATAGTAAGGTCTTACTGTTGTACTGTAATGTTACTTTGTTTTAATGTTAACCATCATTTGCTTAGCAGGTACGCCATTCAGTTGCATCGCGGATTTATTTATCTTGACAGCAACAGCGTTTGCTCCCACGATACATAAAGCCGTGACTCCAACGCTCTAGGAGGTGATTTCACCACCACAGTTAAAAAAAAGAGAATATATGCCGAAGCATAGGGGCAGCAGGGGCGGAGGAGCGATTTTGCTCCTAATGCCGCGTATACAGTGCCTTGCGAAAGTATTCGGCCCCTTTGAACTTTTCATCCTTTTGCCACATTTCAGGCTTCAAACATAAAGATATAAAATTTTAATTTTTTGTGAAGAATCACCAACAAGTGGGACACAATTGTGAAGTGGAACGAAATCTATTGGATTTTTGAAACTTTTTTAACTAAGAAAAAAAATGAAAAGTGGGGCGTGCAAAATTATTCGGCCCCCTTGCGTTAATACTTTGTAGAGCCACCTTTTGCTGCGATTACAGTTGCAAGTCGCATGGGGTATGTCTCTATCAGTTTTGCACATCGAGAGACTGAAATTCTTGCCCATTCTTCCTTGCAAAACAGCTCGAGCTCAGTGAGGTTGGATGGAGAGCGTTTGTGAACAGCAGTTTTCAGCTCTTTCCACAGATTCTCGATTGGATTCAGGTCTGGACTTTGACTTGGCCATTCTAACACCTGGATACGTTTATTTGTGAACCATTCCTTTGTAGATTTTGCTGTATGTTTGTAATCATTGTCTTGTTGGAAGATAAATCTCCATCCCAGTCTCAGGTCTTTTGCAGACTCCAACAGGTTTTCATCCAGAATGGTCCTGTATTTGGCTGCATCCATCTTCCCCTCAATTTTAACCATCTTCCCTGTCCCTGCTGAAGAAAAGCAGGCCCAAACCATGATGCTGCCACCACCATGTTTGACAGTGGGGATGGTGTGTTGAGGGTGATGAGCTTTGTTGCTTTTACGCCAAACATATCGTTTTGAATTGTGGGCAAAAAGTTTGATTTTGGTTTCATCGGACCAGAGCACCTTCTTCCACATGTTTGGTGTGTCTCCCAGGTGGCTTGTGGCAAACTTTAGACGAGACTTTTTATGGATATCTTTGAGAAATGGCTTTCTTCTTGCCACTCTTCCATAAAGGCCAGATTTGTGCAGTGTACGACTGATTGTTGTCCTGTGGACAGACTCTCCCACCTCAGCTGTAGTTCTCTGCAGTTCATCTAGAGTGATCATAGGCCTCTTGGCTGCATCTCTGATCAGTCTTCTCCTTGTCTGAGCTGAAAGTTTAGAGGGACAGCCAGGTCTTGGTAGATTTGCAGTGGTCTGATACTCCCATTTCAAAATGATCGCTTGCACAGTGCTCCTTGGGATGTTTAAAGCTTGGGAAATCTTTTTGTATCCAAATCCGGCTTTAAACTTCTCCACAACAGTATTACGGACCTGCCTGGTGTGTTCCTTGGTCTTCATGATTCTCTCTGCGCTTTCAACAGAACCCTGAGACTATCACAGAGCAGGTGCATTTATACAGAGACTTGATTACACACAGGTGGATTCTATTTATCACCATCAGTCATTTAGGACAACATTGGATCATTAAGAGATCCTCGCTGAACTTCTGGAGTGAGTTTGCTGCACTGAAAGTAAAGGGGCCGAATAATTTTGCACGCACCACTTTTCAGTTTTTTATTTGCTAAAAAAGTTTAAAATATCCAATAGATTTCGTTCCACTTCACAATTGTGTCCCACTTGTTGGTGATTCTTTACAAAAAATTCGAATTTTATATCTTTATGTTTGAAGCCTGAAATGTGGCAAAAGGATGAAAAGTTCAAGGGGGCCGAATACTTTCGCAAGGCACTGTATACGGTCGAAATTCCGACGGAGGCTTGCCCGTGGAAAAGTCCGACCGTGTGTACGCGGCATAACCTTTTATGCCGCGTACATACGGTCGAAATTCCGACGAAGGCTTGCCCGTGGAAAAGTCCGACCGTGTGTACGCGGCATAACTTTTTTGCGGGAGGATGCCCCCATGCTTCGGCATATATGCCCATCATTAGAAGTGGGTGGATGAAGGGAGGTATTCTAATGGTGGGCATACCCACCAATCAATCTCTTTTTTTCGTTCAGCCAACAGGCTGCATGAAAAAAAAGATTACAATACATGTCCAACAAGGACCAGCAACGTACTGGTATGTTGCTGGACTTTGAATGTTTATACCAGAATGATGCCTGCAGGTTTAGGTATCATCTTGGTATCATTCTTTTCAGCCAGTGGCCGGCTTTCATGTAAAAGCAATTCTAGCAGATAATTAGCCTCTAGACTGCTTTTACAAGCAGTGGGAGGGAATGCCCCCCCCCCGGATATAAACAGCGCCATTGGGAAAGCATTTTATCACACCGATCTTGGTGTGGTCAGATGCTTTGAGGGCAGAGGAAAGATCTATGGTCTAACCCCCCAATTCTTTTAAAAAAAAGAGTACCTGTCACTACTTATTGCTATCATAGGGGATATTTACATTCCCTGAGATAACAATAAAAATGGTAAAAAAAAAATATGGAAGGAACAGTTTAAAAAAAAAAAAAAAAGCAAAATAAATAATAAAAAAATTATTAAAAAAGCACCGCTGTCCCCCCCTGCTCTTGCGCAAAGGCGATCGCAAGCGTCGGTCTAGCATCATATGTAAACAGCAATTGCATCATGCATGTGAGGTATCACCGCGAAGGTCAGATTGAGGGCAGTGATTTTAGCAGTAGACCTCCTCTGTAAATCTAACGTGGTAACCTGTAAAGGCTTTTAAATGCTTTTAAAAATGAATGTAGTTTGTCGCCGTTGCGCGTTTGTGCGCAATTTTAAAGCATGTCGTGTTTGGTATCCATGTACTCGGCCTAAGATCATCTTTTTTATTTCATCAAACATTTGGGCAATATAGTGTTTTTTAGTGCATTAAAAATAAAAAAAGTGTGTTTTTCCCCCAAAAAATGCGTTTGAAAAATCGCTGCGCAAATACTGTGTGGAAAAAAAAAATGCAACACCCACTATTTTAATCTGTAGGGCCTTTGCTTTAAAAAAATATATAATGTTTGGGGGTTCAACATAATTTTCTTGCAATTTTTTTTTTTTTTCATGTAAACAAAAAGTGTCAGAAAGGGCTTTGTCTTCAAGTGGTTAGAAGAGTGGATGATGTGTGACATAAGCTTCCTAATGTTGTGCATAAAATGCCAGGACAGTTCAAAACCCCCCCAAATGACCCCATTTTGGAAAGTAGACACCTCAAGCTATTTGCTGAGAGGCATGTTGAGCCCATTGAATATTTTTTTTTTGTCCCAAGTGATTGAATAATGACAAAAAGAAAAAAAAAATGTACAAAAAGTTGTCACTAAATTATATATTGCTCAAACATGCCATGGTTATATGTGGAATTGCACCCCAAAATACATTCTGTTGCTTCTCCTGAGTACGGGGATACCACATGTGTGAGACATTTTGGGAGCCTAGCCGCGTACAGGACCCCGAAAACCAAGCACCGCCTTCAGGATTTCTATGGGTGTAAATTTTTGATTTCACTCCTCACTGCCTATCACAGTTTCGGAGGCCATGGAATGCCCAGATGGCACAACCCCCCCCCAAATGACCCCATTTTGGAAAGTAGACACCCCAAGCTATTTGCTGAGAGGTATGTTGAGTATTTTGCAGATCTCGCTTTTTGTCACAAAGTTTTGAAAATTGAAAAAAAAAAAAAAAATATGTCTTTCTTCATTTTCAAAAACAAATGAGAGCTGTAAAATACTCACCATGCCTCTCAGAAAATAGCTTTGGGTGTCTACTTTCCAAAATGGGGTCATTTGTGGGGGTTTTGGCCTATCTTGGCATTTTATGGCCTTCAAAACTGTGATAGGTAGTGAGGAGTGAAATCAAAAATTTGTGCCCTTAGAAATCCTGAAGGCGGTGCTTGGTTTTCGGGGGCCCGTACGCGGCTAGGCTCTCAAAAAGTCCCACACATATGGTATCCCCGTACTCAGGAGAAGCAGCCAAATGTATTTTGGGGTGCAATTCTGCATATAACCATGGCATGTTTGAGCAATATATCATTTAGTGACAACTTTTTGTACATTTTTTTTCTTTTTGTCATTATTCAATCACTTGGGACGAAAAAAAAAATATTCAATAGGCTCAACATGCCTCTCAGCAATTTCCTTGGGGTGTCTACTTTCCAAAATGGGGTCATTTTGGGGGGTTTTGTTCTATCTTGGCATTTTATGGCCTTCAAAACTGTGATAGGTAGTGAGGAGTGAAATCAAAAATTTATGCCCTTGAAACCTTGAAGGCGGTGCTTGGTTTTTGGGGTCCTGTACGCGGCTAGGCTCCCAAAAAGTCCCACACATGTGGTATCCCCGTACTCAGGAGAAGCAGCAGAATGTATTTTGGGGTGTAATTTCACATATGCCCATGGCATGTGTGAGCAATATATCATTTAGTGACAACTTTGTGCAAAAAAAAAAAAAGTTTGTCATATTTCCGGCAACTTGTGGCAAAATATAAAATATTCCATGAACCCAACATGCCTCTCAGTAAATAGCTTGGGGTGTCTACTTTCCAAAATGGGGACATTTGGGGGGGTTTGTGCTATTTTGGCATTTTATGGCCTTCAAAACTGTGATAGGTAGTGAGGAGTGAAATCAAAAATTTGTGCCCTTAGAAATCCTGAAGGCGGTGCTTGGTTTCCGGGGGCCCGTACGCGGCTAGGCTCTCAAAAAGTCCCACACATGTGGTATCCCCATACTCAGGAGAAGCAGCCAAATTTATTTTGGGGTGAAATTCCGCATATAACCATGGCATGTTTGAGCAATATATCATTTAGTGACAACTTTTTGTACATTTTTTTTTCTTTTTGTCATTATTCAATCACTTGGGACAAAAAAAAAAAACATTCAATGGGCTCAACATGCCTCTCAGCAATTTCCTTGGGGTGTCTACTTTCCAAAATGGGGTCATTTTGGGGGGTTTTGTGCTATCTTGGCATTTTATGGCCTTCAAAACTGTGATAGATAGTGAGGAGTGAAATCAAAAATTTGTGCCCTTAGAAATCCTGAAGGCGGTGCTTGGTTTTCGGGGGCCCGTACGCAGCTAGGCTCTCAAAAAGTCTCACACATGTGGTATCCCCATACTCAGGAGAAGCAGCCAAATTTATTTTGGGGTGAAATTACGCATATAACCATGGCATGTTTGAGCAATATATCATTTAGTGACAACTTTTTGTACATTTTTTTTTTCTTTTTGTCATTATTCAATCACTTGGGACAAAAAAAAAAATATTCAATGGGCTCAACATGCCTCTCAGCAATTTCCTTGGGGTGTCTACTTTCCAAAATGGGGTCATTTTGGGGGGTTTTGTGCTATCTTGGCATTTTATGGCCTTCAAAACTGTGATAGGTAGTGAGGAGTGAAATCAAAAATTTATGCCCTTAGAAACCTTGAAGGCGGTGCTTGGTTTTTGGGGTCCCGTACGCGGCTAGGCTCCCAAAAAGTTCCACACATGTGGTATCCCCGTACTCAGGAGAAGCAGCAGAATGTATTTTGGGGTGTAATTTCACATATGCCCATGGCATGTGTGAGCAATATATCATTTAGTGACAACTTTGTGCAAAAAAAAAAAGTTTGTCATATTCCCGCAACTTGTGGCAAAATATAAAATATTCCATGAACCCAACATGCCTCTCAGTAAATAGCTTGGGGTGTCTACTTTCCAAAATGTGGTCATTTGGGGGGGTTTTGTACTGCCCTGCCATTTTAGCACCTCAAGAATTGAGATAGGCAGTCATAAATTTAAAGCTGTGTAAATTCCAGAAAATGTACCCTAGTTTGTAAATGCTATAACTTTTGCGCAAACCAATAAATATACGCTTATTGACATTTTTTTTACTAAAGACATGTGGCTGAATACATTTTGGCCTAAATGTATGACTAAATTGAGTTTATTCGATTTTTCTTATAACAAAAAGTAGAAAATATAATTTTTTTTCCAAATTTTCGGTCTTTTTCCGTTTATATCGCAAAAAATAAAAATCGCAGAGGCAATCAAATACCATTAAAAGAAAGCTCTATTTGTGGGAAGAAAAGGACGCAAATTTCGTTTGGGTACAACATTGCATGTCCGCACAATTTACAGTTAAAGCAGCGCAGTGCAAAATTCTGAAATCACCTCTGGTCCTCTAGCTACCAAATGGTCCGGGGCTTAAGTGGTTAATAAGGAAAAATAAACTATTCATGACTTTTGATGAGCAACTCATCTTGTATTATTTTTCTTATTAGGATATGAATTCACTTTGGTCCCATCTGTTAGAATCATATAAATGCATGCAGTTTTTTTCAGTCTGCTAGAATCATATATTTCAGGAGCAAAGATTGCCTTGATTCCTAAATTCTGTTATTCGTCACACATTCCGCAAATCTACACACAAATATTCAACAAAATGAACTACTTGATCTGCAGAAGGTTTTACCTCCTTCATGACCATGGCATTTTTTTGCTATTCTGCACTGTGCTACTTTAACTGGCAATTATGTAGCCATGCAACACTGTATGCAAATTACATATATATAATTTCCTATTCCTCCCTACCAAGCCCCATGTCCTCAATAGCCTCATTGAGAACTATAATCCCCACATAGAGCCTGCCTTTTTCCACTATGTTTGTGGGCCATTGCACCATGGCGGCCTACTCACATAACCTTACTGACCGTTTATCCCAGTAAGCTCCATCTCCCCTACTCCACAAGCAGGATTTTTCATCCTAGCGTGACTCTGAGATGCACACCTCCTGCTATCCCTGACTACATCCTATTTCCAGCAACTTCATCCACTTATGCCCTGTACACATGGTCGTTTTTTCCGATGAAAAAAGTCAGATGGACTTTTTTCATCGGAAAAACGATCGTGTGTGGGCCCCATCTGACTTTTTTCCATCGGTGTTAAAAAATAGAACATGTTTTAAATTTTTCCGATGGAAAAAAAAACTATAGGAAATTCTGATCGTCTGTGTGGAACTCCAACGGAGAAAAAAACCACGCATGCTCAGAATCAAGTCGACGCATGCTCAGAAGCATTGAACTTCATTTTTCTCAGCTCGTCGGAGTGTTTTACGTCACAGCGTTTTGGACGGTCAGAATTTTGTCTGATGGTGTGTAGGCAAGACTGATGAAAGTCAGCTTCGTCGGAATTCCGACGGAAAATTCCATCGGATTTTATTCCATCGGAAATCCGATCGTGTGTACAGGGCATTAGAGTTTGTTATAACATTATGTTTGCCAATGTTGCCTGATCTTTACTTAAAGTGTTACTAAACCCAGGACCCTACATTCACTATATCTGGTCTCACACAGTACACAGAACATGGAAGTGCAATTATTTTAGTAAATATAAACTGCTAAATACCTTTTTTTATCAGCAGTATATAGTAATCTTGTGACCTGTATTAGTGTCTGATTAACATCACTAAATTCCACCCTTATATAATATATAGTCTACAGTGTCCATATCTTTTTTTAAATGCTAAATATCATGTGTCAAACCTTATCATATAGGGATCTATTAGCAATTCAAACATATACAATTTTATTTGCCAAACATGAGTCTTCATTGTGCACGTGCTTAAAAATAACAACTTCAGTGCTTCAAACAATTGTGACAGTGTCAAATGCCCCCTTCACACCATCCACTCACGGAACTATATGACCCTCAAACCTAATTAAGGGTCATAACAGCACTTATGTAATAGAAACAAAAGAGGAACGCCAATCTAAGTGTAGTAGTTAGGTCTCCTGAGGAAAGAGCATGCATGCTCCAAACGCGTGCATCATTCTGCAGCCACCCACCAGTAACCATCTGACACCAGTGACATCCTGCTGACGATTTCCTTCTGCGCCCTCCACATCCAATCCGGGACACCGGAAGCCACCAGCGCCACCGAGTCTGATGAGACCGTGCTGTACTGAAGAGATACTTTTTGTCAGGGAATTGGCATAGGACTGGCAATGTCGCCAATACTCATCATGGCTTCACCAGACAAACCTCTAGGTGTATTGGCGTACGCAGATGCGCGACAGCGCTAACGGGTATACGCAGATACGCAATGGCACTAACGGGAGCGCGCAGGTGCAGGTTGCTTCACTGCTTGATCCTGGCTTGGCTCACCGACTCTGCTTCTGCCTGACTTACCATGAATGACCCCGGCTTGTTCCAGTGACCAGACCTGAATCCATAATCTGCTTAAAGGGGTTGTAAACCGCCCCTAGCCCCCCGTTTTACTTACCTGAGCCCCGAATTTCCCTCTGTGGGGATGCGCCATCCCTCTCTCCATGGGGTCCCGGCTCTTGATTGGATAGATTGATAGCAGTGCAGCCATTGGCTCCCGCTGCTGTCAATCAAATCCAATGACGCGGGCGCCAGGGGGCAGAGCCGAGTCCAGCATTCATGTCTGTGGACGCAAATTCTGGACTCGGGAGCGCACCCGCAAGGTAACCCCCCGGGAGATCGCTTCTCCTAGGGGGTTATCTGATGCGGGGAGGAGCTACAAGAGCCGCCGGGGGACCCTAGAAATGGACGAGCGGGCCACTCTGTGTAAAACGAGCTGCACGGTGGAGGTATGATATGTTTGTTATTGAAAAAAAAAAAAACATCTTTTACAATCACTTTAAAGACTGATCTTACTGTGTATGACCCCTGGCCTGGCTTTCGATTCTCCTACCGGATTTCCCAGCTACCCACTACGTCTGGCTCCTTTCTAGCATGCCTGCCACACAGTGCATCCAGCTTGCTTCAGCTGATCCAGAGTGATCAAGTCATCAGGCAACAGCCACCGGCAAACCCTGCTTCTTTCGGTACTGCATTCCCTGTTCCACCTTCAGGGTTGCACTGCACTCAGCCACAAGGGGAGCCCTCTCAGTACCTTGGCCTCCAACTAGACTCCTGACATTTTTGGTTGCTGTTAACGACGTGCCCACAAACCACTATTTGTGAATAAACTTTGCTTTCCTAACTACTACACTTATGCCCTGTACACACGATCGGATATCCGATGGAATAAAATCTGATGGATTTTTTCATCGGAAATCCGATGAAGCTGACTTCCATCAGTCTTGCCTACACACCATCAGTCAAATCCGACCATCCCAAACGCTGTGACGTTAAACACTCAGAAGAGCCGAGAAAAATTAAGTTCAATGCTGCTGAGCATGCGTCGACTTGATTCTGAGCATGGTGGGTTTTTTCTCCATTGGAGTTCCCCACAGACGATCGGAATTTGCTATCGTTTGGGGCTCACACACGATCTGTTTGTCCGATGAAAAAAGTCCATCGGTCTTTTTTCATCAGAAAAACAGATCGTGTGTACGCGGCATCAGATTTTGTTTTTATGTTTTTACCACCAGAGTTGCTTCTGCTCTTCAGCATGCTGCCTTTACAGTGTTGATCTCCAGATTGTCAGTATTCATGAGGTTATACCCAGGATAAATTGATTTTTACCTTGGACTATTTCCATTAACAAATCTCTATGTCCTTTTTAATTTTCTAAACCAGCAACATCATCCCCCCACCATTCCCCCAATCCCTACCCATACCATATATCGGTTAAATGCTGTTAACATTTACAACAATTTAATTATTGTGTAGCGCCCACCCCATTTAGGGGTGCTATATACCCAAATTTAGGGGCTGGTCTGAGATGGTAGTTAGCCTCAGACCATTCTCAATTTATAGGTTGTGCTGTTTTATTTCCAGGATGGTATACTGGTGTGCTGTTCCCTGTGGCCTATGGGTGGCACTACCCTAATGGGTCAGGGTTGAACCGCTGGTATTAGTGCTGTGCCTTGGGTGTCCTCTCTCAGCAGCAGTACAGTGGGTGTGGTCAACCTGCTGCGCAGGCTGGGAGAGGATACATAAGGGGCAGACGCCGCCTGGGAGGGGTCTTCGGAGGAGGAGAGGAGTCGGAGTCCAAGTGCGTGGCATGGCCCTCCAGGCCACGGGGCCACGAGTGCACCAGTCCAAGGCACCTTTAGTCCTGGGGCTGCATCTTTATCACTGGGCCCAGCACCTTTAACAAGAGAGTGGCTGTTGAGTACGGCTGAGAGTACCCCTATGTTCCCAGGGACATGTTGTTTGAGGTTGAGGCCTACAGAAAGAGGTGGTATGCGGACTTTGTGTGGAAGCACCTAAAAGGGCCTAACGCCTGCGGATACTTTGAGTGCTCCGCTAATATGACTGATTGGTTCAAGGGATGCAAACAAGAGTGGAGCTATGAGCAGCACATCCATGCGGATCGGGTGGTCGTTTGTAACAAGGAGCGAGAAGATTCCGTGTATTCTATAGAAACTTTTGATACAAAATGGAAGCTCCTTGTTTTGCCCGATACTCACTACCTCCAAAAGACAAGACTTTGTTTTTTTTTATCCTCTGGAAGTTATTCCGTTTGGAACTCAAGAACCTTTGCCCTTCACTGTTGGGGTAATCTGCTCTACCAAGAGTCAGGAGAGCTGCTGTTTCTCTCCGCTTGCAGCTTCACAAGAGAACTGAACTTTTGGGGTAGAGATAGTTAGGTTCATCGGTGAGATCATTGTGCTCAAGATGGAAAATGTGTAGCAGTGTTACTTTACCATGATAGGTAGTGTCAGTGCTATGACGGTTACACTACCACCAGGTGGAGGTGATTTTCAGGATTTCTATTATGCATCTCCCTAGAGGAGCGTTATTCCATATATTAGGCCTAGTGTATGCAACCTTAGTTGAAGGGAATCATCTTTCCTCTGGAAGATGATTCACTTCATGTACAGATAGATATCGGTAGGATGTTATTTGTTTCTGTGTGTTTTTCTCTCCCTCTGCAGGTGGACTACTAGCAACTGCCGGAGATTGGGTGGAGTAGTTAGTCTAGAGGGGTGGGATTGAATATATATAATGCACATGTGACATTGAGTATGAGATGTCTTGTTCATAATCTTGTTAACCCTTCCTTCACCTCTTTATTTCATGTCCCTTCCCCATTATGTTGGTTCCGGCACAAGGATTTAAAATTGTACATAGTTGGAGATAAATTTGCGCTGGCTCAGGCTTGAGGAGCGTGAGTTTATCCCAGACACTGGGGACAGTGTCTCTTTTAGAGGGGGGTGTATGTAGCGCCCACCCCATTTAGGGGTGCTATATACCCAAATTTAGGGGCTGGTCTGAGATGGTAGTTAGGCTCAGACCATTCTCAATTTATAGGTTGTGCTGTTTTATTTCCAGAATGGTATACTGGTGTTCAGTTCCCTGTGGCCTATAGGTGGCACTGCCATAATGGGTCAGGGTTGAACCGCTGGTATTAGTGCTGTGCCTTGGGTGTCCTCTCTCGGCAGTGGTACAGTGGGTGTGGTTGGCCTGCTGTGCATGCTGGGAGAGGATACATAAGGGGCAGACGCCGCCTGGGAGGGGTCTTCGGAGGAGGAGAGGAGCCGGAGTCCAAGTGCGTGGCATGGCCCTCCAGGCCATGGGGCCACGTGTGCACCAGTCCCAGGCACCTTTAGTCCTGGGGCTGCATCTTCATCACTGGGCCCAGCACCTTTAGCTAGAGCCCACTTCTGGGAAGAGGAGTCCCAGGGTGTCCCACGCGAGGGAGCCCGCTTCTACGAAGAGGAGGCCAGGGGGGACCTTTCCTGACAGACCAGTGAGAGTTCACGGTGAAGGAAGGGGCCCAGTAACTCTCTGGAGGGATTCTTCTATCCACCAAGGGCCTAGTAATGTGCTGCTCATATTGAGAAAATAAACTCAACGTTGGAGTTTGAAGTTGTGTGGACATTGGAATTACTGGGGGGAATACAGAGACTTGTCCCTATATCCTAGGAGGCGAGAACCAACTGATAGAAGAACCTAGCTGTGGGACCCAAATACATAACAGCGCTTAACCTCCTCATCCAGGAGGATACGGAATATAGTACGTGTGCCTTGCAATTGAGCCAAAGCAAGGGAAAAGGGTCCATGTGCTACAATTGTGTATGGCCAAATGTTGACTTTCCTATATCAGTATCCCTGATTATACCTGGGAATGCCTTAGGGTGACAAACATTGTTGTTTTACTTATGTAATAGATCATCTTCTCTTGCCACCATGCACCAGGAACACCCTTCCCCCAGATGTCACTCTAAGCCTCCAGGACTCATCCGCTCAAAGGATTAATAAGTAAAAAAAACATAAAATATAATTGCGCAACATCTTTATTAACCACTTGTCATACCACAATCTGCTGTGTCTAGTGGGCACAGCAGTCAAGGGAGTGGCATGCTGCCCACCCCAGTGGGTGCGCGTATGCATCTCGGCTAGATGATGTACATGTACATGTGCCCTGTTTCAATAAATTTACTGTGGCCAGGCAGAAACCGGTTAAAAAAGGGATTAATCAGTGATTCTCCACATTCAATCATAACTATTCTTGGCTGTAGATGTTATACAACATGCCCCGCTGTATGTGATGGTGAGCTGTTCTAACATTTACCAAGAGTTGTTAACTAAAATTTACCAAGACTGATTAGGTAGGTAACTCATACATGACCTAACTGCTGCAAATGATGCTCCCACCAAATGCACCACCTTTAAACAATACCATGAATGTTTAGTTTTAAATCTTATCTTTGTTTTCAATAAAAATGTGTAGCGATGTGTTGCTATGTGTTACAACATCCACACATTCCACCCTGCTGCCAGACATCCATTAGACACACTCCTTTAGTCAATGAACAGTCTCTTGCTTTATTTTTTTTATTAGGGGATTGAACTTGGTTGGGGAAAAGGGTCATGGGATGCCCATAGGATAAATTGGTACTTTGAAGAATATAGTAACTGCGTCACACTTCTCAAAAAGGACAAGATGGCTGACCCTAAACTTGACAGTCTTTTACCTCAGAACACTTCTTCCTCCAGCACACTACTTGACAGACTTTTACCTCAGAACACTTCTTCTTCCAGCACACTACTTTCTGTCACTTTATGGCAGCAACCGTTTAAATGAGAAGATTAAATGGTGATAGACTACTGATCCCAGCAAATCCGACTTGCAAATCCTGCCCGCCCTCATGGCTGCATCGATTTGACACAAACTTCACAGTCTCTCCCTTTGGCTCTATATCCATGGCTCTTCCAGATCTCTCCACTGTGCTTTCACTCACCGACACCTGCCCTGGATACTTCCTGAAAGACTTACTCCGGACGTGCGGACCAACTGTCTCCTCCAGCTCCTGTTCCAGGACACCTCTCCATGACCGTTTAAGGAGAGGCTCCCTCCCAGTTCCCGAGCTCCTCCGCCTGAGGTACATCCCCCCCCCCCCAGAAAGGAGGTTCCCTTAGGTACGACAGTCTAGCACTCCATCTTCCAGTTCACCCAGCCGACAACCCCTCCTCCAGCAGGCTGACCATGGGTATATGTAGGAGGCCTGCCCCCTGCCAATCCTAGTCGGGGATTGTTTAGAGCTCCTCACATGTACCCCATGTCACTCCAGCTCTCTGCCCTGCCCCTTTTCCAGAACATTCTCCCTGGAAACCGGGGGAATCGCCCAAAAGCCGAAGTACATTTCAGTCACCTACTGCTACACTAAACCACTCCCCTTCCCCCAGATCAAAACAAACAGGCCCAGCTCGCAGCATAAGCCTGTTTAAATTTACCTGCACTGGCAGCTTACACAAAAAAAAACTTACACTTAGCACCTACCTAAGGTAGAGGGTGCTACAAATGGAAATGTATAAATAAAAAAAAAATAGGTTTGTTGTTTAACTTTAGCTTTCATTTTGCCTTCCCTATCTCCCCCCCCCCCCCCCTCTCCTCCAAAAAAATGCTAATGACATTTTTAAATAAAACCATTCTTTTTATTACAGACCTTTTTTTAGGTTTGTAATCACTCAGTGACATCATCACTAGGTCTCTATACTTATCTATACAATGTAGGTATGTTGGCTGGTTGCTGGGGTGCTGTACATAACTTCTAAAAACATCCCAGCACCTTGCCTCAGCACTCCTCTCTAGAACCTTTGGCCATTTTGTAAGCAGTAATGCCTTGATATATATGGATGTCAGTTTGGAGGTGGGAGCATTCCTAGGATGGCTGAATTTGCATGCAACCCATCCTAGGTAATACTTACATGTAATGCTGAGCCTCCATGTTTAAAAGGATTGAAATCCATTGAATAAAAGTGGTGGGTCAGGGAGAGTCGCATTAGGAAGCATAGGACTAGATGATGCTGAATGTTCTATAGCTAGGTAATTAATGGCTCTGTCTGCCTTACTGTATCTTCTAATGCACACTATGAAATGTTTACAGCATACAGTGAAATCATAATAGGCAGTTTCTGTACAGGAGTGGAGAGGAGCTTATAAACTGTGCAAGGTTGAAGATAAAGGCTAGAGTTCACCTTTAAGGCCTATTGTATATGAATAATTTCAGTCTTAATAATGTATTAAATATATCAAGTGAAGTTATTTTCTAAAGGTGCATATACACATCATAATGAGATGCTATTAAATCACTATATAAATGGAACTTATATGAACAAAAACAAGATGTTTTTCTTCAAATCAAATCAAAGTCTGTGCAGGTGAGAGCACAGCAGAGTATCTGATTTAAACCCCGAGGATAATTACATGGTGACTAGACCATATAACATACATGAAGGAACAACAACAATAATAATAAATCATAAACTGAATCAGTTGTCAAATACATAATACAATGAGGAGTGTAATGTAGTTGTCTGCAAAGGAAATAGGCACATGCTGCATTTTTATTGTAATAGTCAGTTTCAGGGATTATCACAGGGTGACCAATTTACATATTCTGTTCTATTTCTCCAATTGGCAAAGTTCCCTAGGGGGTTTTAGTAGCAGTATCTTCGCAATAATAACTCTTTTCTGAAAATGAGACATCATTAGAGGCTATCATTTCATGTAGCAGGAAAGAGATTAGCAAATAAAAATAACAACACATGAGCTAAACCATAAGTGTATTCTACTAAACATAAACTAATCATAGTTGGATGCAAGGCTTCACCTATTCCAGCACCCACCTTCTAAGGTACATTGGGTGCTGAAGAGCCAAGTTACTGTCAGCATTGTGCATTGGTGCTGTGGGAAAAAAAAAAAGGATTTTTGAGCGAAAGGCTATCCCATGGGCCCCCATAGCAATAGATATTTATGTTTAATTTTTTTCTAATGGTACTTTAATGGGATCTTATATCCTATATGGCTGCAATCAAATGTTTATGGTAAAAGGCAGTGGTTGCATACTGATATGTGTACAAGGCTGTTAAAGTCCAACTCCTCCTTCCACAAGTGGCCCCTCCTCCCTTTGGAGCCCCCCACCGGCAGTATACTTTTTTTGAATTCAACTTTTTTATTGAACAATTTACAGTTTAAACATATTCCTGCAGGTTATAAGGCATAACGGTAGAAATGCATATAACAAGGATATGTGGCTTATGTACATGTAAATACAACAAGTCAGGAACTCATACAGAATTAGCAATGTGCTCAACAAATCTTAATTGGGATGGAAATCTTCCGTCCATGCTGTTCATGTGGTTCAACGCTGGGAGGGGTTATGGCTCTATGAACCACCAGTACATATGTCCGCGGACGCAAGCCACCTGTCCCAGATATTGTTGTACTTATCTGGACAACCTCTGTTAATGTATATGAACTTCTTGTAGGGCAGTGTGTTATTTATATCTATTTTTCAGTCATTGAGGCTGGGGGGAGTGGGTGGCAGTATACTTTTTTTAAATCCTACTTGTCTTAGCCTTTTCTATTTTTTTCTTCAGGATGTTCACATGACATGCTGTGTCCTCTACATCTCCTGAGTCCTGAACTTCTCCCATCAGTTAGCAGTCTAGGATGATGCAGAGAGTTGTGTTTATATCAGTGTTGCTCTTTGCATCAATACATTGACTGTAGGGCAACTTTGTCAGGGGCAGGACTATGCGCTCACATTTTTTTCTTCAGTTTTCCAAGTTGAGTGACATTGGGCATTATTCATTTCAAAAGACTGAAAAATAGATACTGCAGGGGATAAGTCTGTATTAAAGGTGAATATTGCCTTTTTTTTTTTACCTCCAGGGGAAAACTACAAAAAATTGCCTGGAATTGGACTTTAACTACTTGCCGACCAACCGCCGCAGATATACTGCGGCAAGGTGGCACGGCGATGTGAAATTACGTACCTGTATGTCGATTCTTGCACTAGCCTGTGTGGGCACAATCGCTCCCCAGAGAGACAGGATGGCGGTCTGCCGTAAACAAGGCAGATCACCGTCCTGTCAGGTATGAACAGAGAGATCCTGTGTTTCCGGCTAAGCAGGAACACTGATCCCACTGTTCATACAGTCAGTTTATCCTCCACACAGTAAGAAAGCACCCCCTAGGGACACACTTAACCCTTTGATCGCCCCTTCCCTGCCAGTGTCATTAGTACAGTAACAGTGCATATTTTTTAGCACTGACCACTGTGATAATGTCACTGGTTCCCAAAATAGTGTCAGTTAGGTGTCAGATTTGTTGCAATGTCGCAATCATGCTATAAATCGCTGATCGCCGCCATTACTAGTAAAAAAAAATACAAAAATTCCATAAAAATATTCCATAGTTTGTAGATGCTGTAACCTTTGTGCAAATCAATCAATATACACTAATTGGGATTTATTATTAATACATATTTGCCTAAATTGATGAATACATTTGATTTTTTACATTTTTCTATTGAATATGTATAAAAATGTAATGGAAAGTAAAAGATATTGCTTTTTCTTTTCAAAATTGTCGCTAAGTTTTTGTTTATAGAGCAAAAAATAAAAACCACAGAGGTGATCAAACATCACCAAAAGAAAGTTCTATTTGTGGGAAAAAAAAGGAAATTTTTTTTTTTGGGTACAGCGTCGCACAACCACGCAATTGTGAGGTAAAGTAATAAAGTGCTGTATCGCATTAGGGGGAAAATCCTTCTGGTCCTTAAGTGGTTAAATTTCAATTAATATCTACCAAAGTTGGCTGCACCTACCACAACCAGAATAAACAGCCCTTAGTGCTCAGTCATACTGGAAAATCATAAAAAAACAAGCTTTATGTTCACATAATTGGGTGTTTGAGATGAACAGCAATTTCCTTCACCTTACTTTACAGTTTAGCATTAGATTTTTCTAGGTTCTGTGGATATGCCTGAATTATAAAGACACAAATTTGGGTTGGTTCAAAATGTACATTGATAAGAGCTAAGATTGTCCTAGGTCGCTCCATGTAACCACATATATATGTAAGGACTCGCATAGTGCAGTGGGTGCAGCTGTCCTGGTGGGGGAATTCCTCCATCCACCTCATTTTGTGTGGATAAAGGAATCTGTTAATGTATGACAGTGTATGGCCAGCCTAAAGTGGAGTTCCACCCAAAAGTGGAAGCTCCGCTTATCTGACTCCTCCTCCCGTTCCGGTGCAACATGTGCCACCTTTTGGGGGGAGCGGGTACCTGTTTTTGATCACCCCAAAGTTCAGCCCCCTCTTCCTTCCCTCGCCGCCGAGCCATTCAGAAAACGCAGCGTGCTTTGTGCATGCGCAGTAGGGAACTGGCTGTGGAGCTTCAAGGCTTCACTGCCGGTTTCCCTTTCAGAAAATGGTGACGGTGCCGACACCACTGGATTCCAGGACAGGTGAGTGTCCTATTATTAAAAGTCAGCAGAGACTTTTATTTTTTTTGCTGGGGGGGGGCTGAATCTCCTCTTTAATTAATATCTTTCAATTACTGAATTGTTTGCAAATGTCCAACCGATGTCTACAGTCTGATGTCTACAGCTAGATTTCTGGTCAAATAAATTCAGATCAGTGCAAACACAAATTTATCTTTTAGTAGACTTGTGTTTACAACTGACAAGGTTGCATAATTCGAACAAATTTAATCTAAGCTGTTAAATCAGTAGCAGATGCAGTCTGGATTAAAGCCAGATGCTTTGCAGGTGTTTTACTTTACTGCTGCAAACTCGGAGTGAATAAATATCCTTCTTTGCAAGGCATATTTTGCAGATAATTCTGATTGCCTGCTATTTAACGAGTGTGTGTTTTCTCCTCAAGTTATGTTTGCCGTTGCGATTGCCAGCATCTTTGCTGTGCTATGAAAAGAGTGAATGCAAACAAAGGTATCAGTCATCCCATATTTGCTACAAACAAATAGCTCAGGCTGTGCATTTTCAGTATATCAGTTTGCTCTGGCACTGTAGTTTCGTGGTAAAAGCAGGAAATCCGGATATCTTCTGTTTGCAATAAGAATTGTTTTACCCTTGAAAAATCACAAAGGATGCAATTAAAAATTTGACATGTATGGCAAGAACGGCTTGGCTGCAATGAGAATGTGAATATTAGCTCCAATAACAGTCGCACATCAAGGTGTTTCTTTATGGAACGTGATTCCTTGCTCCATAACCATAGAAATCGTCCTACTGTACAATGCAAGTTGTAAAGTCAGAACAATTTGTATTTGCAAGCAGTCCAATAAAAGTTACTGTATGACAGGCCATTTTGCCTTTTTTGTTTGCTTTTTAGAGGTAATATTTCAAGAACAAAATTTAACTCATTGACTTTCACTTAGTCTGGACTAATAGCCTTTTTATTGTTCTGAATTACAGGAGAACATCACTTCTTCTTACTTAAAGAGGAACTGCAGTCTGCTCACATACTTTGTAATAAAAACACCTTTGCCACTCTGAAGCTTCCCTCCAACCACTTTGCATATTATTTTATATATACTGTGATTCTGTACTTGCCAAATATGCTGCAGAAATCTCCCTCCACTGAGTCTGGCTGCAGCCATTTTAACTGTGGGCAGCTGAAGCTGCTGCCTGTTCACTTCCTTGATTTACACAGACGCACATAGGCACACTTCCAGCCCTACATCCCTGCATCTCTCATTGGCCCTCTTATGACTCATCCCCCTCCCTTCCTGGAAAACTCTCACGAGAGTTAGAGAGAGCTGTGCATGATTTCATAAGCCTAGGCTTATTACCAGACAAGAAAGAGGAAGTGGGCTGTATAATGGATTTACTGGCAGAAAAAAAAAATACTATCCAACGTTAAAACAACAAGGGCAGAAGATTAAATAGATGGAAAGATGAAAAAATGACTGAAGGTCCACTTTAATTTGACCCTTTCATTACAGGGTTAAAAGTAAAGTAAATGCAGCCTGCAAGGAAGAGTCTATATACTTACTTTTTCAACGGCCCATGTGTTAAAATCTAAACAGCAGGTATCCACATCTTTCAGCTAGGTCAAATATCTGCTACCACTGCCCACACTGTGGTTCCGCTTGATGGCTCATACATCTTGTAAGTGACATACTATCAGGCAGGAGAACAAACTATTCTTATGGAGAAAATAATACATTTATATATATATATATATATATATATATATATATATATATATATATATATATATATGTATATATATATATTAGGGCTGTGGAAATTAACTATTAATCCTTGATTAGTCAATACATTTTTTTGATCGATCAAAATTGATCGGTACTTACGGCGGAGAGGTGAGTACCGATCAAAAGAATTTTGATCGATCAAAAAAATTAATCGATTAATCAAGGAATTAATAGTTAATTTCCACAGCCCTAATAAAAGGACAAAAGTATTGTTTTTAGATATATTTGGTTTTAGATTAAAAGAACCACTATTCATATAAGTTTTAGTTATTTGCATAACAAAAGTTATCCTAGCTCTGTATATTGTTAATACTGGAATATTGAAATATAGTTGGCATGCTTTTGGTTCTTTTTATGGAACTTATATTAACCTGTTGGAGCCCCAGCCATAGACGAATGACGGCCTCAAGGTGGCTCTTAAAATCCGGGAGGACGTCAATAGACGTCCTCGGCTCCTCCGGCCACTGGGGGGGGGGGGGTAAACACACAGATCCATGTCCTGTCAGGGAGAGGAGACCGATGCTGTGTCCCTTGTACATAGGGACACAGATCGGTCACCTCCCCCAGTCACTCCCCTCCCCCCACAGTAGTAATCACTCCCAGGGCACACATTTAACCCCTTCCTCGCCCCCTAGTGTTAACCCCTTCCCTGCCAGTGTCATTTTTACAGTAACCAGTGCATTTTTATAGCACTGATCGCTGTATCAATGACAATGGTCCCAAAATAGTGTCAAAAGTGTCCGATGTGTCCGCCATAATGTCGCAGTCACAATAAAAATCGCTGATCGCCGCCATTACTAGTAAAAAAAAAATATTAATAAAAATGCTATAAAACTATCCCCTATTTTGTAGACGCTATAACTTTTGCGCAAACCAATCAATAAACGCTTATTGCGATTTTTTTTGACCAAAAATATGTAGAAGAATACGTATCGGACTAAACTGAGAATTAATTTTTTTTTTTAAATTGGGATATTTATTATAGCAAAAAGTAATAAATATTGTGTTTTTTTTCAAAATCGTCGCTCTTTTTTTGTTTATAGCGCAAAAAATAAAAACCGCAGAGGTGACCAAAAGAAAGCTCTATTTATGGGAAAAAAAGGGCGTCAATTTTGTTTGGGAGCCACGTTGCACGACCGCGCAATTGTCATTCAAAGCGACGCAGTGCCAAAAGCTGAAATTTCGCCTGGGCAGGAAGGGGGTTTATGTGCCCAGTAAGCAAGGGGTTAAACATATCAAAGAAAACTATTATTTTTCCATTTCCAACTGTAGGTATCTTATTTTCCAAAACTGTAAAAAAAAAAAAAAAAAATTATGCTTTCCCGCAAAACTGTATGACAATCTGTATTGTACAGTGCTAGCATAGGAATCAGATTTTCAACATGTTTAATTGGCTCACTCCTTTTCTCAGAAACTCTGAACTATAATACAAATCATAAAACAGACACCCACCTTAATTTTTTTTTTATTTATGTAGCGGCCTCACCCCTCTCCCTTGCTTTATCGGTTATATGGCTGTTGTCTAGGGGTACCTGGGGGAGAGATATGAGACACACCACGGCCCATGTCCTCCCGTATCTAAGAGGTGAAGGCCATAAGATTGGGCTTTTGTGTAGGTGTCCTAGAGTCAAGTCCAATCCTTCGTCCCTGACTCCTTTGCTTAGTAACCCAAGTTCCACACAGTGAATAGGTTCAACTCAGTTTTATTCTTCTTGCCAAGCAATAAAACAATCTTTCTCCTTTGGAAAATGGGGGACAGATCGAGGCACAATCCTTTCCCTTCTTGCTGCTGCCCACTGTGCTGTCACCAGTGGTGAATAGGGGATTTGGGGAAAAAATTTACTTTATAGGCACATATAAATTTTAGAAAAAGACTAAATTTTTAATACAACATGGATACGTCACAACAATATCATAAAAGTACATACACATACATAACTGGTAATATGCAAAATAATTTTACATATACATACATTGCAACAACACCGTTGATATGGACACTTCCAAGGTAGTACCCTACAATGTTGCAGTGGTTCCTTGCATTGGAGTTCACAACGTGTTGATGAATTAAAAACTTGGAGCTCTACATGTTTCGCGATCTAATCGCTTCCTCAGGAGCTTCCCTGAATGTAATATAGGTGGTGAGTGTGGTTAGATTGTTGCGACCCTCTAAGTTCTGCGGAATATACCCACGGGGATGGGAGTGGATGGAATGACCAACTCCCAAAGATAAGTGAACACTGCAACCCACCGATCCACCGCAACTCACGGCGTGGAGCAGTATGGAGGTGCTCACAGAGATTTTAAGAGGGGTAACCTGTAAAAGCAGGTAACTTATGCCAGAACTGGACGGAACGTATGGAGAAGGCACCGTAGAGGCAACTTAGGGAGTGGCTTAGCACCAATGCACCTTGGTCTTGATGATCAGACTCTTTCAATAACAGAGATTCATAGATCATTGATAATCTCAGCTGGTGTAATACTTCAAATATAGACCCTGAAGGCAGGGTATCAGGGGGCGAACAATAAGCCAACGTTCTGATAGCAAATAAACCAGGACTAGACTGGTGAAGACAAATCCCTCACGCCACAGTTTGATATAGCACAGTATGCCGCTCCAAGACCTCACCACATCCAGGTCCGTTCAGGTAAACCTCACCGTGAGGGCCACCACACGCTTCAGCAGCCTGTTGTCCCCTTCTCAGTACTTATAGGATGTGGCACATTCTTTACTAATTGGTGTAGATTGCCACCTGAGGGCCATTGCAATCTTTATATTTCACCAGTGGTGAATAGTCACTACCACTGACTAGGTAATATAGAACGTGAATTACCTTCGCTCACTTTGCCCCTGTCAGAGGAAGAAATCCGTCCAAGGGAGAAGTGGAGGCCTCTCCGTCACCAGCGATGCTGCGCCAGACTCTTCGGAGAAGTTACTGCGCACCAGTCCTCACAAACTCAGACACAGGCACCCAAGGCGTTAGGGCCCCCTCGGATTCCTCCACCCTCGCGGAACTCAGTCGAAGGTACTGAGCCCCAGGCATCCGCCATAGTACCTCACCCCAGGCTAAAGGTGCCTGAGATGGACTCCATCTCCGCTCCAGCTAGGCCAAGGGCGCCTAGGCCTGGAACACCAGAACGCCAGCAACCAAGCTGAAGGTGCCTGGGCGTGGCCACGTCCTCCGACTCTCTCCCCAAAGTCAGGGCCTCCGCCCCTTTTATGACCTCTCCCTTTGCATCACAGCGGGTTCCCCGCCCCGCTGTACCAGCTCCAGGGGAGGACAAAAAGGCACAGTTCGTGGTGTGAGTTCAGCTCCGGTCCAAGGCAACAGCGCCACCCAGGGACCCAAAGGAACCTCACACCACCATAGTCCTCACATAATTCAAATACCCGCTACATTTATATAATGATTTTTTTGTGATGCTCTCTAAGGGCCATTTACATGCGTCTAGTCTGCTGAGGTGCAATAAACGTGCATTGCGTGAAGGTAGCCAGTTCATTTGAATGGGCTGCCTAACACACCATAAACAGACCAGAAAATGTGCAATAAGCAATTTCGGCAGTGCACAATAATGCACGTTAGTCTGTCGGCAAGGTGCATTGGACAATGACTAAGTGCAATGGGATTGTCATTCAGAATAAATAGTGACGCAACACTCCTTTGTCTGTAATCTGCATTGCCACACTTATAGTAGTGTGATAGTGTGTGCCCTAAGGTTCATTTGCTATGAAAAGGAAGTAGTCACATAATATATCTATATTTTAACACTATTTTAACACTGTGATTGTTTAGACCATTATAATGAGAGAAGGACCTCACATTCAGAAATCAGTCTTACGGACTACTAAACGAGGATTATAAGGGGATCTTTATCTTATTTTATTAAACGCAGAGAAATTAGATGCCCAGGTAAATAGCTTTAACCATTGGCAAAAAGATTTGACTAATCTGAACGAAGAAGAATGAATACGGGCTATGGAGATACTACCTGAGGTATATATCTCACCATCTCAGCAACTGACCCAGCTCTTTTTCTTACATAGAACCCATTATACTCCTCAAAAACTATTTGCCTGGAGTAAATATATTTCGCCTTTATGCCTGCGATGCTCAGTATCCAACGACTCCCTTATTCATATGCTATGGCATTGCCCCAAGTTACATAGATACTGGGAGAAAGTGTTTATGAACTTGAATACTATATGCTTGACAGAAATAACAAATACCACTAAATGAGCCATTCTGGGTATAATTCCAGATGGAGTTCTACCTGTTGAGATGTATACAATGTGGACCAGATCTCTCTACTTAGCCCGTAAATTTATCTTACAAAAGTGGATTGATACTAACCCGCCAACTCATAAACAATGGGGTAATAAAATCAATTATATATTAAAAAGAGAAAAATTGGCATATAAACACAGAGGAGCTTCCCAAAAAAACATGCAGGAAGCATGTGCTCTTAGTTATTGCAAGCTTTATGCCTAGGTGGCCTTTGGTTGATCTCCTCCAATGGTGATCCAGTTTATAACACTAGGAGGTTATGAAGACAAAATCTCTGAGACTTTTCATGAGACCACCCAAGCAAGGACATAGAAACTTTCCTTATTTCTTTTCTGATAAGGAATATAGCCTATATATATATTATATATAATTTCCTTATTTTCCTTATTAGGGTAGCTATTAGGACTTTGTGATTACTGCTGCCCTCCCTACTTTAGCAAAGTGAACTGGTAAGTTACTATTTGGGTCATATTTTACCAGTTCACCTATATACTGGGTAAAAGTAATGGGGTTGTACCCCTAATATCCGCCTATTTCTTAATACAGCACAGATGTAGGAGTGTTAACTGCAGTGAACATTATCTTTAGTTCATATCTGAGGAACCATTTGGCTAGACATTTGCCACTGTTCTAGAAGCCATATTCAAACCTTTCCTGCATGTTTTCATAAGATCTAAGCCCTTCATGTGTTACTGACTTTCTGATTTATCTGTTGAATTTCTCTCTAAGCTTAGTTTGTAATTCTGTCCAAATGATTTTTGTTAGATGAGGCCAAATTCATCCAAGAATAAATTACTTTCAATATCAAAATGACATATTTCTCAGCATTAGTGTGGCACTGAGCATGAAGTTATGAAAGTCTGGGAAAAGGCTTTTAACGGTTATAATAACTTTTATTATTGTACACTAGCTTATTGATGTAATGTAAAGTTCTGGCTATAGCCTTGTATTTGTGTTGTTGAGTTTTCTTGAGTTAAAATGAGGACATATAGCAATAACAAACAACATACAAGCACAAACAATATAATTATGTGAAGTCGTTCAACACTGCAATACAACAATGAAAAGGCAACATACTGTATGTTTAGGAAGAATGCATAGCAATTCTATGCATGTATTTCTTTATTGATATTTCAGAGGGAAAAAATGGCATCAAAATGTCATATATTATTTTATATAGACAGGGTATGTTGTTCCTTTTCCTAACTTTTTTCTATCTCTGCATCACCTGCTGTTACAAATACTATTGTTCACAGAGCTCTAAAGCTTATGTGTAGCAAATTTAGTAGCTCATGTAAAGTGAATGACTTATCAACTCATCCATTAAAACAAAGGCTTCAATCAGACAATGGGGGAATTAAGGGGTGCAGGTACACATTACTGTGAACACCTGTACCTGTAGAGGGAGTTTACTAAAACTCAAGAAGACAGAATCCGTAGCACCACCTGATTTCAATGTCCTAGCAGAGAATTGTTGCTTTTTACTTTTTAGTAATATTTAAAACTTCTACAAAACTGTAAGAGAATAAAGTTTGGAGTCACTGACCCACAGGACAGGTACAAATTAGTAATCTATTGCAGGCTACTGTTATGTCAAATTATTTTGTGATTTTGAACAAGTTTCTTGAACGGACGCTAGGCAGTAAAATACATACTAAAAAGTTAAGCAGTAAAATACATACTAAAAATCCATATACATTGAATATAATTGTTTTTACCTGTCAAAATATTAGCAATTCCATTCAGTCAGTCTTAAGCCTCGTACACACGGTCGGACTTCCATCTGACTTTTCCGTGTTTTTTTGTCCGAACGGAGTTGGTTGGGAACACCCATAGCATACACACGCTCGGACTTTTCTGCAAACTTTCTTAAAACTTCTTACAACATCACGTGTTTTTTCTGCTCTTTTCTGATCTTTACTGCCACCCTTTGGTCAACTTCTGCTATTGTTGGTTGATTTTAACATTAGTTGTTTTGTCCATCGGACTAAAGTCTGATGGTTATCTGTACACATGGTCGGACTTTGCTCCATCGGACTTTTGTTGGGCAAAAGTTTGTCCGTTTGCAGACCCAACTTTTGTCCGATGAAATCCAAAACCAAACGAAAAAAGTTTGTCCGATGGAGCGTACACACGGTCGGCTTGTTGGTCCAACTTGCTCAAAATGAAGTTTGTTGGGCAAAAGTACGACCGTGTGTACGGGGCTTTATACTTTTTACACTCTTGTCAAACTGTGGATAGGTGCCTCGTATGACCTCATCCAACAGTTGGTCTAGCTGGTCCGCAGTGTTCCAAAAAGAGTGCTGGATGGCCTTCATATGGGCTTGCTGACAGATTGATAGATGTGTTTTAAAAAGTGTACACTATCACTGGTGCCTATCTGGCCTTCATCGGGCTTCTGTTTTCATGCTAACTGTACCAGTCATACTGCTGACTGTTAGGGGATGCATTCTTTTAAAAAAAAAACGTTGTACATGCTATCTATCAAATCTGGTAACTCATAAGGGAATTCCTATTTAGGGATGGCCTTTCTTTTTTTATAAATTCTTTATTTTTCATATAATTCACACTACAATTCATCACATTCTTATAATATTTCATTTTAACGTCTCCGGTATTACATCAACCTATATATATATTATATTACCTCTTGAAAACCTCATTCAATCAGTGTCAATCCTCTTTTTCTACTATTCCCTACATACCCTATCAAAATAAACCACACAACATATTGAAAAAAATCCTTACCCCCTTCCCCACTCCCACCCACCCTCTCCCTCCTCTCTCGTCCAGTCATCTTTACACCTCTATTCTCAGCCCTTCCCTATACATCAAATAAGGGGCCCATGTCCTCCGGTACCTCCCATCTTGATCTTTCATTGTCAAAGTAAGATTTGTTGGATTTCTGCTATTCTAGCCAGTCATTGTGCTCTAGAAGGGGGACTATCACTTTTCCACAGGACAGGATTACGCGCTCTGGGATGGCCTTTCTCACATTACCCTATTTATTCTCCTGTGACTCAGATTTGGATTTTGATCTTTCTTTTTCTACTTCTACACTGGCCAAGCAGTTCTTTCTCGGTGGCAAAAAATTTTTTTTCAGCTTTCAAATGCTTCTCATTTATATCCAGATAACAAGCCCACACACTTGCTACAGCAATATTAATTAAAAAAAAATCTTTCAGTAGTACCTACATTACAGGTGGTGTGAGTGAATTAGCATTATAAATTATAGAGTATATAAATGTATTAGGGAAGCTTACCCTAAGGAAATTACCTTATAAACATAAAATGTGATTGTAAAGCAACTATATGTTTATAGTTACAGTATTATATATGCTAGATAAAAAAGCCTCAAAGCTGCTCAAACAAAGGTACAAGAGTGTTAAACTGAACTTAAAGCAAAACTTCTCCAGCCCAAAATAGCAAAATAAAAATTAATTGTCTCTTAAAAGATAATATAATAAAACCAGATGTTGCAGCAAAATGTAACTTTCAATCTAGATATTTTAACTGCAGTACTTTTTCTGCCTCTAAATGCTGGTCAATATAATTCAACTCACTTCCTCTGAGTCCAGGGCACTCTGCACCTACCTCGGCCTATGACTGGATAGTGACGGAGAAGTGACACAGTGATGGGCTCATCTCTCTGTCAACCTGCTTTATTTTCCAATAAGCACATGAACTGATTGGCTCCTTGTACTGCTTCTTCCTCTCATTCTCTAGCCCTACTGTAAAGGGATAGAGAATGTATGTTCCTGCGCTTAGGACCTCTAATTCAATGATGAGCTGCAGCCCCCCTAATAGGATCCTAAAAAGGATCTTAATAGATAAGAAGCAAATATTGTGGTGGGGTGTGGCACTGCTCGTTCCTTACGTGAACTCTAAAAAAAGGTAGGGAATAAGGCTAGACCTGCTGAGCAACAGTTATAAAGTGACAAAAATGATGTGAATAAACCCTTGATCACAAGAAATGTTATATAGGATCTGTGTGTAGAACTATATAGTAGAAAGCACTATAAAGTGCGATCACATCACTAGTGACTATCTAACGTGCATGAATATAAAAATATAAATTAGCTGAATCATAAACATGTGCAAATATCAAGACCATATGACATAATTAATGTGTATATGATAATATATCAAAAAGTACCATAAGCCAGAAGATATATAATATATATAATAAAAATGTGAAAAATGTTTAGTTATAATATATATAAATATTATATATATATAAAAAATATATAAAGTCCACTCCTTAGTAGTGACCAGTTAATCCCAGTGCTCAAAAAAATGTGTGTGATACTTGACAGCAGATAACTCTTTCGATGATTTTCCAGATGTTCCCCCACAAGGGTCCCCACTCACCAGATCCTCACTCCCCTACAGGGGTAGACAGCGTGATACAATTGCTTCCAATCAGGTCCGTGTGTCCCCAGCTATTTCTCCAAATAGGGCAGCCTGCAGCGCAGTCCCAGAGATATCCACGGTTTTGCCTTTCCAAAAGGTCCCGCTTAGGGAACAGTGGTAGTGAGTCACCTCAATAAGGAAGATGAGAGACTCCCATAGTGTAGTATGCCAAAATGTAATAAAATATATAGATAAAACCGCCTGTGCGGCTAGTCCTTTGTAGCAAACAAGAAAAAACACACAGCGTCCAAGTCCCGTGTATGCCGGATAGCAGTGCTGCTATCCGGCATACACGGGACTTGGACGCTGTGTGTTTTTTCTTGTTTTTTCTTGTTTGCTACAAACAAGGTAGAGGTGACCCACTACCACTGTTCCCTAAGCGGGACCTTTTGGAAAGGCAAAAGCGTGGATATCTCTGGGACTGCGCTGCAGGCTGCCCTATTTGGAGAAATAGCTGGGGACACACGGACCTGATTGGAAGCAATCGTATCACGCTGTCTACCCCTGTAGGGGAGTGAGGAGCTGGTGAGTGGGGACCCTTGTGTGGGAACATCTGGAAAATCATCGAAAGAGTTATCTGCTGTCAAGTATCACACACATTTTTTTGAGCACTGGGATTAACTGGTCACTACTAAGGAGTGGACTTTATATATTTTTTATATATATATAATATTTATATATATTATAACTAAACATTTTTCACATTTTTATTATATATATTATATATCTTCTGGCTTATGGTACTTTTTGATATATTATCATATACACATTAATTATGTCATATGGTCTTGATATTTGCACATGTTTATGATTCAGCTAATTTATATTTTTATATTCATGCACGTTAGATAGTCACTAGTGATGTGATCGCACTTTATAGTGCTTTCTACTATATAGTTCTACACACAGATCCTATTTAACATTCCTTGTGATCAAGGGTTTATTCACATAATTTTTGTCACTTTATAACTATTGCTCAGCAGGTCTAGCCTTATTCCCTACCTTTTTTTAGAGTTCACGTAAGGAACGAGTGGTGCCACACCCCACCACAATATTTGCTTCCTACTGTAAAGGGACTTCAAGGGGCTGATACCAGTTCATAATTACAGTAGAAACTTATACTGCTTGTATTAAAAAAAATACATTCAATTATGTTTTAATGATTACATACAGTAGCTGCATTTATGTACAGCATACATTTTATATCTGCATATAGTTCAACTTCAACTACTTGCTGACCAGCCGCCATCGTTATACGGCGGCATGTTAGCTCCACTGCGTGTATCGCCACCAAAGGCGCGACCCTAGAGCCGATGTGCGTGGTCGGTGGCTGCGATGTCTGCTCCTCAGAGAGCCAGAACGGGAGTCTGTCAATGTAAACAGACAGATCCCAGTTCTGACAGGGGAGTAGAGAGAGATCTGCTGGTCCTAGTGATCAGTAACAGTGATCTCTCTCCTCCTCCAGTCACTACACTCCCCCCACAGTTAGAAAAACCTCCCTAGGGAACACTTAACCCCTTAATTGCCCTCTAGTGTTAACCCCTTCCCTGCCAGCGACATTTATTTAGTATTCAGTGGCTATTTTTAGCTATGATTGCTGCATAAATATCAATGGTCCCAAAATAGTATCAAAAGTGTCAGATCTGTCCGCCGCAATATTGCAGTCCCGCTAAAAATCGCTGATCGCCGCCATTACTAGTAAAAAAATAATAATAATAAAAATGCCATAAATATACCCCCTATTTTGTAGATGCTATAACTTTTGTGCCAACAAATCAATATGCACTTTTTGCATTTTTTTTTACCAAAAATATGTAGAAGAATACATATTGGCCTAAACTGATGAAGACATTTTTATATTTTTTTGGCTATTTATTATAGCAAAAAATATATATATTTTTCAAAATTGTTGCTCTTTTTTTGTTAATAGCACCCAAAATTAAATCCGCAGAGGTGATCAAATAGGTAATCAGAAAAAAGGAATTTTGTTTGGGTACAGCGTCGCAGGACCACGCAATTGTCAGTTAAAGCGACGCAGTGGCGTATAGAAAAAAAATGGCCTTCTCATTAAGGGGGGGGGGGAATCTTCCGGTCCTTTAGTGGTTAAAGTGGTGCGTGTAAAGTCATAATGGTTTTTATATTTATTTTTTGCTAGTGTAGGGCAGGTTTCTACTGCTGTCTTAAGCCCCATACACACGATCGGATAACCTATGGATTTTCGTCCGATGGATTTGTCCATCGGAAATCCGATGAAACTGTTTTTCATCAGTCTTGGCCACACACCATCAGTCAAAAAACCGACCGTTCCAAACGCGGTGACGTGAAACACTCCGATGAGCCGAGAAAAATGAAGTTTAATGCTTCTGAGCATGCGTCGACTTGATTCTGAGCATGCGTGGGTTTTTTAACCGATGGACTTGCCCATAGACGATCGGAAATTCCCATCAGTTTTTTATCCATCGGAAAATTTTAAAACAAGTTCTATTTTTTACAACCGATGGAAAAAAGACCGACGGGTACCATACACGATTGGTTGGTCTGATGAAAACCATCCATCGGACGGTTTTTATCAGTCAAACCGATCGTGTGTACGGGGCTTAAGAGTCTGTTATAGAATTACATTTTTTAACTGCTTCCCACCTGACCACTGTACATATACGGCTTGGTGGGTGCTTCCTCCTTCTGGATGGACTTTCAGGAACGTCCCTCAGAAGGAAGGGGATTGCGTGTGCGTCCCGATGCGCTCGTGTCACCAGGACACGATGCATCTCCGATCGGCAGGAGCACTCTGTGATTGGCCCTCCCGATCACATGCCGTCATGTGATGTAAATAGAGAGCTGGTTGCTAGGTGATCGGCTCTCCTCTCCTCACACAGAAGTTGTCAGATCGCTGCAGCCGGCTGGTGATCAGTGAGTATGAGCTGTTTTTTACAGCTTTTTACACACTGATCACCGGCCCAGTGTCCACAAACATGTAAACACACAATGTTAACACACAAGTCCCCAAAACACATGTCCCCAAAACACGTGTCCCCAAAACACATGTCCCCACACATGTCCCCACACAGTAAAAACATCTGTCCCCCACATATGTAACAGTAAAATCACATGTCCCAATGATCATCTGCACACATATGTCCATGATCACCTGTGCACATGTGTACATGATCATCTGCGTTTATTTGTCCGTGATCACACAAACCAATTATTATACACTTAACAGGATTGTTTTTACCAAAAGCATGTAGGAGAATACATTTTAGCTTAAATTTATGACAACATTTGATTTTATTGGATTTCTTTTAAAATAGAAAGAAGAAAATATTGTTTTTTTTCCAAATTTCCCCTCTTTTTTCACTTATATCGCAAAAAATAAAAATTGAAGTCGTGAAAAAATACCACCAATAGAAAGCTCTATTTGTGTGAACAAAATGATGAAAATTTCATTTGGTAACAGTGTTGCATGACCCCGCAATTGTCATTGAAACTGCGAGAGCGCTGAAAGCTGAAAATTGGTCTGGGAAGGAAGGGGGCGAAAGTGGCCAGTATTGATTTGGTTAATGCGCAGTTTAAAAAAAAAAATCCTACAAAAGGACACAATGAACTGAAAAATCACAAACTTCTCATTGAAATGCAGAAATTGGTCCAGGTGATTTAACTGCCACCTAGCTCTCAGGTTCACATATTTACAAAAAGGTGGAACGCACCTAGACAAGTGTGCTAATTTTTCACCCACTGATTTGAAGCGCATATTATTATTATTATAATACACAATTTATATAGCGCCAACAGTTTACGCAGCGCTTTACAATGTATAGCGGGGACAAGACAATTACAGTACAGTTCAATACAAAAGGTACAGGAGGGACCTGCTCGTAGAGCTTACATTCTAAAGGGAGGGGTGGTGGTACAAAAGATAATAGCTGCAGAGAATGATTTGATGGGGGTGGCTCGGGGACAGTTGTTAGGTGGGTGTAGGATAGGCTTCCCTGAATAAATGAGTTTTCAGGGATCTTCTAAAGGTGGACAGAGTAGGGGCTGATCGGAAATACTGGGGCAGGGAGTTCCAGAGGATGGGAGAAGCTCTGGAGAAGTCCTGAAGGCGAGCATGGGAGGAGGTAACAAGGGAGCTAGAGAGCAGGAGGTCCTGGGAGGAGCAGAGGGGACGATTGGGACGATATCTGCAGATGAGTTTGGTGATGTAGATGGGGGCGATGTTGTGAATGGCCTTGTATGTTATGGTTAGTATTTTGAATTTTACACGGTGGGGTAGGGGAAGCCAGTGAAGGGATTGGCAGAGAGGAGCAGCATTCACGGATCGGTTAGTGAGGTGTATTAAACTAGCAGCAGAATTCATAATGGACTGAAGGGAATAGCCTGCTTAACCACTTAAGGACCGCCTCACGCCGATATACGTCGGCAGAATGGCACGGCTGGGCAAATCCACGTACAGGTACATTGCCCTTTAAGAGCCTAGCCGTGGGTCGCACCTGCACCGCTGCCGCCGCGCTCGCGACTCGGTCCTGAGCTCCGTGACCGCGCCCGCTGTACCCGTGGACCCGATCGCCGCCGGTGTCCCGCGATCAGGTCACAGGGCTGAAGAACGGGGAGAGGTAAGTGTAAACAAACCTCTCCCCGTGCTTCCGAGTGAGCATGTCACTGATCGTCTGTTCCCTGTCATAGGGAACGACGATCAGTGACATCACACGCCAAGCCACGCCCCCCTACAGTAAGAAACACACATTAGGTCACACTTAACCCCTTCAGCGCTCCCTACAGGTTAACCACTTCACTGCCAGTGTAATTTTCACAGTAATCAGTGCATTTTTATAGTACTGATCGCTGTAAAAATGACAATGGTCCCAAAATAGTGTCAAAAGTGTCCGATGTGTCCGCCATAATGTCGCAGTCATGATAAAAATCGCTGATCACCGCCATTACTAGTAAAAAAAAAATATTAATAAAAATGCCATAAAAATATCCCCTATTTTGTAGACGCTATAACTTTTGCGCAAACCAGTCAATAAACACTTTTTGCGATTTTTTTTACTAAAAATATGTAGAAGAATATGTATCGGCCTAAACTGAGGAAAAAAAAATTGTTTTTATATATTTTTTGGGGATATTTATTATAGAAAAAGTAAATTATATTGCATTTTTTTTCAAAATTGTCGCTCTATTTTTGTTTATAGCGCAAAAAATTAAAACCGCAGAGATGATCAAATACCACCAAAAGAAAGCTCTATTTTTGTGAAAAAAAGGACGCCAATTTTGTTAGGGAGCCACGTCGCACGACCGCGCAATTGTCATTCAAAGTGTGACAGCGCTGAAAGCTGAAAAATGGCTTGGGCAGGAAGGGGGTTAAAACGACGCAGTGCCGAATCGCAAAAAGGGGCCTGGTCCTTTAGCTGCAAAATGGTCCGGGCTGAAGTAGTTAAGGGCATGCCATTAAGGAGAGAGTTGCAGTAGTCAAGGCGGGAAATAATCAAGGAGTGAATAAGTTGCTTTGTGGTGTCATTAGTCAGGAAGGGTCGAATTCTGGAGATGTTGCGGAGGTTAACCACTTGCCGACCGCCGCATGCAGATGTACGTCGGCAGAATGACACGGACAGGCACATTGGCGTAGCTGTACGTCCCTTTAAATTTGCCGCCCAGCGGGCACGCACGCGCCCGCCGCATACCTCGTGAGCATGCTCGCGGGTCCCGGGAACTCGATGTTCCCGGACAGCCCGTGATTGCGGTCGGCAAAGGCAGAACAGGGGGATGCCTTGTAAACAAGGCATTCCCCTATTCTGCCTAGTGACACTGTCACTGATGGCTGTTCCCCGTGATCGGGAACGGTCATCAGTGACATGTCACGTGTAGCCACGCCCCCTAACAGTAATAATCCCTCCCTAGTACTGACTTAACCCCTGCAGCACCACCTAGTGGTTAACCCCTTCACTGCCAGTGTCATTTTTACAGTAATCAGTGCATTTTTATAGCACTGATCGCTGTAAAAATAACAATGGTCCCAAAAATGTGTCAAAAGTGTCCGATGTGTCCGCCATAAAGTCGCAGTCACAATAAGAATTGCTGATCGTCCCTATTACTAGTAAGAAAAAATTATTAATAAAAATGCCATAAAACTACCCCCTATTTTGTAGATGCTATAACTTTTGCGCAAATCAATCAATAAACGCTTATTGCGATTTTTTTTACCAAAAATATGTCGAAAAATACGTATCGGCCTAAACTGAGGAAAAAAAACATTTTTTATATATTTTTTGGGGATATTTATTATAGCAAAAAGTAAAAAATATTGCATATCGCTCTATTTTTGTTTATAGCGCAAAAAATAAAAACCGCAGAGGTGATCAAATACCACCAAAAGAAAGCTCTATTTGTGAGAAAAAAAGGACGTCAATTTCGTTTATGAGCCACGTCGCACGACTGCGCAATTGTCTGTTAAAACGACACTGTCAGGAAAGGCTTCACCCGCTGGTGGTGCTGTTGGTCCTATGGACTGCAGTACTAGTGTCCACCAGCAGGTGTCCTCTTGCAGCCAATATCTTTGTTGGAGGATCTCACCTGCTGGTGGTAATGCATGATCCATGGACTGTAGTACCGGCGTCCACCAGCAGGTGTATTCCGGCAGTGTGGGACAGGCAGCACTTCCTGCGCTCAACTGTGACCTGAAGCCTGATTACGAGATTTCCTATTAATACCCGTCAAGTACAAACACTTCTTGCCCTGGTATCTCTCTCCCTGACCTAGGACCTGTGATCTGGACTTTGAGCCTGCATCCTACCTGACCTGATCTGACCTGATCCCTACCTTGAGCCCATCCTGCATCTGTCCCTCCTGTCTCCTGATTTCCACGGTCCCCTGTCCTCCTGTTACCTGGATCCCTGCTCTGCAGCCAATCCATCCATCTCCTCCCTGTTCCTGTTTGATTCCCATCCATACCCATCTGCTTCGATCCCCTTGTGTATGACCTAGGCCTGGCTTACACTACCATTCCGGTATTCCCCCTTATTGTATATATTTTCTATAAGTCACTGTTATTTGGTTAGGTTACTGCACTGTGTTCTGTTGGAGGTGTTTATTTGTCTGTTTACTTTCCTTAATAAATTGTTACACTTTCACCTACACCTGTTTGGTCTCCTCTGTGCAGTCACACAGTCTGGTTTGCTAGCATTCTATGACAGACGCAGTGCCGAATCGCAAAAAGTGGCCTGGTCTTTGACCAGCAAAATGTTCCGGGGCTGAAGAGGTTAAAGCGGCAGGATTTAGCCAGTGATTGGATATAGGGGCTGAAGGAGAGGTCAGAGTCAAGGATTACACCCAGGACCCTGGCATGTGTGGAGGGACCAATGGTTGTGTTGTTGATATTAATGGTGAAGCCACAGGGGGGGACCGTGAAGGAGGAAATATAACAAGCTCAGTTTTAGAAAGATTTAGTTTGAGGAAGTGGTGTGACATCCATACCGATATGTCATTTAGTAAGTTTGAGATCCGTGAGGAGATCGAGGGGGTGAGTTGAAGAGTGGAGAGATAGATATGGGTGTTGTCGGCATAGAGGTGGTATTGGAAGCCATGGGAGGTTATCAACTGGCCCAGGTAAGAGGTATAGAGTGAGAATAGGAGAGTCCCAAGGACAGAGCCTTGGGGTACCCTAACAGAAAGAGGAAGATGAGCGGAGGAGATGGAGTTGTAAGTGACACTGGAAGTGCGCTGAAATAGGTAGGAGGAGAACCAGGATATAGCAGAATCACGGAGGCCAAGGGAGTGTAATTTGCTAAAGGAGGAGCAGGTGGTCAAAGGCAGCAGAGAGGTCTAAGAGTATGAGTATGGAGTAATGGCCATTGGTTTTAGCAGTTAGTAGGTCATTGGTGAGTTTTAGTAGGGTAGTTTCAGTAGAATGTTGTGGGCGGAAGCCAGACTTCAGGGGGTCGAGAAGGTTGTTGTCCGTGAGGTAGCGACTCATTCGGTCATGGACAAGGCGTTCGATGAGCTCGGAGGCAAACGGGAGCAGGGAGATTGGTCTTAAGTTATTCAAACAGGTGGGGTCTAGTGAGGGTTTTTTAAGTATGGGGGTAACCAGTGCATGTTTGAGTGGAGAAGAAAAGGTGTCGGAGGAGAGGGAAAGGTTGAAGATGTGGGTTAGGGAGTTGAGGATAGAGCGGGAAGGTGGTCGCAGTAATTGAGAGGGAACATGGTCCAGGGGACAGGTAGTGAGGTGGGTCATGGAGAGGAGTTTATCAACTTCACCTGTGATAACTGGGCAATGAGAGGAGAGTATTAAGTGTGGTGTTGGAACCAATGTGTTGGGTAGGGGAGGAATTTGAATGCTGGATATCTCCTTGCGAATTGTGTCAATGTTGCTATTGAAATATTTGGCAATCTGTTGAGCGGTAAGCAAGTTGGTGAGCTGCTAGTTCTTAATAATCTTTATTTGTCCCTCAAAGGCAATAAACAAATTTGAAATGTGGGTGTGAAGTTCTGTCTTCTTTGAATGACCTGAGAGATGGTTGTTGATTTACTAAAGGCATGCACTACAGCTCTGACTCCTTATTAGCTTATCTCTTTAATATGTCTATAAGAATATTGAATAGTAGAACTGCAAGACATTTTTTCTTAAACACTTGATGTATTTTACCTTTCAGTTGTCTCGTTTACATTTTAAAAAGCTACATGATTTCACATTGTGCGGCTCTTCAGATGTGACATCCTTTAATATATTCATGACAAATGTGCTGTTAAAGAGATGGCTCCTGTAGTGCTAGATGGATTTGTAAAACCAGACTCACTTAATTCAAAATCTAAAACAACAAAATAAGCACAAAAAAAAATCAAGACACTGATATAGGACTAGGATATAGCTTTATGTTGCTGTAATCAGGGCAGTTGATAGTGCAGTACAACCGGCCCTGTTGTAATGGGCCCAGCCCCATCAGCTACACAGTGGGGCCCGGCAGCATTACAGTTCATTGCTGCAATAAATAAAAAAGAATAAAAATTGAGCTAGCTAAACTGTTTCCCCCCGCTCCTACTTGTTTATGGAGCGTGGGTTATACCATTTTCCTGGGCCCCATCAGGCCAACAGAGGGGCCCAGGTGCGCACACAGGAGGGACTATTTTTTTGGGGCGCATATACCTTATGTCGCCCGGCTACTCAATTAGCCCCGGCCGGCGGAGTGATGCCATGATTCTCCGCCCGACGCCCGCTTCCAGTTCTCACTTGCAGAGATGCGAGGTGGCTGAAAGGAAACATCTGAATGAGATTGTGGCTGCAATGGACACAGTGAGTGGAGAATAGAATAGAATCCTCACTGTGTCCTAATTAGGGATGAGCCGAACATCCCCCGGTTCGGTTCGCACCAGAACCTGCGAACGGACCGAAAGTTTGCGCGAAGGTTAGAACCCTATTTAATATAAAGGACGCAAACGTTCTAAATCTAAAGTGCTAATTATAACGGCTAATATGCATGTTATTGTCCTAAAAAGGGTTTGGGGACCCGGGTTCTGCCCCAGGGGATATGTATCAATGCAAAAATAAGTTTTAAAAACGTCAGTTTTTTCGGGAGCAGTCATTTTAATGATGCATGAAGTGAAAAAAAAGTTAAATATTCCTTTAAATATCATACCTGGGGGGTGTCTAAAGTATGCCTGTGAAGTGGCATGTGTTTCCCGTGTTTAGAACTGTCCCTGCTCAAAATTACATTTCTAAAGGAAAAAAAGCCATTTAAAACTGCTTGCGGCTTTAATGTCATGTCTTGTCCTGGCAATATGGATGAAGCTCATTACCAGCCCCTTTGGGTCTTGTATGGATATTAAGGGGAAACCCGCACCCAAAATAAAAAAAGGCCCTATATACTCTGAACAGCAGTATACAGGCGGTGCAAACAAGACAGGGACTGTAGGTTTGTTCTTAAGTAGAATCTGTTTGTAATTTTGAACAGGTACATTGTTTAAGTGTAGCTCCAGCCAAAAAAAATATTTGTAAGCTTTTTGGAAAACAAAGGGAAGGGTTATCACCCCTGTAACATTTGTTTTGCTGTCTGTGCACCTGTTCAGAACATTTCACCTCACTTTCCGTCCCAATGACAAATGTTTTTGGAAAAGTGGGGTTTTTATTGAAACAAGGATTGGTGATTGTAACGGGAAGGCCCGGGGAACTCAGAATCGCTTAGGAAGTATGAAATACCCTTGCGCCAGCTTCCCCAATGGCTCTTATGTGTCAATCACCCTGTGTCTCTATTAGGGGCACAGGGTGAATGAAAACCCCAATATGGTCTATGATGGCCATAGTCAATGCTGTACATACATTTTATCTAGATTGGGTCCGTAATATTCATCCACCATATTCCCCAGGATACCTGCAAAGAACTCTCTACTGTTTGATTATGACCTCAACAGGTTAATTGGAAAGTGACGCCTTCATGATGTTTAGACACATACTCTTAGATGCTAATATCATCACCGACAGCCCTGACTTTGTGTAATCATGGCTGTGAGGAATTAAGTTGTTTTGCATTTCTATTGTTCATTTAAGTCTGTCCTTGTGTGTATTGTAAAGTGCCAGACAGACTGGCTGCCAACCCTTTGTGAAAAGATGTGTATTGGAGATCGTATATTCTATTGTGTTGGGATCTTTTGAAGCCTAGCAGACGTCAGGATGAGGTGTTAAGTCTTGGGATGTGTGGGTGGAGCTGGGCCCTTGTTCATGTTAAATCATGTGCCTTGAATTGTGTATAAAGTTACAATGTTTCTCAATAATAAATTCATTCCTACTACAGAAGAGACAGAGTGCGTCTCGTCTTCTTCCAGAGGGGTCGGCTCCTATAGGAAAGGGTCGTTTAGCTGTGGATATCGGTAGCGAGTGGATGTGTGTCTAGGAGAGGGAACATCGTAAACGGCGTTAATACCCCTTGAGATTGGGGTGCCGTTACATTGGTTGGCAGCAGCGGGATTTTCCCTCCAGTTCCTGGGACACTCCAAACCACCACAGTGACTGGCCAGCGATGCAGCCGAAGGAGGGTGATGCAGGACCCCGGTCAGTTGAAGATTTGTTTCAGCAACGAGTGCGACAGCGGTTGGCATTGTATGGTGCTAACCCATCAGAGACCGCCATACGGGAAGCCATTAGAGACATCGAGCGGCAGGATGAGTGGCAACATGAGCAGAGAATGGCGCAAATACGGCAATCGGGGGCAACGCCTAAAGAACCAGCCGCCATGGAAGAGGAATTCGGAAGGAGGTTGTGAAAGATGCAGGGAGGAGAAGCAGGCCATCTCCCCCCCAACAGTTAACCAGAGCAGATGGTGTGGAGTCCCCAGCAGAAGTGCTGGCAACAGGGCAGAGTGATACCCACCTCTGCCCAGCACCGGAAACCACTGTGGAGTTTCAGGGAGCCGGGGCAGTTGGCCCCTCTCCCCATCAACAAGCTGAGGCAGTAAAGCTTTTACTCCCAGCTGAATCACTGGCAGCAGGGCAGAATGCTACTGGCCGCTGCACACAACTGCCACTTGAGCGGATATCGGTGGATGGGACTGCGGTCTCCACTCACAGCAACCCAGCAGAAGAGCTGGCAACAGAGCCGAGCGCCACGGGCCTCGGCTCCCAACTAACAGAAGAGGGAGTTCCTGTGGTATTGGATGGGACTTCAGTCCTCACTGACACAACCCCAGAAAATGGTGTGACACTGAGACAGGAGGATGTCAGCCTTGCTTTGCAAGCACTGGGAGATTTTCACCTACCACAAGTGGATGGGACTTCAGTCTCCACTTGTATACCACAGGGATGCCGGGCAGTCGACCCAGATCCCCAACAGCATGACGGACTGAGCCCAGTCACCCTGTCTTCTCTCCAGCGGCAGAAAGGACTCCAGGGAGAAGGGCCAGTCCAGGCCTCTCCCCAGCGGCGGGTGTGTTCTCTGAGAGAGGCAGAGGTTGGCTGGGTAAGCGATTCTCTGTTTGGAGAAATTTATTTGGGGTACTGTGTGGATACCGGCATTAGAAGAAGGGACCTATGGACTAACTTCGGAGTCAACCCATCTGGGGTTCCCCCCTCTGTTAGTCTCCTGCCGAAAGGGGAGAGATGTAACGGGAAGGCCCGGGGAACTCAGAATCGCTTAGGAAGTATGAAATACCCTTGCGCCAGCTTCCCCAATGGCTCTTATGTGTCAATCACCCTGTGTCTCTATTAGGGGCACAGGGTGAATGAAAACCCCAATATGGTCTATGATGGCCATATTCAATGCTGTACATACATTTTATCTAGATTGGGTCTGTAATATTCATCCACCATATTCCCCAGGATACCTGCAAAGAACTCTGTACTGTTTGATTATGACCTCAACAGGTTAATTGGAAAGTGACGCCTTCATGATGTTTAGACACATACTCTTAGATGCTAATATCATCACCGACAGCCCTGACTTTGTGTAATCATGGCTGTGAGGAATTAAGTTGTTTTGCATTTCTATTGTTCATTTAAGTCTGTCCTTGTGTGTATTGTAAAGTGCCAGACAGACTGGCTGCCAACCCTTTGTGAAAAGATGTGTATTGGAGATCGTATATTCTATTGTGTTGGGATCTTTTGAAGCCTAGCAGACGTCAGGATGAGGTGTTGAGTCTTGGGATGTGTGGGTGGAGCTGGGCCCTTGTTCATGTTAAATCATGTGCCTTGAATTGTGTATAAAGTTACAATGTTTCTCAATAATAAATTCATTCCTACTACAGAAGAGACAGAGTGCGTCTCGTCTTCTTCCAGAGGGGTCGGCTCCTATAGGAAAGGGTCGTTTAGCTGTGGATATCGGTAGCGAGTGGATGTGTGTCTAGGAGAGGGAACATCGTAAACGGCGTTAATACCCCTTGAGATTGGGGTGCCGTTACAGTGATCAGTAGAGAGGAGACACATTTTTCCCATATTAACTCTTACAGGAGAGAATTTCCTTTCCTAGGGGTAGATTTCCTCTCACTTCCTGTTGTCTCCTTCCGTTTGCAAGTAGGAGTCGTTTGTAAGTTGGATGTTTGAAAGTAGGGGCCTGCCGTATATACTCTGCTGAAATTTGCCCCTTAGATGTTGGTGTTGCCACAACACTGTGAGCCCTCACAGTTACTCTTGGTGGGCGCTGGAACGCCCTGCTGTGAACTATTATATCAGGAATTGTAATTACATGCCATTGTTGAACAGTGGTAGGAAAAATTGGGCCTTTGGTGGTGGTGCTGGTGCTACAACATTGTCAGCCCTCACAGTTACTCTTGGTGGGTGCATGAATGGGCCCTACTGTAAATTATTAGATCAAGAATTGTAATTGCATGCCCTGTTGAAGAGGGGCAGAAAAATTGGGCCTTTGGTGGTGGTGGTTATGTTGCCACAACACTGTAAGCCCTCACAGTTACTCTTGGTGGGCGCAGGAATGGGTCCTGCTGTGAATTATTATATCAAGAATTGTAATTACATGCCCCTGTTGAACAGGGGCAGAAAAATTGGGCCTTAGGCACTGGTGCCACAACACTGCAACCCCTTACAGATACTGTACTTGGAGCACAGCAATGAGCCCTGTTGCAAAGTATTGCATCAAAAATTGTAATTACACGCCCCTGTTAAACAGAGGCTGAAAAATTGGGCCTCAGGCACTGGTGCCACAACACTGCAACCCCTCACAGATACTGTACTTGGAGCACAACAATGAGCCCTATTGCAAAGTATTGCATCAAAAATTTTAATTACACACCCCTGTTAACAGGGGCTTAAAAATTGGGCCTTAGGCACAGGTGCTGGTGCCACGACACTGCAAAGTCTCCCAGATACTCTAGTTGGAGTGCAGGAATAAGCCAAGCTGCAAAGCATTGCATAAATTTTTTTAATTACATGCCCCTGTAAAACAGGGGCTCAGAAATTGGGCCTTAGCCACTGGTGGCGGAACCCAGAAACAAAAATGTTCTTCCAAACTATCTTCAGGAATTGGATCATTGAGGAGAAGGAGGATAGTCAGTCAACATAACAGGACAGTCACTCAGCATCAGCATAGGCAGTCTTAAAGGGATGTGACATTTCAAAATAAATTATTCTGTTACATCAGCTTCAGGTGCTTGGTAGCAGGTGGTGATCCAAGACTGGTTCATCTTTATGAAGGTCAGTCGATCAACCGAGTCGGTGGACAAGCGCACCCTGTGATTCGTGACAAAGCCTCCAGCAGCACTGAATGTGCGTTCCGAAAGAACGCTGGATGCAGGACAGGCCAGTAGCTCAATTGCATACTGTGCAAGCTCTGGCCAGTGATCCATCCTCAAGACCCAGTAAGCCAGAGGATTTTCGGTTGGAAAGGTGTCCAAGTCTGACCTTGCCCCTAGGTATTCCTGCACCATGTATATCAGACGCTGGCGATGGTTGTTGGAACCGATCATACCTTGGGGCTGCGGACTAAAAAATTGTCTGAACGCATCGGTCAGACGGCCACCTTCTCCACCGCTCCTTCTGCTACTGACCGAAGCCTCAGCAACTCGTTGTCCAGGACCAGGAGTTTGTAACCTCCCAGTCTCTGGGAACGCATTGCACAGACCTTTTTGCAAGGCCTCCCGGAGATGTCTCATCCTCTGCTCCCTCTGCGACGGCAAGATAAGGTCCGCAACCTTACCCTTGTACCGTGGATCAAGAAGAGTGGCCAGCCAATAATGGTCCCTCTCCTTGATCTAAAGAATACAAGGATCCTTCCGCAGACTTTTCAGGATCAGGGAGGCCATGCAGCGTAGGTTAGCTGAGGCATTCGGTCCGGAGTCCTCTGGGTCACTAAGGACGACATGATCCGCAGCCACCTCCTCCCAGCCACGTACAAGTCCACGGGTTTCTTGGGACTGTAAATCATCCCTAAAAGACTGCTGCTGATGATGCTGAGTGCCAGGCTCCACCTCCATGATGACACAATCCTCCTCCTCATCCTCTTCCTGTGCGATGGGTGGGACAGAAGGAACACTGTCTGGGTAAAGGGGGCCTTGAGAGGCAAGGAAGTTCTCCTCTTCCTGCCTCTGTTCTGCCTCAAGTGCCCTGTCCATTATTCCACGCAGCGTATGCTCCAACAGGTGGACAAGAGGTACAGTGTCACTGATGCATGCACTGTCACTGCTCACCATCCTTGTGGCCTCCTCAAATGGTGCCAGGACAGTGCATGCATCCCTGATCATGCCCCACTGGCGTGATGAAAAAAACCCGAGCTCCCCTGACCCTGTCCTGGTGCCGTAGTCGCACAGGTACTCATTGATGGCCCTCTGCTGCGTGTGCAGGCGGTGCAACATGGCCAACGTTGAGTTCCACCTTGTGGGAATGTCACATATAAGGCGGTTCTTGGGCAGGTTCAACTCCTTTGCAGCTCAGCCAGCCGAGCACTGGCATTATATGATCTGCAGAAATGCACACAGACTTTCCTGGCCTGCCTCAGGACATTCTGTAAGCCTGAGTACCTGCCCAAGAACCGCTGCACCACCAGGTTAAGGACGTGAGCCACACAGGGCACATGGGTCAGTTGTCCCTGTCGGAGGGCGGAGAGGAGGTTGGTGCCATTGTCGCAAACCACCATTCCTGGCTTAAGCTGGCGTGGCGTCAACCACCTCTCGGCCTGCCCCTGCAGAGCTGACAGAACCTCTGTCCCAGTGTGGTTCCTGTCCCCCAAACACACCAGTGCAAGCTTGGCATGGCATCTTTTTGCCTGCGTACTTGCGTAGCCCCTTGAACGCCTACGGAGCACCGTTGTTTCCTAGGACAAAGCACAGGAAGAGGCCATGGAGGAAGAAGAAGAGGAGGGGGTGGAGGAAAGAGGTGTGTCACAACCAGTAGTAGCATTTTGGAGGCGTGGCAGCGGAACAACCTCCAACACTACTGCACCTTGTCCTGCATCCTTCCCAGCTGCCAAAAGAGTGACCCAATGGGCCATGAAAGAAAGGTAACGTCCTGTCCATGCCTCCTGGACCATGAGTCAGCGGTAATATGCACCTTACCGCTGACCGCCCTGTCCAGCGAGGCATGGACATTGCCTTCCACATGCCGGTAGAGAGCCGGAATCGCCTTCCGTGAGAAAAAGTGGCGTTTGGGAACCTGCCACTGAGGAACCGCACATTGCACAAACTCACAGAAGGGGGCCGAGTCTACCAACTGAAAAGGCAGCAGTTGAAGTGCTAGCAATTTAGCCAAGCTAGCATTCAACCGCTGGGCATGTGGATTGCTGGGAGTGAACTTCTTTCGACGGTCCAGCAGCTGGGACAGGGAAATTTGCCTGCTACAATCGGACGTTGGTGCACTGCTAGCAGAGTGCCCGCGAGTACTTGGCTGTGAGGTTTCAGAGAGGACTGAAGTTCTAGTGGGGTTGGAGATCCCAGCTGATGAGGAGCAAGGAGAGGTCCTGCCTCGTTGGAGATGTGCCTCCTCCTCACCCTCCTCCTCCTCCTCTCTCCTATCAGGCACCCACGTGGAGTCAGTGACCTCATCATCCCCATCTCCTCATCACTGGAGCCAATCTGGCAGTATGCTGCAGCTGCTGGAACATGACTGCCAGATTACTGTCCTTCTTGAGCATCCCCTCTCTCTGTGCTCACGCTACTGCCTTCCTCTAGCTGGGTATCATCATCAGACCCTTCAAAACGCTGGGCATCCTCCTGAAGCATGTACCCAACACTGTGCTCAAACAGTTCGGGGGACTCCTCAGGAGGACATGGTGGGTCTAAGGAAGGAGTGACTGATGATGACATTGATACGAGGGAAGAGGTTGCTTTGGCAGCTGCTTTGCCAGTACCCTGAGCCTGGGTGAGAGAGGATGAGGAGGGCTTTTTCATCCACTCTACCAAGTCTTCGGCATGATGCGGCTCAACATGTCCAGCTGCCGAAAATAAGGACAAGAGTGTCCCATGGCCACGTGCTGATGACGATGCACCGCATCCACGACCAGCACTGTTGTCTCTAGACACAGAGCCTGCTTGCCCTCTTTTATTGGCTCGTGACTGTCTGCCTCTCCTTGTTGGCCTTCCAGACATAGTAATGGCCTGCAGGGAGATGGGAAACCAGCAATTGGGTAGTGTATATTGTGCTGGAGGCACACAACACCCGCTAACTCCTGCAGATGCCTGTATTAGAGAACAGCAAAAAAGTGTATATACAGGTGTATACTGTGCTGGGGCACACAACACCCACTAACTCCTGCAGATGCCTGTATTAGAGAACAGCAATAAAGTGTAGATACAGGTGTATACTGTGCTGGGGCACACAACACCCACTAACTCCTGCAGATGCCTGTATTAGAGAACAGCAATAAAGTGTAGATACAGGTGTATTCTGTGCTGGGGCACACAACTCCCACTAACTCCTGCAGATGCCTGTATTAGAGAACAGCAAAAACATGTATATACAGGTGTATACTGTGCTGGGGCACACAACACCCACTAACTCCTGCAGATGCCTGTATTAGAGAACAGCAATAAAGTGTAGATACAGGTGTATACTGTGCTGGGGCACACAACACCCACTAACTCCTGCAGATGCCTGTATTAGATAACAGCAATAAAGTGTAGATACAGGTGTATACTGTGCTGGGGCACACAACACCCACTAACTCCTGCAGATGCCTGTATTAGAGAACAGCAATAAAGTGTAGATACAGGTGTATTCTGTGCTGGGGCACACAACTCCCACTAACTCCTGCAGATGCCTGTATTAGAGAACAGCAAAAACATGTATATACAGGTGTATACTGTGCTGGGGCACACAACACCCACTAACTCCTGCAGATGCCTGTATTAGAGAACAGCAATAAAGTGTAGATACAGGTGTATACTGTGCTGGGGCACACAACACCCACTAACTCCTGCAGATGCCTGTATTAGAGAACAGCAAAAAAGTGTATATACAGGTGTGTACTGTGCTGGGGCACACAACACCCACTAACTCCTGCAGATGCCTGTATTAGAGAACAGCAAAAAAGTGTATATACAGGTGTATACTGTGCTGGGGCACACAACACCCACTAACTCCTGCAGATGCCTGTATTAGATAGCAGCAATAAAGTGTAGATACAGGTGTATACTGTGCTGGGGCACACAACACCCACTAACTCCTGCAGATGCCTGTATTAGAGAACAGCAATAAAGTGTAGATACAGGTGTATTCTGTGCTGGGGCACACAACTCCCACTAACTCCTGCAGATGCCTGTATTAGAGAACAGCAAAAACATGTATATACAGGTGTATACTGTGCTGGGGCACACAACACCCACTAACTCCTGCAGATGCCTGTATTAGAGAACAGCAATAAAGTGTAGATACAGGTGTATACTGTGCTGGGGCACACAACACCCACTAACTCCTGCAGATGCCTGTATTAGAAACCAGCAAAAAAGTGTATATACAGGTGTGTACTGTGCTGGGGCACACAACACCCACTAACTCCTGCAGATGCCTGTATTAGAGAACAGCAAAAAAGTGTAGATACAGGTGTATACTGTGCTGGGGCACACAACACCCACTAACTCCTGCAAATGCCTGTATTTGAGAACAGCAATAACGGGTATATACAGGTGTATACTGTGCTGGGGCACACAACACCCACTAACTCCTGCAGATGCCTGAGAAAAAAACACACTGTCCCTGCCTATCTAGCTTAGAGAACAGCAATAAAGGGTAGATACAGGTGTATACTGTGCTGGAGGCACACAACACCCACTAACTCCTGCAGATGCCTGTATTAGAGAACAGCAATAAAGGGTAGATACAGGTGTATACTGTGCTGGAGGCACACAACACCCATTAACTCCTGCAGATGCCTGAGAAAAGAACACACTGTAGAACACACTGTCCCTGCCTATCAAGCTCTTTCCCTGCACGCCGGCACACACTACATAAGGCCGCCGCGCTGGCGGCCTTTTATAGTGTGGGGCATGTACTAAACCCCCCTGAGCTATAATTGGCCACAAGCATCCTGCCTGTGGCCAATTATGGCTCTCCTCGCTGCCGGCGCTGTGATTGGCCAAGCATGCGGGGTCACAGTGCATGCTTGGCCAATCACAGCGCCGGCAATGCAGCGCGATGGCGCAGTGCATTGTGGGTCATTCGTGTCACACGAATTTGGCGCGCACGGCCCACAAAGTTCTGGTTTCGCCGTACAGGCGAACAGGCGATGTTCGAGTCGAACATGCGTTCGTCTCGAACACCGAGCTTTTCCCTAGTCCTAATATACAGTATATCTCACAGCACAGTGGGCTATCATCAGCATTACAATAATCATCACAGGCAGTACATTGAGCGGGGGCTCTATCATGGCTCTATATCACATGGCTGCTGAGGGTGCTGACTTTGTTATGGCTGTGCTGTGTTATAATCTGTTACATATAGTACAGCCATAAGTTAAAAAGTCAGCAAACAGCCATGTGACACAGAGCCGTGATAGAGCACCTGCTTAATGCGCTGATTGTGATGATTATTGTAATGCTGTAGAGCTGCATTTTTACCACTCCCTAAACCAATCCCCGGGTGGGAAGTGTAATATCTTGGTCATCACTGCAGCAATGATTGAGATATAATTTTTTAGCCCCAGCAATGTACACAAGCCATTACCAGCTTAAACAAGTATCTGATCAAACTGATCTTGGTTTAATCAGATGCTTTGGTGGCCAGAGTACATATATGGGCTCTAAAATACCCCAGATCTCTCCATAAAGTGGACCTGTCATGGCTCTTGCTATCACAATGGATGTTAATCATCCCTTGTGAAAGCAAAAAAACAAAGAAAAAAAGGTAAAAATACAGTGTACATTTTTTACATTTTTAATAAAATAAAATGAAAAATACATTTAAACTGCCTCCCGCTCTTTCGTGTTTATGCACAATTGCGAACTCACACGTTGGCCCCGCACGAGTGTGTAAACAGCAACAAACCTGCATTTTGTTTTGAGACTGGGTCAGGGGCGGGGACAGGGGTGAGGTCAAGGGCATGGCTGAAGGGGGCCCCATCAGGTAGGCTGTACGGGGCCCCATAATTTCTAACAGCGGCCCTGGCTCTAATGCCTGCAAAAATATTACATTAGACAAGGACCGGGGAGAATTCAGACACCTTTGACAAGACATGTCTATCAACCTATAAATAAAAGGAGTCTACAACCTTCCCTATTGCTTTTGGTTAAAACATATAATGTGCCTAATAAAACTACTGTATACACTCGAGTATAAGCCGACCCGAGTATAAGCCGAGGACCCAATTTTACCCCAAAAAAACTGGGAAAACTTATTGACTCGAGTATAAGCCGAGGGTGAGAATGCAGAGGGTCAACAATGCCCATTTGCAACCTCACTGTGCCCATACTAACTGTGCCTGTCATCACTGTGCCCGTCATCACTGTGCCCATACTCACTGTGCCAATACTCACTGTGCCCATACTCACTGTGCCCATACTCACTGTGTTCATACTCACTGTGCCCATTGTCAATGTGCCCGTTATCACTGTACCTTGAAATTGAAAGGCTGTGGGTGTCCATTCATTGTTCAAAACTCGCGGTCTCCTCCTGGTCCCTTCCGTGATAGGCGTTTCTCAGCTGACACAGTTCAGCCTATCACGGATGTTCTTGTAACCTCGGACTCATTTTCCCAGCAGACAGTGTGATCAGTGTTCTGCCAATCACGGACGTCCTCTTGTCCGAGGATGAAAAGGAATCCGTGATTGGCGGAACACTGAACACAGTGTCTGCTGGGATGGGTGAGGATGAGAGAAACGTTTGTGATAGGCGATTCTCAGCAGACAGAGTTCCGCCTATCACGGAAGAGACAGGAGGAGACCGCGAGTTTTAAATGATGGACGCCCGCAGCCTCTCAATATTTCCAGGTACACTGACTCGAGTATAAGCCGAGGGGGGCACTTTCAGCCCAAAAAAAGGGCTGAAAATCTCGGCTTATACTCGAGTATATACGGTAAACTGCATGAAGATATAAAATATCCACATGAATACAGCTTTGTATATATGTAAATATCAGCAACGTTGAATAAAGGCAAGAGACCTATCATGAAATAAAAAATAAATTGTAGTCAGTGCTTTATTGCACACCACTTCATTGATAAACCTAGACCAAGGGTCATTATAAAGATAATGAGTAAGAGTAAATATTAAAAGCAAATGCTTTTAATATTTACTCTTACTCATTATCTTTCTAATAGTCTGTAGGTATGTGACTAATACCATTCAATTTCCAAGTTCTAATAATCTAGCATTTATTGATTCAGTTTTGGAAGTTTTGTTACTGCTCTGTTGCTCCATTACAAATACTTTTCTCTAGTATTATTAGTTATGACTATTATTATTAAGCATATCGTTTTAGATCCTACATTTTGTACACATCTATGACCAAGCTATGCCTTTTCCTTAGGAGAAACATACAGAAAAATCTTGTGACATTAATTAACTGATGTTCAGCAACAAGTGCTCTTCTCCAGTTTGATTCATTCACCGAATCAGTAATTTATTTTTGGTAAAGTGTGTTTTGAATACTGTATAATAAAATCTCTACACAGGCTGTTCAGTGGGCTGTTCCAATGTGTAATATTGCAATGTTGTTGCAATATGAGGAAGCTGATTTTTCAAAGTTCCTTCCATAGTTTTTCTATGTAGAGACAAGTAAAGAAAAAACAAAGTAAAGAACTATGCAAAGATGTGTGTGATTCGCCCACAAATTTTTTCAGAAGTCTGTACAAGTCCATACAAGTCCGATTTTGGTCATCCTCTGTAACCAAAAGTTCATTTTTGGTAACATTCTCCCAAAGGGAAATTATGTCTAAAGAAAGGTAGACCTGTGCAGCAGCTGATTGATAATTATAAAGTCACTCCCATTTCACATTCACTTTGCAGATGGACACCGACAAACAGCTTCAAAATAACAAAAGGTAGGAAAATGCAACAGCGTTTGTAAAAATCCTTGCAATGTACAAAGATCATCCAGTGGGCAATGTTTTTTTTCTCAACAAAAGTTGGAGTTACTCATTAAAGTAGTATTAAACCCAAAACCAAAAATGTAATATATTGCATCTTAAAGTAAAAAACTGACTATTCCCCTTCCTCCCCCGTACTTCTACATGTACCTAAATATTCATTTTTCCTACATTACGTACTGTCATATGAAAACCACTTCATACTTCCTCTTCTATAGTGGGGTGTGTGTGGGCTTCAAAGCTGCATGGAATTGCTGTCAAGCATTGCAAAGTTGTGTGAACACCATTCTAGACGGAAGTATACTCTGAGCCCTGTCTACATAATGAGTCTAAGCCGATGAGGTGTGTCAATGAATACCTTGGCTCAAAGGAAGGCATCATTCAGAGCCAGTCCATACCATGAATCACATGCAATCTGGGTGCAAAGCAATTTCAGCCCATGTACTATTTTATGAAATGCACAGGAACCGGATCGCATTGTACTTCTCGCATCATGTTTTAGTATGATCTGGCTCTTAAGCCTCGTACACACGGCCGGTGTTCTCGGCAAGAAAACTGCTGGCAGAGCTTTTTGCAGAGAAAAACGGTCGTGTGTATGTTTTCTCATCGAGAAAACTGCCAGCAATCTCGATGAGAAAAATAGAGAACCTGCTCTCTATTTTCTCGTCGGGATTCCAGTTGGCCTGTTTCCCGATGAGAAAACTGTGTGTGTGTATGCGGCTACAAGCTTACCTGTCCTCTGGTAAGCCCGCGTATGCTCGATGAGACTTCGATGCATGCAAGGTAGCTTACAAAAGTAGTGTAGGGTGAAGCAAGATAGCGGCGACAGCATCGAATGTGACAAGCGCATGCTCGTCATAGTCGATGACGTCACAGCGTTCTTGCCATTCAAAAGAAAGGAAGTTCTTTTGAATGGCCATCTGTATGCACGGCTTGGCAAGAAAAGCTTGCCAGGAATCTCGTCAGGAAAAAAACAATGTTTTTTTCCTGACCGGATTCTTGGCCGTGTGTACAGGGCTTCAGTCCAGAAGTGGGGCAATAAATTGTGTCAGAGGAGCAGTCCTGGACTGTGCTATGTGTGTAGTGTATTTGCTTCTCTGAATAAACTATTTATATCTTCAAAATAGTTTTTAGCTCTTAAATATTATACCAAACAAAAAACTGATTTACTGACAAAACATAATAAGAATTTACGTTCAGTTATTATTTTCATTGACATGCACAAGCTCTCCTTTTCTCCAGCAATTACTTGCAATTCCAGTGCATAAACACCCATCATAGTTATCTATAGATCACACATATATATTTTACAGGTGAACAATCATTCACAGAAACACACTCTCAGCAAGACCCTAATAATGCTCTTCAAATGGCTAACCTGAGAGTGTTTCACAAGCTAATTGCATGATCATGTTGCTCACTACTGACTGAATTAATGGGCCATAAAACGTGGCCTGAAAGCTAAATAATTCTTACAACCGGAGTGACAGTGTGTATTCAGGTATTTTCCGAAGACAAAATAAAAATGAGAATAATCTATTTTAATACTACAAAGGAATGCATGCTTAGTGAAAATGAAAGCATTATGCAAAGAGATTAACTGAACCACACTGATCAGCAATTTATACAAAGGTTGAAGTAAAAATAAAAAAATAAACAATAAGTTATTTGCGCAATCTGAAAGAGAAGAACATGCTTAGCAAGTAAAATGTAAATAAACATCATTTGTAAGATTTATTTTTATTTTATTTTTAGAGAGATCAGGAGTTTAACCACTTCCTTCCAGCAGGACGACTATAAACTTCCTGTCTTTGAAGAGGAATACCGTTGTTATGGTAGCAGCTAGCTACCATAACCCCGGTATCCTCTTCAAGAGCCGGCGGTTCTCTTTTAGATAAAAGTGGTCTCTGCTGCGGATTCGCCGCAAGATCACTTTTATCGGCGGCGAGAGAGCGCTCCCCCCCCTGCACTCCGGTGCCCTCCGCCGCTTACCGTGGCCGGCGGTAACGGCGGAGGCTATCTGGACCTGTCCCTTCTGTGACATGGAGATGAGTGAGGGGAAGATGGCCCCCACCCGTCTCCAAGTCATTGCAGGGTGGAAGCGACATCAAAACGTCACTTCCGCCCATAGCTCTTAAAGGAACATTTTTTTTTTTTTCAAATGACAAAATTTTCTTTCTTTTTTTTAAATTGCATTTTAGTGTAAATATGAGATCTGAGGTCTTTTGGACCCCAGATCTCATATTTAAGAGGACCTGTCATGCTTTTTTCTATTACAAGGGATGTTTACATTCCTTGTAATAGGAATAAAAGTGACACAATTTTTTTTCAAAGAAAAGTGAAAAAATTAAAAATAAAAGGTAAAATAAATAAGAAAAAATAAATAAAATTTAAACGCGCCCCGTCCCGCCGAGCTTGCGTGCAGAAGCCAACGCATACGTGAGTAGCGCCCGCATATGAAAACGGTGTTCAAACCACACATGTGAGGTATTGCCGCGATCGGTATAGTGGGAGAAATAATTCCAGCCCTAGACCTCCACTGTAACTCAAAAGATGCAACCTTTAGAATTTTTTAAACTTCGCCTATGGAGATTTTAAAGGGTAAAAGTTTGTCGCCATTCCACGAGCGGGCGCAATTTTGAAGCGTGAATTGTTGGGTATCAATTTACTCGGGGTAACACTATCTTTCACAATCTAAAAAGAAATTGGGCTAACTTTACTGTTTTCTTTTTTTTATATTCAAAAACGTGTATTTTTCCCAAAAACAGTGCGCTTGTAAGACCGCTGCGCAAATACGGTGTGACAGAAAGTATTGCAACAACCACCATTTTATTCTCTAGGGTGGTTATAACTTGTAAACACCAAATCTCAGAAATAGGCTGGGTAATGTAGTGGTTAAAGTGAATCTGTTTTGCTAATACAAGTTAAAGCAAGAGGTTCACTTTATTAGCAGCCCCCCCAACATCCTGTACTTAATTTTCTTTCATTCCTCCAGCTCTCCTTTTTGACCACCAGGAGCAAAGAGAGAAACTTGGAGCTTACACTGGGCTGAACACTTTCCCTGTCCCATTTGAATGACCAATCACTAAGCACCAGTGCTGTCAATTGGGAGAGAGAGAGGAGAGTGAATGACATGCATTTTAGACTTGGAAGTACATGGCATTTTTCTTTGCTTTTTTCCCATGGCTGAGCAGAGTGGCAGAGGAGCAAAGTAAAGGTAAGTATAATATGCTTGTGAGGCTTTTATTAAAGAAATAATGGGAGAGACGTAGGCGCTTTCATATTCACAAACACCTAGTACTAAAATTAAAGAAGTCTATATATGACCAATACACAAGTATGAAGTCCTATATCATATATATGATGAATAGACAAGAAGTCCAAAATGTTCAATAGAACCACCAGGGCAAGTTGTTCCAGCAAGCAGAAGCAGGCTCTATATGTAGAAGACAGGGGAAAATATAGAAAAGCACCTCTAAGTGCAGACTTTTGTCATATTTATCGTTAAAAAGAAAGTTTGCCTGATTATAGAGCCCATACAAGGTACGGTGCATGCTTTGAACAGAGTCATTTTCTCCAATGACATGTCATCCCGCTGATACTGTGGGCCACACGTGCGATTTAATGCCATCTTGGAGCTCTCCGGCCGGCTTCCTCCTTCTACCCACAGCATGTTAGCGGTATATGGCTGCACCCCAGCATCCATACTGCTCTGCGTCCCGGACTTTCATATCATAAGAGCCTGTTATTTACATATATCTTGTAAGCGGACATTTGGCGAACTTACCTTTTAACAATAAATATGACAAAAAGTCTGCACTCAAGGCTCTTTCCTTTCTTTTCACTGGGGCTTTTCATAAAATAAAATTATTGCTTTACCTTGCATAGGTATAATACAGGTTCACTTTAAATGTAGATTTTTCTTTTTTTAACATTTGTACTTCTGGAAATTGCTGCAAACGGACATAAATTATTTTTTTAAATGGCAAAAAAGTTTGACCTAATCGAAGATGCAAATCAGCAAAAGAAAAAAACATTAGTGGTGAGCAAACTAATGTGTAAGTGTTTAAATTCCAGTCTGCCTTGACTCATCAATCATGTCATCCTATTATAATTGGGACTAAGTTCCTGATTTGGTTGGAACACAGACTCAGGCTGAATTTGTTGCTTATTCAAGCAAATAACTTTGTAGCCTGTTTGGCGGGAGCCGAACATTATATATAGTAGTTGTTTTTCCTATGCTACTATATAGGACCGCTTTCTTCTTCTTATCTCAATGGTTGTTAAGGAAGAAATGGGTGTCTGCACCTGTCTTATCCCTAGCAACCAATGATGTCATGTAGACTCATTAATTTTCTGTCCCGAAATCCCTAGCCATGTAAACAAAGGGGCAGGGGCAGGTGCAGGGATGGTTGCTGACATCATTGCCTTAACCACTTCAGCCCCGGACCATTTTGTTGGTCAAAGACCAGGCCACTTTTTGCGATTCGGCACTGCGTTGCTTTAACTGACAATTGCGCGACATGGCTCCCAAAAAATTGACGTCCTTTTTTCCCCACAAATAGAGCTTTCTTTTTGTGGTATTTGATCACCTCTGCGGTTTTGAAAAAAATTCAATATTTTTTACTTTTTGCTATAATAAATATCCCCAAAAAAATATATATATTTTTTTTTCCTCAGTTTAGGCCGATACGTATTCTTCTACATATTTTTGGTAAAAAAATTGCAATAAGCATTTATTGATTGGTTTGCACAAAAGTTATAGCGTCTACGAAATAGGGGATAGTTTTATGGCAATTTTTATAAATTTTTTTTTTTTTACTAGTAATGGTGGAGATCACGGAGCGGAGATCAGTGTCATTGTCACTAGGCAGAGCGGGGAGATGCTTGTTTACACTAGCATCTATCTCTCCATGAGACGATTGCGGGTATCCCCGCGGCGATCGAGTCCGCGGGACCCACGGTTGGGCTCACGGAGAAAGTGGCAGGGTCGCGACCACACGGCGGCATTTTAAAGGGGACGTACCTGTACGTGCTTATGCCTGTCCGTGCCACTCTGCCGATGTAAATATACAGGAGGTGGTCCTTAAATGGTTAATATGTCCACATGATTAATGATTGATGAGGATCTGCAACACTGGAAAAAATGATTGATGATGGCTTTAAATAGTGGGACTTTAAGATTTTTTGTTATTTAATTTAAAAATGACTTGTCAAAAAGTGTGTATTTATTTACTATTTACATTTTTTTTGTGAAAGAGTTAGACCCGGTTCACACAGGGGCGACTCCGGACGCAACTTCTGGTCACCCTGAGTTGCCCCAAGTCGTGCTATTTTTAAAACTACTGTAATTGAAGTGAATGGAGATGTTTTAATGCACACGACTGCAGTCGCTCCAACTTCAAAAAAGGTTCCTGTACTACTTCAATCAGACTTCTAGGCGACCTGTAGGCAACTTGTACCATTGATTTCAATGGAAGTCGCTTAGAAGTCTGATCAGTGTTCATTTTGAAGGCAACTTTACAGGAAGATAACATACATTTCTCCGGCAAACCCCTCCCTCCCACAGAGCTGATTCTTGTTTTATTGGCCACTGGAATGTCTCCTGTCCTGGAGGCAACTTCAGTCGTGTTGTAAATCACCACTTAGTCGCTCTGTGATTCATGCTCAAGTCGTGTCTGAGTCGTGTTGAAGTCTGAAGTCGTGTTGAAGTCATGTTGCCCCTGTGTGAACCGGCTCTAAGGGTACTATGTACCCCTTACTCATTTACATAGGCAGGGGCAGTATCTGGGGGAACCTCTATGTTTAAAAGCATTCTAGAGTCCGATAAGTCCTCCTCCCATAGACCCCAACAACCACCACGCATGGCTTGTGGGAAGAGGTTCTTGTCCTCAATGACATAGAGACAAGGTTTTTAGCCACGGGACTCCCTCTTGTGGTGAGAGCATCTGCTCTAACATGGTTCAAGTGGAGCACTCATATAAGAGCCAGGTATGGATTTTGCCCTCCAGAGCATCTGATCAAACCGGATTGTTTAAATTATTTACAAGCCAGCAACATCTTGTACACAAACAAGTTGAAATCAGAAATTATGAAATACTCATAGCATTCAGTTTCTGAGGTCACAGAGGGGGATGAACAACAGAAGTTTCCTACTCTTCCTAGTGCTACCGATGAGACTGGTCACATTGGTACCGGGCCCACTAGTGGGATAGGAAATCCCAGAGAAGAAGACGAGGGCTGGTGGGACCCCATTCCGCCTCCTGTAAAGGTAATATAGTGGCTGTATAGCCACTCAGATCACTTTTACATGAAAGCACATTGCCTGCTCTGAAAATGATATCTCGATCATTGCTGCAGCTGCAATATTTTTATTCAATTTGCTGGTTAATTGAAAAAAAATCAACTCTTATGCTCTGCTTTATTTATATCTTAGATGAAGCAATATGGAAGGAGAGGGAAACAGGAGGATGAGTAACTGTTTATTCACTTGGATGTGAGCACAGCAGAAGCTATTTCCTATCAGAATGTCTTTCTCTCACGGTAACACCACAAGCCTGAACAGAGCAGGGCATATAAGATGATTCTCTTACTTATCTTGTGTATGTAAGTTTTAGACAGAGAAGCTCACAGTGTGCAGTGAAATCAGAATAAGCAATTTCAGCACAGGAAAACATCCACTGTACAACTGTGCAAGACTAAAAATAAGGAAGGAGTTCAGCTTTAAAAGCTAAGTTCATCTTTAAGATAAAATAATAAATGCACATATTTTTGCAGGAAAAAAATGTGCATTTGTTCTTTCATTTTTTTTATGAGCCTGCAGGACATTGAAACCGCAATCAGAAGATCACGGTGCAATGTCAGTGTCAATGAACTACAAGAGCACTCATCAACACTCTAGCGGACATTGAGAACTATAAGCCATCTGCTGTGGTGGCAGTCCAGACTTGCAGTTCATTCATTCACAGATTGCTGTGAATTAATGAAGTGACTGTTTGGGTGGAGCCCTGCACAGCCATGCTGTTTTTGAAAAGTGACAGTGGATGCAAAGAGAAGATCCCCCACCCGCTGTTGTGGGGGGATCAGGGGCGGTGCAGGGCAGACTTGGAACATGTTACACTATACTTTTGGGTGTAATGTGTGAATATGCTTCAAAAAGCAAAAAAAATACCTTAAAAAAATAAAATTGTAATTATATTTAAAAAATATGTAGTTCCTTCAACTTTTATCTTAACCCTTAGAGCCCATTCACACAGGGGCGTCTTTGGATCCGACTCCAAATCGCCCCAGGTCGCCCCTAGTCGCCTCAGGTCGCGCTGGCTGAAGAAATCAATGTAAGTTAATGGAGCCGTCCTTATGCACACTACTGCAGTCGCTCCGACTTCAAAAAAGGTCCCTGTACTACTTCAATCCGACTCCTAGGCGACCTGTAACCATTCATTTCAATGGGAGTCGCCTCTCACTGTCTTAATAGGAGCGACTCTCCAGGAAGATAACATACATTTCTCAGACAAAGCTCTCCCTCCCCCTCCCTCCCACAGAGCTGATTCTTGTTTGATTGGCCACTGGAATGTCTCCTGTCCTGCAGGCAACTTGGAGTTGCCTTGTAAATAGCTCCAGGTCGCGCTGAGTTGCCTCATAAAATCGTGTCTGAGTTGCCTCATAAAATCGCGCTGAAAGTCGTGTTGCCCCAGTGTGAATGGGCTCTTAGAGCCGGTTCACACTGGGGCAACACGACTTCCAGCGCGACTTTACAAGGCAACTTCAAGGCAACTTCGAGGCAACTTCAAGGCAACTTCGAGGCAACTTCGAGGCAACTTCAAGTTTCCTCCAGGACAGGCGACTTTGCCAGTGGCCAATCAAACAATAATCAGCTCTGTGGGAGGGAGGGGTTTGCCTGAGAAAACTATTTTCTCTTCCTGTAAAGTTGCTTCAGTTATGACACTGATCCAACTTTGGAGGCGACTTCCATTGAAATCAATGGGTACAAGTCGCCTAGAAGTCGTTTTCAAGTAGTACAGGAACCTTTTTTGAAGTCGGAGCGACTTCTGTAGTGTGCATAAAGACGGCTCCATAGACTAACATTACAGCGCGACTTGGGGCGTCTCGGGCGACCTGAAGTCGGATCCTGAGTCGCCCTGGTGTGAACCGGCTCTTAGGGTAACTCTGACCTATCCCACCTAAAATGCTGGATTTACTTTATTGTGCCAAAAGTATCAGCATTAAATCTTCACAGTCCTACACCCAACAACTTCAGCCACATTCACTATACTTCAAAGTATGCAAAGTACCAAAGTTACCATGTTATGCAGGTTTGTCCTTATTACCTAAAAAAATAGGCACAATACATAGAATAGATTTAAATGTGGAACATATAGAAAGTTTACACAGTAGTTGTAAAGGCACATGGTTTTTCACCTTCATGAATTCTATGTGCAAAAGCCCCCCCAGCCACCCTAATACTTAATTGAGCCCCCTCTCAATCCAGCGATGTCCATGGGAGCCTTGTGTGTCTGGGGACTCGCACCCCACAGCTGCTTGCTGTGGGGGCACCCGGCAGGAGGGAGGGTCCAGAAGCAATGGTGTGTGACCCTAAAAGAGGAGGACCTGGGCTGCTCTGTGCAAAACCACTGTACAGCGTAGGTAAGTATGACATGTTTTTCATTTTAAAGAATAAAATAACAAGACTTATATATCCCTTTAATATATAAAATATTAACATTCATCCTACACAGCCCATAGTAAAATTTGTATGTCTATTTATGATCTCATTGGAGAAAAATCATTTTAGTCACTTAGGATTAATGAAAAACAGTACTATGTGAAAACAGGGCAAAACACTAATCCACAGCACTCAAACATGTTTCTTCACATAATTATACTCATATATTTAACTTGTTATGGGCTAATATTTGCATTATTGATTTTGCAGACTTTTTAGAAATGTAAACTTAGCACTTTCAAGAAAAAATCATGTTTAATGAGAAAAAAAAAAGTAGAAATTTGCACATTTTTTTTTTAAATCTACAGAACTCATGTTACCAATCTTTTCAATAAGATACAGATCACTAGACTAAATCAATATTGCCTCAGCCTCGTTTGAGTTTTCTGGGTACTATGTTCTTTCTGACCTTACATTCATACATCTGTTTACACTTGTATGAGGGCCAATTTCACACACCAATGCTGCTTGCAGGGACTGTATAGTATGTATTTTTTTTTTTTAGATATACAGTAGATTAAAAAAAATATATCAGCCTGGTAAATATTGCCATCAGTGTTTTCTACAAATCCTTGTTTCTAAGCATGATTTGAAAATATATTTGAAAGTATATTTGAAAATATACACATGGGGCAGCTTTCATCTTTAAAGCCGATATCCTTGCAAAACTGTAAGCCTCCTTTTACCACACCCACCTCTCTTCCAGCCATTTACAATTTCTCTTTAACCACTTGCCGACCGCCTAACCACTATATATGTCATCAGAATGGCTCGGCTGGGCAAAGCAACGTACCTGTACGTTGCTTTTAAAATCCCGAAGTGCGGGCACGTGCGTGCCGGTGTCCTGCGATCGTGTCATGGAGCTTCAGAACAGGGAGATGCCTTTGTAAACAAGGCATTTTCCTTTTCCGCCTAGTGTCAGGACAGTGATCTACTGCTCCCTGTGATCGGGAGCAGTGATCACTGTCGTGTCACTCATAGCCCAGCCCCCACATAGTTAGAATGACTCCTTAGGACACACTTAACCCCTTCCTTGCCCCCTTTCCCTGCCAGTGTCATTTACACAGTAATCAGTGCATTTTTATAGCACTGATCGCTGTATAAATGACATGGGTCCCAAAATAGCGTCAAAAGTGTCCGATGTGTCCATCATAATGTCGCAGCCACAATAAAAATTGCAGATCGCCGCCATTATTAGTAAAAAAAAAATAATAATAAAAATGCCATAAAACTATCCCCTATTTTGTAGAGGCTATAACTTTTGCGCAAACCAATCAATAAACGCTTATTGCGATTTTTTTTACCAAAAATATGTAGAAGAATACATATTGGCCTAAACTGAGGAAAAAAAATTATATATTTTTTGGGGATATTTATTATAGCAAAAAGTAAAAAAATATAGTTTTTTTTTCAAAATTGTCGCTCTTTTTTTGTTTATAGCACAAAAAATAAAAACCACAGAGGGGATCAAATACCAACAAAAGAAAGCTCTATTTGTGGGGGAAAAAAGACGTAGATTTTGTTTGGGTACCACGTCGCACGACCGTGCAATTGTCAGTTAAAGCGACGCAGTGCCGAATTGCAAAAAGTGCTCTGGTGAGGAAGTGGGTAAATTCTTCCAAGGCTGAAATGGTTAAAAACTTTCCAAGCCCTTTTAAGCTTGAACCCTTATGTGACCCTTCATGACTCTTCTTTTGGGAGGGATCCACCTTTGATGCTATGACTCTTTGTTAAATGATGTTGCTGTTACTCATTGTGATTTCACATGCCACCACTGGAGTCTTTGAAACCTAGTCAGGAAACCACTGATAAACCTAATATGAGGTCAACATTACCAGGCAGTGATATGGGCACCTGAAGAAGGACCCTCACACTTTGCAATCAAGAGAAGAGAAGACTTAGGACTGAGTGTGTTGCATGGCCATTGCTTTAGAGCCCATTCACACAGGGGCAACACGACTTCCAGCGCGATTTTATGAGGCAACTCAGACACGACCTGAGTATGAATCACAGCGCGACCTGGAGCTATTTACAAGGCAACTCCAAGTTGCCTGCAGGACAAGAGACATTCCAGTGGCCAATCAAACAAGAATCAGCTCTGTGGGAGGGAGGGGGGAGAGAGAGTTTTTCAGGAGAAATGTATGTTATCTTCCTGGAGAGTCGCTCCTATTAAGACAGGGAGAGGCGACTCCCATTGAAATGAATGGTTACAGGTCGCCTAGGAGTCGGATTGAAGTAGTACAGGGACCTTTTTTGAAGTCGGAGCGACTGCAGTAGTGTGCATAAGGACGGCTCCATTAACTTACATTGATTTCTTCAGCCAGCGCGACCTGAGGCGACTAGGGGCGACCTGGGGCGATTTGGAGTCGGATCCAAAGACGCCCCTGTGTGAATGGGCTCTTAGGTGAGTATTTGCACCATTTAATTTTTATTTATTTTTTATTACTGGGGTTATTAGCTGGGAGGGGAGAGGGGGCTGGCTAAACAGGCAATGGATGAGGTTTACTGGTCCTTCTCAAATTGCAAATTTATAGGGAACACCCTGAAACTGAAGCACTAAATATATTTTCTAGTAAAGTGATAATGATTTAGAATCTTGTTTCTGTCTTAATGAAGGAGATTTAGTCCTCTCTTCTTGTCCAGGTGATGTGTGCCAGACAGAACAGGAAGACCCAACATCATTTCACTGCTTATTCTAAATACATTTTATAGCACACAACGGTATCATTTTCAATGTCCTTTGGTTTACTAGCATTTTTTGAGTATTGATGCACATAAACAATTGAAAATAATTCAGCCCTTTGTTGTGATAAAATGTGTTGTGTACAATGAATTGGATGTATTCATGCACAAATAAATATCTACATTATCTATCTCTGAATACATGTTGTTGGGATCAATTCCTGTTACAATTGTCAGCTATTCATATGTCTGTTAAACGAATGCTCTGTTTAACAACTTCAGCCCCGAAAGAATTGGCTGCCCAATGACCAGGCCATTGCGTCGCTTTAACTGACAATTGCGCGGTCGTGCAACGCTGTACCCAAACAAAATTGACGTCCTTTTTTTCTCACAAATCAAGCTTTCTTTCGGTGGTATTTGATCATCTCTTCAGTTTTTATTTTTTGTGCTATAAACAAAAAAAGAGCCACAATTTTGAAAAAAACACAATATTTTGTACTTTTTGCTGCAATAAATAGCCACAATTTTTTATTTTTTATTTATAATTTTTTTTCCTCAGTTTAGGCTGATATGTATTCTTCTACATATTTTTGGTAATAAAAATTGCGAAAAGCGTATATTGATTGATTTGCACAAAAGTAATAGCGTCTAAAAAATATGGGATAGATTTATGGCATTTTTATTATTATTTTTTTTTACTAGTAATGTTGGCGATCTGCAATTTTTATTGGGACTGCAACTTTATGGCAGACATATCGAACACTTTTGACACATTTTTGGGACCATTAGCATTTATACAGCGATCGGCTATAAAAATGGACTGATTATTGTGTAAATGTCACTGTCAGGGAAGAGGTTAACACTAGGGGGCGATCAAGGGTTTAACTGTGTTCCCTGTGTGTGTTCTGACTGTGGGGGATGGGACTGACTATATGAGATAAGAGATCGTGGTTCCCAGCTCGTAGGAACTCATGATCTCTCTCTCCTCACAGACCTGGGATGTGTGTATTTACACACACACGTCCCTGTTCTGCCTCTCGTGCCCGCATTCGCTCGCGGCAGGCGGTCATCGCGACCGCCGGCCACGAGCATCGGTACCCCCACTGTGCAGCAGGCCTGGTATCCCGCTTAAAGGGAGCGACGTACAGCTAATGACGGCGGCTGGTTGGCAGGCGGTTAAAAAAATCACCTTTCCAGTTGAATTTTTAGCCAGCTATGATTTTGTAGATAAAGCAAAAATGCAAATGTTGCTTTTTTTTCAACCATGGGAAAGTTGAACACTGTGTGTTGCATGCAAACCGAATACCCTCAGAAATAACAGTTTTTGCTTGTTTGATTGACTAACTGATTTTCTCAGATGTCTGCCCAGAACTTGAAGCAACATTTTAGACATTCCCTGCTTTGTTTTTAGATTTGTTGCAGTGAGACTTTCATTAATTATGATATGATTGCAGTGTCCAATACAGGTCAAGGGGGATGTTTAGATGCAGACTTTTTATTTTTGCACTGGCATTCATTGTGTAATTATAGATGACAAACCCTCCCACCTGGCAGTGTGTTGAGGGATTTATTGGAAAGGTGTGTCTTAAGCCCTGTACACACGATAGGTTTAACCGATGAAAACAGTCCGGTGGACTTTTTTCATCGGACAAACCGATCGTGTATGGGCCCCATCGGTCTTTTTTCCATCGGGGTTTAAAAATAGAACATGTTTTAAATTTATCTGATGGTTAAAAAACCGATAGCAAATTACTATCGTCTGTGGGGAACTTCATCGGATAAAAAACCAACGCATGCTCAGAATCAAGTCGACGCATGCTCAGAAGCTTTGAACTTCATTTTTCTCGGCTCATCGGAGTGTTTTACGTCACCGCGTTTGGAACGGTCGGTTTTTTGACTGATGGTGTGTAGGCAAAACTGATGAAAGTCAGCTTCATCGGTTTTCCGATGGAAAAATCCATCGATTAAAAAACCATAGGAAATCCGATCGTGTGTACAGGGCTTTAGTATTCAGAGAACATAAGCAGGTAAGAACTTTAATTAAAATTGTTTATATATTTATAAATGGCTTGGAGAACATTGGTGTGACATTTTACTTAAAAATAGTATCTACTTTGTATGTAGTGGCCGGAATCAATTTATTGTCATAGAATTATTTTTTTTAACAACTATTTGATTCTGTATGATGCATTACATTACAATGTAATGGATAAAAGGAATGAATCCTAGTGTTCAAGTAAAATATTGGACATTGTTCTCCTGCTTAATACCTTACGAATGAGGCCATGAACTAATCTGCTCTTTTCTGATGGAACAAGAAACTGGGGCAAAGGGTAACAGTGCCTTGGAAGTACTGTTTTCAACCCTGATGGGAAAACGCACATAGGGAGAATTAAATAGTTTTACAGTGCTGCAAAATGGTGAAGAGCAGCTGTTAATAGCTGGGCACTGACAGTGATTGATGGTGAAATGAAAATCAGGTGAGTCTCTAAGGAAATTTTGAATTAGCATTTCCCTGATCTATTTTCTAATGTGTGAGTGAAGTTTCTTATGAACTGATTAGGTTCATGCTTAATGTTGTTTGGTATAAGAAAACAAAACAAAGTGGTCATAAAAAGAACAAGATTTAAAATACTGTGATGGGAGACTAACTGAGGGTTGTTTACATGAGACTTCAAACAAGCACTATTTGGTGCACCAAAATGGTGTTTACTATATTGAATACAAATGTTATGTCTGCTATAGTGTGATGTGCCAAATGAGACCTTAAGGACTCATGGGCTGAGGACTAGAGTTGTTGTCTGTTCTTAAAACGCACCGTTAAAAACACCCTGGTGACACCATTAACCTCTATATTCCAAACTGTAACCAAAATTATTTATAGAAACAAGTCTAGACAACTTCTCTACTTTGTCCGAGGGTACATTCATTATTGGAAATTACCTAAATGTGCATTAGATTCTTTCCTGGATGTCTTGTCTTGGTATATGTCTGGTGACAATAACACAATAATGCCGCTTACACTCGATCGGAATTTCCGACGACAAAACAGTATTTTTTTTTTCAACGGATGTTGGCTCAAACTTGTCTTGCCTACACACGGTTGTACAAATGTTGCTCGGAAATTCCAATGGTCAAGAATGCGGAGACATACAACGCTACGACGAGCCGTGAAAAATGAAGTACAATGATTCTGAGCATGCGTCAAATTGATGTGCAGCACTTTTGTGTGTCGGAAATGCCTACACATGGTCGGAATTTCTGACAAGAACTTTTCTTGATGGAAAAATTGAGAACCTGCTCTCAAGCATTTGTTGTTGGAAATTCCGACAGCAAATGTCCGATGGAGCCTACGCACGGTCGGAATATCCGACCAAAAGCTCACATCGAACGTTTGTTGTCAGAAATTCCATTTGTGTGTACGCAGCATTACAATTTGAACTATACATTTTATTTGACTGCTCACCCCTCTTATTCCCCTCTTATTCCAGCATCAGTTATTTCCTGCTTGAACAATCCAACCCCCACCACATCTTGTTGGCCTCAATTTAAACTTGCACACTTTCAGATCATGCAAAAGTCACCATGATAGTACACCTCAATGAAAAAATCCATAAAATGGTCATGGAAATTAAATGAGTCCCTGTAACAAGACGAAGAGGTGAGAACTGTTGTTGAGCTCACTACATATTTCCACCTCAACCAAGTAGAAACCTCCCCACTGATGCTCTGGGAAGCCCATAAGTGCTCCATCACTGGAGTCCTAATGTCCCAACGTTCTAGGTAAGAAAACAAACAAAAATGTCAGTGCTCATATTTCAAATACAGTATATGAAAACAGAACAGGCCTCATAGGAACATTGCGCTTTATTAAGAGCTATTGCAGGAAGATTGCTCTTATAACAATGAAAAAGTACCCATTCTTGTTGCAGAGCACTTTTGAGTGTGGCACATTTTCAGATTCTCCCAACATGCCTGCTAAAAAAAAAAAAAATTACATGCCCAAGCCAATAAGTCAGCAGAGCCACCATGTCTAAAAGGAAACAACTTTTGTTCTGCTGTGCTCTACCATAGTGGTCTGTGAATCCTCTGTCATTAAATATTTATTTGTAAAAAAACAAAGATCTTACATTAATATATATCTAGATATGTAGATATATATATATATATATATATCTATATATATATCTAGATATGTAGATATATTTATCTATATATATCAGACTCAAAACCAATGTTTTATCACCCCCTCCTATCTTAAAACACCCCTACCTGCAAGAGAAGTTTCCATGTTATATCGGCCTTAGAAAGCACATGCTGAGTGTAGCCTTGCACAGAAGCCACAAGGTACATCATTAAACCACTTTACACTTGGAACATTTCACTGTCTAGGTGAAAGAGCATTATTTTTTTCTCATGCTGTAAGTTGAGCTCTAACACTCCAGACAGTTGCATAAATAAAGTATGGACATCCTTGGCATTAGAAATAAAATATTAAAGGCAATATTCTTTGGAAACATAAAAAGAGTCAGCAGCTTATAAGTATTGTTGTAGGGATTTAGTCATGGGGTTGATTTACTAAAGGCAAATGGGTAGTTCACTTTGCAAGATAATTTTTCCTTTGCTTAGTGAATGTAGTGAAATTTAACTTTGCAATGAATACCCTCACATATAACTTAAGAGTAGTTCTATATCATTGATCAATAACTAAATACCAGTACTTTATAAGCACCTGAGCATCTTAATACTCCTCTCTCTCTCTTTTGCTGGGTTTTAAGCAAAAGTAGGGTAAGGGAAAATGGTTCAAATATATCGTTCACAGAAGCACAGCCTAGAGAAACTAATGGAAGTTTTCTATCTAATAATGGATCTTCTGTCCCTAGTGCTGTTGGGCTGAACAAAGAATACAAACTAAAACCCAGTATGTAATTTTGTGTGCTTCTTCCACAATCACTGTCCACAAAAGAAGTACTTCTGCCAATTCTTCCTAGCCAAATATATCAATCTGCTTTCCATTGAGATAATAAGATTGTTCCAAGAGCTCCCATTTCGAGTATTTCATGTTTTTCTCTATGTTGTTTTCATTGTTATAGTTCATGACTTACTTTATATAGCAGAGGTTGCATCTCATAAATGATAATAGGCCCTACCTGTGGGTCTTTTTTGTGCAATACACCTTTGACATGTCTTTCCAATGATTTTTTGAAAAAAAAAAAAAGGAAAATTCATAAATCTAAGGATATCCATGGGCACATAACCAATAATACCTTTGTGTTATCAGTCTCATACTCCTTTCCCATTATGTTTGGTTATCATATAAATAGGATATAAGATTTCTATACCAATGAAATCATATTCTTAACTTCAAGCCTTTAAACAGTGTGTTATTTTTTTTTATTTTTTCGTGAACAAAATACAGACACATGACTACGACAACCATACACTGCTACCCATAACTGGCAAATGCAAATATGCAACATTTCCCATTGTACACAAGAGGTGCCTCTTGCCAACCATCATGCATTCTATCCAACAGTGTCAATTTTGTTCTGTGCACTCTTGTAGTCCTATTTCAGCTATGTATGTGTTAAAAGTGATAACTTTAATGCCCCGCGTCAGATTTCCACTCTGTATCTTCTGATGCTTCCAGGCTTTTCCCACAGCCTCCATCATGTGTTAGTAATTGAGAGTCAGAGCTCTGTGTCACTGTTGAGCCTGTGAATGTTGCTGCGCTAGAAACAACATAAAAAGTTCTCTCCGGCTGGTACCTGGTCCTTGCTCACATTTCTAAATTTGTACCCAATTACCCTCCATAGTGCGTTCAGTCTGCAAAGATTTGGGAATGCACTTCAATGTCTGGTGGTTGTACTCGATTGTCTACAGGTTTTGGACCAATGTTTTTCATCTTCTCTTTTTGGGCAAACCTATAGCCCTAGACCCAATTGGAGCAATCCTAAATCAATGTCACACAGACATAACCATTGCAAATTGAGGTCTTTTACTTGAGGTCAAGATTCACATTATGCATGCCATGATTCATGGCAGGATTGATGCCACTCTACATGATCACCAAGTATACCAAAATCTGGCAGCTGTAGATAAATACATTTCTCAGAGTTCATTTTGATTCCTCACTTTTTGAACCTTAACCAAGAACTTATTTCTTATTTAGCCACTATTGGCCTTCTCACAATGGCATAGGCCCCCCTGGAACTTCTTGGTATTGTTTGCAAGAGCCTTGAGTTTATCCCTGATTGACCACTCAAAGTAATTCATGTCACTTCTAACCACCAAAATGAATAGCTTTAAATCAATAGAAATTCCTTACTTTGCTAATTAATTAGTGAGTGAGGGTGAGTTCAGAGAGATTAGGTTAATGAAGAGCTATATGTCTCTGCTAGTTATCAAATGTGCTGAGGGGCAGAGGATTCTGATTCCTGAGGGTTATAATTCAGTTTATGAAGATCAGGGCTTATTTAAAAAGACACAAATAAAAAGAAGGGTCCACAACCACAGCAAATTATAAGAATACATTCTGAATCCTGTAACAATTATCACATTTATATTTTCGGTATCATGAAATATAGGAATACAGGATAAATCCATAGATAAAACTAGATGGGTGTTCCATAATGCCAGATTGCATTAAAATATGATATCAGTGTTTTCTGCTTGCTATAAATGATCGAATTTGCATGGGAGTTGTAATTGACAAGTTGTTTCAATAATGTATATTAGTTACTGTAGATGAACTTTGCTGTGAAAGCAGTTTATCAGACCCCATGTTAGGAGTTCTAAAAGAGAAATATTAATTACAGAGATGTAAAGGCAGCAAACAGTTGCTGAATTTTGCTCAGCTAAGAGCAAAAAGTTTGTTGGCTTATGCAAAAATGCTAATGTGATGACTGAAACGAGTAAATTATGAGTACACTATTGTATATTTTTAAAACTTCCCATCCTTATAGCCAAAAAGACAGCACTGTGACGCTTACTCAAACAGATTTGTACATCCACATCTAGGCTGATGCCTTTTATTTTACATAGCTAAAATTTCGGCATCCTAGCTATCTGAAAACTGTGCCATTGTGTTTTAAATGGGTTATTGATTTTATCATCAGATTCACAGGATGCATTTTATTAATGGTCATGCTAACACCATAAGTCTTAAGAAGGGACATTTGTCCTTGCATTTTACATATATAATGTGCTAATATCCATAATGCTCAGTAGAGGAAAAATGGTCAGGAACTGTACGTTCACTGACAAACAAACCTTTGGAATAAAACAACTGTAAAGCACCACTTACTATGGAAAGCAGTTACCTCCAGGTGTCTATGTGTAAATCCTCAGTCATTGTGCAGAGTGAATTCAAATACGAACTAACTTACTTTCGTGTATGCTGGTCTGCTACTTGTCACCTCAGCTGCCCTAATATTGGTTCATGGGGTTTCCTCTCCTAGCTACATGCCAATAGTAAGATGCATAAGTGCATAAGGGCAGACTATAAAGTTCAGAGCCAGTTCTCAAAGAAAATGACTGTTGTTTTAATTAGCTGGACTTTTGGGTGCTCTGTAAGTGATAGGAGGTGTGGTGCCTACTTCTCAGACAAGTGGTGATTTACAATTTTTTCCCCCACATGGGCGCTTTAAAGTGACTGTGACCTGTCACTTCTTTAAAAGAAATGCAAGCAGCTTCATCATGTATTAGAACTTAGAAGAAGATGCAAACTTAAGGTCCTTGATCTGATACTGAATGCGAGCATTTGCTGTTGACCAGTATCAGTGAGGTGCTGCTCCTACCAAGCTCTTTGGTACATAGTCATTTATTTATCCTTATTCATGTGATACCCAAATGACTGGTACTTTTGCCAATTTCAACCAAACACATACTTCTATACTTTGAATATTTTAAGAAGAATTGGGGATAAGGGGATGGGAGTCGAATGTGGTAGTGTGATCGTGAAGTGTTTTTGTGGTCTTTGTTTTGACATTTTATTAAACTTTTTTTACATTTATTAAAGTAAACTACCTAAAAAAGTTTTTTCAAGATGAAATGAATCAGATTTTGGTGCTGCTGCTGTATTTAGGCCATGAAAATTAGACTCTCCAAAAATAAAAGTATACAGCTTAACAGCATATACCAAGTCCAGAATTTATTTTTAGGATTCATGTCAATGGGGTTAGGATTAAAGGTAAAGTTCACAATCTCCAAATTTTACCATGCGTTTGATGAACAGTCCATAAACCAAACCCAGGCAGGTTTGCTTATTTCTTCTATTTACTCTCTTCCAGAGCTAGCAGTACCCCTGCTATTTGACACTGTTGTATGTGCTGCATAGTGTGTCCCCTGCTAGATGCCATGGTTTCTCCCACCAGGGCCGATCCTAGACGGGGTGCGAGGGGTGCAGTTCGCCCAGGCGCCACAGAGGTGGGGGCGCTCAAGCTCCAGAGTGCTCCCCTCCCTCTTCCTCCTTTTTGCTGGTATTCAGAGGCCGCTTCATCCCGCCCAAGCCCATCCCCCATCCATCCTCCTGTCAGAGGAGATCGGAGCGGGTGCGGAGTGTAAGAGGGGGCGGATTTCTCCCCCTCCCTCTGCTCATAATATGAGAGCCTCGCATTGCCACGGCCGCCCAATCTGCTCCCTCCCCCTGCATCCTCATTGGTAGGGAGGAGAGCGACTTCAGGAAGGGCTCCACCAGAAAGAGGGGTCGGGGAACAAGCCTCCCATTATGTCAGTAACCGTGAAAAAACAGACTGATTTCTCCTGTCCATAGGACAGGAGAATCAGTCTGTAAATTCTGAGACAACTGGTGGCTGCAGCTCTGTAAAGTGTCTGTGACAGTGACACTTACACAGCCCAGCGAACACACCACCTCCCCCCCCCTCACTGACGGGAGATCAGTGAGGAATACAGCTCCTCCCACCTCTGCTCCTCCTGTGACTTCCCGCCCCACCCACACTATCTCCGGTGTACAGCTGTATCTGGAGAAAGGATGTGTGGGCGGGAAATATGAAAACAGCAGCTGCAGATTCATCTTTGAGACTGAAGGATTTCTGTTTCCAGCCTGGAAATGTGAGTGAGTGTGGAGGGGAGTGCAGTGGAGGGACTATTTTCTTATTTTCAGGCACATGTACATCATGCCGCCCCACTATTCTATTAGTCCCGGCTGGCGGAGTGATATTGCAATTCTCCGTTCGGCTCTCGGCTGCAATCCTAGCAAGATGTGAAGAAGTTGAGCGGCTGACAGAGAAGAGCAGGAGGACAGGTGGCTGCACTGGACACAGTGAGTAGGGATTAGAGGATAGAATACTCACTGTGTCCTATTATGTATTTCACAGCACAGCAGGTTATCAGCATTTCAATTATCACACAGGTAGAACTGTAAGCAGGTGCTCTATCATGTCTCTATGTCACATTGCTTTTGGGTGCTGACTTTGTTATGGCTGTTAACTTATTTCTGTACTTACTGTATGTAACAGCCATAACAAAGTCAGCACCCAAAAGCAATGTGACATAGAGACATGATAGAGCACCTGCTTACAGTGCTGCCTGTGTGATAATTGTAATGCTGATGATAATAAGAAACGGTGTAATGCTAATTTACACTTCATTTTAACTGCTTCCTGTCCAGTGACGTATCAGTACGTCGCTGGATTGGAAGGGTGATATCTTGGTCATCACTACAGCAATGATCAAGATACCTTTTTTTAACACCAGCAATTCTGCACAAAGTAAAAGTAAGTAATCCTAGTGGCTAAGAAGCCCCTGTATTACTTTTACAGGCAGTGGAAGGGGGTTCCACCACCACCTTTACTGCTTTTAAGATGTGACCAGTAGCATCTGGTTACTGGGGCACAGTGAGAGGGATGGATGTCATTCCTCCCACCGTGTGATGTCAGAAACTGGAAGTGATGAGGATTTTATCACTTTCGGTTTCGGTCTCATTTAATGAAACCATTACCGGCTTGAACAAGTATCTGATCAAACTGATCTTGGTTTGATCTTATGCTTTGGAGGCCAGAGGACAGATAAAAGACCCCAGATCCCTCCATAAAGAGGACATGTCATGGCCCATGCTTTCACAAGGGATGTTGTTCATCTCTTGTGAAAGCAAAAATGAAAAAAAAAATGTAAAGATACAGTGTAAGATATTTGTTTTTATGTGTAATAAAATAAATCAAATACAATTTAAAATAAATTTAAACTGCCCCCACTCCTTCATGCTTATTAATTGCAAATGCATGCGGTGGCTCCGCACACATATGTAAATCGCTTCAAGCCGGGGCCAGGGGTGGGGTCAAGGGCGTGGTTGAAGGGGGCCCCGTCAGGTAGGCTGTACAGGGCCCCATGATTTCTAACAGCGGCCCTGCCCTTCTGTCTCCCCCCCTCCTGTTCTTTCAAGACATTCATTAACTTTCACTTTCAGTTAGGCTGGTAATATACAGTACAAATTTCTTTCCAGCAACCACAGATTGCAGGAAAGAAACTTGCATGATTCCCCCATGCAGTCTCTGACCATCTCCTGTACTATATCTGCAGTCTCTGACCATCTCCTGTAATATGTCTGCAGTCTCTGAGCATCTCCTGTAATATGTCTGCAGTCTCTGACCATCTCCTGTATTATATCTGCAATCTCTGACCGTCTCCTGTAATATGTCTGCACTCTCTGACCGTCTCCTGTAATATGTCTGCACTCTCTGACCGTCTCTTGTACTATGTCTGGGGGCTCTTCCTAACAGACTCTCTAACAGAAGCCCTCTCTGTGTGCATCAGAGAGACTATCCTCCAGGTCTCATTAGTGTACGCTCTTCCTGTATTTTCTTTATTGTTAAAGGATCATAGGAGGATCCCAGGGTAACGACGACTTCTTAGGGGAGCATCTCTGTGTTTGAGTCGTTGCCATAGAAACATGTGTAAGGGGAGGAGTTTGTAAGATAACCACGCCCACGTGGGGGCGCCAGAAATATTTCTGCACCCAGACGTCTGTGACCCTAGGATCGGCCCTGTCTCCCACTAGCCTTTGAGTGGTAGCAGTGATGTAGCAGCTGGCAGGAGGGATCATGGTGCTTGGTGGAGGATCTGTATGCATTCGTTTTTGTTACAGTGAGAAGTTGCATTAATTCTTCTAGAAAAGCAACAGGGTCTCTTTAAGGCTGGGTCTACACCATTGCGAATTGGATGTGGGATCCCCGCATCCAATTCATAATAGAATGTGATTTTGACTGGCTCTCTAGTCACATATCTCCACAGCCAGTCCAGTGCATTTTGCATAAAAACGCTATAAAAACGCTGTGTGTCTTTTGGTCCATTTCAGGTCGGAATTCAGGCCAAAATTCGGGCTGAAATAGGGCCTGAAACGGTGAACCAGGATGAATAGGACCCCAGCTGTGAGCCACATGCAGGTCATATGTGAACCGAGCCCAAGGGTTTCAAGTAAGATTATTTTAGATTGGGCTCACCAGTGAAATAAAATGATAAGACTATTGTGGCAACGTAGTAGCTCAATAGGCCTGCTTTTGATTTAGGTTTTTCATCCTGAATCAAAACGTAAATAGAAAGATGAGGAAAATAAGAAATGTCATAGCTGATACTATGGTGCCTAAAGTGCATATATACTGTATGTATTGTTTGTTTGTACAAATGTACACTGAAAAACATTAAAGTAATAGAGGTTGTAAAGGTTGATCATGTTTCTTTGTCTACTGGAATCCAACGTTCTATGTACTAATCCTTTCTTTGTTTTAAGAGATCTGTCTTTCCCTAATAGAAAAAGAAGAAAATGTTGACCCTCTAAAGGTTTAAAGCAAAAGACCATTTATTGACCAGGTCACAATTCCATTGAAATGCATTACAACTTGAAAGTACCTTGCTCTTGGGGACCAACTTGGCTCTAAATTGACTATTAAAAGGAACACAGTTCCCAGGAGGGCACAAAGGTTTTGCTAATTAATCTTGTGACCTTCTGGTGGCACTGATGGAGTTTTAACAGGAGATCAACAAAGCATTCTAATCTTTAACTTGTGTAGATTCATGATCTTTATTCATTCTCACAAATACATTATAGAAAAGTTGACCTACTATTGTTACGGTTGAGTTATTTTCTGCTGTCTTTTAGACACTAATGAGTGCTGTGTGTAGCGCATGATGCTGCAGGTAGATTATTTGCAGACATTTTCTTCCTGACCATTTGTGTTAACATCACCATTGATTATTGGATATTAGATTCCAGACTTTTAATTGGAACATATGTACTGAAGACTAATCTGCCTGTTCCTGTTTGTGCTTTGTATTTGTCAAAGTAATAAGAGAGCTAAAGCTAAACTCCAGGCAAAAAATATAATCCTATTACCTATTCATTAAAATTGTAAATATATTTTAATTGTTACTAATATAAACTGAAAGGGTCCATGCACACTGGCTTAAAATTCGCTGATTCTACAGGAGTTTTGAGTTTTGTTGTACTGTAGAAGCAGCTCAATGTTATTCTATTTGCCCATGCACATTAGGACAATTAGAGGCATATTTTGAGCTCAGCTTTTAGAGTCAGGAGAAAAAACCTTTTTGGTTTGTGCTTTTTATTGGAGCTTTCTGGCAGAAAAAAAATTCTCCAAAACTCTCCTAAACACTGTACAAAAATGCTCTATATGAGCATTTTTCTCTGCCAAGGCAACTGGCACATTTTTTAAGCTCAGTGTGCATGGGGCCAAATCAGCCCTTATATTAGCTTCCCATTATCCAATGCACAGCACACAACTTAAGCTGAGGGAGGGACAGAACTGGTTTTAAAATAAGTTAGTATTGTACTTCACAACACTGTTAAGCTGTCTATATGGGCTGTATCCACTGACCAGTGTATTCTGACAGAGGATGAGTCCCGTTGTCAGAATACAATGGCACAGCAGGTAGGATCCCTTTCTCCACCTCACTTGTGTGGGTAATGACATCTGTTCATTCTTATTTTCAATCAGCTCACTAGCTGATTGAAAAAAAAATTGTAATCTATTGCAAGCCATGGTCTACCATGTTTGAGCGCACTTGGCATCTGCTTACAAGAGAGGAAAGGGCAATAATATGACAATACTTTATTGTTTCTCTGATCAGATCTGTTTAAGTGCACTAATCAGTGTGGCTAAACTCTGGTGCCTATCAGATTGCACAGTGATATTTATACACACTTCACAACAGCTGTAACAGGAAAGAGAAGGCAGGACTATGACAATGGTAGTAGTTGGCACAAGATGCCTATCTGAATGAAAATGTATTTCTGTGATTTCAGGAGGGCTTTAAGCTGTCTGGCCAGAATCCAGCTAAAACAAACAGTAACATTTTGTTCAGCAGGCTCCAAAACCATAATAATGAAGTGTGATACATTTAATGTTTTTACATTAGCAAAGTGTTTGGCATTACTAGTATATGTAAATTAAATCATTTAAGTTATTTCACATATACACTCAAATCAAAAATGAAAATAATATATTTATATTTCAGGTCTCCTAGTTTATATTTCTATCCACATTTACATGTAGACTATGCTGTCCAGCAAACCAGACAGTGACAGAGCTTGAGAAAACTATCAGTTGCTTCACTGATTTTTTATTTATTTTTAAAGCGGAACTAAACCCTAAATTCTTTACGGTCGAAGAAGCTGCCATCTTAACTTCTGTTTGATCTGCGGTTGCCATGGAGAGCCTGCAACACCGCTCCAGGTGATAAAATAGCTGTACTGAAGATCTGGTGGTGGTCCAGTCTGTGAACTGAAAGGCTGTCAAAGTATGTGCAAAAGTGGTGACCGCACTCCAATCTTCAGGCAACCTTTCTGTTATAGTCCTGTTGTATTGTGGTCTATTGATGTAATGCATAGATTTTTACGATTAAAGCATTCATATTTCTGAAGATTGGAGTGCGGTCACCTCTTTTGCATATACTTTGCCATGGAACTTCACATCTGATCAGTTATGACACCAGCCTTTTGATGGCTTTATAGTTCGGTTGGGAGCACAAGCAACTGTAACTGTTATCATTAAAGGCATGCCTTGAATTTAACTATTTTGGGAAACAGTTACATTTATGGGTTGAATTACACTTTAACCACTAGCCTACTGCCTGCCGTCATATGATGGCCGGACGATGAGGCTCTCGTTCTGGGCGGACGTCCAGCCAGCGCCGGCACCCGTCGCGTCACTGGGGACATGATGCGCGTGTCGAGTGGCCGCGATGTCCGCCGGGCACCCACGATTGCCCAGTAACTGAGCAGGACCGTGGATCTGTGTGTGTAAACACACAGATCCACGTTCTGTCAGGGAGAGGAGACCAATGGTGTGTCCCTTGTACATTGGGACGCCAATCGGTCACCTCCCCCAGTCAGTCCCCTCCCCCCACAGTTAAAATCACTCCCTAGGGAACACATTTAACCCCTTGATTGCCCCCTAGTGTTAACCCCTTCCCTGTCAGTCATATTTATACAGTAATCATTTACTAGCATGGATCACTGTATAAATGTGAATGGTCCCAAAAATGTGTCAAAAGTGTCCAATGTGTCCGCCGCATTATCGCAGTCACGATAAAAATCGCAGATGCGAAAACCAATCAATATAGGCTTATTGCGATTTTTGTTTTACCAAAAATATGTAGAAGAATACATATCGGCCTAAACTGAGGAAAAAAAAATGTGGATATTTATTATAGCAAAAAGTAAAAAATATTGTGTTTTTTCAAACTTGTCCTTCTTCTTTTGTTTATAGCGCAAGAAATAAAAACCACAGAGGTGATCAAATACCACCAAAAAAAAGCTCTATTTGTGGGGAAAAAATTATAAAAATTTCATTTTGGTACAGTGTTGCATCTCCGCACAATTGTCATTCAAAATGTGACAGCGTTGAAAGCTGAAAAATGGCTTAGCTAGGAAGGGGTGAAAGTGCCCTGTATTGAGGTGGTTAAAGCATATGATTTAGATAAACATTCAGGGTAAAATGACAGTGTCTTCTGATGGGGGAGCATGGGAACTGATTGACCAACTGCCAGACCAGAATACTTTCATGTTCAGGAGACGGGGGTAATGATCACCCAGATAAGCTCTGATATAGGAGCATGCTCAGGGTGGACCCCTGTAGCAGCGAGACCACAAGAGTATATGAGTCAATGAGTATTTCTTTGGTAGGTGAACGTTCAGTATGCACTGTGCCCCTGTCTTAAAAGGGCAGGTAAGAGTGTCTTGAAAAAGCTTGTGAACAAAAGGATCATTGTAAACGCCCCTGGAAGTGTTAGTAGAAATCACACAAAGCCCTCAAAAAAACAATGTTGTGACTGTTCACCCCGTATGAAATATTTATTTGTAAAATACAGATTTTACATAAACTGGAGAAAACTATATAAAACACCAATATAATACATAATAGTTTAAAAGGGTAGATTGTAAATAATTCTACATTCCCTTAAACAATCAGACTGTTAGATGAAGTTTGTAGTATACCTTCTGTATTTAAAATTATACTAAAGTCTCCTTTTTTTTCTTTGAAAACAACAAACATGTTATACTTACCTGCTTTGTGCAGAATTTTTCCACAGAGTAGCCCAAAGCCTCCTCTTCTCCAGTCCCTTTTTTGGAACTCCTGGGCCCTTCTTCATGCTTAGTGCCCCCACAGCAAGCAGCTTGCTATGGGGGCACTCGAGCCACAGCTCTGTGTGTCCGTTTAGACACAGAGCCGCGGTTTGACTCCACCCCTCTCTCTCCCTATTGGCTAACTGACTTTGATTGACAGCAGTGGGAGCCAATGTCTCAGTCAATCAGGATGGTCGAGGAATTTGTGCACATTGCTGGACCGAGATCTGGCTCAGGTAAGTATTAGGGGGGCTAAGGGTGGTTGCTGCACACATAAGGTTTTTTTTCAATCTTAATGCATAGAATGCATTGAGATAAAAAAAAAACCTTCTGGCTTTACAGCCACTTTAACCATGTTTTTTCATAGATTGGTTTTGATGTCACAATGAATACAGTAAATTGATGGGTCTAGCTACTGTGGTTATTCTAAAATAATGTTAGTAAAAATGTACTACATTAAATTATTACAACAAATGTTGCAGATGTATAGCTAAACAAAAGCAGATATCGACTTAAGTATAGTTACTGTAGAAATGTCACTTCTGCCCATTAAAACTAGCCATGTCCATATATACCCTGACACATTATAACCCTTTTCAGACTAGATAAATGCATGTCTGATATGCTATAATTATGCTTTGATTGTCACAATAAAACCATCCTATAGAATAATATGCATGAAGGCTCCTTTTATATTTATATTTCAAGACCCTCATTACTACATTGATCTAAATTCTTTAATATTTTACAGTGAAAGGTAAAAACTCGAATCTCTTGGTTGTGTGGCAATAATTTAATTGTAATAGCCATGTAGCTAAATTTTAGAGACAAGGCCTTTATTGTTAACTTTAGCCTCATTAGCAATGCAATTAGATAAGCTGAACAAATGTGCTGTTAGGTCCTCAATTAATTTTTAAAGGTGAAATTGTTCTAATGTGGTATGACACCGGTAACCATTCTTGTCTGCTGCTATTTAAGGTTTTTGGTTCAGCTTGGATTTTTTTTTGTCAAAGTAACAGGCAATTCAGAACAATAATCAAGTAAATAAATATCTGAGCATGAGGTTTTTCAGCATGTATCACCAGAAGAAATAGAAGGGGCTGAGACAGTGATATAATCTGTAACGTACAGTATAAGCTCTAATAGCTCTAATATAAGCTGTAATGTACTGTAAGTAGTTTGACCTAAAGTAGAATTCCAGGATAAAGCTAACTAATCTTAAAAATGCTTCTGCCCCCTCCTAACACCTATTCTAACTAATCTGTGTAAAAAAGATCTGTATACTTGCCTATTTTTAGGCTACTCCAATCTTGTCACGCAAACTCCCTTGTGCCAGCCAGTGTTGGCTGCAGGGGAGAGGAGAGTACACTCCCAACAGCTGATAATGTCGCGGAGTGGTGATATCACCCTTAAGCCCTGTACACACAATAGGTTTAACCGATGAAAACAGTCCGATGGACCTTTTTCATCGGACAAACCGATCGTGTATGGGCCCCATCGGTCTTTTTTCCATCTGTGTTTAAAAATAGAACATGTTTTAAATTTATCCAATGGCTAAAAAACCGATAGCAAATTACTATCGGTCTGTGGGGAACTTCATCGGATAAAAAACCCACGCATGCTCAGAATCAAGTCGACGGATGCTCAGAAGCATTGAACTTAATTTTTCTCGGCTCATCTGAGTGTTTTACATCACTGTGTTTGGAACGGTCGGTTTTTTGACTGATGGTGTGTAGGCAAGACTGATGAAAGTCAGCTTCATCGGTTTTCCGATGGAAAAATCCATCGGTTAAAAAACCATAGGAAATCCGATCGTGTGTGCAGGGCTTGACACTTCAAGGACCCATCCATTGTTGGAGCTTCATCTCCTACACTGCAGCCACCACTGGCAGACACATGGGAGCCAGATCATGTGGCTGGACCGAAGTGGCCTGAAAATAGTATACAAATCTTTCTTACACAGGTTAGTCAGAATATATGTTAGAAAAGGGAGGGAGCATTTTTGAGATTAGTTCCTGGAAGCTTATGAAGTGCTGCAACATTTATATAGACCTGCCATATTTTCGTAAAGTGCAATGGTTTCTCTGCTGAAACAGGGGTAGCTGAAGTATCAGTCACCCAGTCCTGGGAAAATGAGACCTAGCGAATCTAACTGAATCTAATTTAACTGAATCTACTGAGAATTTGCATTGATATTTAAAGTAATGTCAGTTGGGGTGTAATATTCCATGTAACAATGTCTTAAATTTTCTGTAATACCCCTAAAAAGTTGCAGCACAATGAAATTCCAGAACCAAAGATTTCCTTTAACATTTCACCAGTCATAAGGCATTCCTCATTAGCTTTTCTGAGGCTTTTACTTATTACAAGACGATGTATGACATAACAAACGTCCTACAATTAAAGGCTAAATTCACCATGTGAACATGTTACATGTTCCTCCCGCTCTTGTAGTCCACTGATATGTCCTCTGGCTTTCATACACAAGTATGGGCTGAAAGTTGGAGGACATGATTGCAGAGACCCAGTGATCTACTGATCGTGTGTGCAAAGTTTTCCAGGTTTCTGCAGGAAAATATAATAAATGCACTTTTTTGTTTGCAACATATGTGCAGTTATTATTTTTTCTGTAAAGGGGAACTTATCCTTTGTTTTCAATTTCCTTTTTATTGATTTATACAAAATGTTCACAGTTATACAAATATCATTACAACATACATCTACTTCTTCTCCTGTGTATCAATTAGGGTCCATAACTGTCATACAGAATCTTCCCCATTCCTATCTTTCTTTCCCCTATTCTTCTTCAGGAGTTCTGCAATCTTATCACCTACATACTTCTACTCTCATCCAAAACACACTCTCAAAAAAAACATATCTTTAAAAAAGAACACACTCTCAAAAACGAACTTATCCTTTATTGGTCTTATTGGATATCATTCCAGGTTACATTATTGGCTAGATAACGGTGAGTGTATTTAAGAGCTCTGGTACATGGGTGTTTGTTACAATCTGAGCTGCTTTTCTTTCCTTCGCAGGTCAATGTGAATGCAAAAGTTACTCACAAGCAGTTCAAAACAACTGATTTAGTTATTCGAAACAACTTAAAACAGCTAAGAAACACCTGAAAGCACTGGTGGAGTATCATAACAGCAAGGCTCCAAGACTGCAGGAGGGCCCATGAGGATGCTTAAGAAAAATCTGCATCTCAAGTAAAGTTCTACACTTTTAATGCTGTTTATAGTGAGTCAATTTAATCTTTTCAAGTCTTTAGACTTTATTAGAAAAGGCAGCCTTCATATTTCTCTTGGTAAAAGGTTTTCTTTAAAGTAATCAATCACACAAAGTAAGCATGCATACTACTTGCACATGGAATCATCATTTTGATATTGACTGTCACCACCGCATGTAATTTCAAAAGAGTATTCCTATTTCAGTCAATAGAATCTCATTCAAAATGCAGACACCACCTTTTAAATCCAGCAGAAATGCTTAATAAATGCATTTTAAAATATAAAAAAAAGACTCTTCCCAATAAAAATGTTGAGGGGTCATTGAACTGAACTCAGCCTTGGGCAATTATTCAAGTACAATTATTCAACAGTTGCCTGGAAACATACTGCATTTGACTTGCCCTGAGTCTGATGTCCATATATATGAAGTCTTTTACTTTAAAGTTTAAGCTTTCTTTTTGTTATTTACTTTATATATTTTCTTTATTGTTGTATTTATATGTAAAGCATAGCTAAACTGTATAGAAAACTATATAGAAAACGGTATGCAATGTCCTGCAATAGAATAAACTTACCTGCCTGTTCCCAGTCTTTTTAGAATGCATATTCCAGGACTAGAACAAGGAAATTCCCCTATGGACAGTATGTGTAGAGTTTATGGTATTCTGACCCACCCAATCAAGATGGTCAAAGATACTGAATCCAGAAAAAGACTGTGTGAAGATGTCAGCAATGGTGAAGGAGTGGGAGGATGTGAGCTATTTTCTGCTTTAAATCTTAGACTGCAGTAAAAATGTTTTATATGTTTTCCCATTATTGGTATTATTATTGTTAGAGTACACAACAATACAAAAATTGGACTTTTAGACACCACATAAACAAATATTATATTATATTACAATCTGTTTAGTGTAATTATAAAACATAACACCGCCACAAAGGTAGTATTTTTCGTCAACACCTAGAGGTCACTAGGAGGCACCGTTCAGCATTGTGCCATGCATGATGACGTCATGTGGTGTGGGGATCTCATACCTGTGCAATGGGGGACCTCAGTAACAGGTGTCCCTCTCAGATCAGGCCAAAATAATAAAATTGACCGCCATGGGTGGTCGCAATAGGAGGACCATGCCAACAGTGCTGGCATGTGTTCTTCATCTTACGATAGAGAAGCATATAGAAGGGGACAGGAGGAACTCTCCTGTTACTTTTAATTTTCCTTTCCAGGAAACACCAGGCAAGTTCATACTCTCTACACAGTATATAGGGCATGATCCATAGTTGACTTTATTTGGCATTGTTTAAATTAGACTGTCCTACACACAGAGTCCATTTCCTTAAATATGTATCTAGATGGCTGCGTCTACCTTCTTAATCACCAGTTACAGTCCATGGCCTTACTGATTAGGATGCTTTTAATCTCGATTTATTTGGCAGATAAGTACTATGTTCACCACTTTCTGTAAGTATATGTTACAACTTGAATTTGGAGTTTTTGCACTTTGCCAATGCATTTTGCAGATAGATAGATAGTTTTTTTTTAATAAACAAAGTTTCACTCTAGCCCCCGAGAAAGATTATTTGAAACATGTTGGGCTGTTTCCACATGGGCCACTTCTGCATTGAATAGGATCTGGACATAATAATAGTATAGGATTGGACATAGTGATTGTGATGTGGGAACATGGAGATTGCTTTGGGTGATCACTATAGTAACATGAACATCAGCCATCTTTTTTATATGTCATAAGTATTCTAATTTTGACATCTTAATAAACTGCAATCTTTTTTAATATAATTTTTGCTTATGTGGTATGTAGTGCCCAAAAAGTACTATTTTTGTATTGTGTACTGTATGGATTGTAAGGGATGGTGGCACCAGTACACGTATATACCCATCACTTCATACTCAAGTAAGATTATTAATAATAATAATTAACAGCTGGGGCTATTTCTATTCCTTATGGTGGATTTATTTTGCACATATTGCATGTTTGAATAAAAATAATGAAACCCTTGTGAAAATATTATCTAATAAACTAACTCCTAAACAACGTCTGAAGATTTGCTGAATTAGTTATGTTACACTCCTAATAAAATAATGTTATCATTCTTATTTTTCAAAATGGAAAAATAAACTAGAAGTCTGTGCTGTTGTTATGGTAACACAATATGGACGTTTACACAATGTCTTCACCCTCTGGTGATATCTTGAAACAGAGGTTATAAAAAGCTTCCAAATCATACCATCCATAAACAGTGGAAGCAGCAGGGGTTCATGGCCTGGATTCAGCAATATGACATTCATCCTAAAGTATTTGGATCTTGTCCTTTTACTGGGAACTGCTTGTTTCTCCATCTACAGAGAAGGGTAGCTATAGTAGTATAAAGGATGAAAACTTCTGCTGTATCATCCTGGCCACTCTCTAACTTAGAACAATATTTCATGAGCATTATAAAAAGAATAAGGACAACATGAAACGGTAAGATCAATTTTGTAACCAATGAACATTGTTCCTCAGAGAAATAAAATAACGTAAAAATGGCAGCCAACAGATTACAGTACTGGTTTTACATAAAGGATATAGGGGTTGATTCACTGAAGACATAATTTACTTTGGTTAAGGCAGTGTTTCTCAACTCCAGTCCTCAAGGCGCCCCAACAGGTCATGTTTTCAGGCTTTCCATTATTTTGCACAGGTGATTTGATCAGTTTCACTGCCTTGGAAATTCCCACAGCCGTTTCTTCTGAGGGGAATCCTGAAAACATGACCTGTTGGGGCGCCTTGAGGACTGGAGTTGAGAAACACTGGGTTAAGGTAACCTATACTTGGATACCTGGATTCAGCAATATGACATTCATCCTAAAATATTTGGATCTTGTCCTTTTACTTGGAACTGCTTGTTTCTCCATCTACAGAGAAGGGTAGCTATAGTAGTATAAAGGATGAAAACTTCTGCTGTATCATCCTGGCCACTCTCTAACTTAGAACAATATTTAATGAGCATTATAAAAAGAATAAGGACAACATGAAACGGTAAGATCAATTTTGTAACTAATGAACATTGTTCCTCAGAGAAATAAAATAACGTAAAAATGGCAGCCAACTGATTACAGTACTGGTTTTACATAAAGGATATAGGGGTTGATTCACTGAAGACATAATTTACTTTGGTTAAGGTAACCTATACTTCAGACAGCCAAGAAAGTACAGAAAATGTATAATAAAGATTTGCTCTGCTCATGATCAGGTGTTTAAACCAAACAGATGAATAGGATTAAAAGTTAAAATAACCCACTTAGTAAAACACGCTAAAATTGGGCATTTCTTGATGTATTTACTATGTTCCTATTTGGACAAGAACGCAGAAGCCAAGGAAGCCAGGGAATTTTGCTCAACACAGCATTTCAAGGTCCATATGCCAACAACTTAGAAAAATACTAACTGCCAGGCATAAGTGGAGTGATCAGCTACCTTCCATTTTGCCACAAAATGACTGATTTTACTGTTACAAATATCCTGTCAAAGGGCAGGCTGCCACTTTTGCTCTTTGAGTTGAACTGGTAACAATGTTATAGTTTATTTAGATTGGAATTACCATATATACTCGAGTATAAGCCTAGTTTTTCAGCACATTTCTTTGTGCTTAAAATGCCCCCCTCGGCTTATACACGAGTCACCTTTTTGCGCCTGATCTCCCGGACTTTTCAGACCCGGTACCGGCCAGCTGTAGGTCTCCTGGACCCTAAGCTTGGAAAACATGTAGCCCCGTTTCTCGTCTACAAGTGTGCAAAGTTTGTTGTCTGGAGCACCGATTTATCAAAGCCAGGCACCCCTTCCATAGACTCCCATGTTAAATGTCAGTCTAGTCATGGGCACAGTGAGGCATGGACACAGTGAGGCATGGACACAGTGAGGCATGCACATGGACACAGTGAGGCAAAGTGAGGCATGCACATGGACACCCTAGGCTTATACTCGAGTCAATATGTTTTCCCAGTTTTTTGTGGTAAAATTAGGTGCCTTGGCTTATATTCGGGTCGGCTTATACTCAAGTATATACGGTACATTTTTGATTTTCATTATTTTTCACTGTCTGTGCTTTTTTCTGAAAACAAAAAGAAGAAAATAGAAAATAATGAGGTCAGTTATGAGTCATTTTTGACATTGGCCAAGGACAGTTGGAAGCAAATTTTGTAACTCTCAGGATACCATTTAAATCCAATTGCACCCTTAAAAAGCCAACAAACAAATTTAGATTCACTTTTCATGTGGACGCCAATTCATTTTGTCAGATTGGTGAAATTTAAAGGATTTATAAGGCCCATCAACCAGTCTTGTGTTTTAGACACCCTTAAAGTGGTTGTAACCCTCTGACGTGAAATACAACAAAGCATATCCTCTATATTGTGTACATGTCTTCATCCAGCATACTAAATGTAATTTCTCTCCTTGTTTCTCTGTTATCTGAGTCCTTTCTGACAGCTTTTCTTGACACCAAGAGAAAAACAGTGGCAGGGAATGGAGCTCTAGCACACAGCTTGTGATTGAAAGCCTCAGCTCTGTTCCTGTGTGCTGTGTGAAGGAGATGCATCCCTTCTCACCAATCAGCTCTCAGATCTCCCCAGTGAGCTCTGCAGAGTGTAACTTCAGTCCCCACCCCTGCTTTCTGAAAGCTCAGACAAAGTCTGCACTTTAATTGGATGTAGAGAATATAAGACTGCAAATAAATAGGTACAACTTATGTAGGAAGAATTGTTTAATCTCTGTGTATCACCTGAGTCTAGTCTCTTCACTGGATATATGTAAGGGTTTACAACTACTTTAACAGACAGTACAGCCAGGCTTTTAACCTCTGCCAAAACAGCTTGATCAAGAGTAATGGATAGGTACATAGGTGAGAAAGCTGAGTGGATGATTAGACAATGAAGGAACAGTAGCATAATGACAAAGGCATCCTTCTACCCAGTTTACTCTTTCTTGTTTCAGCATTTAGCATCATTACATGTAGCTGAGCCAGTTTGGTTTCATTGGCTGCCTTCTCTTCTCTCTCCCAGGTAGTCATGCTGTGCAGGGGATTACAAGAACCTGATATTAAGACAATGTAATTGACTAGCATATATATATATATATATATATATATATATATATATATAGTCATGCTCAAAATTGTTGGCACCCCAGAAATTTTTCCAGAAAATCAAGTATTTCTCACAGAAAAGTATTGCAGTAACACATGTTTTGCTATACACATGTTTATTCCCTTTGTGTGTATTGGAACAAATCAAAAAAAGGGAGGAAAAAAAGCTAATTGGACATAATGTCACACAAAACTTCAAAAATGGGCTGCTCAAAATTCTTGGCACCCTTTAAAAATTGTGGATAAATAAGATTGTTTCAAGCATGTGATGCTCCTTTAAACTCACCTGGGGCAAGTAACAGGTGTGGGCAATATAAAAATCACACCTGAAAGCAGATAAAAAGGAGAGAAGTTCACTTAGTCTTTGCATTGTGTGTCTGTGTGTGCCACACTAAGCATGGACAACAGAAAGAGGAGAAGAGAACTGTCTGAGGACTTGAGAACCAAAATTGTGGAAAAATATCAACAATCTCAAGGTTACAAGTCCATCTCCAGAGATCTAGATTTGCCTTTGTCCACAGTGCGCAACATTATCAAGAAGTTTGCACCCCATGGCACTGTAGCTAATCTCTCTGGGCGTGGACGGAAGAGAAAAATTGATGAAAGGTTGCAACGCAGGATAGTCCGGATGGTGGATAAGCAGCCCCAAACAAGTTCCAAAGAAATTCCAGCTGTCCTGCAGGCTCAGGGAACATCAGTGTCAGCGCAAACTATCCATCGACATTTAAATGAAATGAAAGGCTATGGCAGGATACCCAGGAGGACCCCACTGCTGACAGAGAGACATAAAAAAGCAAGACTACAGTTTGCCAAAATGTACTTGAGTAAGCCAAAATCCTTCTGGGAAAACGTCTTGTGGACAGAGGAGACCAAGATGGAGCTTTTTGGTAAAGCACATCATTCTACTGTTTACCAAAAACGGAATGAGGCCTACAAAGAAAAGAACACGGTACCTACAGTGAAATATGGTGGAGGTTCATTGAAGTTTTGGGGTTGTTTTGCTGCCTCTGGCACTGGGTGCCTTGAATGTGTGCAAGGCATCATGAAATCTGAGGATTACCAAAGGATTTTGGGTCACACTGTTGAGCCCAGTGTCAGAAATGGATGGCAACAAAGCGATGGAGAGCTCTAAAGTGGCCAGCAATGAGTCCAGATCTAAATCCCATTGAACACCTGTGGAGAGATCTTAAAATTGCTGTTGGAAAAAGGCGTCCTTCCAATAAGAGAGACCTGGAGCAGTTTGCAAAGGAAGAGTGGTCCAAAATTCCGGGTGAGAGGTGTAAGAAGCTTATTGATGAATATAGGAAGCGACTGATTTCAGTTATTTTTTCCAAAGGGTGTGCAACCAAATATTAAGTTCAGTGTGCCAAGAATTTTGAGCAGCCCATTTTTGAAGTTTTGTGTGACATTATGTCCAATTTGCTTTTTTTCCTCCCTTTGTTTGTTTTGTTCCAATACACACAAAGGGAATAAACATGTGTATAGCAAAACATGTGTTACTGCAATACTTTTCTGTAAGAAATACTTGATTTTCTGGAAAAATTTCTGGGGTGCCAACAATTTCGAGCATGACTGTATATATACATACATACATACAGTTGTACTCATAAGTTTACATACCCTGGCAGAATTTATGATTTATTAGCCATTTTCCAGAGAATATGAATGATAACACAAAAACATTTCTTTCACTTATGGTTAGTTTTTGGCTGAAGCCATTTATTATCAATCAACTGTGTTTACTTTTTTTAAAATCATAATCACAACAGAAACTACCCAAATGACCCTGATCAAAAGTTTACATACCCTGGAATTTTTGGCCTTGGTACAGACACAGGGGGTGGCACACACAGGTTAAAATGGCAATTAAAGGTTAATTTCTACCCGACCTTGGCTTGGTATCAAAAGAGCCCCTAATTTTCCACTTCTTAATAAGTGATTAAACAGTAATCATAAATTTTTTCAGGGTATGTAAACTTATCAGCACAACTGTATACAGGCATACCCCACTTTTAAGTACACAATGGGGTTTATTTACTAAAGCTGGAAAGCGCAAAATTAGGCTCACTTCTGCATAGAAACCAATGAGCTTCCAGGTTTTATTACCAGGCTTAATTGAACAAGCTGGGATTAGAAGCTCATTGGTTTCTATGCAGAAGTGAGCCTGATTTCGCACTTTCCAGCTTTAGTAAATAAACCCCATTGTGTACTTAAAAGTGGGGCATGCCTGTGTGTATATATATATATATATATATATATATATATTCCTAGAGTTTGCCTTTAATAAAATAAAAAAAATTTGGGGGGGGGGAATGAATATAAGTATTGACTTATAAGGTAATTAAATGTTTCGTATTATGCACAAACACAGATGTATGTATTGGAGTAATCATCTACCGTGGATATCTACTGATTTGACTGGAAGTGATGGGAACTGATGTATCAGCTTTTCCTATTGAGCAGAGAGACCCAAACAAGTCTTGCAAAATAGTCTTTGTGGCAACATTTTTAATACTTACTGGTAATGGGCAATAATTTCCTTTTCTTAATGTTTGGTAAAAATGCAATTAAATTGTTAGGATATTGGTATCCTTTGTGGAAAAAATACTGGTTCATGAAACAGTAGTGAAACTATATGCTTTCTTATATATTGAGCAAACTCTATATATCAGGACCATGGACAACTCATGTTCCTCTACTGTGTTATCAAAACGAACAGACACCAAGTGTGTTGACCTAAGTACTTTTTTCAAGCAGTTTTTCTGTCAGCTCAGTGTAAGTAAATCCTGTTTACATTGCAAATGTTAGCAGTTTTCACATGATGTACTGTTTGGTAATCAGCTTTAGTTTGAATTTGACATGATTGAAAATAAAAAAAATAAAAAGCGAGGAAAAAAAAATCTGTGAAATCAATCAAAACTGTAAGTGACATAGTTATCTCTGCTTTTCAGCCTAACGTCTTTATTCAATAGTCTCCTAAGCCCTGAAACCTCACTCCAACAATAAACTATGTGAGGAGAAAAATGCAGGTTTGTCCAGAGGGATGCCAAATTAAAATAAATAAATAACAATAAGATAGACGCTAGGCCCCAACTAACTAGCTGCAAATCTATAAAATGAGAGCTGACAACAAATCAAAAAGACATAAAGTCTGTTAATGATTGGGTTTAAGTGATGGCTGTTAAGTCATTACAAGGCTCTGTGGGACCCCATGTAGCAGTAACCATTTTAATGCTAAAGCAGTGAATCTTATAGGGTTTATGGTTTTAAACTGCAGATCTGCAGAAGCAGAGGCTATATAGAAGAACAGTACTGCATAATAAGTACATAAACTCCAGGCTTATTTCATGAGGTAGTGCAAAGCACAAGTATAATGTCAAGGTGCTGTAGCCCCAAAGCAACCAGTTAAAAAAAATTCTAAGTCAGAAGATGAGAAAGATGAAATTAGATTGATTATAGGGATGAGTGGAGTGATTTAACCCCAAAATTACTCTTTTTGCTTAATCAAAATATTTTTTAAACTTGCTTCAAATGTTAGCATATGCACTGCATAGGCAAATTTTTTTGAACCCAAACATTAACTCTGACCCTGCCATTTAAACAAAGTCTCCTGCTTACTATGTCAGCACTGACACGAGTAATCAAGGGCTTGTTGATAAAAAAATCAACTTGACACCAACACCACTCTGATTATAAAAGTAAAACATATTAGCAAAAGTTTTAATGAATTAAAAATGGAGTAAATAAATGGAATAAATAAAAACTTGTAAATTAGCCTCAGTAACCTTTGGGAGCCATTTAAAGCCCATTATAATCTGAGGGATGTTGTTGCGTGATATTTGAATATGATGCTGTATATTCTGCCAGACGTTTGTCACAAAAACTTTATGCATGTATGTTTTCTTTTTGTTCAATAAAAAATTATTTTTAAGGGAAAAAAAAAGCTCATTATAATCAGTGTTCTCCAGTGCATTTGGACAAAAGGTGAAAATCCTCAATTTTGCTATATCAAAATTCATAAATATATAGGTTCTGATTTTGCAAGCTGCAATATTTGTTAAGGGGTGCTAAATAGTGTTTAAAGTTAACTCTGGTCTACTTTTATATGTCAAAGAGGTGAAGTCAAACAAGACCCTGTGGTATCACAAGCCTGATATGAAGACTTCTGGAAAAGGTATTTAAAAAAAGCATGAAATATACATGGAGACATTTGGGGGTGAGTTGAGAAGATTCTGGGGGAGCCTGGAGATAGTCTTCATGTAAATTACAATGACATACGATAACTTTAAAAGCCAGTTTTGATTGCCTTCAGTACTAGACATGTGCACACTGAAATATTTTGTTTCGGAATTTCGTATTCGTCCGAAAAATAAATGTATTTAGTTACTCCCAAAATTCGTTTTTATTTATTTTGTTTCATTAAAAAATGCATTCGTTTGAAAATCTGAATTAATTAAGGTCGAATCTGTCATTGAAGGCTCATGGTGTCTGTCGAATGTTCTAAGAAGATTTGACAGAGCAGCTAAACTGTACGATGCCGCAATCGTACATTTCCGGTCGAATGTTCGGCCTACAAGCTATAGAAGAATTCTAATGTTGTATGACTAGTAATAATTATATTTATAAATCATTATTACTAGTCATCTAACATTCAAATTCTTCTATAGCCTATGGGCCGAGCATTTGACTGGAAATGTACGATTCCGGCGTCGTACAGTTCAGCTGCTTGTCGAATCTTCTTAGAACTTTCGACAGACACCATAAGCCTTCAATGACAGATTTGACGTTTGTATGTTTTTCGCTGCTTCGTCGAATCTTCGTCGTTCATGTCGAATGGTCTACCCCCAACACTCTCTCTATAATGTCAAATCTTTTCTCTCTATGTCGAATCTTTCCTCTTTATGTAGAATAATCTTGGACTAATAAAGTTAAGGTTAGGCACATTCGACCACAGGTTCGATAGACACAGATTGTTATTGTCAGCGTCATGTCAAATCTCCTATCTATATCAAACTGTTGTAGCAACGAAAACAAAAATAAATAAAAAATTTTTTATATCGGATCTTTTAGATTTCGGATTCTGCACGTTCGTTTTCGTTTGTAAAAACGATAATGAAAATACCCGAAATACGGACGAAAATGCATTCGGACGAAAACCAATGCACATGTCTATTCAGTACACCTTAACCACTTAACGACCGCCCACTGAAAAATATACGTCAGCAGAATGGCACCGACAGGCAGAATCACGTATATGTACGTGATTGCCTTTGTATAGTTGGGGGGTCCGATTGGACCCCCCTTCTTTACAGTGGGTGGTCGTTTTACCTTCGGGAGCGATCCGGCATGAGGGGACGGCCGTTCGATTCCGGCCACCCCCTCTCGATCGCTCCCGGCGAATGAGAGAGCTTCCCCTGCCTGCCAGGAAGGAGGAAGTGATGTCATCTCTCCTGCGGCGCTCACATATACCGAGCGCCGTACAGGAGAAGATGCCAGGTTAGTACACAAAACAGCACACTGACACCAGGACACATAGGCACATAAATCGCCCCCCAGGCCCCCCCAGACACCCCCCGATCAACCCCCAGCCCCCAGTCACAGTGTCACTGATTGCAGTGACCATTTATTTAGTGATCACTGCAATCAGTGACATTTGTGACTGTAAAAGTGTCACTACATTTAGTTTTAGGTCCAATGTAGCCCCCTAACCCCCCCTAATAAAGGTTTAACCCCCTGATCACCCCCCAGATAACCCTTTCACCCCCTATCACCGCCGTCGCTAAGCAATCATTTTTCTGATCGATGTCTTAGCGTCGGTGATGCTGATCGGTAGCCAGTAATTTTTTTTAGGTTCGCCGCAGGTTTTTATAGCGTCGGGTACCCCCATATATTACCTAATAAAGGTTTAACCCCCTTGATCACCTCCCAGGTAACCCTTTCACCCCCTAGCACCGCCGTCGCTATGCGATCATTTTTCTGATCGATGTCTTAGCGTCGGTGATGCTGATCGGTAGCCAGTAATTTTTTTTAGGTTCGCCGCAGGTTTTTATAGCGTCGGGTACCCCCATATATTACCTAATAAAGGTTTAACCCCCTTGATCACCTCCCAGGTAACCCTTTCACCCCCTAGCACCGCCGTCGCTATGCGATCATTTTTCTGATCGATGTCTTAGCGTCGGTGATGCTGATCGGTAGCCAGTAATTTTTTTTAGGTTCGCCGCAGGTTTTTATAGCGTCGGGTACCCCCATATATTACCTAATAAAGGTTTAACCCCCTTGATCGCCCCCCAGGTAACCCTTTCACCCCCTATCACCACTGTCACTAAGCGATAATTTTTCTGATCGATGTCTTAGCGTCGGCGATGCTGATCGGTAGCCAGTAATTTTTTTTTAGGTTCGCCGCAGGTTTTTATAGCGTCGGGTACCCCCATATATTACCTAATAAAGGTTTAACCCCCTTGATCACCCCCCAGGTAACCCTTTCACCCCCTAGCACCGCCGTCGCTATGCGATCATTTTTTCTGATCGATGTCTTAGCGTCGGTGATGCTGATCGGTAGCCAGTAATTTTTTTAGGTTCGCCGCAGGTTTTTATAGCGTCAGGTACCCCCATATATTATCTAATAAAGGTTTAACCCCCTGATCGCCCCCCAGGTAACCCTTTCACCCCCTATCACCACTGTCACTAAGCGATCGTTTTTATGATCGTTGTCTTAGTGTCGGTGATGCCGATAGGTAGCCAGTAATTTTTTTTAGGTTCGCCGCAGGTTTTTATAGCGTCGGGTACCCCCATATATTACCTAATAAAGGTTTAACCCCCTTGATCACCTCCCAGGTAACCCTTTCACCCCCTAGCACCGCCGTCGCTATGCGATCATTTTTCTGATCGATGTCTTAGCGTCGGTGATGCTGATCGGTAGCCAGTAATTTTTTTTAGGTTCGCCGCAGGTTTTTATAGCGTCGGGTACCCCCATATATTACCTAATAAAGGTTTAACCCCCTTGATCGCCCCCCAGGTAACCCTTTCACCCCCTATCACCACTGTCACTAAGCGATAATTTTTCTGATCGATGTCTTAGCGTCGGCGATGCTGATCGGTAGCCAGTAATTTTTTTTTAGGTTCGCCGCAGGTTTTTATAGCGTCGGGTACCCCCATATATTACCTAATAAAGGTTTAACCCCCTTGATCACCCCCCAGGTAACCCTTTCACCCCCTAGCACCGCCGTCGCTATGCGATCATTTTTTCTGATCGATGTCTTAGCGTCGGTGATGCTGATCGGTAGCCAGTAATTTTTTTTAGGTTCGCCGCAGGTTTTTATAGCGTCAGGTACCCCCATATATTATCTAATAAAGGTTTAACCCCCTGATCGCCCCCCAGGTAACCCTTTCACCCCCTATCACCACTGTCACTAAGCGATCGTTTTTATGATCGTTGTCTTAGTGTCGGTGATGCCGATAGGTAGCCAGTAATTTTTTTTTAGGTTCGCCGTCAGGTTTTTATATAGCGTCAGGTACCCCCATATATTACCTAATAAAGGTTTTAACCCCCTAATTGCCCCTAGTTAACCCTTTCACCAGTGATCATCATATAAGTGTTACGGGTGACGCTGGTTAGTTAGTTTGCTTTTTATAGTGTCAGGGCACCCGCCGTATATAACCCAATAAAGGTTTAACCCCCTGATCGCCCGGCGGGTGATTGCAATTAGGTTTTAGCGTCAGAGAGGGTCTGCGTCACACCCCAGGCAGCGTCAGGTTAGTGCCAGTAGCACTAACACCCACGCATGAAGCATACACCCCCCTTAGTGGTATAGTATCTGATCAGCTCAATATCTGATCTGATCAGATCTATACTAGCGTCCCCAGCAGTTTAGGGTTCCCAAAAACGCAGTGTTAGCGGGATCAGCCCAGATACCTGCTAGCACCTGCGTTTTGCCCCTCCGTCCAGCCCAGGCCACCCAAGTGCAGTATCGATCGATCACTGTCACTTACAAAACACAACACACATAACTGCAGCGTTCGCAGAGACAGGCCTGATCCCTGCGACTCCAGTGCTGTAGGAGGTGATTTCACCACCACAGTTAAAAAAAAAAAGCATATATGCCAAAGCATTGGGGCAGCAGGGGCGGAGGGGCGGAGGAGCGATTTTGCTCCTAATGCCGCGTACATACGGTCGAAATTCCGACGGAGGCTTGCCCGTGGAAAAGTCTGACCATGTGTACGCGGCATAACTTTTGCGAGAAGATGCCCCCATGCTTCGGCATATATAAATGGTGCATGTATGCCCATCATTAGAAGTGGGTGGATGAAGGGCGGTATTCTAATGGTGGGCATACCCACCGATCAATCTTTTTTTTTCGTTCAGCCAACAGGCTGCATGAAAAAAAAGATTACAATACATGTCCAACAAGGACCAGCAACGTACTGGTATGTTGCTGGACTTTGAATGTTTATACCAGAATGATGCCTGCGGGTTTAGGTATCATCTTGGTATCATTCTTTTCAGCCAGCGGCCGGCTTTCATGTAAAAGCAATCCTAGTGGCTAATTAGCCTCTGGACTGCTTTTACAAGCAGTGGGAGGGAATGTCCCCCCCCGGATATAAAAAGCGCCATTGGGAAATTGGGAAAGCATTTTATCACACCGATCTTGCAGAGGAAAGATCTAGGGTCCAATAGACCCCAGTTTTTTCAAAAAAGAGTACCTGTCATTACCTATTGCTATCATAGGTGATATTTACATTCCCTGAGATAACAATAAAAGTGATAAAAATAAATAAATATGGAAGCAACAGTTTAAAAATAAAATAAAAAAGCAAAATTAATAATAATAAAAAAAAAAAAGCACCCCTGTCCTGCTCTGCTCTTGCCCAAGGGCGGACGCAAGCGTCGGTCTGGTGTCATATGTAAACAGCAATTGCACCATGCATGTGAGGTATCACCGTGAAGGTCAGATCGAGGGCAGTAATTTTAGCAGTAGACCTCCTCTGTAAATCTAACGGGGTAACCTGTAAATGCTTTTAAAGGCTTTTAAAAATGTATGTAGTTTGTCGCCAATGCGCGTTTGTGCGAAATTTTAAAGCATGTCGTGTTTGGTATCTATGTACTTGGCCTAAGATCATCTTTTTTTTTTCATCAAACATTTGGGCAATATAGTGTGTTTTAGTGCATTAAAATTAAAAAAAGTGTATTTTTTCCCCAAAAAATGCGTTTGAAAAATTGCTGCGCAAATACTGTGTAGAAAAAAAAAATGCAACACCCACCATTTTATTCTGTAGGGCCTTTGCTTTAAAAATATATATAATATGTTTTCATGTAAACAAAAAGTGTCAAAAAGGGCTTTGTCTTCAAGTGGTTAGAAGAGTGGATGTAAGCTTCCTAATGTTGTGTATAAAATGCCAGAACAGTTCAAACCCCCCCCAAATGACCCCATTTTGGAAAGTAGACACCCCAAGCTATATACTGAGAGGCATGTCGAGTCCATGGAATATTTTATATGTTGACACAAGATGCGGAAAAAATATATTTTTATTTTTTTTGCACAAAGTTGTCACTAAATGATATATTGCTCAAACATGCCATGGGCATATGTGGAATTACACCCCAAAATACATTCTGTTGCTTCTCCTGAGTACGGGGATACCACATGTGTGAGACTTTTTGGGAGCCTAGCCGCGTACGGGACCCCAAAAACCAATCACCGCCTTTAGGCTTTCTAAGGGTGTCAATTTTTGATTTCACTTCTCACTGCCTATCACAGTTTCGGAGGCCATGGAATGCCCAGATGGCACAAACCCCCCCCAAATGACCCCATTTTGGAAAGTAGACACCCCAAGCTATTTGCTGAGAGGTATTGTGAGTATTTTGCAGATCTCGCTTTTTGTCACAAAGTTTTGAAAATTGAAAAAAAAAAGAAAAAAAAAAAAATGTTCTTTCTTCATTTTCAAAAACAAATGAGAGCTGTAAAATACTCGCCATGCCTCTCAGCAAACAGCTTGGGGTGTCTACTTTCCAAAATGGGGTCATTTGGGGGGGTTTTGTGCTATTTTGGCATTTTATGGCCTTCAAAACTGTGATAGGTAGTGAGGAGTGAAATCAAAAATTTGCGCCCTTAGAAATCCTGAAGGCGGGGGCGTGACCGGATGTGATTGCGGCAGGACGTGTCTGCCCGGAGCTCCGGCTTTCATCCGGCTCTATATCCTGATTGCAGCTGACTAAATATCCGGTACTCGGTGCTGCACTGCTCCGGTGAAAGGGGAACTGCCGCGGCACCTAACGATGCCATCCTCGGCTTCGAAGAAGCAGCAGAAGCACCTTAATCAGCCACCTTTAGAACAGAGGCAGTTGCGCTCTCAGAGCAATATGGCGCTTGGCTCCGCCCACGCCATCTTGGTTCCTGTTAACTCGACACAGCGCGCCAAACCACAGATCTCCAGGATGACGCAGCCAGTGAGTATGGCGTCGCAGGTACAGGAGGCACCATCTCCCTTGCCGCAAGAAATAGAGGTGGATACGGCAGCCATAACAGGTCCAATCCTGGAAGCTATTGCGACTTCTAAAACGGAGCTTATGACACGTATTGACTGTTTGGCCTCGGAGTGTAACCTTATCCGGCATGATCTGGACAAGATCAGAGGCAGGCTATCCACAGCGGAGGATCGCATCTCTGGAGTGGAGGACGCTGCCCATACTCAGGGTTTTCAACTCGGGGAGCTGAAAGATATGGTCCGGTTCTTGCAGCACAGAGCAGATGACGCCGAGGACCGCCAGAGAAGAAACAACATAAGAGTTGTGGGGTTACCTGAAGGGGCTGAGGGGGTAGCCACTACTACTTTTGCCGAGCAGTTCTTCAAATCACTGCTGGCTTTAGGGGATCTCCCCCCCACATATGTTGCTGAGAGGGCACACAGGGTCCCCACTGGAGCTCGGCCATCAGGTGCCCCACCTCGTCCTTTTCTGGTCCGGTTCCTAAACTATAGGGACCGTGACATGTTACTGGCGGAGGCAAGAAAACATAAGGAGCTGAAATATGACAACGCACGCATCATGCTTTTTCCGGATTTCTCGGCGGAGACTCAGAGGAGGCGTCGCTCCTTTACAGATGTGAAAAGAAGGCTCAGAGAGAAAGATCTGAAATACAGTATGTTGTACCCCAGCCGTCTCCGAGTGCAGCACAAGGGTTCAGTAAAGTTCTTTGAAACTCCACAGGATGCCTGCGACTGGTTGGACCAGAATCCGTGATGCCGTACGAGGTTTACCTGTCCACCTTGTTACTGTTATGATTTTTCTATTTTTATTTTCTGGTCTGTTGTTTTTTGCAAGGGAACTGCCTGTCTACTCCTGTAGACTTACTCTATTTTCCCCTTCTCTTTTTGGGGCATCAGGCATTGCTATACTCTCAGGATCAGAGTCAGGGGGCAAGATGTTTTCTTTTGCTATTTTTTTTCCCCTGGGACCCCAGTATTATGGCTGAAATCCGGAGCCCTTGGATCTGCTTTATTGTGGGGCCACCATCTCACTATTCCTCTGTGAGTGCTCTTTTTCAGAGATGCACAAATGTGGCAGCTGCATTGTACTTTTGTGGTAACGACTACACAATGGTACATTCCCACGGTTCAGGTTGTACCCACAAGGGGTTCTTTGTGCACGGTCAGCTGCTACTTCTATATCATGGACAGCCGTAGGAGTCTGGTGCGACTGGCACGGATTTTTTTATTTTTCCAGCTTCAAATGCCGAACTGTCAACGCTTCAGGTTGAACTCCTACAGGTTTGTTTGTTTTGGGACTAAAGCTGCATACCGGAAGATTTTTGTTTTTGTTCAGGTTTTGGATTTCATGTTGATTTTGTATTTTTTTGGTAGATTAGTAGTTTGTGGTATGACAGCAGGGGTGTTTTTTTGTTTTTCTGACCAAGGCCATGGAGCTTCTCCCGGATTTGCACAACTACTGGCTGAAATGTGTATGTCCTCCTATATGATAATTGCAACTGTTTTCCCTCCGCTAACTGTTTTCATGTGGTTATCATATCTCTTTGATTTTCATAATGGATAGTAAACTTAAAATACTTTCCTGGAATGTCAGGGGTCTAAATAATAAATTTAAGAGGGCTGCAGTTTTCCAATACCTCAAACGGGTCAAACCACATGTTGTCCTCTTACAGGAAACTCACTTGGAGGGCAGTACGATTTTGTCGTTACGCAAGCCCTGGATTCAAAGGGCGGTTCACGCTACCTATTCCACATACTCTAGAGGGGTTTCCTTGCTAATTAGTAAGGCAATTCCATGCACAATACATCAAGTGTTTACTGACTCGGGAGGTCGATATGTGGCAGTCCTCTTGGAAATATTCTCTCATAAAATCCTACTGGTGAATGTATATTTGCCCCCTCCTTTCAAGGTTAATTTACTATGTGATTTGTTGGTAACATTGGCCCCGTATCTCCATCTGCCGATACTTTTCATGGGGGATTATAATGCCATCTTAGACCCGTTGCTGGACTCCTCCAATGCTGGGAGACCGGCCTCGGCGGATCTCTGCTCCTGGATGTCGATGGCGGGTCTGACTGAACTGTGGAGGTGGAAGCATCCGGATACGGTATCCTACTCGCATCTGTCTTACACTCACAAATCTTCCGCTAGGATTGATTTGGCGTTTGGCAATGCTTCCATTCTGCAGTATGTATCTGAGGTGAACTACTTACCTGGGGGAACTTCGGATCATAACCCACTTATGGTCACTATGGCCTTTCATGTGAAGAAAAGGGTAGGGGGGTGGAGATTGTCACCAGGTTGGTTGTTAGAGGATCAAGTGCTGGCTCAGATTCAACAATCCACAGACGCCTACTGGGAGGCAAACGAGGGATCGGCTGATCCCTCGGTGGTATGGGATGCTTTCAAAGCAGTGGCAAGAGGGGAGTGTATTTCCGCAATAAAGTCAGTCAGGAAGGATCATATCCAGGAGAGTGAGCTTCTCATGGCTCATGAGTGAGAGAGTGCTAAAGTAAATGCAGACTCTCCCTCAGAGGCCAATTATGTATCCTTACTGGAAGCTAGACGCTTAGTAGCATTACATTTCACGGATCTGGCGCACACTGAGGTGCGTCAGAGGGCAGAAACGGTGTTCGCTGAGGGTGACAAAAATGGCAAGTTGTTAGCTAACCTTGCCACTGACCAAAAAATACCAGTTAGTATACCGGTGATACGGAATAAAGGGGGGACCTTGATTACGGATCCCACAGACATATTAAGGGAATTTGTTCAATTTTACTCGTCCCTGTACTCGCCTATCCCTTCTTACGATCCCTCGGAACTGAATGAGTTGTTGCTGAGCCTCTCCATACCGAGATTGTCAGATACTGATGCTATTATGTTAGATGAACCTATTTCTGTATTGGAAATTGAAGCAGCTATGCTCGCTTTTCCCCCACAGAAGGCGCCGGGTCCGGATGGATTTCCGGCGGATTTCTACAGAGCGTTTAGGTCCCGATTGGCCACAAGACTAAATGTGCTCTTTCGTCACTGCTGGGAGCGGGGGGCCTTGCCGGCGTCAATGATGGAGGCCTACATGGTGCTCCTCTTGAAGCCGGGGAGGGACCCACTACAATGCTCATCATATCGACCGATTGCGTTGCTAAATGTAGATCTGAAGATCCTTGCTAAAGTGCTGGCGTCAAGGTTGGCCAGGGTAATTTCGTCCCTGGTGGACATTGACCAGACGGGCTTCATACCCGGCATGTCGACGGACACTAACTTGAGGAGGTTGTTCACGCATATTCAGCTAGGTACCACTGACTCCCTGGCCAAGGTAATTGTCTCGATAGATATAGAGAAAGCATTTGACTCGGTTGACTGGTGCTACATGCATGGGGTGTTGGAGGGAATGGGCTTTGGACCCGGTTTCCGTCGATGGATCACTCTATTGTATACTAATCCTCGAACAGCGATTCGGCTCGGTACAACAATCTCTGAATTTTTTCCGTTAGGTAGGGGTACTAGGCAGGGGTGTCCACTCTCCCCCTTTCTTTTTGCATTAATGATGGAACCAATTGCTAGAGCACTTAGGCGCTCCAGTGGGGTGGGGGGTATCCGAGTTGGCTCAATTACAGAATGTGTAGCACTATATGCTGATGACTTGCTCCTATTCCTTAGGGACCCTGGGCCCTCCCTCAGGGCTGTTTTGCAGATCTTAGATTTATTTGCCTCCTTTTCGGGGTTGCGGGTGAACTGGAGCAAGTCATCTATTTTGCCGCTGGGCCCTGAAGCACAGATGCTTAGAGATAACGACTTACCGTTGCAGTGGGTCTCTACTATTACCTACCTGGGTGTCAGAATAACTGCCCATATTGGAGATTATATGGCTTTGAACCTTCTCCCGCTGGTGTCTGGCCTCAGACAAAAAACTCAGGTCTGGCGGAAACTGCCTCTCTCCCTGATAGGGAGAATAAGTCTTCTCAAAATGAAATTCCTACCAGTACTCCTATACTTCCTGCGTCACTCTCCAGTGTGGATTCCCAAAGATTTCTTTAAAACATTGAATAGTATAGTGGGGGCTTTTCTTTGGTCTCCACAATCCCCTCGTATTAGTATTTCGGTCCTGCAGGAGCCCCTGGGGCAGGGGGGGTTGGCGCTTCCGGACTGGCAAAAGTATTATCTGGCTGGCCAGATGGTGTTTGCTAGGCGCTGGCTGCTGGCTGATGACGGCGATTCGGCCACGGTCCTGGAAGCGGCTCATTTGGGATCATATGAGAGCTTACGATTGGCCTTATTTAGGGGTCCCAGGTCCAGTCTCCCTTTAACAGTCTCTATGAAGGCCACCATTAGGGCCTGGGAGGTCACTACTGCTCTGATGTCACCTTCCTATCTGGGAGTTTCGCCTTCGGCCCCTCTCTGGTTGAACCCAAACTTATCAGATTTTTGCTCCCTCCCGGATCCAATGATTTGGGCTTGTGGGGGGATTAAAGTGTTAGAGGATATTACTAGGGAAGGTGAGCTTATTTCTTTTGATCAATTAAAAGCAAGGCATGATTTGCCAAATTCCTTCTTCTTTCGCTATCTGCAGCTGCGCCACGCTTTTCAGGCGCAGTTCAGTGGCCAAAGAGTCGAGTCCCTTCCATCCCCACTGGAGACCCTTTTGAAAGACAAAGACCTAGCCAAACCTCTGTCCACTGTTTACAAATCCCTATTTAAAAAAATACCGTTGGGGGTAACTAGGTGTAGAGAGAGGTGGGAAAGGGAAATTCCAGAGATACAGGGGGAGGATTGGGAGGATATGTGGGATCGCCCATTTAGGCATTTGGTTTCTGCTAGAGATCGTCTAATACAGTTCAAATTTCTGCACCGTATATATTTCACTCCTGCTAGGCTTTCTCGTATATATCCTACCACCAGTGCTCAATGTTGGAGGTGCACATACTCCCCGGCAGATTCGGAACATGTTTTCTGGACGTGCCCACGGATTCAGACCTTTTGGTCTGGGGTGGTGGAGTGCATGTCGGAGGTGCTTGGAGCTCCGGTCCCCCTGGCGCCCAGGGTTTGCCTCCTGGGTTTGGTGGAGGGGGTGGTTCCATCATTGGCACACCGCACATTGCTAATTATTGGGATGTTTTATGGCAGAAAGGCTATTTTATTAAAGTGGAAGAACGCTAGTGCCCCCACACTCTCATTCTGGAAAGGTCTGGTTAACTCAGTTATACATCTATATAAGGCTACGTACAGGGCACGTGGATGTGGGAAAAAGTTTGACAAGGTCTGGCAGGCATGGCTGGACTCTTCTGCAACAGTAGGCTGATCTGATCAATGGAATTGACGGTCGGTCAAAGATAGCATGATTATAAATTTACTACTATATAGCTGACATGTGTTCCACATGGTTTTCCTGGTGAATATAGGCTCTTTAGGAGGATAGTGGATATAATAATAGGAGGACGGACTGTGATGTTAGGATTGATGCAAGAATGTCTTATGTGTTATATATATAACGGCGGCCTTGGTCGGGATGGGGGGGGGGAAAGGGGGTTATAGTTATAGATGAACTATGTTAGTTCTGGTAGAGTGGGCCTTGCATGGCCGCGGTCGAGAGGGTATGTTGCCTACTCGAGTATGTGTTTTAATGTTGTACTGTACTGTACTGTAAGAAAATCTAATAAAAAGAATTTATAAAAAAAAAAAAAGAAATCCTGAAGGCGGTGCTTGGTTTCCGGGGTCCCGTACGCGGCTAGGCTCCTAAAAAGTCCCACACATGTGGTATCCCCGTACTCAGGAGAAGCAGCAGAATGTATTTTGGGGTGCAATTCCACATATAACCATGGCATGTGTGAGCAATATATCATTTAGTGACAACTTTTTGTATTTTTTTTTTTTTTGTCATTATTCAATCACTTGGGACAAAAAAAAAAATATTCAATGGGCTCAACATGCCTCTCAGCAATTTCCTTGGGGTGTCTACTTTCTAAAATGGGGTCATTTGGGGGGGTTTTGTACTGCCCTGTCATTTTAGCACCTCAAGAAATGAGATAGGCAGTCATAAATTAAAAGCTGTGTAAATTCCAGAAAATGTACCCTAGTTTGTAAACGCTATAACTTTTACGCAAACCAATAAATATACGCTTATTGACATTTTTTTACTAAAGACATGTGGCTGAATACATTTTGGCCTAAATGTATGACTAAAATTGAGTTTATTCGATTTTTCTTATAACAAAAAGTAGAAAATATCATTTTTTTTCAAAATTTTCAGTCTTTTTCCGTTTATATCGCAAAAAATAAAAATCGCAGAGGCAATCAAATACCATTAAAAGAAAGCTCTATTTGTGGGAAGAAAAGGACGCAAATTTTGTTTGGGTACAACATTGCATGTCCGCACAATTTACAGTTAAAGCAGCGCAGTGCAAAATTCTGAATTCACCTCTGGTCCTTTAGCTACCAAATGGTCCGGGGCTTAAGTGGTTAAGATGCCTTAAATGCTATTGCAGATTGATGAATAATGGTTACAAAGTCTCTTCACCATATAGTAAAATGTCATTGTGGACTTTGTGGTTTGTAAATAGGTGAAAAGGTATGTCTATCTAACTCATAAAGCAAGTACTGCATTGTAATGACTTGACAGCACATTCCTATTCCTAACAGAGTTATCAATTGTAGTCAGCGAGGTTGAAAAGAGATAAGCCTTCAAATTCAATCACATAACATCCTTTAGTGATGACTCTGGATATCATTATTTGTTAGAGAAAGTCATATTTAAAAAAAAAAATCCATTATAGATTTTGCAATAACTATTTCAAGTTGTATTGCACAGCTTGATCTCTATTATCATAAATAAATCCCTCCTCTGATAATGGTAAACCTGTCTTTCTCCCATAAGCAACTGATTTTCCATTGTCCTTCATACAGTCCTCAAAATTTTAAATTAATTGCCACATCTTCATACTGACCTTGAGTGTATTTATCCATCACTTCACCATTGAGGCATATTTTTCTCCAGAATAAACATGTTAATTTTTTTAACCTTTCATTATGACTCAGATCTCAAATTTCTACATTTATTCTACATTTATTTTTGCATAATTCATTCAAATGCTTTACAAATGCTTTACAAATCCTTATCTTTGTCCTTATGATGGCTATGCCAATGGTTGATGTTGTTAGTGCAGAAAAACACAGTGTCTTCTGTTGGTTAGGGTTCTAACAGTGGACCCATTTTTAAATCCCCACCTGTTAGTAAAGGATCTACAGGTTGGTGATTTCCTGGAGGTATTACATGCTCAATGTCCTTTAATAAAGGTTCTAGCAGTCTATATTTCAGTACCATGCTGGTAGTCAGTGACAGTAAATAATACCCTCCTTCACTAGTTGTCAGTGGTAGTAAAAAGTAACCCCCAAACATTGGGGGGCAGTAAATATTGCCTGTCTTTAATGACTGGTGGTCAGAGGGAATATATTATTCCCCACAGTATTAGTGCTCAGTTTACTTACTTTTTAGATATCACTGCATCCCTGCCAGCACTATACAGATATCTTTGGGAAGGAGATCACTACATGCAGGAGTACTGGCATAAATCCAGTGCTGGATTCTAGATCAAGCATTCCATGATTCAGCTCCAGGACATGTCCTGGATCTACAGGACCCCAAAAGTTTGTTTAAATCCCGAAACTGTCCCATGGGATTAAAATCAGCTGAGCATATCATTAAAGGACAATAATTGAGGGGAAATCTCTCCAAAGGCGGTCACAAACAGAAATAAAAATAAATAGAAATGTTGCAAATTTAAGTACATTTAACATACACAGTATGCAACCCATTCATTTTAAATGGGCTGCCAAAGCTGCACAATGCACAGATCATTCTCAATTCTGATGTTGCGTGGTGTACTACAAAGCAAGTGTGTCCAGGTGCATTGTAAAGGTGCATTGAGGTACCATGCAAATGAATGACACAGTAAAGCAACACACAGTATTTAATGTGTTCTCATGTGTTGCAGTAACATAAAAAATGCATAGTTTACCATACTTTATTCCTTACACTATCACAAAAGAAACCTTGCTTTCTTCATAAAAAAAACTACAAAAAAATGTTTGGCTGGAGTTGTGCCATATTAATAAATCTCCAAATATTTTTTTTTTCTGGCAGTATATAATTTTTTTACTTTGAATGTTCAGAATGACATATAAAATGTAAGAATTTACATAGAATAATATAGAAAAGTGAGCCATGAAACCCACAGGCACAGTTTTACATCTGTCAATATGTAAATCCCTCTGGCTTTTGAATGCTGTTATGCCTATCAGTCAGGTGCTCAAATATTTATGTCTCCTGACTGAAAAAGACATCAAAGACAGGTTGTAGATTCATATGTTTAATATGACTTCAAAAAGCTACAATTTCAAAAGGGATACATAACTAACATGTAAGAAAAGTGATAATGATGGTGTCTAATACTAGAATACATATTGTATATGCCTTGTACATAGTGAGAGAAATTAGGTAAAAACCTCCAACATGGACATAACCAGCAATAAAAATCTGATGGAGGCTCTACTGGATATAAAAAATTTGCAGTAAAAGTATACATCCATCTGATGAGAGGTTCCAGTTTCTCTCTTTCTCTACACTTCAAGCATTCTGCCCTTGCACCCTGTCTGTGCCTCTCCGTCAGTTTGGTGCTGTGCCGTGGCTGTCCGGGTTTCTCCTTGATGGATGTCCCATGCCATCTTCTCTTTGACTCTCCTCTTGATCGAGTGGCCGTTGAAGTGTTTATTGGGGGGCCTTCCCCGCCTCAGCCCCGGGTGAGACACTGTATCCAGGACCACCATTCTACGCCATATTTCAAATGCTTGGGACAACCCCATTCCGGGTTTTGCCATTGTCAAATGACATGCACCCCACTCCTGATGACTGGCTTTAAACGCCAAGAAACGCGTTGAGTCCATGCTCAGGGATGCCAAGTAAAGCCTGCCCAACTACGAATCTACAAAGTGTATTCTTGACATTTTAATTGGATAATTAATTTCACTGTTTCTGTATGTCCATTTAACTGTCACTACTTGCTCCAGCCATGTCTCAACAATGAATTGCGATTATGTCTATGTGATAACTTCTATTTACATTATGCCTTTGTTTGCATGATCTATGTGTACTTTTACCATGATACAGATCTCCATTCTTTAGACTGACTATGCAGCATGTATACCTGGCTACAGACCACTCCCCAACGGGACAGTGATGTTTACCAATTTTTGATATCTTAGACCCTTTTCCCCATGCCCATCCATGAGTCCATGCTCTGGCATGTCAAGTAAAGCTTGCCCAACTATGAATCTATTAAGTGTATTCTTGACTTTTTAACCGGATAATCATTTTCACTGTTTCTGTATGTCCATTTAACTGTCATTACTTGCTTCAGCCATGTCTCAACAGTGAATTTTGATCATGTTTTTGTGATAACCCCTATTTATACTATGCCTTTGTTTGCATGATCCATGTGTACTTTTACCATGATACAATACATTTTTATATTTATATCCATGCCTTGATCTCCATTCTTTAGACTGACTATGCAGCATGTATAAAAGTATGGCTACAGACTATTCCCCAACGGGACAGTGATGTCTACTCATTCTTGATATCCTAGACTTTTTCCTACGCCCATCCATGCCTCATTTAAAGTCCCACAGCCCATTTTCTCTTTTCATTTTCAATGTACCAGGGATGGAGGCATGGGTATGGCATTTATGGGTCTCAATGGATCACCTGCCTTTTCTTTGCAGTAAAAGTATGTTTAAGATCAGGGCCAGTGCCACCACTAGGCAAACTAGACAGCTGCCTAGGGCACCCTGCTGCGTAGGGCACCTGGCCACCTACTCTCTTCTCTCTGCAGCAAGCAACTAAGTCTCAGCATTAGCAGGCATCCGCTGCTCCATTCGCATATAGTGTCAGAGGCGCAGCGGCGGCGGAGGACTGTGTCTGTGTCCCGACTCCCGAATGAATGGAAGCAAGCAAACATTAATTGATGGGCACTGGTAGGCTGCATTGATGGGCACTGGTGAGGTTGCATTTGATGGGCACTGGTGAGTCTTCATTTGATAGTCGTTGGTAGGCTGCATTGATGGGCGCTGGTAGGCTGCATTTGATGGGCATTGGTGAGGCTGCATTTGATGGGTGCTGGTGAGGCTGCATTTGATGGGTGCTGGTGAGGCTGCATTGATGGGCGCTGGTAGGCTGCATTGATGGGCACTGGTAGGCTGCATTTGATGGGCGCTTTTTTAAAAAGGGGGGTTATACATGGGCAGGACAAAGGGGGGGAACCAAGGGGGGCAGCAAAATTAGGTTTCACCTAGGGTGTCAAAAATCCTTGCACCAGCCCTGTTTAAGATATTTTCTCTAACCTATCGTCACAACAACAAATAGGTAACCAGAATGTTCTAACACTTCCCCACTCACATACCCAGTAATTTTAGGTATGGTGAATATGTAACTAACATTCCTTTTTCCTAAAAGACAGTATTGGTGGTTGTTGGTTGGCTTCTTGGGCACCAAGCCCTGTCACATGGTAGCTGGGAGAGAACCCCTCAACTCTAAGTTTTCTCTCTTCATTTATGAAGACCCTTTATTGATCAAAATCCCCACACTTCTAGCTTTTCTAGCCCTTCTCTGACAGCTCTCTCTGCACCCAGATGTCAGGGCGAAGCTAGAGAGGATTCACTGCCTTCTTGTCATCCATATACCAGACCAGATTTTGTACATGAGGATGCCCAGCCTGTGACTTTGTTGTATACATTCTGTAGCCCTCTGCACAGCAAGCAGGATGGGATTGGCTGCTCGGCTTTCCCCTCCCTGAGCGTCCCCAGCCTGCTTGGGACAGTTCTCTCTGCAAACAGATCAGCTAGTTACTTTCTGTACCCTGACTGGACCCCTGGATTATTAGGAACAGTGGGCATTGTGGTCTGTGAATTGAGCTTACGCCCCAGAGCTCTTCCAGCTAAGCTAACAGTTCCCCCTGCATCCAGATCACTTCTCCAGTAGTAATCTTGATTCAAAGCCCTGCACAGCTATACTGTATATGTGCACTGGACTAGACATGTGCAATTCATTTCGTTTCAAATTAGTTTTTCGTCAAAATTCAAAACATCTGAATGAACGAAAGACCGTTTAATACATTTCTTTGAATTTTTTCTAAAAGAACAAAATTCAAAAGAAGAAAAATCCAAAATTTGAAAATTCATTCAGTGATCGGTACGCTTCCTGGTGACGTAATAATTACGAAACGTATGTCGAAGCGTTTCCGGTCATGTCACTTCCGGATCCCAGCTTCCCAGAATTTTTGTTTTAATGCCTGTATTTACCCCCCTTTATCTGCTTGTCTCACTACGTTGTCTTTCTTTTTTTTTTACAGTTGTTTAATTCCTTCCCATATTCGTTAATTTTCTTTATATGTTTGAATTTTCAATTGTTTAACCTCATCCTGAATTGGGTGTTTAAGCACTTGCCGGCTCACGCCAATATATGCACGCAAAATGGCTCTGCCGGGAGAAACCCTGTATGGGTATGTTGTTCCTTTAAGAGCCGCCAGGGGAAGCGCGCACGCCCACTGCATGGCGGAGGGTGCCACCGGCCACGCGCGATCGCGGGCACGAGAGCCAGCACAGGGATTTGTGTGTGTAAACACACAAATCCCTGTTCTGTCAGGGGGGAGGAGACATATTGTGTGTTCCTAGTAAGTAGTCCTAATAATAAGTCCTTTCTCCATACAGTTAGAAACACTAACTAGGGAACACATTTAACCCCTTGATCGCCCCTAGTGTTAACCACCATCCCTACCAGTGACATTTACACAGTAATCAGTGCTTTTTTATAGCACTGGTCGGTGTATAAATGTCAATGGTCCCAAAAATGTGTCAAAAGTGTCCGATCTGTCTGCCGCAATGTCATAGAAATGGACCCCTGCTAAATTGAAAATGCCCATATCTAGTTGTCACATTTTCTTTTTCTTTCTCCTTCCTCTTTTTTCCTTTCAGAATATTTTACAATAGGGATCCCAAATTATTAACTTTCTATGGGATAGATCAGATATCCAAACACCGGAGAGGCAAGCATCTCAAACAAGCGATCTCCAATAATGAAACCCAATGCTTATACAGACTGGGCACTATGCAACCGGCTGGTATGAACATTTAGTTGGACTTAAATTGTTTTTTGGCTAATGAATAAAAGTGGTTAAATTTTTCCCCAAAATAATCTGTTCCAAAATTAATTTCATTTCCCCAATCTGATCATCATACTGGGACTCCAGTTTGTACTATCAACTAGGGTTCACTATTTGGTTACTGGCCGTTTTGGAAACATATATTTTTAACACATTTTAATCATTTTATTAATCATTTTTTTTATATCATGTATTGTACAATTTTTATTGTGTTTGCCAAATTTCTAGTGTTGTTTATTAGTATGAGCGAGTAATGCATAGTGTATTATTATTAATGGGAAACCGTTTAAAAACATTGCGGGTTTGTAGGGTGGAGATTCGATGCTCCACCAATCACAGACACTTTCTAGCCATATAGGGCACGCATGCTCTGTGATGAAACGTACGTCGAGGCGCTTCCGGTCACGTCACTTCCGGATCCCAGCTACCGGCTTTCTCCTATGCATGAGTGAAACGCACGCCAGCTTTGGACGTGAGCCTAGCAGCAGCTTCCAAAATAATCTTTGCAGGCTATCCTCAGCGCCAGGCTGTTTGTGTATCCTTTTAAATAAAATACAGTATTGCGCTATGTAGTGTCCCTTTGTTTTTCAATGTGGGATAATTGGTGGAGAGGAGATCACACTACAGAGGATCCATTTGTTAACCTAGGGTATCCAAACCAGGATTTCCCAATAGCGCATTAGACCTTATTTTTAAATAAAGAGGTCACATCCATCTGGTGAGTAGGGATGAGCTTCGAGTTCGAGTCGAACTCATGTTCGACTCGAACATTGCCTGTTCGCCGAACAGCGAACAATTTGGGGTGTTTCCGGCAAATTCGAAAAGTCTATGGAGAAATCTAAAGTGCTAATTTTGAAGGCTTATATGCAAGGTATTGTCATAAAAAGGGTTTGGGGACCCGGGTCCTGCCCCAGGGGACATGTATCAATGCAAAAAAAAGTTTTAAAAACTGAAGTTTTTTCGGGAGCAGTGATTTTAATAATGCTTAAAGTGAAACAATAAAAGTGAAATATTCCTTTAAATTTCGTACCTAGGGTGTGTGTATAGTATGCCTGTAAAGTCGCGCCTGTTTCCCGTGCTTAGAACTGTCCCTGCATAAAGTGTCATTTCTGAAGGAAAAAAAGTCATTTAAAACTCACTCGCGGCTATGATGAATTGTCGGCTCCCGGCAATACATAGAAAAGTCATTGATAAAAAAAATTAAAAATGCGTGGGGGTCCCCCCCAAATTCAATTACCAGGCCCTTCAGGTCTGGTATGGATATTAAGGGGAACCCTGCCGCAAATTAAAAAAATAAATGCGTGGGGTTCCCCCCAAATATCCATACCAGGCCCTTCAGGTCTGGTATGGATTTTAAGGGGAACTCCACCCCAAATTTAAAAAAAAATGGCGTGGAGTTCCCTCAACAATCCATACCAGACCCTTTATTCGAGCACGCAACCTGGCAGGCCACAGGAAAAGAGGGGGGACGAGAGAGCGCCCCCCCCTCCTGAATCGTACCAGGCCACATGTCCTTAAGGTCCTGTACACATGACCGGTTTTCCCACAGGAAAACTGCCATGAGAGCTTTTGGCCGGGAATTCCAGCCGTGTGTATGCTCCCTAGCAGTTTTCCCGACAGGAAAACTGCCGGAAAAAAATAGAGAACCTGTTCTCTATTTTCCTGTCGATATTCCCGGCGGACTATTTCCTGATGAGAAAACCGGTCCTCTGTATGCTTCCCGGAGGGGAAATAAACCGTGCATGCTCGTTAAAAATTCGACGCATGCGCAGAAACATAGAACATCATTTAGTCGGCTCGTCATAGTCTTTGACGTCACCGCGCTCTTACCATTCAAAAGTTCAGCGGTCTTTTGTTTGACCGTGTGTATACAAGGCATATAGGCATATACAAGGCAAGCTTGGCAGGAATCCCGTCGGGAAAACTGACGGTTTTCGAGCAGACGGGAAAACCGGCCGTGTGTACAGGGCTTCAGTGGTTAAAGAGAGAGTGCTTCATCCCCTGGAGACTAAATATGGTAGCTTCAAAATACATTGTCCAGGCATAGTCCACGGTTGTCCCCCTCAAGAAACCCACCATTAGAAATTATATGCAGCTATTGCTGCAGTGAATGCGATCAGGATGTTGCTTCAAAAAGGCTACAAGAGATCAGTAAGAGACGAGTATTTTATCAAATGACCGATTATATTACACAGTCAATCAATTATGGGTTAATTTATTCTCAACTTGGAGCAAGGTGAAAGCACTGTGCGGCGTGCGCATCTTGGGTCTAAAATCCAAAGGCTCCTTAGGAATTTATGATTGTACTATAAGATACTAAATTATCTATACTCGAGGGGGCGTGGCCTGACGCAGCATGTGAGCAGACGTTCCTCTCTGCAGCTCCAAGATCCCTCTGCACAATCCTTTGCAATCCTGCTAACCTGCCAAACCAATCGGCCCAAAACTTTCTCCAGACACCCAAGAGGGACCCTGCTACTCATCCACGGAAGAATTTTGGTGGATGGGAGGAAGAAAAGAGAGAAAACAGCCCCCGGTCAGGATGAATATTACCACTCGGTCCTCCCAAGATGGCCGCCGCTCCACCATGCTACATGTGCCTCTCTCATCTACACCGGAACTCTTCGGTGACGATCTGGACCCCTCACTACCACCATCCCCTGGGGCTTCAGCCCCTTCAATACCCCTGGCCCACCCCGCTCCGAGTGATGACGGTCTCGAGGAGGGGTCGGAACCGGAGCCCACCTTGCTGGATGTTCTCAAAATCCTGAAGGTAAATCATTCTGATATTATGGGGAAGGTGGAGGAACTAAAGCTGGACATTACTATAATGCGCCAGGACATGCATAAGGTCAGGGACCGGGTCGCTGAGACAGAACGCCGCATTAGTGACCTGGAAGACACTGTAGGCCCGGCCCTGCCTGTGCTGAAAACCCATGGCAACAGAATTCAATCGTTGGCAGATAAGATTGACGATTTGGAAAATCGTTTACGTAGGAATAACCTGCGCCTGGTGGGCCTCCCAGAACGGGTCGAGGGTGCAGACCCGGTATCCTTCCTTGAATGCTGGTTTACCCAGGAATTTGGCAAAGACTGCCTGTCCCCATGTTTTGTGATCGAACGGGCCCACAGGGTCCCTGGGAGACCGCTCCCTGCTGGAAACCCCCCTCGCACCATGGTTATCCGTATCCTAAATTATAGGGACAGGGTCGCTATCCTGAGGGCTGCCCGCATAAAGGGAAGCCTGAAAATCAACAACGCATCGGTCTCCCTCTACCCAGATTACTCCCCAGCAGTTCGTGCTGCGAGAGCCAAGTATCAACATGTTCAACAGAAGTTGAGAGAACAGACCATACAATACTCCATGCAATTTCCCGCGACGCTGAGAGTCGTCCACCAGGACCAAGTGCACTTTTTTCAGAACCCTGCTACTGCGCTTTCCTGGTATGAATCCCTGTCCAAACCTGGCCGCGCATCTGACCGACCACCTGCAACCTGATCGGGGTATCCCCCCCACACTGGCTACAAAGCCACTTCATTTTCTTTTTCTCGCCCCAATCGGGGGCTCTTTGTGCCTATGGCAGGTACCTTATTCTACAGCTCGACAAGAGGCTATGGATCTTTAAGGGGAAGATTGGGATGCTGCAGTTGTTTTCCTTTTTCTTTCCCCTTTGTTTTTGTTTTTTTTGTTCTCTGATCATTGACTGATCGTAATAGTTTGCTGACTTGCCTGTATTGGCCATGTTCCTAGTGTCTACTAGCAGTTTTGGGACAAAGCCGGCCCCTTGTTCTTGGGGTACGGCAGGGGTAGTAATGAAATCAATGTGGATTTCAACTGGTAATGTATGTGTAATGGTTTGTGTGTTTGCATGGATGGTGGTTGTGTGGATGTGTTCATGGGTACTCCTTTTCTCCTGCTCCCCCCCAGTGTTGGATTGCAGCCGTGCCGGTGACAAGTGTCTGATTTGTATTACCATATATGGGCCCCTTTTTAACCCCACGCCATGTCTATAATCACATGCATCTTCTGGAATGTCCGGGGGTTAAATTCTAAATTTAAAAGAGCATCCTTATTTGAATTTCTCAAGCCACATAGGCCACAGATACTATGCCTACAGGAGACACATCTCCTAGGCTCCAAAATACTTGCTTTGAAAAAACACTGGGTGTCACAGGGGTATCATTCCACGTACTCAAATTATGCTAGGGGAGTCTCTGTCCTCATAAGGAAGGGACTCCCTTTCTCCTGTGACCAGGTAGTTATTGACCCAATGGGTCGGTACGTTTTTTTACTGTGTAAAATCCACGCCACCCCATTGCTCTTGGTGGTGGTGTATGCCCCCCCCCCTGTCACGGCTGCAATCTTCACTGACTTAAGTTTACAGTTTTCTAAATTGCCGGGTCTGCCTACCCTTGTGCTGGGGGATTTCAATTCTGTCCTGGACCCAGGTCTGGACAGGTTGAGGCCCCTCCAATATGAATCCAAGCTATTTAGCCACTGGTGTGCCTCCTTTGGTTACGTCGACCTTTGGCGGCGTGGCCATCCACTGATAAAAGAATACTCCTGTCAATCCAGAACATATGGTACTCTTTCCAGGCTGGATTATGCCCTGGGAACCTCTGATATGGTCCCTTATGTTAAGTCGGTCGCATACATCTCTCAGACAATCTCAGACCATTCGGCCCTTAAGATAGAGTTGGTGATGGGTCACCGACCCTCTTTTCGGCAGTGGAGGCTCAGCCCTTGCTGGATCTCCACCCCCGAAATACAGGACCCGGTGGGACAGGACATGTCCCACTTTTGGGCGGATAATGAAGGATCTGCCTCCCCTGGCCCCACATGGGACGCCTTTAAGGCGACTGTGCGGGGTTCATGCATCTCTAACACTACCAGACATAAAAAAAACCTCCAGGCCACTCTTTTAGCCCTAGAGTCCTCCTTGGAGATTGCGAGGGCCCAGTATTCTGCGTCCCCCACCCCGGACTCCCACGGGGTCCTGGTGGGGGCGCATAGGGCCCTGGACCTCCACAGGGTGGATGTAACGCAGAAACAACAGAGATATCTGACGGCCAGGCTGCTTGAACACAGTGGGAAAAATGGCAAGATGTTGGCATATCTCTCCCGCATGGACTGTGTTGATAGGACTATTCCGCAAATCCAGGTGCCGGATGGCTCCATCGCTTCAGACCCTAGGACCATTAATCTAACTTTTAAATCCTTCTATGAGGACCTATATTCGTCCCAGCCCTCTCCACCTGAATGGGAAACTATGGGTTTCTTCGAGTCTCTCCGGTTCCCTGTACTGGAGGACTCACACAGATCCATCTTAAATGAACCTTTGACGGTAGAAGAAATTACCACTGCCATATACTCACTCCCCCCGAACAAAACTCCTGGATTGGACGGTTTGCCCGCTGAATGGTACAAACACTATGCTAGGGACTTGGCACAGAGGTTGCACTCTCAGTTTGGGCAGGCAATGGAGGAGGGCGTTCTCCCCTCCTCCATGTGTGAGGCCCTGATTGTGGTGATCCCCAAGCCTGATAAAGATCCAACGCTATGCGGCTCATACCGTCCAATCTCCTTACTCAATAGTGATGTTAAGATACTGGCCAAGGTACTGGCAGTGAGACTACAAAAGATTATCCTACACCTTATCCATAGGGACCAAACTGGATTCATGCCTGGAAAGAATACATATGACAACATTAGACGATTGTTCATACATATACATAGAGCTGACACTGAGCATAAAAGTGGCCTGGTGTTGTCACTGGATGTAATGAAGGCCTTTGATACTGTGAAATGGACCTTTTTGTGGGAAGTCATGCACCGAATGGGTTTTAGTCACCAATTTATAAAATGTGTTCGCCTGCTATATATCAATCCCAGGGCAAGAATATGTACTAACAAGGATGTATCGGATGTCTTTTCTTTACACAGGGGAACACGGCAGGGCTGCCCGCTCTCGCCACTCCTGTTCGCACTTGCCATAGAGCCTTTGGCTCTGGCGGTGTGACAGACGGCGTCGGTGGGCGGCATATGTTATGGTAATCTTACAGAGAAGATCTCATTATATGCTGATGACGCATTAATATACCTTGATGGCACAGAACAGTCCTTTAAATCTTTAATGGAAGTGGTGGAGGAGTTCGGGAGGGTCTCGGGACTAAAGGTGGGCTGGGACAAGTCTGTTGCTTTTCCCATAGGCCCCAAACAGGACTATACTTACTTATCTCACTCTAAACTGTCAGTCAGATCCACATTTAAATATTTGGGCATTCACATTAATGCAGACCTGGCCCTCTTTGAATCTCTTAACATTGCCCCAGTTGTTACACACATGGAGACCAGGTTGCAAACTTGGGCCTCATTACCTTTGAATTTGATAGGGCGGGTGAACATATTTAAAATTATATACCTACCTAAATTTTTATATGCCTTTAGGGCATCCCCTATTTTTCTCTACAAAAAGCTCTTCAAAAGAATAGACTCGTTATTATCCTCCTTCCTATGGCAGGGGACCAATCCCAGAATAGCGAAGGCTTCCCTCCAGGCCTCTAAGGGTGATGGGGGACTGGCCTGCCCCAACTTGCGACACTATTTTATAGCAGCCCAATTAACCTATGTCTATGAATGGTTCCAGGGGGCCTCCGCATCCTGCTCTACCTATCTACTGCAGGCGCTTGCTGGCCTAGAGACCCCATTGGTAGATATTATGCATAGATCTTTACCAAAACGATGCTCCCGCGGCTCCCCGATAGAAGTGAGTTGGTTGGCCTGGCATGAAGGGAATAAGACGATTTCAGAATTGGGGGGGTCTCACCGAAAACCCCCCTATGGCATAACCCCAATCTTCTTGAGCTCATGGGTCACCCCGATGCATTGTGGTGGACACGGCTGGGCATTACCCACGCTGCCCACATTTTTCTCAATGGTGAATTTATCTCTTTTGAGGTCCTAAAAGCTACAAGTGGATTATCAAATAAATTCTATTTTAAATATCTTCTCATACGACACGCTGTCCGTGCGCAGTTTCATGGCCTGACTCTTGAGCTCGCTGAATCCCCGCTTGAGGCATTGATGTCGTGTTCTGGCATTACGAAATTAGCCACGACCATTTACTCCCGACTGCAGACGGGTGGGAGTTCTCCCTTCCGTGCTGCACAGCGGAAGTGGATGGTCGACATCCCTGGGCTTTCAGAGGAGGGGTGGGAGGAGGCCTCTGGGGCCTGTTTCTTGGATATTGTTGGGTCTAACGACCAATATATACAGTTCAAATTTATTCATCAACTACATTACACGCCGGCTCGTCTGGCTCGCATGGGTTATGTTTCAGGGGCCCTCTGCCCTAGATGTAAGTGCACCAATGCTGGTTATGTACACATGTTTTGGTCCTGCCCGGCCCTCTTGGGGTTCTGGGTGGACCTATTCTCTTTTTTTGAAAACAATCTATGCCTAGTGACCCCCCACACTGTTGAAGTGGGGCTCCTGGGCATCCTTAATGACCACATACCCAGAACCCACGAACGGACCCTAGTCCGCTTGATACTCTTTTATGCCAGAAAACTGATATTACTACAATGGAAGTGTGAATCTGCTCCCAACATCCAACCGCTGTACCGCATGATAAACAAAGTCGTACCAACCTTTAAACTAATCTATAAAGGAAGGGCCTGTATACAGAAATTCTACAAGATCTGGCAACCTTGGCTGGATATAGACAGCTCCTTTTGGAAGGATACCCCTCTGTCTCAGCAGTAGTGGGCCCTGATTCAGCCCCTCCTGTTTGATGGGGGGGGAAGAACTACCTCCTATCCTAAATAAAGAAGCTGGGGACATGAAACATATCCCACATAAATGTGGGGGGGGGAGTAGGAGGAGTACCCCCCCCAGCTGTAGTTTCGGCTGGGGAAATGGGTGGAAGTGCTGGGTGAATGGGTATGAGTGTTGTGTGAGTGAATGCAAGCACTTAAGTATTACTGAATAAGGATAACCGAATGAGTCCTGTGAAAATCACAGTTAAATACTCTCAATACACCTTTGGTATTAGGGTTTTGTGTTTCTTTTTTTTTTTTTCTTCTCCTCCGTTGAGGAACTGGGACACCTATGTGGCCATGTGGCCACAAGCTGTAGGCCTTATTAGGCTTGAATGTTATTTCAAGACTATATTGTTTATGCTCCCGCTTCACGGTGTAATACTGGTATATTGCTACTGAATACAAGAAAATGATGTGTAAGCGTGTATGTTGATATGCTCTGTAATTTTTCTCTGTTCAATGGAAAAATCAATAAACATAAATTAAAAAAAAAAAAAAATTATCTATACTCAGATAAATACATTTTATATCAAATTTACAAAGTCATTATTTTGATAGATTTGCAGTACACATGGTGGTGTTATTTTTCTCAAAAAATCCTCCTTTCTATTATGATGTTAAACTCTTGGACTAAAATACCCTTTTATTGTAAATTTTTCTTTATCACTTCATTTAAATTTACTGAAAAAAGAGAGCACACGTATTATCTGTTGCATCAGTAAATACTTCTGCAATGGACTGTAGTTGATCAAGCTAATGAACAAACCACGACTTTACAAGTAATGTATGGGTACAAATGACACACAATTGCTACCAACAAAAAAAATCACAGTTCTCTGTTGTAAATTGAAAGCAAGCTGCCAATACTTTGGATAGAATGCAAAAAACTATTGCTGCCTGAGATACCATTAGACAATAAACAGATTTCTCTGAGTGTAATTCTATTGATTTTCCTGAGATTAGGAAAAGACAAATTCAGCTAAAACAAAAGTCCCTAAACACAATAAACTTGCCAAAATGTGAAAGTGTGTGTGGCTCCAACATCATTTCAACTAGTTTATTTAAAAAAAAATCCTGTTGTAAAAACGTACATTTATTGAGGGTTCATATATGTGCAGTAACATGCATATATGACACATTAACATATGCTTTTTCATGTGTTATTGTGGATTTTTAATATATCCAGCTGTGTTTTATTTCATATTAAAACATTTTTGCAGTCTTTCTGTGAAAGGATTTAATCAAATAGAGATAAGGGGAAAGAAGAAATTATTTTAACATGCTATAAAAGCACATTACAATGTATGTCATTGTATGCTATTGTTCATTCCTAGGGGACCGATAACATAGATTACTGCTCTAATTTGTCTGTTAAGGTTATCATTTATCCCAGTTATAGTATATCTAGTAGTGACTTGGACAAGCTATGAAGAGTTTTTCAACATTGCAAATCAAGTCCAATGGAGTGTTCATAACTACGCATAGATAAATTGCTCTTATTACTACCATGAAGATTGATGCTCCATGATTTAGCCTCTGGTCCCTGTCTCCAATCCACCCTTAAGTTTCCCTTCCTTTCCTCTCCCACAGCTACAGCTTCAGGTAAGCTTTTGCACATTGTTAAATGACAACACAAGTCATGGGATGTGAAATTCCAAAATAAACAATGATATCAGTCAATCTTGTTGGAAAATGTCAGTTGTGATGTAGTAGGTTGTATATATCGAACATGTGGCACTTCACGGGCAGGTGCAATCTTTGTGATGAAGGAGCGCTGAATCTAATGTGGATGCATTTTAAAGCAATGGGTGGTTTGTGGTCCTAGAGGCTGCTCACCAGCAACTGTGGGGTGTTGCTGGACCCCCAGATGAATTTATTGAAGTTTTGAAAGGATGGGAGTGCCACACCATTGTACAGACTTTTGAATTTTTATTTTGTAACAGCCAACGCGTTTCGGGGGGCTCAGCACCACCCCTTAATAAAGGCTAAAAACAGGATGATGCAGGCACTTGAATTGGAAAGCAAATAAAAAAAGCTGCGCAAACTGTAAAAAAAGCAATTCTCTAATGACAAGAGATGATATGCCCAGAACTCAGTCTCTATACCAGGAAGCGAACAACTGGTTAATTATGTGTCCAGAATGATACCAGACCAGTGATTCACTAATATCATAGAAAACAAAAGTCCTGTTGGTATAAACAAATTTACTGAATCCTAAAGAAGAAAGGCAACAAAATAGTGTAGATGTGGATCTCCTGGATGACTGTTGATGACTTCAAATATCCAAACACCCAATGAAAAAGTGCTTTTTGTCTGATAGAAAAAAGGCTCCACCACCACTAGTATTTGCTGCCGCTTACCAGAACAGCAGATCCCATCAGAGATCAGTACAAGCAGATGGCTGTTATCCCCTGGCAGGGTCTCTAGATCAGTCTGTCAGTCTCATCTTCTCCACTGGATAATACACCAGTCCTCTCCATATAACCAAGATGATATAATGCCAATGGAAAAGAAAGCCACCATAGTGTAATCCAGTTAAAAATAACAGTTTAATAAAATATAAAATTTACACTTACAAACATCATATGTATATAGGCGTTGTGGTAAAAATCGTAGCTGGCCGGCTAAAACAGCCCGTTCCTTCCGGGACTCTATTGTATGTCGGTGACGTCAGCATGCGGCTCCTCCCTACGTCGTTTCGTCACAAATGACGTCGTCCTGGGGCACGGGCGGCGAGCTGACCCACCGCCATATATACTACACGTACAGCAGAAACGCCCAGATCTGATCTCTTAGCGTCATCGCCGAATGCGTCGCCATATTAACTATGGGCAAAAATGCCCTTATGTTAAAAAAACTGTAATCCGCTATCCTAGCTAAATGTATTGAATATTTGATAAACTTACGATGATCAAATCGTGTTATCATTGCACTAGAAATTGGATAAAAGGAAACCTGACATGTCTACCGGAAATGCATCTCGCGGGCTGGTGGTGCCTCGCGCCCAGGGTTGCCAACTTTCAGTAAATTTACAAACAGTTTGTAAAATCCATAATTGTTGCATTTGTCCATGAATGTCAGTTACGGACATGCAGCCTACATGTCTGTAATGGACATTCAAGGACAGATGCAAAAAAAAATGGATTTTACAAACTGTTCATAGAATTACTGAAAGTTGGCAACCCTGCTCGCGCCGCAACACCGAAGCATGGGGAGTAATTAGTGTTGACATTCCCATGTAGTTACATGGAAGTCTCCACGCTGTCCTAACTAACCTTCTAAGGAACTTTGCTCAAATTACCAGACTCACTCCCTCCATAGTGACAAACGTTGACCCATCTGATAAGCAGAGGACCAACATTCCACAAAGGTGGCCAGAGTTCGTCGATCGTGTCGACTGAAAAATCAGATCTAGTTCGCATAGCTCGTAATATATTACTATTACAGAAGAACAACAGATAACTGAAAATAATGGAACTAAGAGAGAGTGTCCTAAGCATTGTCTATAAATGAGTTAACATCTATATCGATGTTGAGGCCATAGGCGGTATAACAACGTACCCTATGTATCCATGACATTTCCATCCTGGATATCTCCCTTACTAGAGAGCCTCCCCTCCAATGGGGGCTATACCTTTTAATGCCCAAAAACACTGTACCTGCTGGGTTGCGCTGATGGTGTAGATCATAGTGCCTTGACACTGAGTGGTCTTTAAATCCACTTCTAATGTTGGCAATATGCTCTCCCAGGCGTACTTGCATAGATCTTTTTGTTCTGCCTATATACTGCATCCCCCAAGGACATTGCAAAAGGTATACAATACCGTACTTTAAACAGACGGATTGTAACGCTTATATTCCTCTGGGAAGTTGCCACAAGGAATCGTGGCTTAAATCAGTACCCAAGAGCCAATTCATTAGGATGAGGCGGAACTGTTCGGAGTTTTCGGATTATGTTCTTCAAGCGAACATTCTGAAAGAAAGACTGGTAGATAAGGGATATGATTTGAACTCCTTGGAAACAACAAGTAGCACCAACCTTCATGGTGCTACAGCGCATCATACAATTCTCTTCGGTTTAAACCGATTAGTTTGGTGAGCCAGGTCTGTATCTACAATCTATACCAGTATACTCCTACACTATTGGCTTAACAATGATGACATTACATTTACATCAGTTTATGATTACTTTATAGATTGTACTGTTTTGTGACGCCTCCAGAAGAAGCGGTCTATACCGCGAAACATGTCGAGGAACCGTCAATCGCACCAGTATCAATTCTCTGCACACCTGAAGAATTTGTAAAAAATGTGTCTTGTTTTCCCTGTTTTTGTTATATTGTATGTAATGTATTATGCTGTACTAAAAACTCAGTGTTCATTTTTGTTATTACTATTCTTTATTAAAATGTTTTAAATTTTATAATTTGCTGTGTATGGGTGCCGTAATAGTCCCAATCATTCATCAGGTGATAGGGGAGTTAGGAGTTATCCCCATATATATCGCCACTCCTTTTTATCTAGTTCATTCAGGATGATGCCCCCCCCCCCCTACATTAATATTTACCGTAGAGGCATTATTTTTCATTGGAAACAACAATAAAGGAAGTTGGTAAAATTGAGAGATCAGCTTTGTTAGATGGAAGTTCTAAAAACAAGCGTGATGGACCACTCATACCCCTCATCACTACTTACTCTACCCAGCACTATCTGGTGAAAAAAATGATACGCAAACACTGGCACGTGCTGAGGAGTGATCAAATCATCAGCACTTTTTTGCCAGCAGCACCACAGGTTATCTTTAGGGGTTTCCCTTCACTCAGAGATAGGGTAGCACCCAATGTGGTGGATCCACCACCAAAAAGAGTATATTTTTTCAGAATATTTCCGGATATCATCAATGTCGTAGAGGCCAAGTATGTGCACTTAATAAAATCAAATCAAAGAAAACTGTTTTGTTTAGATCAACAAGTACATCTAGGGAACATAAAATTGAGCCTTTTGTTACCTGCAGTTCCACCGGTATTGTATACCTTTTGCAATGTCCTTGCGGGATGCAGTATATAGGCAGAACAAAAAGATCTATGCAAGTACGCCTGGGAGAGCATATTGCCAACATTAAAAGTGGATTTAAAGACCACACAGTGTCAAGGCACTATGATCTACACCATCAGCGCAACCCAGCAGGTACAGTGTTTCTGGGCATTGACAGGTATAGCCCCCATTGGAGGGGAGGCTCTCTAGTAAGGGAGATATCCAGGATGGAAATGTCATGGATACATAGGGTATGTTGTTATACCCCCTATGGCCTCAACATTGATATAGATGTTAACGCATTTATAGACAATGCTTAGGACACTCTCTCTTAGTTCCATTCTCTTCAGTTATCTGTTGTTCTTCTGTAATAGTAATATATCACGAGGTATGTGAACTAGATATGATTTTTCAGTCGACACGATCAACGAACTCTGGCCACCTTTGTGGAATGTTGGTCCTCTGCTTATCAGATGGGTCAACGTTTGTCACTATGGAGGGAGTGGGTCTGGTAATTTGAACAAAGTTCCTTAGAAGAGGATCGGTGAGATGGGGGCTTATCAATTTCCTCCATCCCAGACTGGTCTAATGGAGGGACTATCAGTTCTCTCCTATATTTACATTATTTGTATCCTTTTTTACATTTTTGCATAGGACGTTGATCAACCTCCCTAAAGTGTGCTGATGTGCCAATCAATGGGAGCCATTCTGTTTTTCTATCTTTATTATTATTACTTTTTTATATATAGGGACTCTGTTGGTTCCGCGATGCTTGAGGGGATCCCTCCACCATTGGGGTTAAGCTCCCCGGTTGATCCCATTAGACATCGCACCATTCACTGAGTGCCATAAATACGTGTTCCTTTCCTCAACCAGTTGCAAAGGATGCAGCTGTTTTTTTTTCCTTTACTTTTTCTTTTTCTTTATATTATATCAACATAATTTTGCTTGTATAAAAGCAATTTAGAAGTGCCACCGCAGAGAGGTCTTTTCACTTTGTAATTCAAATGCAGTACTGGACAGGACCACTAGGGGGCCCTTCCGTCACTCCAATATGTTATGTGATAGGACTCAGTAGCGGTACTTGTATATTGTTTGATTTCGTAAGGTTCGTTTAGGACAGCGTGGAGACTTCCATGTAACTACATGGGAATGTCAACACTAATTACTCCCCGTTGCTTCAGGGTTGCGGCGCGAGGCACCACCAGCCAGCGAGATGCATTTCCGGTAGACATGTCAGGTTTCCTTTTATCCAATTTATCGTGCAATGATAACACGATTTGATCATCGTAAGTTTATCAAATATTCAATACATTTAGCTAGGATAGCGGATTACAGTTTTTTTAACATAAGGGCATTTTTGCCCATAGTTAATATGGCGACGCATTCGGCGGTGACGCTGAGAGATCAGATCTGGGCGTTTCTGCTGTACGTGTAGTATATATGGCGTTGGGTCAGCACGTCACCCATGCCCCAGGACGACGTCTTTTGTGACGAAACGATGTAGGGTGGAGCGGCATGCTGACGTCACCGACATACAATAGAGTCCCGCTGTTTTAGCTGGCCGGCTACGATTTTTACCACAATGCCTATATACATATGATGTTTGTAAGTGTAAATGTTATCTTTTATTAAACTGTTATTTTTAACTGGATTACGCTATGGTGGCTTTCTTTTCCATTGGCATTATATCTTCTTGGTTATATGGAGAGGACTGGTGTATTATCCAGTGGAGAAGCTGAGACTGACAGACTGATCTAGAGACCCTGCCAGGGGATAACAGCCATCTGCTTTTATTGATCTCTGATGGGATCTGTTGTTCTGGTAAGCAGCAGCAAATACTAGTGGTGGTGGAGCCTTTTTTCTATCAGATAAACAGCACTTTTTCATTGGGTGTTTGGATATTTGAAGTCACCAACAGTCATCCAGGGGATCCACATCTACACTATTTTGTTGCCTTTCTTCTTTAGGATTCAGTGAATTTGTTTATACCAACAGGACTTTTGTTTTCTATGATATTAGTGAATCACTGGTCTGGTATCATTCTGGACACATAATTAACCAGTTGTTCGCTTCCTTGAATAGAGACTGAGTTCTGGGCATATCATCTCTTGTCATTAGATAATTGCTTTTTTCACAGTTTGCGCAGCTTTTTTTATTTGCATTTATTCTTATTGTGTGTGTCTCACATTTAAGTTGCAGCATCCAATACTAGTTAGATTGGAACTATCTTTATCACATAGGTTTGTTTTCTTGTAGACAGCGCAGTATATACACTTATTTTTACTTGAATTGGAAAGGCCTTTGTAACGTGTTGGCTGTAACAAAATAAAAATCTTTTAAAAGGTCTGTACAAGCTGGTATGGTGCTTACATCCTTTCAAAACTTCTACAAACTTCACAGGCAGGGTAAAGGCATTCCCTAGGTATGGTATTTAAAATGAATTTAATGTTTTTAAGATTGCCCCTTAATCTTTATTAAAATCACTACTTTCTGCCAAAGGGAATTCACTTTTTTTTCTTTGATACATGTACCCCAGGATAGTGCCTAGTTTCTTGTGATTTTGCTAGAATTTTTTTTAGAGCCCCCACACATTATATATATTTTTTTTATAGCAGAGAACCTAGAGAATTATATGGCAGTCGTTGCAATTTTTTATGTCACACTGTTTTTGCGCAGCGGTTTTTCAAACGCAATTATTTTGGTAAAAGTACACTTTAATTAATTAAAAAAAAAATAATATAAAAGATGATGTTATGCCAAATAAATAAATGCTTTAAAATTGCATGCGCATTAGGTACCATTGGGTAGAGCACCTTGGTGCTATACAAAGTTACTGGACTCCCTTAAAAAACACCCTCTTATAGGGTCAGCATTGTCTATAAGTTCTAAAATCTGTCAGAATCCTAAATACTCGTCAAGGTACTCTCCATTGTACCCAGTACTGGGCAACCCAAGTTTTGAGCCGGGGATGGAGATAAGGGCATTTCGGAGACTTCGAGAGAGGGGCTAACTCAGGTATCACATTTTTTGCAATTAGACACATGGCCCACAATTGCGGCCTCAATGCAACTGGGAGGCCGATTTGAAAAAGAATACTGGCAGGCATTACAACTTCGACACTACCTGGAGACATTGGGCCCAATGAGTAACTTTAAATGGGAGCTGACTAGGTTCAAAACATATTGTGAGGAGAAGGAACCCGTTAATCAAATAATATCAAAGATATATACGTTGCTAATGGCCCCACCAGAGAATTATGAGATGCCAGCAACTAGAAAGTGGGAAAAGGACCTTAATAGGACCCTTACACCAGTTCAATATCAGAAGATAATACATCTGGCATTAAATTCATCAATATGCACCAGAACTCAAGAATCAAATTACAAATTATTGACTAGGTGGTATTATATGCCATCAAAATTAGGTAGGTTTTTCCCTGAAGTCTCTGATCAGTGTTGCCGATGTAACGGGGAGCGGGGAGCGGGGAACCCTGTTTCATATATATTGGACATGCCCCGGAATCATACAATACTGGCTAGAGGTATGAAGGATTTTTCAAAAAATTTAGGCCTACCCAGTGCCGGATGACCCGGGGTTTTTCCTGTTGCAAGTACCTACACAGACGTACAAAAATTCAGTGTTATGCCACCTGGTCAATGAGGCTAAGTCGTGCATTGCGAGATGTTGGAAAAGCCCCAGACCTCCAACAATTGAAGAATGGCTTAACAGGGTCAGAAACGTGGGGGCTATAGAGGATCTGGTGTTTTCGGCCCAAGACAGAAAAGAGCAACATACTAAAATTTGGTCATCATGGAATATATTTACACAATCAGAAGAAGGGAAGAGATTAATTGGGAAGTGAGTCCGCTCGGGGTTAGGGAAGTACTCAGGAGGCTGTTGTTTATACATCGGGGAAGGGGTTCGGAGTGGTCCTAGGTTTGCTTTGGGAGGGAGGTGGGGGGGAATATATAAAATTGCAAGGGAGAACTGAGTATGGCTGTGGGAATTAAAGAATAAAGACATTTAACAGAAAGAGGGATACCATACTCTGTCTCCTATGGAAGTACATATATAGGAAATAAGGGAATGCAACCTACCGATAATGAAGTCTAGAGGTGAGATAGATGTTTAATAAATGGGACTAATTAAAGGAATGGGATGAGAAACGTATTACGAATATGAATAGAAATACAATGGAAGATGTATAATGTATTGGATGTATCTCCTTTAAAATTTAAATAAAGAATAATTACAATTGCATGCGCCCATGGAATGGGGCCAAACTACGATAGTAAAGGATCTCCATAGGCGAAGCTTTAAAAATGTATACAGGCTACCAGTTTATAGTTATAAAGGAGAACTACTGCTACAATTATTGCTCTCACTCAGATGTTCATGGTGATACCCAACATGTGTGTCGCAAACACAGTTTACATGTGTGGGCATGACCTACAGGTGAGTTCACCACTGCGCTCGAGCATGTGGGGATGGGGGCGCTTCAATTTTTTTTTTTTTTTACACTGTCCCTTTAAACATCAGCACCGGATGGGTTTTTGGGCTTCCCGATTCGTCAGGTAAGCCCAAAAACCACCAAAAGTGGCAGGTGGGGGGGGGGGATTTTCAGCAGTTATATTGGCACAAATATACATAAAAAGGACTGCATCACTATCCATCCAAGTGTAGATATTTCATCTAGTATTTTGTTGCTTTCCTAAAAAAAAATGAAAATCACTGATTGTAAGATGAATGGTTTTAGAGAGTGGCATTTTAAAGTCAGAAATTAACACTGGCATGCTCTTGCACAGAAAAAGTGACAAGCTAATTTAGTAGGCCATTTCGTAAATAAGGTTCTAATCCTTATTTGGTTGGAAATGACCTTCAATTTGTTAATTACATATTTAAGTGTTATCGGATCTAAAATGATACATTTGTTTTAAATTGTATTTTCAGTTGATGACAACTGATGCCCAAATATAATGTGAGCACAGATGCTTTTTAGAGGTTGATTGATGAGTACTAGTGTAGTTATATTTGGTTCACTGGATCACATAATGGTGTGTTCTCATGGGTCAACTTTAAATTGAATGTGTAACCTATACTATAATTAAAAATATATATATATGTTTGTACATGGTTCTACTTTTTTCTTCTAATTGCTATTAGCTAACCACAGTCACTTCAAGCATTCATTCTAATGAGATTGTGCCCTAAGCAAAGTGAATGTATATTTTGCTTTCTAAATAAGATAAACCTGGGTCCACTTTAAAGTGATACTAAAGTCTCTGTTTTTTGTTTAAAAATAACAAACATGTCATACTTACCTGCTCTGTACAGTGGTTTTGAACAGAGCAGACCAGATCATCCTCTTCTTAGGTCCCTTGCCAGAGCTTCTGGCCCCTCCCTCTTGCCAAGTGCCCCCACAACAAGCAGCTTCTTATGGTGGCACCTGGGGCAAACGGCTGCTCTGTGTGTCCATTCAGACATGGATCTGCAGGCCGGCCCCATCCCCCCTCTCTCCTCATTGGCTCACTCACCTTGATTGACAGCAGCAGGAGCCAATGGCACCCACTGCTGTCTCTGCCAGTGAGGAGGGAGAGTTCCGAACAGCTGAGCCTTTTGTTCAACATTGTTAGATCCAGATAGCCTCAGGTAAGTATAAGGGGGGCTAAGAGGGGCTGCAGCACACAAAAGTTTTTTTTTTTTCTTAATGCATTGAATGCATTAAGATAAAAACCTTCTGCGTTTAGAACCACTTGAAAGCCCTTTTATAATGTAGCTACCCAGTCCTTAGATGTAGTGGATTTGTCCTCTTTTTTTAAGCTTTAATTCTTTATTTTCACCTGATGATACTGCCAGGAACCCACTTCTTTTTTTATGGTGATAACGTCTGTCACCTTAGGCGGTGCTCCTAATTTGGGCTGCAAACCCATTTTGCACAGAGCAGATCAGATCCTCCTCTACTCGGGTCCCTCACCAGAGCTTCTGGCCCCTCCCTCTTGCCAAGTGCCCCCACAACAAGCCGCTTCTTATGGTGGCACCTGGGGCAAACGGCTGCTCTGTGTGTCTGTTCAGACATGGATCTGCAGGCCGACCCTGTCCCCCTCTCTCCTCATTGGCTCACTGACTTTGACTGACAGCAGAAGGAGCCAATGGCGCCCACTGCTGTCTCAGCCAATGAGGAGGCAGAGCTCCGTACAGCCAAGCCTCTTGTGCAACATTTCTAGATCCAGATGGGCTCAGGTAATTATTAGAGGGGCTGCAGCACACAGCATTTTTTTATCTTAATGCATAGAATGCATTAAGATAAAAACCTTCTGCCTTTAGAACCACTTTAAAGCCCTTTTATATTGCAGCTTACCAGTCCTTAGATGTAGTGGATTTGTCCTCTTTTTTTAGGCTTTAATTCTTTATTTTTACCTGATGATTCTGCCAGTAACCCACTTCATTTTTTCCGGTAATAACATTTGTCACCTTTAAGCTGCTCTTAATTTGGGCTGCAAACCCCTCCTCCTATTTTCATACCCATACCATAGGATGGAGGTGTTCTGTAGTTTACAGAAGAGAATTGGGAAGACAGATAACATTATTTATGATTTGTTTCAGTGCATCGGAATATGCAAGGGCACTGGGTTTGGCAGGACGAATATACATTTTCCTAAGCTGCAGTATTTTATTTTATTTTCTCGAGTTTAGTTAAATACTTTCATTTTTTTAATGAAAAAAAGTTGTAAATAAAATAATAATTACAAATAAATTAGCTCATTCAGCTCTGTGAATAGACTCCACTTGTGGTATGCATGTGAGAGTAGGGGGAATACATATAGCCATTATTCTTATAATGTAAGAATAAAGAGTCAAAATATATAATTATGTACAATTGATTCAGTTTCCCAGTCACTCCTTGTAGAGGTACTTAATGGAAATTTCCTTTTTTTCAATAATAAATCTCACAAAAACACTTCAGATGTACGCAATACATGGTTATACTCATCTTTATTGAATGCATACAGGTATCCAGCAGATTTAAAAAAATAACAACATTTAATACCATGAACCTAGGGGGTGAAAAAGACTAGGTCTGAGTGATCTTGGAGCTACTGATATTTATGATTCTTTGGTCAGAAGTCCAGTGTCACCTCCAAATTATAAGGAAACATTTAGCATAATTATAGCTTTGAACTATATGGCTGTTATCTGGCTTTTCCAGTCGCTGAGTATGCACGTTCCTTGTCAAAAAGGATTTTTTATTAGAATGATGGGTTACATACAAACTATCTCTTTTGGAATAGCAGGAATGCATATATCAATTTTAATTGTCAGTTGCAAGGACACTAGTCTGTAATACATGTCAGAATGTCCTTACTCAGGGTCGAAATACATATGAACAATTGCAATGATGACACATGTTCTATACTAAATCAAAAATAGTAACCTTAAGGTATTTTCAGCTAATTTATAACCACTTTAAATATAAAAGAATAAAACCAATTACATGTAAGCAGTCGGGTCAAACTAAAATATTTTACGGCTTGCAGTTATTTAAATGCTTCCCGGTGCTGCAAATCCAAGAATAAGGCAGCTGACTGCAAAGAAGGAGGACTGTTCTCTTTGTAAGAGCAGCAGTCAACAAATATAGGTCCAATACACTTCTGTGCCTTGTCACCACTACAGTGGTGTAATCAGCAATATTTTCTAAAGAGATCAAGAGTCACAGATTGCACAAATATAGTGCTGACAAGGTGTGGAGAGTCAAGATTATGTACAGAGGCTGCTGCTCTCACAGATATAGAATATGGAGACTAGACATGTGCATTCGTTTTCGTCCGAATGCATTTTCGTCCGAATTTCAGGGATTTTTGCGTTAGTTTTAACAAACGATAACGAACGCGCAGAATCCAAAATCCGAAGGATCCAAAATAAAAAAATGCTTTATTTTCGTTTCGCTGAGAAAACAGTTCGGTATAGATAGAAGATTCGACATAACGGTGACAAAAGCGATCTGTATCTATCAAACCTGCGCTTAAATGTGCCTAACCTAACTCTATTAGTCCAAGATTATTCGACATAGAGAGAAAAGATTCAACATTATAGAGGCATGAAGATTCGATGAAGCAGCTAAAAACATACGATCGTCGCGAGCGGACATTTATGGTCAATAGCTCCGCCCATAGGCTATAGAAGAATTATAATGTTGGTTGAATAGTAATAATAATTAATAAATATAATTATTACTAGTCATACAACATTAGAATTTTACTATAGCGTGTGGGCAGAGCATTCGACCAGAAATGTACGATTGCGGCGTCGTACAGTTTAGCTGCTTCGTCGAATCTTCTTAGAACATTCGACAGACACCATTAGCCTTCAATTGACAGATTCGACCTTATTTCATTTGGATTTTCAGACGAATGCATTTTTTAACTAAACAAAAAAAAAATAAAAACGAATTTCGGTAGTAACTAAATTAATTAATTTTTCGGACGAAAACAAAATACCGAAACAACATATTTCAGTGTGCACATATCTAATGGAGACACAGCAGCACTCATCTAAATTCAGTATGTTAGAACAAGTGAATAATAAATGTATTTAAGTTAAAAATTTAACTCACAGAGCAAGGGGTTAAAAAACGGGCTAGTCACAATGGCGAAATGTAAAAAGTGTAGGAATACTGCGCTGTCTGCAAAAACTGAATGTGATAACTCAATATCTGTGCTGCAACTAAAAAATGTGAGACACACACAAATAACAATATTATAAGGAAATAAAGCTGCGCAACTACGTAAATAAAAATAACCGAAAATTATTAAGTGTGAAATCACAATGTGATATCACCTCAAAGGTGACGTGACTGAACAATATAACATGTAAATGTAACAATGAATGATATACTTTGAGCCTCTGGGTAATAAATGATGTTACACTCTATTCCTTGGTATTAACACAAGAGAATTCAATAGCAGTTCATAAATGGCATAAAGTCCCCAGAAAAAGAATAAAGTGTATAAGGGTTCAATCTCTTCAAAATTGAATTTGTGACTTCAAAACTGAAACACCATGGAAGAAGTGCTGATACGACAGAAAGGAATCCACCACCTTATCTTTCTCAGGCTGCTTACCAGAAATCCTGATCCCTGAGAGAGATCAGTCTGAGTAGATGGCTATTATCCCCGCCAGGGTCTCTAATTGGCTCTCTCTGTACTTATATTCCTCTAGGCTTCAGTCTGTAGTCCCCAGATATCTCCACGAATCGCATTTAGGGTGAAAAAGAAAGCCCCATAGCGTAATCCAATATTATAAAACGTTTATTAAAATAAAAAGATGCACTTACAGCATGTTGAATAAAAAACAGCAGTGGTTGTGTATAAGGCCGGCCGGCTCTCACTACCCGTTGCTTCCGGGATTCGTATTGTGGTGACGTCAGCACGCCGCTCCTCCCTACGTCGTTTCGACAAACCTGTCGTCATCCAGGGGCACGGGCGGCGTGCTGATCCACCACCATTTTATGTGTTGTGAGCGATAGCTGGGTCCGCCCAGAACAGAGTTCCCAGCATCCCAGCTGCGGGTGTCGCCATCTTGAAAATGGGCAAACTGCCCTTACATTAATAACCTATTACCTTTGATCTCACTGTCGGATCCTACTCCGACATATAGATACAAAAGATCACGGCCGGGATATCCACTCACTATGAGTGAACCTATTCAGTATAAATCATTGTAACATATCAGTGACATTAACGGAGTCCGACTGGATCTGAACTCTCGGCATCTCCGCTACACATATCACCATATTGAAAATGGGCAAACCGCCCTTACATCCAAAACACTGACTAGCGTTGGCAATGTCAGACGTAAATCAGATATGTAAACTAAAAAGGGATCCAACTAAACAGTTAGCTCACTGTGAGTGAAACTTGCATTAAAATAGCAAGCACACTCCGCCCATATGCATCCTAAATATACAGGCACATAAGATATAAGGCTACAGAAATACTATACGTTGGTTGAAATCAAACCTAATATGATATAAAGGGGTTCACATCCCTACCCCACATTTCCTGGATATATCATAACGTATAAATGTATTCCAAGCCATTAAAATATTTAAAAATGTTAAGTGTTTCTCCATATGCTAGATAGGTGTAATGTGACCGCCACCCTGTGGACAGATTCACGATTACACTCATTGTTTCTTAATATAAAAAAACCATGGCCATCTGCATATGGAATGTCACTATGGGAGAAGGAACTAAAAAATAGAAAGAAGGGAATTATTGGAGAAAGGTAATTGTAAACCAAATATCTAAGCGAATTGGATCTGTCTGTTGGATTCTATGAGCATATATATTCACCATAAATGTATGGGTGCCGCCAAAGCACACACCCCGACACCATAATGGAAAAACACATGTTCAACAAACCTGATGTGTACTCAAATGAACCCATAGACATCCCCAAGGGCGACCCCCTTAAGATGTCCATAGATCAATGCACTACACCAATCTGAATGTGTATAACTGGAGTATTTGTCTCGGTGCCATAGGTCCCCTAAGGGTATCGATAGTGATGGAATGGGGATGTACCGAGAGCTCAGATCCAGTTTACATTGCTATACAGAAATTATATCCACCTAGCTGTTATCGATGAATGCATTGACATCAATGTCGACGTTAAGCCCATAAGGGGTATAGCAGCGGACCTTATGGATCCAGCTCATTTCCATGCGGGATATTTCCCTGACTAGAGACCCACCCCTCCAATGAGGACTATACCTGTCAATTCCTAAAAAGGAAGTACCCTCTGGATTGCGCTGGTGGTGTAAGTCATAATGCTTGGATACCGAATGATATTGGAAGCCACTCTTAATGTTAGCTATGTGTTCTCCAAGTCTTATTTGCATGGTCCGTTTTGTCCTACCTATATATTATATATATATATATGAAATTTTGTTGTTCTTCCGATGTTGTTGAAACTTTGGGCTAGGTATATTGATGACGTCCTCCTCCTCTGGGATGGCACAGTTGCACAGCTGGAAGCTTTCTTCCTAGAGATTAATCAGAATGATAGAGGTATACGTTTCATTTATGAGGCTAGTCAAGTACGGATTAATTTTTTGGACCTTACAATCACCAAGAGTGAAGTGGGTTTCAAAACGATATCGTACTTCAAACAAACTGACCGCATTATATGATAAAAAGAATCATTCGGAAACACTGGCATCTTTTGGGGAGTGACCGTATCATCAACACTTTCCTCCCAACAATCCCACAAGTTATTTTCAGGGGTGCCCCTTCCCTGAGAGATAGAGTGGCACCCAATGTGGTTGACCCTCCACCTAAGAAAGTCTCTTTTTTCCAAAAATTATCTGGGTACCATCAATGCCGTCGGTGCCAGGTGTGCTCCATAAACAAAATCAGATCTAAAAAGACTGAAGTATTTGTATCCAGCAGTACTTCAAAAACTCATAAGATCGATACTTTTGTCACATGCAGTTCCACAGGCGTTGTATACCTCCTGCAATGTCCTTGCGGGATGCAATATATAGGTAGGACAAAACGGACCATGCAAATAAGACTTGGAGAACACATAGCTAACATTAAGAGTGGCTTCCAATATCATTCGGTATCCAAGCATTATGACTTACACCACCAGCGCAATCCAGAGGGTACTTCCTTTTTAGGAATTGACAGGTATAGTCCTCATTGGAGGGGTGGGTCTCTAGTCAGGGAAATATCCCGCATGGAAATGAGCTGGATCCATAAGGTCCGCTGCTATACCCCTTATGGGCTTAACGTCGACATTGATGTCAATGCATTCATCGATAACAGCTAGGTGGATATCATTTCTGTATAGCAATGTAAACTGGATCTGAGCTCTCGGTACATCCCCATTCCATCACTATCGATATCCTTAGGGGACCTATGGCACCGAGACAAATACTCCAGTTATACACATTCAGATTGGTGTAGTGCATTGATCCATGGACATCTTAAGGGGGTCGCCCTTGGGGATGTCTATGGGTTCATTTGAGTACACATCAGGTTTGTTGAACATGTGTTTTTTCATTATGGTGTCGGGGTGTGTGCTTTGGCGGCACCCATACATTTATGGTGAATATATATGCTCATAGAATCCAACAGACAGATCCAATTCGCTTAGATATTTGGTTTACAATTACCTTTCTCCAATAATTCCCTTCTTTCTATTTTTTAGTTCCTTCTCCCATAGTGACATTCCATATGCAGATGGCCATGGTTTTTTTATATTAAGAAACAATGAGTGTAATCGTGAATCTGTCCACAGGGTGGCGGTCACATTACACCTATCTAGCATATGGAGAAACACTTAACATTTTTAAATATTTTAATGGCTTGGAATACATTTATACGTTATGATATATCCAGGAAATGTGGGGTAGGGATGTGAACCCCTTTATATCATATTAGGTTTGATTTCAACCAACGTATAGTATTTCTGTAGCCTTATATCTTATGTGCCTGTATATTTAGGATGCATATGGGCGGAGTGTGCTTGCTATTTTAATGCAAGTTTCACTCACAGTGAGCTAACTGTTTAGTTGGATCCCTTTTTAGTTTACATATCTGATTTACGTCTGACATTGCCAACGCTAGTCAGTGTTTTGGATGTAAGGGCGGTTTGCCCATTTTCAATATGGTGATATGTGTAGCGGAGATGCCGAGAGTTCAGATCCAGTCGGACTCCGTTAATGTCACTGATATGTTACAATGATTTATACTGAATAGGTTCACTCATAGTGAGTGGATATCCCGGCCGTGATCTTTTGTATCTATATGTCGGAGTAGGATCCGACAGTGAGATCAAAGGTAATAGGTTATTAATGTAAGGGCAGTTTGCCCATTTTCAAGATGGCGACACCCGCAGCTGGGATGCTGGGAACTCTGTTCTGGGCGGACCCAGCTATCGCTCACAACACATAAAATGGTGGTGGATCAGCACGCCGCCCGTGCCCCTGGATGACGACAGGTTTGTCGAAACGACGTAGGGAGGAGCGGCGTGCTGACGTCACCACAATACGAATCCCGGAAGCAACGGGTAGTGAGAGCCGGCCGGCCTTATACACAACCACTGCTGTTTTTTATTCAACATGCTGTAAGTGCATCTTTTTATTTTAATAAACGTTTTATAATATTGGATTACGCTATGGGGCTTTCTTTTTCACCCTAAATGCGATTCGTGGAGATATCTGGGGACTACAGACTGAAGCCTAGAGGAATATAAGTACAGAGAGAGCCAATTAGAGACCCTGGCGGGGATAATAGCCATCTACTCAGACTGATCTCCCTCAGGGATCAGGATTTCTGGTAAGCAGCCTGAGAAAGATAAGGTGGTGGACTCCTTTCTGTCGTATCAGCACTTCTTCCATGGTGTTTCAGTTTTGAAGTCACAAATTCAATTTTGAAGAGATTGAACCCTTATACACTTTATTATTTTTCTGGTGACTTTATGCCATTTATGAACTGCTATTGAATTCTCTTGTGTTAATACCAAAGAATAGAGTGTAACATCATTTATTACCCAGAGGCTCAAAGTATATCATTCATTGTTACATTTACATGTTATATTGTTCAGTCACGTCACCTTTGAGGTGATATCACATTGTGATTTCACACTTAATAATTTTCGGTTATTTTTATTTACGTAGTTGCGCAGCTTTATTTCCTTATAGTCACAATGGCGGCCTCACCGTGTGGTCCTCATCCAGATAGCTAGCGGTGTGGGGTACTGCTCTTGTCTTGCTAGCTTCAGGAGTTTCCAAGGCTCTGAGTCAAGCTGGCAGTCATCTCTCCATCAGCTGTGACGTGACTGGATGTGGGACATGGAGTCATACATGCATGCTCCTTCTTCAGGTTGTGATAGCGCCATGATGGAATAGGGCTGTATTTATATGGTGACATGGAGCATGCATGCTCTGAACATGCATCTGACGCTCCCATGTCCCATATCCAGTGACGTCACAGCTGATAGGGAGACGACTGCCACCTTGAAAACCCCTGAAGCAGTGCCCCACACCGCCCGCTATCTGGATGAGGACCACACGGCGAGGCCTCCATTGTGACAACCCCATTTTTTTAACCCCTTACTCTGTGAGCTTAATTTTGAACTTAAACACATTTATTATTCACTTGTTCTAAAATACTGCTCTCAGATGAGAACTGTTGTGTCTCCATGTTCTATATCTACAGAGCTGCTTCCTCTTCCACAGCTGGCTGCACCTCTAGAGTGCTATATCTATTTTTAACCCTTCTGAACTTGTTGTTAACATACCGTATATACTCGAGTATAAGCCGACCCGAATATAAGCCGAGGCACCTAATTTTACCACAAAAAACTGGGAAAACTTATTGACTCGAGTATAAGCCTAGGGTGTCCATCTGCATGCCTCACTGTGCCTCACTTTGCCTCACTGTGTCCATGTGCATGCCTCACTGTGCCCATGCCTCACTGTGTCCATGCCTCACTGTGCCCATGCCTCACGGTGTCCATGACTAGACTGACGTTTAACATGGGAGTCTATGGAGGGGGTGCCCGGATTTGAAAAATCGGTGCTCCCCGGCCGTAAGTCCCCAGACAAAAAACTTTGCACACTTGTAGATGAGAAATGGAGCTACATGTGTGCCAAGTTTCGGGTCCAGGGAACCTACGACCGGCCAGTACCGGGTTCCCAAAATCACCAGATAAATTACCGTTTAACATGGGAGTCTATGGAAGGGGTGCCGGCTTTGAAAAATCGGTGCTCCCCGGCCGTAGGTCCCCCGGACAACAAACTTTGCACACTTGTAGAGGAAGAGTGGGGCTACATGTGTGCCAAGTTTTCCAGTACTGGGTCCCCAAGGTCTGGGAGATCAGGCGCAAAAAGTTGACTCGAGTATAAGCCGAGGGGGCTTAAAACTCGGCTTATACTCGAGTATATACGGTATTCATTCTCAAACTGAATTTTTCCAGGACATAAGCCACCCCCAACCACTGGACTATATCATTATGAGCACCACATAGCCACCTCAAATTATAGCCTCACTCCCTACCACCTGTCTCTCTCCAAGCGCTATTATACTCCCCTTCTTTTTTTGCTCTCACAGATAGCAAAGATCCTTTTTAAAGCCCATTCCTTGGATTTGGGTCAGTGTTGGGGAGATTTCAAATGTCTCTAAGTGGTAAGACAATTTAAATACAGAATGTTTCTACACAATGATGGGGAAACTGTCTACTTATTAATGTTAGGCTCACAGATATCTAAGAAAGCCTCTAATATCCTGGTTTTCCTGATTACTTTGGATGACTCATACCAAAGGAATGTGTGATTATAAACTAAACAAGTCCTTGAGGGGTCATATTGCAAAGGGAGTTGGTTTGGAGGTTGTCGATTTCTTATAAACAAGTCTAAATATCACAGCCCAAACTGGAGTAAGTTAGTCTCACCCAGAACTGCCATCAGGCATATGTGTCTGGACCTGGTCAACGGCCATGCTGCATGCACAGATGGGACCCCATGGCGAAACAACATCTTTAGTTAAGTATTCTTGTTATATTTTCGCTATCTTTATCTGTATCTGTCATTACTTTTAATAACTGTTATATTTATATGTATTCGTGTGATCCCTGTTTGCACATATTGAATAAAACCCCTAAAAGAACTTAAAGTGGTTGTAACGTCAGAAGGTTTTTGTATCTTAATGCATTCTACACAATAAGATAAAAAGTCTTCTGTGTGCAGCAGCCCCCCCCCCCAGTCCCCCTAATACTTACATGAGGTCCCTCTCTGTCCAGCAATGTCCACGAGTTTCTCAGCCATCTGAGATTCTCCTTCCTGATTGGCAGAGACACAGCAGTGATGTCACTGGCTCCCACTGCTGTCAATCAAAGTCAGCAAGCCAATAAGGGGAGATGGGGCGGGGCTGGGGCTCCATGTCTGAATGGACACACAGAGCTGTGACTCGGCTCGGGTGCCCCCATAGCAAGCTGCTTGCTGTGGGGGCACTGAACAGGAGGGAGGGGCCAGGATTACCGAAGAGGGACCAGAGAAAAGGTGGATCTGGACTGCTCTGTGCAAATCCACTGAAACAGAGCAGGTAAGTATAACATGTTTATTATTTGTATAGCAAAAAAAACAAGACTTTACAATTACTTTAAACTATCACATGACTGTGATACAACACACACTTTTAAATTTTGCTTTCATAAGTTTAAAGGTTTTTATTATTGTTATCATTATAATTATTATTTCTGCTCTTCCTTTTATGCTTTGTAACAGAGACAGTAAATAAACTCTCTATTACCATATATTTGTAATGCATACATTGTGTTGACAATAGTGCCAGCTGAATTAATATTTATTTTTCTTATTCCTTAAAAATAGAATTTGAAATGTGTTAATATCTCTTGGGCTTTCCGTGGGAAAGAGAAAAGATAAAACACTTATATGAATGAGGAGAGAAGGACAAAATATTCATTGTTATTTTAAGCACCAGGCTGCCAAAACTATCTTGCACTGTGTGAAAAACATTAGCTCACTTAAGTATTATTTTCTCAGACTATTTAGGCAACATGCAAACATTTCAAAATGGAGTAATTACTCTGATCTTACTTACATCCCTGTACACTCATAAAAGCTTAAATATTGTTTTGTAGGTATTTCAACTGGTTTACGGCTATTTCTAAATCACTCTAATTATTTCCTCAATGGATTTCTCTACATTTCAGGCACCAGGTGATAAATAAATGCATATAAAGTCCAGAGATTTTCAAATGACGAGGAAATTAAAATGTAGCTGAGATGCAAATGAAAGAAAATCTGCACATTGTTTTATGTGCATTTGTAATTTTTGCTGCTGCTATTAAAACCTATTAAAAGTGTTTACAAAAAAACAACCTTTTTTAAAAAGTTTTGTATATAGTAGGGAATGGTTAAGACCCCTGCTGGGGTTCTTATTTTCTGTCTGTGTTTTATTGGTGTGATTTTACTTCACTTCCTTTCCCAGAAGCATAACAGGAAGTAAAAAAAAAAAAATACATTAACCAAGAGGAAATCCCCTCTTAGACAATTATCACCACAACAGCTGTCCCCACTAGATGTTTCCCCCTCACCTCCTGTTCCAGTGACAGCTCAAACATTAAACATTTTCATCATTATCTGTACCTTATTCAATGATCACTAAAAGATATACAGAGGGATGTTTTCTCCATCAGGAACACAAACTACAGTAAAAACCTGACAAGGGTGCTAACGTTTTATGAATCCACTAAAAAAATAATTTTTTTCTTTACATACACTTTAAAACCTTAAAGTGGTTGTAAAGGCAGACGTTTTTCTGTCCGTGTAAAAACCTGATTGTCTGAGACACAGAAGAGGGCGCCATTGCCTCCTGCTGCTGTCAACCAAAGCGAATGAGCCAATCAGGAGAGAGAGGGGGCGGTGCCGAGCTGTGGCGCCATGTCTGAATGGAAACATAGCGCAGCGGCTCGGCTTGAGTGCCCCCACAGCAAGCAGCTCGCTTTGGGGGCACTCGGCAGGAGGGATGGGCTTTAATGTTCAATTTCAGCCAAACCATTTTTTTCTTTGGTTGTGAAGTAGACACATGTTATAACTTCTGTCAACGTGTCCCCAGTGGGGAAATTCCCCCATTTCCTGTTCCATTAACACCAGGACATGAAATGAGTGATGTGGGTGTTACCAGCACAGTAAAGCATCATCAGCAATAAAGACCTGACACTAAACTTTTGCATGGTATTAGGAAAAAGGCTTACTCTCTGTGTCCATCTTAGAGATATTTAATTTAATTCCCTTTCCTTTCTTTCCTATCACCAGGGCACTAAATTAAGGGAAATTACCCAAACAGAGCAATATATGCTCAAGGTTTTTAAACTTTCCCCCTGCCCAAAACAAAGAAAAATAAGAAAAAGTTGTGGCTTCTGTTGGGCTATAAAGTAAATAAAGTTACTATAGAAATCACTTTTAATTTTTCTGTTGTTATTGAACCATATATATTTTTTTATAGTGGATTTATTTATTTATTTACTTAAGGTAATATGTTTAACATTAATATATGATATCAGTTTATATACTACTAGGGGGATTAAGATATGGAAAATGTATTTAATCTTAGAAAAGAGTGTATTGAATAAGCATAAGTGTGTATATACAGTTTTGAACTATTTTGTATCTGGAAATGTGATTGGGTTGTAGCGACCCCTTTGCTGTTTTGCCTTTTTTTTTCTTTTCTCTTATTTTTTTTATATTTATTTGTTTATTGTATTTTATTGTTTTGAAAATCTTAATAAAAATTGATTAAATAAAAAAAAAAGAAAGAAAGCGTTACTCTCTGTGCCTGTCTTGGAGAGATTTCATGTCATTTCCTTTCCCATCTTCTTTCTAAATTAAGGGGGATTACCCAAACAGGGACACGGAGGAAAAAAATCTTGACAAGGGCTCTTACACTTTACCCCTGTCCAAAACAAAGAAAAATGTTGGTTTTTGTTGGGCTTTAGTTTACCATAGAAATCAATCTTTCTGTTGTTATTGTTAAGTTTCAACAATCAACAGTTTAGGTAATGAAGAGCAAATTAACATGAAAATTAAGAAAATTGGAATATAAGTGGATTGTGATTTCCATTAATACATGCATGGAGAATTGTCCTATTTGCAGAGAGACTCACAATTTATTAGTCATGGTGTCATGGATTTCTAAAATGTGTATAGTTTTCTCCACATATTAACCACTTCCCTACTGTGCACGAAAACCCCCTTCCTTCCCAAGCCATTTTTCAGCTTTCAGCACTGTCACACTTTGAATGACAATTGCGCGGTCGTGCGACGTGGCTCCCAAACGAAATTTGCATCCTTTTTTTCCCACAAATAGAGCTTTCTTTTGGTGGTATTTGATCACCTCTGCGGTTTTCATTTTTTGCGCTATAAACAAAAGAAGAGCGTCCAGTTTGGAAAAAAACACAATTTTTTACTTTTTGCTATAATAAATACCCATTTTTTTTTCAAATAAAATTTTCCTCAGTTTAGGCCGATACGTATTCTTCTACATATTTTTGGTAAAAAAAAAAAATCGCAATAAGCAAAAGTTATAGCGTCTACAAAATAGGGGATAGATTTATAGCATTTTTATTTTTATTTTTTTTATTAGTAATGGCGGCGATCTGCGATTTTTATTGTGACTGCGATATTGCGGCGGACACATCGGACACTTTTGACAAATTTTTGGGACCATGCACATTTATACAGCGATCCCTGCTATAAAAATGCATTGATTACTGTATAAATGTGATTGGCAGGGAAGGGGTTAACCACTAGGGGGCGGGAAGGGGTTAAATATGTTCCCTCAATGTGTTCTAACTGTGGGGGGAGGTGACTGACTGGGGGAGGTGACCGATGGTTGTCCCTATGTACAAGGGACACACCATCGGTCCCCTCTCCCTCACAGGACGTGGATCTCTGTGTTTACACACAGAGATCCACTTTCCTGCTCGTTTCCCGGGCAATCGCGGCCGCCGGGCACGCTTATTGGGGCCTTGGGAACGCGGGGGGCGGGCGCGCGCGCCCCCTAGCTCGTTTTAAAGGGAGGACGTCATATGACGTCCTCCCAGAACGAGAGTGTCCTCCGCCCGCCGTCAATTGACAGTGGGCGGGGGACAAGTGGTTAAAGAGATCTAATAATCTGTTACTCCCCTACTGGAACCTGATTTTGGAGACTTTGTATGCTCTTTCTGGAGAGATGTGCTTCTCAACTGCATAACAGCTGAATGGAGGTGGAAGCATTTAACATAGACCTGTGCCTGGACATTGCAGGGGAATATTCAACCTGGCTGCACCCAGATTTAATGTTCTATTACATTGTAATTAATCCAGGGACTGGCAGGCTTGGTGAAAACTTTAATTAGTGAACTGTTGCATGTCCAACTGCTCTTCTCTGATAACAGATTATGTTTAGAGTAAGTCTCTGCGTCAGTGACTATGTCTTTTCAGTAAGATGTGTTAAGGAGAATGATGATGTACAAGTAACTTTTACACTTCCATTTTCTGCAGTGAAATCAATAAAAAATATTTTGATGAGTTTCTAGGAGTTACCATACCTTCCATATGACCATCACTATAAGTATGGCTGCACTAGTCAATAAGACTGTACTGGTACTGGTAACCCTTGAGACTTCTGTTACAGTCCTGGGATTATTTTAAGGGAATGTAAAACCGTTATGCATATATTTTCTTTATTTTTTATGGTCAGGCCTAACAAATTAGTATTGATACAGTATTTTTTTATTTTACAATCATGTATTTGAAATATTGCAATTTAATATTTAGTAATCTCTTTCCAGCCAGCAGATGGAGCTCTGTTATGTGCTCTTGAAAGCCTTTTGTTTACAGATCTTAATAGCTCAAGATGAATTATTTACAAACAACTGAATGAAGCAGAGAAATAATAAATTCCCTACTGTTCTCATTCCTCATTAGTTCCTGCCACAATGCTCCGTACAAAGTTTTGAATGAAAACATCCTTAAAGCTATGGCCACACCACTGCTTAAAAAACAGAAAAAGTGCACATTTAAAAAAGAACAGTGACTTTCATTTAGCTCTTTCGCTCACCGCCAGATTGATAATTAGGAAGCCAGTAAAGAGCAACAGAATGGAATAAAAATGATGTCAACAAATAAAAAAGCCAGAAAGAGAGCCTGGTCATGTAACCTGTCAATGTCACACCAGCAGCTCTCCTCCATTCACTGAGCTGTATCTGCTCCATTGAGCAGAAATAAATCCATGGGGCTTTGCGGATGGATACACACTGCGGCCCAACTTTTATGAAAGCATCTTATATTTGTTCAGCAATACGGCCCACACACTCATTCTGGAATATTTACACAATTATTGTTGGGTTTGATTTCCTGTTTCCATTTTTATTCCATTTTTATTCTGTGTTGTATCCTTTGCTTTAAGCATCTACATACATTGCCATCTGCTTAAGTACACTTGCCAGCATTAATTCCTAACATTTTTTAAATGTTGACAACGTGGCTCACAGACGGGTTTCCCAACTTTTGTGCTACCCAAATCTCACATGTAATGGCAATATCTGCTACCCATTGTTCTACCACTAACAACAGTTTAAACTTTCATTGCTTAGTGGATAGACCTCCTCACAGATATGCATGCACTAAGTAAGCTTTGCATTCTGTAATGATTTATAAACTTCTACTAAACTCCAGTCTTTGTAAGCATTAACAAGAAAATGCTAATTATGGTCCTCATGTATCTGAACTATAATAAAAGGAAAAATGCAGTAATTACTGTCATAATCCGCAAAAGTGTATGCATCCATCCTGGTAATATCCAGTGGTTTATGGATACTTCATTAAATGTGACCATACACGTAAAGGTCTAATCTTTAACAAGATTGGTCATACATATCTTCATATCTCTCCCTTTCTCATTCTCATTCTCTCTCTCTCTCTCTCTCTCTCTCTCTCTCTCTCTCTCTATATATATATATATATATATATATATATATATAGGCAGGCTGGCAGGATTGTGGACAGTGTCACCTAGGTTTCTCACATACATATCATGTGGGGTTCTAGGTGGATAACTAAATGTTTTGTTTTATCAGATTCCTGATAAGTTCTCTCTGGGTTCTTGGTAGCCAGACTTAATTATTAATCTCAGCTGTCAGCGTCTCAGCACTACTAAAACAATGAAAGCACAAACATAAAACCACAGTGATTTTTTGGTAAAAAATAAGATATGTTTTTGTTGAAAGGAACTATGTTGCACTTGCAAGTAAAGTGGTATATGTTTACCAGTGCTTTTCAGTAGCCTAATCTTTGTTCTCTTCATATATCATAAAAACTTTGCATTTAGAGCCCATTCACACAGGGGCAACACGACTTCCAGCACGATTTTATGAGGCAACTCAGACACGACTTGAGAATGATTCACAGCGCGACCTGGAGCTATTTACAAGGCAACTCCAAGTTGCCTGCAGGACAGGAGACCTTCCAGTGGCCAATCAAACAAGAATCAGCTCTGTGGGAGGGAGGGGGGAGGGAGAGGTTTGCCTGTTAAATGTATGTTTTCTTCCTGGAGAGTTGCTCCTATTAAGACAGTGAGAGGCGACTCCCATTGAAATGAATGGTTACAGGTCGCCTAGGAGTCGGATTGAAGTAGTACAGGGACCTTTTTTGAAGTCGGAGCGACTGCAGTAGTGTGCATAAGGACGGCTCCATTAACTTACATTGATTTCTTCAGCCAGCGCGACCTGAGGCGACTAGGGGCGAACTGGGGCGATTTGGAGTCGGATCCAAAGACGCCCCTGTGTGAATGGGCTCTTAGGCTTTGCCTATGTGTGGCCATTCACAAAACACAGCCTGTGATGATGCTTTGGCAATGCAATTTTTGAACAGCCATGCCTAGTTTGGGTGGAGGCATGAAGCCAGCGCTAGTGCCAATCCTACATTCAGCAATAGAGTCAGGGGGAAGTAAAGTAACAATGTTCTAGAGATTTAGGAAGGAAGCAGTGATTAGATTGCTGCATAGTATATGGTTTAATATATATTCATATCTCTAGCTTTGGATAGAGTATGGAAATGTCCCTAATGAGCACTCTCTCTATTTGTCTTGGCAACCATATGATAGATATAATATATACTATATATATATATATATATATATATATATATATATATATATATAAAGAGAGAGAGAGAGAGAGAGAGAGAGACAGATATCACTCTCTCTCTCTCTCTCTCTCTCTCTATATATATATATATATAGATATATATATATATCTATATATATATATATATAGATATCTATATATACTGTATATAACAAAAAAAGCACTTTTGAAGAAGTTCTCTTATTTTCTAATCAATTGTACTGGCAATAGTTAAACGTGTTTGCATCTAATCAAGCGCCATTATTTCTTTTTCTTTAAAAACTCTTTTAATCAATTAGGCTTCACAGGTTTCCAGTTAAAAAAAATAGCAGAAGGAATGACAATCCAGTCATTAAAATATGTTAAATAGCTGTCAGCAGTTACAAAAACAACAGTGACACTTCTTAAATTAGAAAGCAAAACTTATGCCTATACATCGGCATAGACAAATCCCTACCAAATAGGTCCTAAATAGAAAACTCTATTTTGTGATCATGTTACTGAGAGGCTGAAAAGTTGTTTGCCATAATTTCAATTCCAACCAACACATTTTACCTTTTAAGGCCTCATGCACACTGGACGTTTTTGCAGCTGCTTCTAGGGGCATTAAGCGTTTTTTTCCCCTGCCTCTAAACTCCCCTGCATGTTAGCCTATGTGTCCATGCACACATAAACTTTTAGCAGTGTTTAGTGGCAGGGGCTTTTAGAGGTAGGCAAAAAACCCACTGCGACTGTGTCCATGAGCAGCAGAGTTTTGGCAGAAAAAAATGCTTGATGCTGCTAAACACTAGGTGTTTAGCAGCATCACTTGAGCATTAACTAATTTAGCAGCATCGTTTGAGCGTTAATGAATTAATTAATTAATGACCAGAATAAATTATGAATTAACGCCCAAGCTCTTGATGCCTGTAAATCTGCCTAAAAACCTGTAAAAGCTTTAGACATCTTTAAAAGCGTCAGGCTTTTTTTTCTGCCAAAATGCTGCTGCCAGGAGGAAAGGCTTCTAGGAGAGTCTGCAAAAATGTCCTGTGTGCATGAGGCCTTAAATTGAGGAGTGGCAGGTTTGTATTTCCCTATGTGATATTTAAGAGTATTTGCCATCACTTCCTCTCCCAGAGAGACTCATTTCTAGGACAGAAAGTTGGTGGAGTGCTCACCAAATGAAAATACTGTATAATCATTGATAAAATAAAGAGATAGGTGTTCTAACATTGCCCTGTTTTATCTGCAACTATAAAAAAAAGTTTGGCTTTCCACTTCTAAAATCTATAACTTTTTGTTGTGTATTTATTTATTTTTTATTACTTTTGGGACAGAAAACTGCAAGCACAGATATTTTTTTCTTTATATTGAGGTTATATAAATATGTAATGATTACTCACTGTAGCTAGCAAGTGGTCCACTTAAAGCAAGGGTAGGCAACCTCTGCCCTCCAGCTGTTTTGAAACTACAAGTCCCATGAGACATTGCAAGACCCTAAGGCCCCTTTCACACTGACACGTTTTTCAGGCGGTTTAGCGCTAAAAATAGCGCTGCTATACCGCCTGAAAAAATCGTGCCCTGCAGTCTTCAATGTGAAAGCCCGAAGGCTTTCACACTGAAGCGGTGCACTAGCAGGACCGCTCCAAAAGTCCTGCTAGCCGCATCTTTGCAGCGGTGAAGGAGCAGTGTGTTTACCGCTCCTTTACCGCTGCTGCCCATTGAAAGCAATGGGAAACCACGGTAATACCGCGGGCAATGCGCCTCTGCAGAGGCGCATTGCGGGCGGTATTAACCCTTTTTTGGCCGCTAGCGGGGGTTAAAATCACCCCGCTATCGGCCGATATCGCGGTAAAAATGAGGGTATACCGTCAGCGCACCTCCCTGCCCCAGTGTGAAAGGGGCCTAACAATCACAGGCATGACTCCTAGAGGCAGAGGCATGATGAGTATTGTAGTTTCACCACAGCTGGAGGGCAGAGGTTGCCTACCCCTGACTTAAAGTGTTTGTAAAGGTTCATATTAAAAAATAAATGAACATGTTATTCTTACCTGCTCTGTGCAAGGGTTTTGCACAGAGCAGCCCCGATCCTCTTCTTCTTGGGTCCCCCACCGGTGCTCCTGGCCCCTCTCTCTGGTGAATGCTTAGAATTGCATGAAGATAAAACAATCTTCAGTATTTAGAAAATACATTAAAGTAGTTTTTTTAGGCTTCTGATTGGTTATTTTACTAATGAGTGTGTTATTATCTGCTACTGTGTGTCTTTAGTTATCTGGTACTATTCAAAACATACACGTAACTGAGTTAAAAAGGCTACACCCCTTCTATGTTTCTTATATGTCTAGTATTTGTTCTCAGAAAAATATAAAAAAAAAAAAGGACTGCTGTCTCACTCTGTATTAACCGCTTAAGGACCACCGCACGATCATTTACGTCGTCAGAATAGCACGGCTGGGCAAATGGGCGTACAGGTACGTCCCCTTTATTTTGCCGTCGTGTGGTCGCACGTGCGACGCCGGCAGACCGCTCGCGAACCTGTCGCGAGCTCCGTGACTGTGCCCGCGACTCAATGTCCGCCGATGTCCCGCGATCGTGTCACGGAGCTGAAGAGTGGGGAGATGTCAGTGTAAACACAACATCTCCCTGTTCTTCCTAGTGACATGTCAATGAGCGAATGCTCCCTCTCACCGGGAGCAGCGATCAGTGATGTGTCACTCGTAGCCACACCCCCTAACAGTTAGAATCACTCACTAGGACACACTTAACCCCTTCAACGCCTCCTACAGGTTAACTCCTTCACTGCCAGTGTCATTTTTACAGTAATCAGTGCATTTTTATAGCACTGATCGCTGTAAAAATGACAATGGTCCCAAAACTGTGTCAAAAGTGTCCGATGTGTCTGCCATAATGTGTCAGTCATGATAAAAATTGCTCATCGCCACCATTACTAGTAAAAAAAAATATTACTAAAAATGCCATAAAACTATCCCGTATTTTGTAGACGCTATAACTTTTGCGCAAACCAATCAATAAACGCTTATTGTGATTTTTTTTACCAAAAATATGTAGAAGAATACGTATCAACCTAAACTGAGGAAAAATATTTTTTTTTATATATATTTTTTGGGGATATTTATTATAGCAAAAAGTAAAAAAATATTGTTTTTTTTCAAAATTGTTGCTCTATTTTTGTTTATAGCGCAAAAAATAAAAACCGCAGAGGTGATCAAATACCACCAAAAGAAAGCTCTATTTGTGGGGAAGAAAAATGTACATTTTGTTTGTGAGCCACGTCGCACGACCACGCAATTGTGCCCAATCGCAGAAAGTGGCCTGGTCTTTGGCCAGTCAAATGGTCCGGGGCTTAAGTGGTTAAATATATAAAAGATTTTACATTAATGATATAAAAGATTATTTTATGCACCTATAAAAAAATCAATAAAAAATCAAGACCCTTTAGAACTTCCCTTAATGGTTCTAAACATCAGCTGCATGCACTGCTGATTTCAGTGGAGCAAGGGTTTTCAGATGAGATGCGTTGTACTTTTGCACCACTATTCTTGTGCAGTAAGAATGTACTTTTCCACAGCTGTAGTAAAGACATGGCTACAAATTCATGTACAGTAAATGTGTGCAGTGTGACACCAAGAATATTAATGAGTGATGTATTTAAAATGTTGGCAGTTCTGCTCCTGAGGATGTGTGCTTGGAATTTAGCTTTATGTCCATTGGGATATGTGGTTGACTTTAGTCACGTTATAAGTAGGGATGAGCCGAACACCCCCCCGGTTCGGTTCTCACCAGAACCTGCGAACGGACCGAAAGTTTGCGCGAACTTTAGAACCCTATTAAATTCTATGGGACTCGAAAGTTCAAAATCAAAAGTGCTAATTATGAAGGCTAATATGTTAGTTATTGTCCTAAAAAGGGTTTGGGGACCCGGGTCCTGCCCCAGGGGACATGTATCAATGCAAAAAAAAGTTTTAAAAACGGACATTTTTTCGGGAGCAGTGATTTTAACCACTTGACCACTGGGCACTTAAACCTACTTCCTAACCAGACCAATTTTCAGCTTTCGGTGCTCTCACATTTTGAATGACAATTACTCAGTCATACAACATTGTCCTTTTTTTCCCACAAATAGAGCTTTCTTTTGGTGGTATTTAATCACCGTTAGGTTTTTTATTTTTTTGCGCTATAAAAGAAAAAAGACTGAAAATTCTGTATAAAAAATGCATTTTTCTTCGTTTCTGTTATAAAATTTAGCAAATTAGTAATTTTTCTTCATAAATTTTGGCCAAAATTTATACTGCTACATATCTTTGGTAAAAAGAAGTACAAATTGGTGTATATTATTTGGTCTTTGTGAAAGTTATAGAGTCCACAAGCTATGGTGTCAATCTCTGAAATTTTATCACACCTGAAGTACTGACGGCCTATCTAATTTCTTGAGATCCTAACATGCCAGAAAAGTATAAATACACCCCAAATGACCCCTCTTTGGAAAGAAGACATTTTAGAAAGAGGCATTGTGAGTTTTTTGAAGTTGTCATTTTTTCCCACAATTCTTTGCAAAATCAAGATTTTTTTTTTCTTTTCTTTTTTGCACTAAATTGTCATATTAGCAGGTTATTTCTCACACACAGCATATGCATACCACAAATTACACCCCAAAACCCATTCTGTTATTACTAACGAGTATGGCAATACCACATGTGTGAGACTTTTACACAGCGTGGCCACATACAGAGGCCCAACATGCAGGGAGCACCTTCAGGCATTCTGGAGCACCCAGGCAAATTCTGACATTTCTCTCCTACATGTAAAAATCATAATTTATTTGCTAGAAAATTACGTAGAACCCCAAAACATTGTATATGTATTTTAGCAAAGACCCTAGAGAATACAATGGCGGTTGTTGCAAATTTTTATCTCGCACGGTATTTGAGCAGCAATTTTTCGAATGTGTTGTTTTGTGCTTTAAAAAAAAACAAAACGGTAAAGTTAGCCCAATGTTTTTGCATAATGTGAAAGATGAAGTTACGCAGAGTAAATAGCTAACATGTCACCCTTCAAAATTGCACACACTCGTGGAATGGCGCCAAACTTCGGTACTTAAAAATCCCCATAGGCGACGCTTATTTTTTTTTTACTGGTTACATGTTTTGAGTTACAGAGGAGGTCTAGGGCCAAATTTATTGCTCTCACTTTATTGTTCACAGAGATACCTCACATGTGTGGTTTGAACACCGTTTTCATATGTGGGCGGAACTTACGTATGCGTTCGCTTCTGCATGCGAGCACACGGGGACAGGGGCTCTTTAAAAAAAAAAAGTTTTTATTGTTCATTTTAGTTTATTTATTTTAGTTTGACACTTTTTTCCCCATAAAAATTTTTTTGAACACTTTTATTCCTATTACAAGGAATGTAAACATCCCTTGTAATAGAAATATGGCATGACAGGTCCTCTTTACAGTGAGATATGGGGTCAATAAGACCCCACATCTCAACTCTAGGCTGGGAAGCCTGTAAAAATAAAAAATAAACGATCCTGGCTTTGATCGTAGCGGTGAGTCGTTAGAAGCACCGGAGGGCAGCCGGAGGGGGGGACGTCCCCTCTCGCCTCCCGTAAGAACGATCAAGCGGTGGAACAGCTGCTATGATAATTCTTATGGTGTAGGGAATCCCTGACTGAAAAAGCTGATATCTGAATGATGCCTGTAGCTGCACCCATCATTCAGATATCCCAGCACAAAGTCAAGGATGTCATATGACGACCGGCGGGCGGGAAGTGGTTAAAACGCTTTTTTTTTTAACACAAAGTTGTACATTTATACAATATTTCTAACACATAGCATGTACATACCAAAAGTGACACCCAAAAATAGATTCTCCTACTCCTCCTGAGTACGGCGATACCACATGTGTGAGACTTGCACAGCCTGGCCACATACAGCAGCCGAGTATGGCCGAGTATGGCCGAGCATGGCTGAGTATGCCTGGGTATCACTGAGTATGGCTGGGTATCACTGAGTATGGCTGGGTATGGCAGAGTATGGCTGGGTATGGCAGAGTATGGCTGGGTATGGCAGAATATGGCTGGGTATGGCAGAGAATGGCTGGGTATGGCAGGGTATTGCATATTGCAGGGTATTGAAGGGTATTGCAGAGTATTGCAGGGTATTGCAGAGTATTGCAGGGAATTGCAGAGTGTTGCAGAGTATTGTAATTACAAGCCCCTGTTAAACAGGGGCTGAAAATTTGGGCCCTAGGCACTGGTACTGGTGCCACAACACTGCAACCCCTCACAGATACTATAGTTGGAGCACAGGAATGAGCCTTGCTCCAAAGTATTGCATTAAAAATTGTAATTACACGCCCCTGTTAAACAGGGGCTGAAAAATTGGGCCTTAGGCACTGGTGCTGATGCCACAACACTACAACCCCTCACAGATACTGTAGTTGGAGCACAGCAATGAGCCCTACTGTAAAGTTTTGCATCAAAAATTTTAATTACACGCCCCTGTTAAACAGGGGCATAAAAATTGGGCCTTAGGCACTGGTGCCGGTGCCACAACACTGCAACCCCTCACAGATACTCTAGTTGGAGTGCAGGAATGAGCCCTGCTGCAAAGTATCGCATTAAAAATTATAATTACACGCCCCTGCTAAACAGGGGCTGAAGAATTGGGCCTTAGCCACTGGTGGCGGTGCCCAGAAACAAAAAATGTCTTACATGCTATCAGCATGATCATTGAGGAGGAAGAGCATAGTCACTCAGCATAACAGGATAGTCACTCTGCATCAGCATAGGCAGTCTTGAAGGGATCTGACATTTCAAAGAAAATTATTCTGTTACATCAGCATCAGGTGTTTGGTAGCTGGTGGTGATCCAAGACTGATTCATTTTTATGAAGGTCAGTCGATCGACCGAGTCGGTGGACAGGCGCACCCTGTGATCGGTTACAAAGCCTCCAGCAGCACTGAATGTGCGTTCCGAAAGAATGCTGGATGCAGGACAGGCCAGTATCTCAATTGCATACTGTGCAAGCTCTGGCCAGTGATCCATCCTCAAGTAACCCAGAGGATTTTCGGTGGGAAAGGTGTCCAGGTCTAATCTTGTCCCTAGGTATTCCTGCACCATGTAAACCAGATGCTGGTGATGGTTTCTGGAACCGATCATACCTTGGGACTGCGGACTAAAAAACTGTCTGAACGCATCGGTCAGACGGCCACCTTCTCCACCGCTCTTTCTTTGACTGACCGAAGCCTCAGCAACACGTTGTCCAGGACCAGGAAATTTGTAACCTCCCAGTCTCTGGGAACGCATTGCACAGACCTTTCTGTAAGGCCTCCCGAAGATGCTTCATCCTCTGCTCCCTCTGCGATGGCAAGATAAGGCTCTGCAACCTTACCTTTGACGATGCCCCAGTTGAAGCACACTGCTGCGAAACATGTCGGGTACATGAACCTGCTTTAAGTTTTACTACGCCATACATGAATGACATTTTTTGTGATCACCATTTTTACTAGCAGCTTCAGGATGCCTGTATTCTTTTATTGTTCTTTTTTTGTTTGAAGTGTTAGTTTTTGGAATAAACTAGCCTTTTTTATTACACACCACCTGACTGATCTATACTATGAGGAGACATCTTTTATTCCTTTTCATGATCGACATTGCTTTCTGGCTGTCTGGATCTTGAGGATACTAGGATAGAGGAATTCCAACCTCCCGTGGATGTCGTATCGGCCATCGGTGGAAGATACCATTCCTTACAGGAAGTTCCAGTCCACACGTGTATCTGAGTGGATCATCCGTATGCCTTATTGACCCACCGCTGCTGGCGTGTGAGTCCACACGCAGGGGTAAGAGTATTTATTTCCCCCCCCCGGTGTTGGAAGTCACATTCCTGGGTGTTGTACATCTCAAATCATCCATCGGAAGCATAGTCGTCCTGTGCGGGCTACCGTGGACTTTTATCTTTTGGCTTGAAGTTACACTGACTCCATTATATATCATATATGTTCCTTATAGTTGGACTTTACACACCCGTCAATCTGTTTCAATACATCTATGTTTCACTATATCACCATTAGTAATTATATGCCTACTGATTAGTATATATACATTTTTTTGGTTGTTTGTTCACATTTATTCTATCCACTGTAGTCATGGCCCAAGATTTGGTTTATATATCAATTTTTGACATTCACTCTGTTCACGGCGCCGCATCTATTTATTTATTTACCCTTACCTTTGTACCGTGGATCAAGGAGGGTTGACAGCCAGTAATGATCCCTCTCCTTGATAGCACGAATACGAGGATCCTTCCGCAGGCTTTGCAGGTCAGGGAGGCCATGCAGCGTAAGTTTGCTGAGGCATTCGGTCCAGAGTCCTCTGGGTCACTTAGGACGACATGATCCGCAGCCACCTCCTCCCAGCCACCTACAAGTCCATGGGTGTCTTGGGACTGTAACTGATCCCTTGTAGACTGCTGCTGATGCTGAGTGCTAGGCTTCACCTCCATGCTGACACAATCCTCCTCCTCATCCTCCTCCTGTGTGATCGGCGGGCCAGCAGGAACACTGTCTGGATAAAGGGGGCCTTGAGAGGTAAGGAAGTCCACCTCTTCCTCCCTCTGTTCTGCCTCAAGTGCCCTGTCCATTATTCCATGCAGCGTGTGCTCCAACAGGTGGACAAGAGGGACAGTGTCACTGATGCATGCACTGTCACTGCTCACCATCCTCGTGGCCTCCTCAAATGGTGCCAGGAGAATGCATGCATCCCTGATCATGGCCCACTGGCGTGGGGAAAAAGTCCAAGCTCCCCTGACCCTGTCCTGGTGCCATATTGCAACAGATCCTCATTGATGGCCCTCTGCTGCATGTACAGCTGCTGCAGCATGGCCAACGTAGAGTTCCACCTGGTGGGCATGTCAGAGATTAGGCTGTTCTTGGGCAGGTTGCAATCCTTTTGCAGGTCAGCCAGCCGAGCACTGGCATTATATGACCGGCGGAAATGCCCACAGAGTTTCCTGGCCTGCTTCAGGACCTCCTGTAAGCCCGGGTACCTGCCCAAGGACCGCTGCACCACCAAGTTAAGGATGTGAGCCAAACAGGGCACATGGGTCAGTTGTCGCTGTCGGAGGGCGGAGAGGAGGTTAGTGCCATTGTCGGAAAGTACCATTCCTGGCATAAGCTGGCGTGGCTTCAACCACCACTGAGCTTGCCCCTGCAGAGCGGACAGAATCTCTGCCCAGTGTGGCTCCTGTCCCCCAAGCACAATAGCTCAAGCACCGCATGGCATCTTTTTGCCTGCGTACTTGCGTAGCTCCTTGAACGTCTATGGAGCACCGCTGGTTCTGAGGACAAAGCACAGGAAGAGGCCATGGAGGAAGAAGAAGAGGAGGTGGTGGAGGAGAGAGGTGTGTCAGAATCACCAGTATTAGCATTTTGGAGGCGTGGTGGCGGAACAACCTCCTACACTACTGTACCTTGTCCTCCATCCTTCCCAGCTGCCAGCAGAGTCACCCAATGCGCCGTGAAAGATAGGTAACTTCCCTGTCCATGCCTGCTGGACCATGAGTCAGCGGTAATATGCACCTTACCGCTGACCGCCCTTTCCAGAGAGGCCAAGACATTGTCTTCCACGTGCTGGTAGAGAGCCGGAATCGCCTTCCGTGAGAAAAAGTGGCGTTTGGGAACCTGCCACTGAGGAAACGCACATTCCACAAACTCACGAAAGGGGACAGAGTCTGCCAACTGAAAAGGCAGCAGTTGAAGTGCTAGCAATTTAGCCAAGCTAGCATTCAACCGCTGGGCATGTGGATGGCTGGGAGCGAACTTCTTTCGGTGGTGCAGCAGCTGGGACAGGGAAATTTTCTTGGTACTTGGCTGTGACACACCTAATTCTACACCTTCATTCCTCTCAGTGCAGGTTTCAGAGAGGACTGAAGGTATAGTGGGGTTGGAGATCCCAGCTGATGAGGAGCAAGGAGAGGTCCGCTTTGTTCTTTGGTGTGGGTCTTTTTTGTATGCTTACCAACGGACTGCATGGCAGGTCGACATATGTCTGGTCAAGCACGTGGTGCCCAAGCAGCTCATGTTTTGGCCACCCGAGATACGCTTCAGACATATGTTGCAAATAGCAATGGTGTGATCTGCTGCACACGTCTCAAAAAAGGCCCACACCAAAGAACTTTTGGAATAACGCGCAGAGACAGCAGCGCCCTGAACATGTGGAACACTGCGGTGTGATACAGTCGGTTGGCTGCCCTTAAGCTGGCCCCTGGAGGGCATCCTGCCTCATTGGAGATGTGCCTCCTCCTCCTCTCTCCTATCATGCACCCACGTGGAGTCAGTGACTTCATCACCCCCCCCTCCTCATCACTGGAGCAAATCCGGCAGTATGCTGCAGCTGGGGGAACATGACTGCCAGATTATTGTCCTTGTTGGGCACCCCCTCTCTCTGGGCTCACGTTACTGCCTTCCTCTATCTGGGTACCATCATTGGAGACTTCAAAATGCTGGGCATCCTCCTGGAGCATGTACCCAACAAACAGTTTGGGGGACTCCTCAGGAGGACATGGTGGGGCTAGGGAAGGAGTGACTGATGCCATTGAGCCGAGGGAAGAGGCCGCTTTGGCAGCTGCTTTTCCAGACAAAGTACCCTGAGCCTTGGTGAAAGAGGATGAGGACGGCTTGGTCATATACTCTACCAAGTCTTGGGCATGGTGCGGCTCAACATGGCCAGCTGCCGAAAAGAAGGATAAGCGTGTCCCACGGCCACGTGCTGATGAGGATGCACGTGTCCACGACCAGCACTGTAGCCTTTGACACAGAGCCTGCTTGCCCTCTTTTATTGGCTCGTGACTGTCTGCCTCTCCTTTTTTGCCTTCCAGACATACTAATGGCCTGCAGTGAGATGTGGTATTAGTATGAGAAAAGCAGCAATTGTCTTCAGTTAGTTTTAGGTGCACACTGTGCAGAGGACACAGTACTCTAACTGAAAATACAGCAGCTCCCTGCCTTTGGTATTGGTATGAGAACACCACCAATTGTATTCAGGTACCTTTAGGTGAACACTGTGCAAAGGACACAGTACTCTAAGTGAAAATAAAGCAGATCCCTGCCTGTGGTTTTAGTATAAGAACACCACTAATTGTATTGAGGTACCTTTAGGTGAACGCTGTGCAAAGGACACAGTGACAGTACACTAAATGAAATCAATGCAGCTCCCTGCCTGTGGTTTTAGTATGAGAACACCACTAATTGTATCGAGGTACCTTTAGGTGAACGCTGTGCAAAGGACAGAAGTACACTAAATGAAATCAATGCAGCTCCCTGCCTGTGGTTTTAGTATGAGAACACCACTAATTGTATCGTGGTACCTTTAGGTGAACGCTGTGCAAAGGACAGAAGTACACTAAATGAAATTAATGCAGCTCCCTGCCTGTGGTATTGGTATGAGAACACCACCAATTGTATTCAGGTACACGCTGTGCAAAGGACACTAAGTGAAACACTGCAGCTAGCACAATCACCTGCCTGCCTGTCAGTATAGAGAGTAACAGGAATGGATCTAGGTAAACTGAATACAGTGTGTAAATATATATACAACACCTAGGATGCATATATATCCTCTACACATTGTAAATGCAGCTAACTGACTCGCTTGCCTGCTCTATCTAACTCAAAATAAATGACACTGTCTCTCTCTCTCTCTCTTTAACCTCTCTCTTTAACCACCGCAACACACTACACAAGGCCGCCACGCCGGCGGCCTTATATAGTGTGGGGCGTGTACTAAACCCCCTGAGACATAATTGCCCAAAGCCACCTGGGCTTTGGCCAATTATGGCTCTCCATTTTTTGCGCGCTGTGATTGGCCAAAGCATGCGGGTCATAGTGCATGCTTGGCTAATCATCAGCCAGCAATGCACTGCAATATCGCAGTGAATTATGGGCCGTGACACGCCACTCGAATTTGGCGCGAACGGCCCATAATGTTCGAAATTAGTCGAACGGTCGAACAGCTGATGTTTGAGTCGACCATGGGTTCGACTCGAACTCGAAGCTCATCCCTAGCTATAAGTAAATAGTTTGCAGCAAGATATGCATGAAGCCATCAGACATGTGCATATTGCATGCTCTTTAATAAATCTGAGTAAGGTTTTATGCAGAATCACCTGAGACCAAGGCTCCAGTGAGTAAGAATGACATAAAATGATCAAGTTATAGCATGGAACTGTAATGCTCATTTTACTACGTTAGCCTAAACCTTTCTGCATTTCTGTGCTTTTTTCCATGATTTTAATGTTACACAATGCATGTTGGAAATGCTGCAAAATAAACATAAAACACACACTAAATTCAAAAGCTAAAATGCAGATGTGCTAAAACAGCTCCTTTATTATGCAGTGTGGTGAATTCAACCTAAAAAAAATATATACTGTATATACTGTATATATATATAACTCAATTGCATTATTCAAATTTACAGTTACTCTTCTCTGGAAGATAAAGATTTTGCAACAAATAAATGTGACTACCTGCTAAATATGTAGCATGGAGAGTCTATACTGTTATATAATATAATGTAATATACTGTTCATTTTGCAAGGTCATTTTCCTTTGTTAAGGTGGTGAAAAATCTATTTGTAAGAAAAAAATACCCAACCACGCAAGGATATAAAAAAAAAAACATTTTTGATTGCAAGCGATTGAATGATGGAAGTCAGCTGAGCCTAACATCATTAACTAAGATACAGGATAATTATCTTGCAAAGTGAACAGGCTATTTAGTAAATCAATTTAGTGTTAAATAGTGGATTGCATAATCAGATCTCTATAATTTTACACTAGCAATCAATTAGGTCTTAACCACATTATGTATTTATATAAAAAAAAAACATACCTAAATGTATGTTTAGGTCTCTGTCTATCTTTATACTGGCCTCCTGTGGTTCCCTACACACCACCCTTTAGACTGGGAAATGAAAAAGTAGCATTCAGGCTCTATTGCATGTCAGGAGGCCCAATAAACTGACTGATAGCAGAGGTCTCATTAGTTTGTGCTCCCGAGTCCCAAACTCTCCAATCTATTACCAGGGAGGACCTTGACCGAGCTGTAAAACTTTACCCGCAGTAGAGGAATGTGAGGTGAGATCTTGGCTGTACTGTCTCACAAGGCAGACAGCACAGCCAAAAAATTGCTGAAAAAAATGTTGATGGATTAGGCAGTTCACACATACATATTTGATCATGTGACCAATGTAGTAATTGGCTGTCACAATGGTCACATGATCAGAAGCCAGTCCCGCTGGCTACCAGTCATTAGTCTGGACCAAGAGCTATTTGACAACTCAATATTCACTCCAACCACAGATTGAGCTGTCAAATATCTCTCAGCACAGAAACATCAACTGACCTGGCAATGCAGCATGGTCTGTTAAAGCCCACCCTTTTGCCACTAACCTATGAGTTACAGGGGTGGCAACAGGGTGGGCTTTAAGATCCCATGCTGCGTTGTCAGATCAGTTGATGTTTCTGTGCTGAGAGCATGCTTAATATGCACTCCAATCACAGATTGAGCTGTCAAACAGCTCTTGGTCCAGACTAATGACTGGTAGCCAGCGGGACTGGCTTCTGATCATGTGACCATTGTGACAGCCAATTACATTGGTCACATGATCAAATATGTATGTGTGAACTGCCTAATCCATCAACCTTTTGTTCAACATGAAGAAAAGCTACAGTATATCTCTCTCTCTTGCTCTCTCTTCATATATATATATATATATATATATATATATATATATATATATATAAAAAATATATATTGTTCATGTTTTTCATATTGAAGAGAAAGCATAAGCTTTTTAGATTGATTTTCCTTCCTCATATTATGTAATTAAATTTGTAGAAATCTGTTACACTAATTTATAAAGAAATAAGCTAGTACAGCCTCTTAATAGCCTCAAATGATTATATGCCTTGTTACTCTTAACATAATGCTATTTTATCCATTGGTATTTTTTTAACTTTAAAGAGTGCATGTGAATTTTTAATTCAAAATTAAAATGTCACAGATTTTCAGACAATAGTCTAGCCACAGAATTGTATAATAATTAACCCTTGAGATCTCAAGTCCTAAAAATACATTTTTGCACATTTCAAGGCTTATTTTGTGCAAATGGAGCAAGCATTATTTTACTCCTTTTGTGTCAGTCTGTGGAAACTTGCTAAAATGCATCACGCCGCAGGGAATATTGAATGCATTTTTCTGTACTGCCCAATTACGTCAGCAATATGTTAGTTTAGGATATAGCTTAGGTATAATAAGTCATTACTTAAGTTAGCACAAGCATACTAAAGTAGCCTGAAAAACAGTTTTTCAGCCAATGTGAAATTTTAAGTAAACCTAGTAATAAAACCAGGCTCCAGAGGTACAGCAGGCACCATATTGTGCAGAATTATATACTTACTCTGTATTTAGTCTTTACAATGTCCTCTTCTTTACACAGCCCCTTGTGTCATGTGCTACTGAAGGAATCACGTTGCCTACTTTCTTTTCACAGTTACTTAGCAGACCAACACATAGGAGAAAAAAGTTATGGTTTAATGTTTTACAATGAACTAAAGTAAATACTGTGACTCCACTCAACACTCATTGCGCACACTATCCCTGTAGCCAGAAATGTCCAGAGATGGCTAAAAAGGATACATAAAAAAAAAATGCATACCTCCTAACCATCCCGGATTTGCCGGGGCCGTCCCGGCAATTCAAGCAAATCCCAGTGTCCCGCGAATGTGGGCTAAGTCCCACAGCAGAGCCCAGCACTAGAACAAGTTCCGGTACAGGACTCCACTAATTTGCCTTTCCACACTCAGGCTGAGGCTCCCTCAGTGCTTAGCAGCACAGTCCCCCGCCCACTCACCTGCCCGCCGGGCCGCCTGCCCGCTGTATGGGATGTTTGAGGAGGGAGGAGGAGGTGGCAGGCCATAGCGTTCCTGCCTTCCATGTCCCATAGCGTTCATGCATTCCATGTCCCATAGTTTTACTGCCTTCCATGTGCCACAGTGTTCCTGCCTTCCATGTGCCATAGTATTCCTGTCTTCCATGTGCCATAGCATCCCTGCCTTCCTTGTGCCATAACATTCCTGCCTTCCATGTCCCATAGCGTTCCTGCCTTCCATGTCCCAAAACGTTCCTGCTTTCCATGTGTCATAGCGTTCCTGCCTTCCATGTGTCATAGGGTTCCTGCCATCCATGTACCATAGTGTTCCTGCCTTCCATGTGCCATAGTTATCCTTCATTCCTGCCTTCCATGTACCATAGTGATCCTTCCTGCCTTCCATGTATCATAGTGATCCTTCCTTCCATGGACAATAGTGATCCTTCCTCCCTTCTATGAACCATAGTTATCCTTCCTTTTTTATTCCATGTACCATAGTGACCCACCCTTCCTTTCTTCCATGTACCATAGTGAACCTTCCTTCCTTTATTCCATGTACCACAGTGATAATTTTTTCCTGCCTTCCATGTACCATAGTGACCCCACCTCCCTTTCTTCCATGTACCACAGTGATAATTTTTTCCTGCCTTCCGGGAACCATAGTGATCCTTCCTTTCTTTCTTCCATGTACCATAGTGATCCTCTTTCCTTTCTTCCATATACCATAGTGATCCTTCCCTCTCTCTCTCTCCCTAGGGGTTGATTCAGGCTGGAACACAGTGCTAGAAAAAAGGCATATTCCGTGTGCATTTCCTGGTCTGCATGCAACCAAGCTGCCCTTGTGAGACACACGTGGGTACCATTAATTGTTAAAGGCAGCATGTTTGCGGCCACCAAACCACATGGTACTACAGTATTATGCAAAATTTGGTTTGGTAAAATTTGAAAAAGTACTGCTTTGCAGAGCGTCCCCATTCACTTGAATGGGTTGTGGTCAGAGGGCAGTAGGGCCCACCAATGCACCACCCCCCCCGATGCTGCCTCTGCAGCTAAAGGGGAAGCACTTGGCAAGGTGGTAAAACCTTGTGGTTGAGCTATGGTTTTACCACCCCTACAACCGCTAGTGTGAATGAAACATAAGTGTTATGTTGCATATTTCTGAAATTTGAGATAAGATTTCCTTCTGAAATACATTTGTTCAAGCAATGCTGCACTGTATACAGCAACTAGGCTCAGCTTCTGTTTAATCATCCATCTTTAAGCCACTCCCACTGTTAGGGGTAACTTGACCATGATCATCATTTGCTACTATGTGCTACATGTATTGCAGTACTTATTCTTTGGCTACATCCCGGGTTCCTCAGGTCCTTCATAATCCTCTATTATAAGCTCTCTGTCTAATTTCAGTGTATACAAAACCAGATGTATTGGAAGCAATTTACTAAATGATTGTGTTGAGGTTTATATGAATCCCCAGCTTGTGAAACAGAAATCAAGGCATATGTTATAGGTATGAGGAAGCTCAGGTTATGTTTAACCACTGCCCTATTAAGCCCCTCCCACGATCATGTGTGTGGCAAATACCGCCCTGCGTATTCACCAAGAAAAGCCATTTTCAAGTAAATGGAGAATAGACAGTGCTTGGTGTTTAGGGTAAATGTCCAGGCCCAAACATTGTTGTGTGGGAGGGGGAGTTATGTCTATGCCAGTACTAACACTGACTTTCAAAACTTTTCAGGTATTTGCCTAAAAATTTAAACTGATCCAGCATTGTTCTATGTGAAGGGGGAAGTCAGCATATATGGGTAAATGTTGTGATGTGGCACCTTACTGAGCCTACTGTAAAACTGCAGGTTTGTTCTACAGTATATCACTTTAGGGTGATACAAATTTATTATAAGTAAATTTTATCAAAGCTTTACAAAAATACAGTCTGGGGAATTTGTAGAAGGTGTCATAGATACCCTTTAGAATTCCTTCAGGGCACAGCATTAAAAGTGTCAGTGCTTGCTTGCACTCGATTTATGTACCTGTTACAGACAGCTACACAAATCTTTCTATGCTGGTACTGAAATTGGAATGTCCATTCTGGACTTTTATTCCTCAGTCCCCTCCCTCCTGACAGATACATAGCTGAATACTTTTGTATTAGAGGTTGCAGGGCCTGATAGGGAGCTAAATGAGTAGTTCCCCATCAGGACCGCTTTACTTTTGATTGACAGAGTATGGGAATAGCAGATCCATAGCCCCCCTCTGATGTAATGCAGGTTTCCCGTTGCATCAGAGGGGGGCAGGGTCACCCGCACGTCACTGGGAAAGCCCGGGTTTCCCCGCTTGCCGGGGAATAGCCAATGATGTAGGCGGGTTTGACAAACGAGGGGGCGTGGTCACCCTTCAGATCATAGGGTAAGCCCCGGCTTTCCCCGCTTGCCCGGGAATAGCCAATGAAGTAGCCCGAGAATAGCCAATGAAGCTGGGGCTTACCCTATGATGTGATGGATGACCCCGCCCCCTCGAACGTCATGGGGGTTTCATGTGGAGTGGAGACTGGAGGAGACTGCAGAGCTGGACATTGGATCACCGCGGGACATAGAGAACAACGCTGTACAGACTGGATTACATCGCTGGAATGGGTTTTGTTTTTTGTTTTTTAATAAAGGACTTTCCCAAATGTGTCTGTGTGTTTTTTTACACTTTCTTTGTGAAATGGTAGGGGTACAATGTACCCGTTACCAATTCACATAGGGAGGGCAGAAATCTGGGGGTCCCCTTTGTTAAAGGGGGCTTCCAGATTCCGATAAGCCCCCCGCCCACAGACCCCCACAACCACCGGGCAAGGGTTGTGGGGAGAGGCCCTTGTCCCCATCAACATGGGGACATGGTGCTTTGGGGTCCAGACTCCAGAGAATCCTCTCCATGTTGAGGGCATGTGGCCTGGTATGGTTCAGGAGGGGGGCGCTCTCTCGTCCCCCCTCTTTTCCTGCGGCCTGCCAGGTTGCGTGCTCAGATAAAGGGTCTGGTATGGATTTTTGGGGGAAACTCCACGCCATTTTTTTTTAAAATTTGGCGTGGAGTTCCCCTTAAAATCCATACCAGATCTGAAAGGTCTGGTATGGATATTTGGGGGGAACCCCACACATTTTTTTAATCAATGACTGTTCTCTGTATTGCCGGGAGCCGACAATTCATTATAGCCGCGAGTGCTTTTAAATTACTTTTTTTCCTTCAGAAATGACACTTTGTGCAGGGACAGTTCTAAACACGGGAAACATGTGCTGCTTTTCAGGCATACTATACACACCCCCCAGGTACGAAATTTAAAGGAATATTTCACTTTTATTGTCTCACTTTAAGCATTAATAAAATCCCTGCTCCCAAAAAAACGTCAGTTTTTAAAACTTTTTTTTGCATTGATACATGTCCCCTGGGGCAGGACCCAGGTCCTCAAACACTTTTATGACAATAACTTGCATATAAGCCTTTAAAATTAGCTCTTTAGATTTCTCCCATAGACTTTTACAGGGTGTTCCGCTGCTTTTCGAATTTGCCGCGAACACCCCAAATTGTTCGCTGTTTGGTGAACGGGCAAACAGGCAATGTTCGAGTCGAACATGAGTTCGACTCGAACTCGAAGCTCATCCCTAGGGTTCTGTACACAGTCTGTGTGCACTGTTACCATAGTAATTTAGATTCCAGGTTATGTCATTAACTTGTTGTGTGGCAGCTCATTTCTCAGATTTACTGTAAAGAATCCTTCAGTTCTGGTCATAATTAAGTTATTTATCTACAGTGCGGCTACTGGGATACAATGGTAAAAAAGTGAGTTAGCAATCCACTTAGATGTGAATTTGAGGAAGTTGTTGGAGCGGCATGTCTTAAGCCTCATACACACGGTCGGACTTCAAACAAACTTTTCCGTGGATTTTTGTTTGAAGGGCGTTGGCTGTGAACTTGTATAGCATACATAAGACAGGACTTTTTCAGCCAACAAACATGAATGTAGTGACGTAATTGACATACTTTTTCTGCTCTTTTCTGCCCTTTCTGCCACCCTTTGGTCAACTTCTGCTATTGTTGGTTGATTTTAACATTGGTTCTGAGCATACGTATTTGTACTTCGGACCAAAGTCCGACGGATTTCTGTACACACGGCAGGACATTGCACAGTAGGACTTTTGTTGCCGAAAAGTTTGTCCGTTTGCAGAGCAAACTTTTGTCCGATAAAAAACCGAAAAAGTTTGTCCGATGGAGCGTACACACGGTCAAATTTTTATTGAAAACATGGGAATTCAGAAGTTTGTTGTCAAAAAGTCCTGCCGTGTGTATGGGGCTTTAGAATGTTCAGAAGAAAAGCAGTTAAGAATCTACATAGAAGTTTTCTAAAATATTTGCAATGTATATAATTGACCCAAACTTTAACAAAAAAGTCATAACTTGTTTTTTAAAGGATCATGTAGAACTCTGTAATGGCTTTCTTTGATGTAAACAAAAAGATACGTATAACCTTGACAGACAAAAAAGGCATTGGAAATAGTGAACATTATTGACTTTATTTATAATAACTACAAACAAAGAAGAAAGAAGTAAATGCTAGTACACAAATGATGTATGTTAAAAAGTAATTGTTAAGGCACTATGGGGTTGATTTACTAAAGGCAAATCCACTTTGCACTGCAAGTACACTTGGAAGTGCGCTTGGAAGTGCAGTGGCTGTAGATCCGAGGGGGACATGCAAGAAAAAGAAAAAACAGCATTTTTGCTTGTCCAAGATTGGATGATAAAATCAGCAGAGATTCCCCTGATTTCAGACCTTCCCCTCAGATTTACAGCGACTGCACTTCCAAGTGCACTTTCAAGTGCACTTGCAGTGCACTTGTAGTGCAGAGTGGATTTGCCTTTAGTAAATCAACCCCAATGTAATGCTAGGGATCAAATCATTTTGCAATGTCTACCAAGCAACCTCAATATCAGTACATCTTGCTTTAGAAAAATGAAATCTTAAGGGAAATAGTGGTGATGCCTAGGGCAGCCTATCATATTATTTTGGATGAGTTAAAAAGTAATAGCACACATATAACTGAGCAGTTGTGTTTAGAAGTGGTCCTATCTGCAAATTGTTCCAGGTTTTACCCAAACACAGAATTTCTAGTTCAAAAGTTTTTAAGGAATCCTCCCAATAGGCAAAAATAAACACCACCATCAAGAACCCTTTTGTAAGGCCATCATGCTGTTACAGTATTGAACTTCTAAGTGCACAGGGGGCCTGAAAAGACAGAGATGGAGAAAAGGGTGGTAGCTCCAGATAAGCTTCATAATAGCAAAAGGTAAGGTCTCACGTTTAGATTTGTAGTTGTCAGCTAACCTGAGATGGAATGGAAGTAAACTCTATGGAGTTGATTTATTAGAGGTAAATAGTCTATTTAGTTTGCAAGGGAAGTTTGACATCACATGGGCATTTTCCCCAGAACTTAGTGAATGAGGTGAAGCTCTGCTGACTTCCATTATCCAGTCAAAAATGCTGTTATTGCATTTTTGTTTTAAATTGTAATAATTATTTGTCTTCTGTTAGAAACCTTTCTTTGCTCCTGGGGATAAAGAGAGCACAACGAGAAGGTAAGTATATGCTGCAGTGAAAGTTGGCTTCAATTATAACCTGTTGCTTTACCTGGCATGGTCAAAGCACATGTTGACATTTAGCATATATGCCTGATGATAAATTAGGCCCAGCCCTTGGGGCATCTTTAAGCATCGGTAGCACTGTAAAAAAGGGTATGATCTTAATAAATACAGCCAAGGGGTTCATGGAATTTGTTTCTTTACTCATATTTGAATGTATTTACATATATATTACTTCATATTAGGCAGCATTCTGACCCTCACAGAGACCTTTTTCGGGCCACTTGAAATAACATTACAATATATAGTCATACTGAATATCATTTGATATATATAGTCATACTTCAATATCATTTGAATTTATTTTTCAAGGCACACAAAAGATGGTATTTTGAGATACCCATGAGATATGATCAGCACTATAAAATTTCTTACACTAAAACAAACTTCATTACATCAGTTGTCAAGTTAATTAAGTGAATATGCTTGATCAGTTTTGGCTCATCATAAAATATCAGTGACTGTCTGCTTGACTTTACAATTATACAAGTATGACTAGTTTCCTTTAAACAAATAAGACAGATTTTAGCAGAAAATTTACATCCGCTTAAAACAGAGAAATTAGTTATATGTTGTACAATTCTATTGCTTTTGGCAACATCATTCTTTTTCATATATAAGGCTTTCAGTACATGTATATAGCTGTGACGGATATTATCCAACATTCTGGCATGAATACAAGGTAACAAAAATGTTTGCTTTTCCATCACATATTGCCTGTATGGAACCTTGTCCTTTCTGCAGGAGCCTGGTATTCACACATAATGAATTTATGTTATGTAATATTGCAGAAGAAAGCAAAAAAGGAAAATGCACTGAACAGACCCAAGTTTTGGTAACTGACAGAGAATACCAATATTTATGAATGTGGTGTTTTCATGGCTAAATACCAGATATTAACGATAACTCGAATGATAAAATGACAGTTTGGCATACAAGGTTCTACACATACATACACACAAATATATATATACTAGATAGTATATATATATATATATATACAGTCAGGTCCATAAATGTTGGGACATCGACACAATTCTAATATTTTTGGCTCTATACACCACCACAATGGATTTGAAATGAAACAAACAAGATGTGCTTTATCTGCAGACTTTCAGCTTTAATTTGAGGGTATTTATATCCAAATCAGCTGAACGGTGTAGGAATTACAACAGTTTGTATATGTGCCTCCCACTTTTTAAGGGACCAAAAGTAATGGGACAATTGGCTACTCAGCTGTTCCATGGCCAGGTGTGTGTTATTCCCTCATTATCCCATTTACAAGGAGCAGATAAAAGGTCCAGAGTTCATTTCAAGTGAGCTATCTTAACTTGAGTGGGCAGTGATATCAATAAAAATATTGTAATTTTTTTAATACAGAAATGCTTAAAGTGGACCTTCGGTCATTTTCAAAATTTTTACATCTATTAAATCTTCTACCCTTGTTGTTTTACCTTTAGATAGCAAAACATTTTTTCTGCCAGTAAATACCTTATACAGCCCACTTCCTGTTTCTTGTCTGGTCATTGGCCTAGGCTTATGACACGGTTCACAGCCCTCTCTCTCACTCTCGTGAGAGTTTGCCAGGAAGGGAGGGGGTGAGTCATAGGAGGGCCAATGAGAGCTGCAGAGCTGGAGGTGTGCCTCTGTGTGTCTGTGTAAATCCAAGAAGTGTACAGGCAGCAGCTTCAGCTGCCCACAGTTAAAATGGATGCAGCCAAACTTAGTGGAGGGAGATTTCTGCAGCATATTTGGCAAGTACAGAATCACAGTATATATAAAATAATATGCAAAGTGGCTGGATGGAAGCTTCAGAATGGCAAAGATGTTTTTATTACAAATTATGTGAGCAGACTGCAGTTCCTCTTTAAAGTGTATATGTAGACCAAACTTAATTTTTTTACATTTTTGATAGAATAAGGAAGGGTTGAAACTAGAGATAAGCTTAACCCCTTGCCACCACCCGCCACCATTTAAAAGGATCTAAATACAGGGAGTTGGTAGCAGGAGTTCTGGTCATGTTACCACTGTGATAGAAATTCATATGTGTTTAGAAGCTCTGGATCACAAGTATCAGTGTCAGGAGCTTCCCATGACAGCTTATTTACTGTTCTCTTCTGAGAGTGCACAGGGAGCGCACTCTCAGTACAGAAAAGCCATTCCCTAGGGATGGATTTGTGCCGCAGCTCAGTGTTAAAGCCCTTATCCCTAGCCACCACATATATGCATATTGTTGACGGGAATAGGTTTATGTTTATTGATATTTTCAACTTCCTGGCTATTTAAGAATTCAGACAGATGCTCAAACATTTACCCATTCACTGGGAGCCGAACGTGATGTATAATAGCGGTATTACTACCACCATTATACACAATAGCTTGCTACTGTCAATGGTTGTTAAAGAGTTTGTAAACCTCCGAAAAGAATTCCCCCCAAAAAACAAACAAACATGCAAGACAAAGGCATAATGAGCTAGTATGAAATACTTAGCTTAAAACGATGCCCTGCAGTGGCGCCAGCACTCCGCTCCCACAGCTGACATCTTTCCCGAAGTTACTTCCGGGTTCGCATGCTCAGGTGCTGTGATTGGCTGGAGCCATGATGCCATCACTCCCACGCATGCAAGTGGGTGCTGCCGGCCACGGCACGGGTCCTGAAGAAATGGCACGAGCGGTCCATTCCTTTAGTGCACATGCGTTGATGACATCGGCAGCAGCGTATATAGTAAATATTTCTTAAACGGTGCAAGTTTAGGAGATATTTACAGTACCTACAGGTAAGCCTTACTGTATGCTTGCCTGTAGGTACAATTAAAGTGGAACACTTTACTTCCTCTTTAAGGAGCGGGTACAGGCACAGCTGCATCCTTATCAACTAGTGAGGTCACCAGCCCCATCCACATACATGGCTAGGAATCCCGGCCATGTAAGGAAGGGGACAGTGTGGTGACAGCAGTGACCATAGGCCAAGGCCATGGACTAAATATAGCTATGTCAATATTTGGTTGGTAATGTGACCACATCCTTACAATGCTGGATTTTTTTAAAGTAATGGATTTGTGTGTTTATTTACAACTATGGAGTATGGCATTTACATGCAGTAAACTAAATGTCAGTATATTGACACTTTGGCTTCTAAATAATATTGTGACTTACAAAAGATCCTGATGTAAATTACCTTCTATCCTTAAGAGATATACTGTAGTTCTATTTTCTGTACTCCAGGACTACTAATCTGTGTTTTAAAATTACAGCAGAGACCTGTATTGAGTTGTTTTTGTAGTTTGCAAGCTATAGGCAAGACAATAGACCAAAGCTTGTTTTGACGCACATTGAAAAATCTCATTACAGGATGGTAAAATTACAAGGAAATGGTGTCAAATAAAACACAGCTACTTAACAGCCCAAATCATTTGATGTAGAAGGGAAAATAAAAATTATGGTGCAATTTAACATAAAAAAGGGAAAAAGCAATACTTGACTTCAGCCTGAAAATCAATTTATTCCCTGGATCAGCACAGTAACATGCAACAATGAATGCCAGCAGTGCTTGTGGTTTCTATTTTGATAAGAAGAGCTCTGAACCTTCTTGGAATGTATCATGTTTCTTATTTCCACTTTGTGCCAGAGTGCAATGATGTTTTCCATAGTCTTGCTAGTTTCTTTATATCGATTCATATTTCTAAAACATAGTAACTAACATGCATGTGACCAAAGTAATTTGGGAATGCTGACACTACTAGATATTGTAACTACTGTATACATCTACATTTTTGGTTACAAGAAAAAAAAAAAGAAGAGTAATTGTTTTAGCATAAAAATATTTTAAACTCACGCGTGTCACACAAAATTCACAAGCAAATACAAGAAGAACAAACATAGTCAATAAAAGAAAACCTAAAAATTTGAATCACAAAAAATAAAAAACATGACTGTAGGTTCACTATGCTCCCCTTTGAGAAATGCGTAACCATATATTTACTTCTGTCATGGATAGGAACCCTGATGAGCAGCTGCCTTGTACTTCTGTTAGTTATTCCTGGCTGAGTTCTTTGTGAGGCGGGGCACTATGACCAATGATCAGGTAAAGGAAGCCATTCAGAGCCTCTGCCTCACACAGAACCCCCTCATGGCTTTGACTAACAGATAGAGGTGCAGTAATGATGCTGAATCTCAGGGGGGGGGTACCAAGTGGCCATTGTCCAAAGCAAAGCTAGGTATTAGAGGGGTTACGTGGAATTTTTCCAATAGCATCTCCAAAAGAGAAAAGCGTACCTAAATTATAATATTTTTTCACCAATTTTTTACTAGACTCTAAAAATAGGCAATTATAGTCTGGATGTTTTATTCTTATAGAACAACATAAACAGGTTTAGCAATTAAATAGTGCATTCTTTTTTGTAAATATCAGCACATGTAACTTAGGTCATAGACAGTTAGGCCGGTTTCACACTGGGGCGGTGGGGGGGGGGGGGGGGGGTGGCGGTATAGCGCCGCTATTTTTAGCGGCGCTATACCGTCGCGATTGCAGAGGTATTCGGCCGCTAGCGGTGCAGTTTTAACCCCTGCTAGCAGCCGAAAAAGGGTTAATACCACCCGCAAACCGCGGCTACAGCCGCGGTTTTAGGGCGGTATTACCACGGTATTCCATTCATTTCAATGGGAAGGAGCGGTGGAGGAGCGGTAAACACACCGCTCCTCTCACCGCTCCAAAAATGTGGCTAGCAGGACTTTTTTTTAAGTCCTGTTAGCGCACCGCTCCAGTGTGAAAGCCCTCGGGGCTTTCACATTGGAGAGAAAAGAGCCGCTGTTTAGGCTCAGTTTGCAGGCGCTATTTTTAGCAAAATAGTGCCTGCAAACCGCCCCAGTGTGAAAGGGGCCTTATAGAGGTAAGAGGGACAGAGGGCTTTGGTTCAAACATAGGGACTGTATCAAAAGAGGCAGTTGGGAGTTATGTGTACTGATTAACAAAGTGATTAGAAATGTGAGATAAATAATGTGGAAAGAGAAATACGACCGATAACATCAGCTATTACAACACAGTCTAATTGAATGCATCTAATATGTGACACTTTCCTTTGATATCTGATGTGAAAATAACGAAACAAAATCAATTATTTAAATGCTGCTTAAAGAGATTACACAAATTCTAGTTTCATGGAACTGTTATAATATTCTGATCTTATATAGCTTTTGGAAAAATGATTAAACTGCACATGAGCAAAAACATTTTTTATAGTTTTGGATAGAATTGTGAAAGGTTAGAGCTGCTAGTCACCGCACCAAAAATAAGAATTTTCCTAAAGGGAACATTAACAGTAAAAATACCAGTCAAAGGTCAACCATTCTAAAAGGAAAAAAATTATTTCATTGATGCCTGTGTCCCTGTGGGAGACACTGGGAGAGATTATGTTGCATTTCTGCCCCAGTGTCCCCACAGGATGGAAGGAGAATATTCTCCAGCGGTACACTGACAGCAAAAAAAAAAAAAAAAAACTGGCGAAGATTTTAAAGCAGAACTGTAGTTTACTTTTGGAGTTTGTATTATAGTAAACAGATAGCTACTGTATAATAAGGTGAAGGGTATTGTCAAATTTAGATTGCATTCAAATATATGTCCTTTAATGTCCAACAATTTACATTCTTGCTTATTGTCTATTGTATGTGGTTTCAAGCATATCTTCTATAGGTATAACTGCTAGTAAGAAAAACAAAAACAAAAAAAAAATGTATGTAAGGGCTCTTTCACACGGGACGGATCAGTCATGATCCGCCCCGTGAAGCTCCGCTTGCTCAACGGGGATCGCTCCGTTGATCCCCGCTGAGCCGGCGGATGACTGGGCGGTCCCCGCACACTGTGCAGGGACCGCCCTGTCAGAGCGCCGCTCTCCCCTATGGGGGGATCGGATGACGACGGACCGTAGAGTCCGTTGTCATCCGATCCGCTCCGCCGACGGATGGAAAAATAGGGTTTTCCTCCGTCACACCGCTGACATCCGTGTCTCCATAGGGCTACATGGAGCGTCCGTGCAGGTCCCCCTAAAAAACTGACAGGCGGACCTGAACGGACCCTCCGTGTGAAAGGGGCCTAACACAACACGTAGCAGCTGCACTACACTGCACTGCACAAAAGTAAAAATAAAAATAGATGTACATCATGAAAATTTAAAAATTTCACAGTGTGCAAATGATTCATTACAGCAGAAAAGACACAAGAAAGAAAGGGAAAAAAGCATAATGTTGCAATGGTTGCTAATAGGGATGATAAAACCAGTTCAGTGCAAGCTGGGTTTGGCAAATCCAGCAGGAAGTCGGTGAAACCTGACCTTATCACCAAATATGGAAAAAATAATCTTTTTTTTCCTGGCCATTTTCAAGATTAATAGACAAGCTATTGTTGGAAACATGAAAAGTAAAATGGCGCAAGAAGAGTTCTGGCAAAGTATAAAATCCAAATGTCAATAAATGATGTAAGCACCAGCGGCAGCTACCATAAGCAGAAGCAGGCTCTGTAAGATATGATAAGGAAAGGAAGGTGCGCCAAACTAAATGCAGTATGAAAGTTTTAATGGCAAAATAGTAAAAAATAGCCAAATGGCTACTCACAAGATGATGAATAATGTAAGGCACATATAAGGTTATGGGTGGTCCGATGTTATCTATGGCAGTCCGCGGGGAGATGTAGATCCCAGATGAGGAAGAAGCTGCAGGCAGGTTTTCAGTGTAAGCAGAGAACGTCTGGGCATCAAGGCGCTGTAGGCCGTGCTCGATGTTTCCCTTCTGTGGTACAGGAAGGACCAGGAAGATGCGCTTCAGCGTGGAGCGCAACGTGCCGTCGGACCGTAAGTGACGTAATGCAAGGAACGAACCAATAGGATGACGCGTTTCACAGCATCCGCTGTTTTATCAGTCCCCCGCGGACTGCCATAGATGACACTGGACCACCCATAATCTTATATATGCCTTACATTATTCACCATCTTGTGAGTAGCCATTTGGCTGTTTTTTACTATGTTGCCATTACAACTTTTATACTGCACTTAGTTTGGCGCACCTTCCTTTCCTTATTGTTGGGAACATGTACCTATGTAAAATAGAAAAAAAATACTGTTCCCTGGGTAGAGTTTTTTTTTTTTTTTATCTGCTTAAGGGGCAATATTGAAAATAAGCAAATAGTTTAAAAACATGTTTGGTGGATGCCTTAAAGTAAAACTAAAATCAAAAAGTACCTTCTATTGTTCTCAGTCTCCTCCAAATATCTAAATTCCTTTTTTTTTTGCTGCAGTGATCCAACTTCCTGTTAGAAGAAGGTTACATTTGTTCTCCATGGTCACTCTGTATGTAGGAATGTAGCCACCCTCTATTGCTTGCTCCTGCCATTGATGGACTAGGGACTATGAATTATGGGAACTGTAATATGCCTAGAAGAGTGCATGTGACTACAACTAAGGAGAACTACTCATTCCACACAAATGGAAGTGAGGTAAAAACAAGAGGTTCAGGGGTTTACAGGGGATGTTAGAAGGCATCAGAAAAACATAAGAAATTATTTCATGAAAAATATATTACATGGCCATTAACCACTTGCTGACTGTGCTATAGTCGAATGACGTCTGGCAAGTTCTGGGAGGTTGTCATTTGATGGCCTCCCATGATTGCACCCTCTGCGGGGTGTGGGCAGTGTGCTCTGTGATCACGGTGTCTGGAGGACACTGCTAATCACGGATTGAGGTAAAGAGCCAATCAGCCTTTCTTTACCATGTGATCAGCTGTGTCCAATCACAGCTGATGACGGATGTAAACAGAAGCCGGTTATCGGCACTCCTTTCCTCATGCTGACAGCATGAAGAGAGGAGAATAGAGCCGATAACCGGCTTCTCTAAAAAGTGTCCTGATTATCAGTGCAGTCCCAACAGTGCCCACCAGTGCTGCCAATCTGTGCCCACCAGTGCTGCCAATCTGTGCCCATCAGTACTGCTAATCAGTGCTTGTCAGTGCCTCCTCATCAGTGTCACCTATTAGTGCCACCTATCAGGGCCCATCAGTGACACCTATCAGTTGCCACCAGTGCCACATATCAGTGCTCATCAGTGCCGCCTATCAGTGCAGCCCTATCAGTGCCTACCAGTTTTTCCTCCTCAGTGCTCACCAGCCACACCTATCAGTGCCCATCAATGCCCCTCAGTGCCACCTCATAAGTGTCGCATCATCAGTGCCCATCAGTGCAGCCTATCAGTGCCCCTATTAGTGCCACCTATCAGGGCCCATCAGTGACACCTATCAGTTGCCACCAGTGCCACATATCAGTGCTCATCAGTGCCGCCTATCAGTGCAGCCCTATCAGTGCCTACCAGTTTTTCCTCCTCAGTGCTCACCAGCCACACCTATCAGTGCCCATCAATGCCCCTCAGTGCCACCTCATAAGTGCCGCATCATCAGTGCCCATCAGTGCACATCAGTGAAGGAGAAAAATTATCTGTTTGCAAAATGTTATAACAAACTATGAAAAAGGTTTGTTTGTTTTTCGAAATGTTCGGTCTTTGTTCATTTATTTAGCAAAAAAAATAAAAAAACACAATGGTAATTAAATACCACCAAAAGAAAGCTCTATTTGTGTGAAGAAAATGATAAACATTTCATTTGGGTATAGTGTTGCATGACTGTGCAGTTTTTATTCAAAGTGCGACAGCGCTGAAAGCTGAAAATTGGCCTAGGCAGGAAGGGTTTAAAAATGCCCAGTAGGCAAGTGTGTGCAGCCTCCTTTTCTATATTAGACTGGGCCACATGGCTTTCAACGTTGAGGGAGCAGCTGGAAAACTGCCCTTGTCTTAATGTTGAGGGACAAGGGTCTCTACCCCAAATCTGATGCCCCCAAGAAAGATGTCAAATGACTAAAAGTGATTGGTATCCTAATGTACATACTCCAGATGTATAGTTTCTCATGTGAATTCAAAGAGAAAAAAAAGGTCTATGAGGTTCCCCATGCTAGCTCTAACACTTTACAGTATACTGATGAATGTCCTTTCTTTTTATAGCCTTCTCATTTGAGTGACAGTGAAAAAATCCTTGTCATATCATTGTCATTCATCAATAAGTACTGTATTTACCACTGGATGCTGACTAAACCATTATTTTGATCTAGAGATATTATAGCCTGTAAATGCAGCACATTTAAATACTGCTTGAATACTTTATTTCAATACATGAGTTGCATACTTGCACTAATACAAATAGATAAGAGGAACGTTGTAGCATGCCCAACCTGCCATTTGTTACAGACCTACATAGTACTTCATAAACCCATGCCCAAACAAACCATGTAGTGATTTTTTTATTTTTTGTTAATGAGTAATGTACAATAACTATATCAAATGTCTAGTAAAACCCATAACACTGCAAAAACATCATGTACCACAAGAACTGCCCTTGAAGAAACATGTTAGACTCTCTCTCTGTAATGCTCAATGAGACAGAAATTCAATTTGCATTATCCAGTCATATGCTCCAAGGATTTGGCAATGCTGATGATAAATTAGATAAAGAATATTTCATTATCATGGAGCAGCCCATACTATGCTTCGGATCTGTTTGCAATATCACTTTTCATCTCCAATGGCTTTGCTTAAAACAAAGAAAAGACACAGACAAAAAAAGAGTGAAGCTATAGATTATGCTACAACTGTTATAAGGTGACCTTCAATGACAATGCTATTTGACCATCCACAGGATTATAGAACATAAATATAGTAATTTATACACACTGAAACTAGTGGTTAGTGTCTATAGGAGGGAAAGAAATTTAACCATAGGTAAGTATGCTGACAAAAATCACAAATCTCCTATAGAACATCTTAAAATGATAACCTCACTCTATAAAATATAGGATGTTTTAATAATATTACTCTAATCCAAAAAAGAAACAGTGTAGAAATGGATACAATGCTTATTGACTAAAGAAAATGAACATGATCATAGAAAAATAGTTATGGTAGGCTTGGACCATGGGCACATATGCAAGTAGATGGCCATGCACATATCAGTTATGATACCTTAACTAGCTGACTATTTGGTGATATTCAATGATTACAATGTGGGCCTAATTGGCCCTGTCCATTGAACAGCCAAATAATTTGCCTTTGTGTCTTTAGTTCTTACAAGCCACACCACAGAATGCTAAGGTCAACATTTTTCTGCAGGTCAAAAAGCCCATGCACTATGCTAGTACTGTGCAGGACATGTGATGGTTTTATTATCAGAATCTTCATTCTAAGCTCCAACATATGGAATCTTGTATTTCTCCTAGTGTTTGGACTACTAAGCATGCACAGTACCATATCTGTCTGCGTACAGTTCTTTAAACTTTCTTTAAAAATTACGTTTTCGTTTAGAGCTTATGTTAAATATCAATTTTTTTCATGCTGTATTTGTAATTCAAATGCATGTATTCAAGTGGCAAATACAACCTTTTACAAAATAAAAATTGTTTTTGACCTGCTTTGCATGCAGTTTAAATATGTGACAAAAGGATATACTACAGAAGCGCATTTGTGAGGTCAGGCACTGATGTGTACTGATCTCCACTCTAATTCATCCCAATGATGTTCTATCAGGTTGAGGTCAGGACTCTGTGCAGGACAGTCAAGTTCCTCCACCCCAAACTCGCTCATCCATGTCTTTATGGACCTTGTTTGTGCACTGGTGCACAGTCATGTTAGAACAGGAAGGGGCCATCCCCAAACTGTTCCCACAAAGTTGGGAGCATGAAATTGTCCAAAGTTTCTTGGTATGCTGACATCTTAAGCGTTCCCTAAGGGGCCAAGCCCAACCCCTGAAAAAACATCCCACACCATAATCCCCCTTCTGCCAAATGATTTGGACCAGTGCACAAAGCAAGGTCCATAAAGACATGGATGAGTGAGTTTGGGGTGGAGAAACTTGACAGTCCTGACTACCCGATAGAAAACCTTTGGGATGAATTGGAGCAGCGACTGCAAGCCAGGCCTTTTTGTCCACATCAGTGCCTGACCTCACAAATGCACTTCTGGAAGAATAGTCAAACATTCCCATAGACACCCTCCTAAACCTTGTGAACAGCCTTCTCAGAAGAGTTAAGGCTGTTATAGCTGCAAAGGGTGGGCCAACGCAATATTGAACCCTACGGACTATGACTGAGATGCCATTAAAGTTCATGTGCATGTAAAGGCAGGCATCCCAATACTTTTGGTAATATAGAGTATGTCCAAGGAAATGTAGCACAACACTTTGCATCAGCCTCTGAACTGCCATGTGTACTGCTTAGTTAAAGGCATAAGGATTTTGCTGACCTGCTTCTGACATGTGTTTTAAATGTAGAACAGCAATGCCTGTTGACATGTGCCCTTAGGACAAGTTCACACTTGAACACATGGGTTCCCATGTAGTCTGACGTGTTCCAGTTTTGACAGCCTATTTTACTAAGCTGCCAAACATACTGAAATGCAGAAAAAGTAGTGCAAGTGCTACTTTTTCACATTGCGCAATGCTAAACCACATGGCACTGTAGTACCATAAAGTTTTATGGCAGAGAATGTGCTGCATTTGCAAGATGTATTTGAGGTGCCATTAACAATTAATTGGCACCCACGTGCATCTCGCAAGGGCAGAGCATTCACATGCCATATGGGAAATGCACACAGAACGTGCATTTCCCCAAAACCAAATAATGGTGTGAATGGCCCTTACAATCTATTTGAATCATAGCTGTGAGGTTTTGTTGCTACATGGTATGCACATTTAACAATACTAATGGAGGGTAAATAAACAAAATAAATTAGGGAAAACCACATTTTTACTTCAGGCATGCTATGGCATATGTTTGGATGCTGAACATACATTCCCCTCTGTTTTTTAATTTCTGAATGTATATATTGAAGCCTGTACACATGCATTTGTGCATATCACAAACACAGTAGACATTTTGAGCATACTACTTGCTTGTTCAAGTATTATTGATGCACTGACATATGCATATTCTTTAGTAAATCAGACCGACTTGATTTTGACATAAATCAAAAGAATACATTATATGGGCTCTTAAAGCGTTTGTTAATCCTAAAAAAAAAAAAAAAAAGACCCTGTTTCTTTAAAGCATTTTATACAGCACAGTGCTTGTGCTGTGTTATTTGCCCCCCTGTAACAACTGTAATACCTGGCTGGCTATACCCTCCCATTTGTAATCTGACCACAGTGTATTATGGCTACTGAGCCCTGACACCGTGGTCAGTTTATGAGGCTCCATCATCTGCAGCCTGCTATTTGTCTCCTCTGTGCTCTCTCCCCCCTCCCCACCCTGCCTGACAGCTCATGACAGTGCCCGCCCCCACAACTTCTGCTGCTCATATAACTTTCACGTCTTCATACCATCCACTTTGTGTTCTAATCTTGTGTCCCCCTGTGTGAGTAATTTATAAAAAAAAGCGTGCTGTACCTCATTTCACAGCTCAGTGAACACATGATTGGCTGGCTCTCTCCTCTCCCGCGTGACATCAGTGGGGAAATCTCAGCCCTGACCACTGCATCTGTCAGACGGGGAGAGGAGAAAGCCAGATGATCATTTGATAGCTGAGAAGAGCTGTGAAATGATGTATCACTCACACAGGGGCACACAGGATCAGAACACAGAGGGGACGGTATGCAGATGTGAAGGTGGCTTACCAACCTCTCTAAGGCCTCATGCACACTGGATGTTTTTGGAGGTTTTTACAGCTGCTGTCTTTGGCTTCAAATATTTTTTTCTAAAGTCAATAAACTCTTCATGCACACATAGGCTGTTATCAACTGTTTTGGGCTGGGGCGTTTTTTGGCTGTAAAAAACAAAACAAAACTAGTGGGTTCTGAGAGGTGTTTTTCAGCTGTAAAAACGCTCTAACGTAAATAAAAATGCCTAAAAAAGCTGATAGACACTCAAAAATGGGTCTCACCAGCGTTCTTTTTATGTTTTTGATCAATTGAAAAAAAAAATGCTGAAGAAAAACTAACCCTGAAAAATACTAAAAAAACGCTATTGCAAAAACTTTGAAAAACTTTGAAAAACTCACTGCAAAACTACTGGCATTTTTATAAAGTTAATATAATGTCCAGCGTGCATGAGGCCTTAGTGTTTTCCCAGTCATAATTTTTATCTTGTTTTGAATGCTTACTTGAAGTACCAATTCTTCATGGTTCCTCCAGCCCACTCTGATGGGTCACAAAATCAGTGGCTCCTACTTTTACTATGAACACGGTATTGAGACATGAATAGCTTTATTCCATGTGATTTTCAAAAGTGTGTTTAATGCTATTATATTTGCAAAGTTTTCATACAAAGCTAGCAATGTTTGTTTCACAGACACAATGATTGTCAAAATGTTCTTACATTTTTGACTACACAAATGTTCAATCATATTCTTTTCATTCTCATCAAAACATATCTTTCTTTTGATATTTTATATCATGCAGACACTTTTTCCCTGTCTTCTCATGATGATCATTCTAAAGCAGGACACTGATGTTTAGTTGTTAGAGGATATAATGAGGGAAAATCTCTGTTTGATTTGTTTTCTTCTCCTGCACTTATACCTGCAGTGGTGGGTGGGCATAGCTATCAAATGGTTTCTGCACAAGAAGATTTTTTTGAGGTCCCTATTTAGCTACTGCCCAATGCCCATATGCAAATACAAATAGTTTTGGGTTTGGGTTGGGTTTTTGAAAGCTAGTTGCTGATAGTGGGGAGGCAGACATCCTCAAGAAACAATTCAGAAGTTAATCTTTGTAAAACCATCAATATTTTAAAAGCTAATATTTCCACTTGTTTTAGATGTAAGAGCAGTATAAAAGTATGTAAGGTGGTGATCTGACAATACAACTGGGTCTTTAGTTAGATCATTTTTTTTTTCCCAATAAAAAAAAAAAGGGTGTATAACCTTTCGTGTGAATGACAGATGACACTACTTGAGTGAATCCCAGTACTGTCATAGTAAGAATGGGTACTTGTCCAAATTGAGATTGCTTCCTGATAGGATATTCTGTCATCCTATACCTATATTCCTAAATATCACCTTATTACTGTCTACATTAACTTACCTTATTTGCCGACATTCCTCTATTCTGCCACACCCAGATTATGTACAGGGAAAAATTTATATATACAAATTACCCAACACAGATCAGATCTACACACGATACACATGATAAATTCATTGGTCCTTGTACCGCTTATTTATAGTATACATTCAAGATATAGCCCATCCATGGGACTTTACCAATCCAAGCCATGCTAAACACCTCCCCCATGTACATACAGTTATTATTAGCATTTCTTGCCTGTCAATGTTCAGACAGTTTTTCTAACAGCTTTTATAACAATACACAGGCTATCACATCACGTTAACACAAAACTAAAACAAGACTTCAATTGTCTCTATAGAAACGTCTCTCTTACTTTTCTAACTTCAGAGCAACAATATATTTAAAAGAGTAATAACCCAAATCAATACACATATATATATATATATATATATATATATATATATATTGGGTGGGCTCTGTACAAAAAAAAATCACTTCCCATCAACTCAGGAAATTTTTAAGGATGATCCATCCGGGATGGTCTATGGCCAGCACAGTCCTAATGCTAGTTATTTCTGACAGGCTTTTCCATCACCTGGTGGTCAGTGGATGAGCAATAATTTAAAGCTAATTTTTCCAAATAGTTGCACATCTACATATCCAGACGAGTTGGTTAGGCCAATGGAAAGGGTACAGATTTTAACTCCGCCACCCTTGCGACCTTGTCTTTGGCAGTGCAATATTGGGTAGTTATGTGTTACTGCTGCTTCTGTGTTGGATCCTGAATTTTCATATAGCCATATTTCTGTGATTCAAGTTAATGCACAGGATTTAAGGCAATAAGCTAATGGTAATTGGATTGTTGCTTATTACAAAGAGAAGTAGTACATACAATGTACAATGATACATTAACTCCAGGCAATTCAGACCCCTGGTTTGAAGAATGCTTTACTTTGAAGTGAAAGTACCACTAACCTGCCTCCACCCCAACATATTTGATAATTTTTTTTTAGGGCGGGGGGGGTAGGTAACTGATAGTTTCTCATTCCGACTTCCACAATTCTTGCCTAGGTAAGAATTATGTAAGTTTGGTCTGCCCCCTCCCCACTCACAGCTCACTTCCACAGCCAAGATGGAGACATCAGGGATCTGAACACCGGTGAAGAATCATTTCTGGTGAAGACAGCTCTGAACTCTTGGGCTGGTTTGTTTGTTAGAAGTAAACAGCTACAAAAGGATGCTTATGGACGTGACTATGTTTATCCATTACGGTAAAAATTATTGGATACAGCTGGTCACATGGTAAAGAGCCGCTGTGATTGGCTCTTTACCCTGATCTGTGATCATCTGTGTCCAAAAGACACAGCGATCACAGATCACTGCTGATGCACGCCGCAGGGGGCATATGGGAAGTGTGATCATGGGAGGATATTAATAGACGCCATCCTGGAAATGTATGACCTCACTGTAGCCATCATGGTCACGAAGAGGTCAATGATGTATGTATGTATTCCTCTGGAAGTCTTGGAGTTTTGCAGCCTTGAAATCAAAGATTATCAATCCAGTGTATTTTTATGTACAATAGCAACCCAGTGTGTAATAGAATATGGATCTCTTAACATGTTCCTGTATATATATATATATATATATATATACACATATACCATTAAATTGTGACAGACAAAAATGAAATACATACATCATAAAAATAAAAATAAAAGATAAAGGGCAATAATAACATTTTGAGCAGCTAAATACCTCCCATGAATGTGCATACTATAGACTGCTACATTCATTTTTATGTCCCCTTTAATTCATTACCTATGCAATCAATGGATGATCACACACACAGTAGGATAGACTTATACATTAATATCTGAATATGTAATGTGTTTATAGACAGACATAAACATAGACAGAGTTATATTACATTATAAGTATATTTACATATTAGTAATTATATTTAAGGAAGGATTTGTTCAGATGGAACATGCCTAATGAGTAGATTTAGAAAACACTGGTGCACCATGGGGTGAGGAATATCCTGTGAAATAGGCTTGATTGTGTAAGCAAATGAGGCACATCCTAATGCAATCACTATTAGCAAATGGACTAGTAAATCCATTGTTATATTAACTTGGTAAACATCAACTACAATTGCTCATACTTATACACTATATTTGAATATATGGAGTAATGTGAATAATTCTATATGAGGCTACATCAGGTGCACTCGTGCATACTTCCTTTATTAGATAATGGCTTTGTACATTCACTAAATCTAATTTTTTTTGAGTAAATATTTAATGACATGGAAAAGCATGTTATAAGCAAATCTTTGGTAAGAAATATAAATTGAACAGTTGGATAGTAGACTAGAAACCCTAAGGGACCAGATCATATATTTTGCAACAGCACATTAGTTCTCAGAGCACAAAGCTAAACAAAAGTTAATTGTTCAAGGCTTTCACCTCTAGGAAGAAGTGAAAATCCTAATGATCTAACTTCTAAAGTATTTATAAGGCCATACACTTTCCTTAACCCTTTGGCGCCGACCGTACGCAAATATGCCACCTCTCGATGCCTGGTCCTTAGCACTGAGGGGTCACATATTTGTGTGAATTGCTGCCAATACACCTGTGCCGAGAGAGCATGCGCTGCGTGCTCCCGTCACAGTTACCATTGCCAAACCGAAAGTTTTCGAATCATGTGACCGCCATCACAGCCAATCGAGGCTGTCAGGTGATCTTAAGCCCACTCCTCACAGCGTCATAAACCGCTTAAAGGGCCAACAGGCGCCGGCACTAAGAGGTTAACAATAAACTGTACATTCTCATAATTTTTATTTTATTTTTTTACTGTGTACTAGTGTAGAAATGTCGCTTTACTTCCTATCCCAAAGATGCAAACGGAATTTGGGATTGAATTTCCCAAACTGAGGGAGGGAGATTTCTAAGGTATCCCCACTAAAAGATTGTTTCTGCTAAACTCAAATTTTGAGGACAACTCAAAATTGTTTATATTCCCAGTGGTCACCAGTTCAAATAGGTGGGTGAATCTCCCTAATGGAAACCATAAATCAATAATTAAATGACAGTAGGTCTAACCCTTCCCCAATCTGTGCAAAACTTAAAAAAGTTTGCCTAGAGATATACTTTAACTCAAAATTTGCTACTTGCACTTAATCCATAAACTAACCATTGACAATTTCTCCCACTCCCGCCATTAACCCGACACCCAAAATGTAACCTTTATTCTTAAACTAATCCCCCTAAAACCATGATGCTTACCTAACCCTAAGCTAATTCCTAACACAAAAATTACCCGGTAGCAGAATACCATTGATCCATATTTACTGGACTGTTGGTATTGCTACGGTATAACAGATTTCCAAATTGGGCATCAGATTCAGGTACAAATCTAAATCGCTAAAAGTATATTTATAGGTGCAGAGTACAATGAATAGTGGAGTGTCTTGAGATGCATTTATCATGTGTTCACTCTGCAATCCCACTGACTTGAAATAAATGTAGTTCAAAATCAGTTTCCCAGAGTTCAGCTTCAAAACTAAACTCCAGACAGATATATGAAAAAATTTGATGCGGTTATATATTTCTTGAAATGTTGCTTCCCCTATTATAGATCCTGCTTCCAACCCCACTTCCATCCTTTGGAGCACTCATCAACCCCCATATGTTTTCTTATATATTTCTATACATACCTTTTCTTCTGCAATCTTCGGTCAAATCACATGCTATAATGTGTCACATACTATCATAATGTCATTGCATAATGATCTCCTAAGCCTACATGGCTGGTTGATAATGCACCCTAAGGGGCAGGTTCCTCACACCTTGGGCTCACAGAAAGTGGGTTGAAATACAATAAGAGTCATTAAACCAAGAAGAGGATTGATGCTGGACCAGGGAGAAAGAGGTATGTTGCAGTGCTTGAGTATGGGGAGTGTGAGTTCGTGGCCAGATTTATTTTTTTAATACAGAAGGGGGAGTCTTTCTAAAAAAACAAACACATTTTGACACTAGAGTTGGGTTTGTCCTTTTACCTATTTTATGTAAATTAGGTACCCAAATCTGTCTTGAGATTATCCTCCTGTTATCCCACCTAGAGCAACATTGGGACAAGCAATGGAACCCAATCAAATACTGTTACATGCACATTTACTGGGATGGAACATACTCACATGAGGAGAAAAGAGAGTTGAAGGCTTTGTTGGTGTTTTTTCAACCAGTAGTGTCCAAGAGGAGGGGTGACATCACTAGTTTTTTTAACTGACTCAATTGCTGTAGGCCTCCTGACTGTGATGTGTATATATATTTAGATGATTGCCTGGGGTTCAGCTTCAACTCAAATACTTTTTATTGATCTCTAGTAATATGATCAATGCATGATATCACCTCATAAATGTGTCCAAATACTAAAGAACTTCAGGAAAATTCATAAACAATCCCACAATTTTTTGGTCTAAAATTAGAAAATATTATGTTCTCCTTCCATACATTGAAGATCATATTTAAAAAGTGTAAAGAACAAATACAGTATATTCATTAAAGGCAGGTGTACAAGCCAATTAGCTGCTGACCATTGACCACAAGCTCTCTGTTGCTTGTAAGCTTATCTCTTTCGTAGCCATAGTCATAAAAGTTGGATGCATAATGAGAAGGGATATAAAATCAAATGTTTGTTGAGCTTTTCTGATATCACAATGCAGGGACTGGATTTCACAAATTTTGGACTTGCCTTTAAGCATTATATGAATCAAATTCCTCCCCTATGTTATTATGTGCTCTGTCATTTAAGTTTATTCTGTGCTTTGCAAAATTTATTTCTCTTGCAGTAAATTGCAAGATAATTTATTGGCAAGCAGTGCAGTGAATAGCACTGTATAAGTTGTATTTTAAAAAAAAAATAGCTTGTGATTAGGTTAACTCATCCAAAACATGTTTCTGTAGTTTTTCATTCTTACCAAATAAAAGTCATAAATCAAAGTTGAAGGGAAAGAGCTCAACCAACAATGGCAGTTTCCTGTAATTAAGTTTAGCACTGGACTTTTAATTCTCCTAATTCTTAGGGATCAAGATTTATATTCAGCAATATGGATCACTATAGTAGATGTCATGTTATTAGACACGCTTAGCTTTATAGACCAAATAATTCTGTTTTCAACTCAATTTAAATGACCCTGGACTTCTCCATACAAAACTGTATTCCGATAATGTTTTATTACTGACAAATGAAACATCGCAATATGTTATTTTAAATATTATTATTTCTAAAATTCTGCCTTGCTTCATCATTGTCTTAATATAGAATTGTTTGTTTTGCCCATGACAAACAGATTTCAGTGGTCAGGTTTGAAAATGAAAATGTGTAATCTAATTGTTCTGGAAAAATAGGCAATTTTTCTTTAGGACACCTAGATAAACGAGGGTAGCTGTTTGTTTGTTAGATATCCCCAGGTGTAGGGTGAAACAGTGCTAGGACTTCTTATTAGATGTGGCTGCAAATGAGTAGCTTCTGGGCCATTGCTGTTTAACAAGTAGTTGCCAAGAATTATAGAGTATACAATAGTAGAAGTCATCAAACTGTCTTGAAGGATACATTTTGCTACCATTATAGCTAAAGCAAAACTGTCATTATTTCCTCTTACTTTCATTTAAATATCAAAAATGTCATTATGTCTGAATATCATACCTGTTTTGAATACAAAGGAATGTAGATAATTATGTCTGAAACAATGACCACCTTTTCTGGGAGCTTTTAATATCTTATTAGCAAATAAAATGAGCATGCAAATCTTACTACTTGGGGATATCAGTGGCTCACTCTCTCAATGGGCATCCCCAGTATATCACATAGCTCTTACCACCTCAAGATTCACTTACAGTTTTATTTTGATGAGCACAGCAGCCTTGTAAAGTCATGACCACACAAGCATTGGAGAATTCTCAAGGTAAGGCCGGCCATAGACAGTTCAAGTCTCGGCCGGTTCATCAGGAACCGGCTGGTATTCAAACCAATAATAGGCAGGCTGAATGCACCAAGTTGATTGCGATTATCACAAGTGGCTGCTATAGCCACTAGCCATAATCACTGTCCTCTCCTGGCAGTAGCGGCTTCCCCTGCCTATCCTGTACCCCGCTGGGAGAAGACAATTGCTTGGCAGGAGGGATTTCAACACTGTTTGTGTTAATGGGGAATTGTGCAAATTTGCACTGTCTATGGCATACCTAAGATTAGGTAGTGCCTCAAAAAGAAAAAAAAGGAGAGTGACTGTGAGGCAGGGATGAGCCAAACACCCCTCTGTTCGGTTCGCACCAGAACCTGCGAACAGACAGAATGTTCGCGTGAACTTTAGAACCCTATTAAATACAATGGACTCGAACGTTCAAAATCTAAAATGCTAATTATAAAGGCTAATATGCAAGTTATTTTCCTAAAAATTGTTTGGGGACCCAGGTTCTGCCCCAGGGGACATGTATCAATGCAAAAAAAAGTTTTAAAAATTGAAGTTTTTTCGGGAGCAGTGATTTTAATAATGCTTAAAATTAAAAAATAAAAGTGAAATTTTCCTTTAAATTTTGTACCTGGGGGGTGTGTATAATATGCATGTAAAGTCGCGCTTGTTTCCCATGCTTAGAACTGTCCCTGCACAAAGTGTCATTTCTGAAGGAAAAAAAGTCATTTAAAACTCACTCGCGGCTATTAATGAATTGTCGGCTTCCGGCAATACATAGAAAAGTCATTGATAAAAATAAAAAAAAAGCGTAGGGGTCCCCCCAAATTCAATTACCAGGCCCTTCAGGTCTGGTATAGATATTAAGGGGAATCCCGCCGCAAATAAAAAAATAAAATGCGTGCGGTTCCCCCCAAATATCCATACGAGGCCCTTCAGGTCTGGCATGGATTTTAAAGGGAACTCCACCCCAATTTTTTTTTAAATGCCGTGGAGTCCCCCCAAAAAGCCATACCAGACCCTTATCCGAGCACGCAACCTGGCAGGCAACAGGAAAAGAGGGGGGACGAGAGAGCGCCCCCCGTCCTGAACCGTACCAGGCCACATGCCCTCAACATGGGGAGGATGTCCCCATGTTGATGGGGACAAGGGCCTCATCCCCACAACCCTTGCCCGGTGGTTGTGGGGGTCTGTGGGCAGGGGGCTTATCGGAATCTGTAAGACCCCTTTAACAAAGGGGACCCCCAGATCCCACCCCCCCTATGTGAATTGGTAAGGGGTACATTGTACCCCTACCATTTCACGAAGAATGTGTAAAAAAAATCCAAAAAAAAACACACAAACACCTTGGGAAAGTCCTTTATTAAAAAAAAAAACATTTCAGCGATGAAATCCAGTGTCCCGCGGCGATTCGATGTCCAGCGCTGTCCGTCATTGGCTGAGCCTGAGCGGACCTGATGGGGAACTTCCTCCGCAGTCTATTAAATGTATAGACCTGCCCCTTCTAAAGTTCCCCATCAGGTCCGCTCAGGTGACTAGGTGTAAGGCTAAGTGGACCAGATGCGGAACATGAGAAGGGGTGGGTCTATTCATGTATTACACAGTGAAGGAAGTTCCCCATAAGGTCCGCCCCCTCGTATGTCAGACCCCGCCTACATCATTGGCCTGAGCGGACCTGATAGGGAACTTCCTTCACTGTGTAATACATGAATAGACCCGCCCCTTCTCACGTTCCGCATTTGGTCCGCTTAGCCTTACACCTAGTCATTGGCTGAGCGGACCTGATGGGGAACTTTAGAAGGGGCGGGTCTATACATTTAATAGACTGCGGAGGAAGTTCCCCATCAGGTCCGCTCAGGCTCAGCCAATGACGGACAGCGCTGGACATCGGATCGCCGCGGGACACTGGATTTCATCGTTGGAATGTTTTGTTTTTTTTTAATAAAGGACTTTTCCAAGGTGTTTGTGTGTTTTTTTTTTACATTTTTTTACACTTTCTTCGTGAAATGGTAGGGGTACAATGTACCCCTTACCAATTCACATGGGGGGGCGGGATCTGGGGGTCCCCTTTGTTAAAGGGGTCTTCCAGATTCCGATAAGCCCCCTGCCCGCAGACCCCCACAACCACTAGGCAAGGGTTGCGGGGATGAGGCCCTTGTCCCCATCAACATGGGGACATCCTCCCCATGTTGAGGGCATGTGGCCTGGTACGGTTCAGGAGGGGGGGGCGCTCTCTCGTCCCCCCTCTTTTCCTGCGGCCTGCCAGGTTGCGTGCTCGGATAAGGGTCTGGTATGGATTTTTGGGGGGACTCCACGCCATTTTTTTTTTAATTTGGGGTGGAATTCCCCTTAAAATCCATGCCAGACCTGAAGGGCCTGGTATGGATATTTGGGGGAACCGCACGCATTTTTTTTAAAAATTTGCGGCGGGGTTCCCCTTAATATCTATACCAGACCTGAAGGGCCTGGTATTTGAATTTGGGGGGACCCCCACGCTTTTTTTTTTTTATCAATGACTTTTCTATGTATTGCCGGGAGCCGACAATTCATTAATAGCCGCGAGTGAGTTTTAAATTACTTTTTTTCCTTCAATGACATTTTGTGCAGGGACAGTTCTAAGCATGGGAAACAAGCGCGATTTTACATGCATACTATACACACACCCCAGGTATGAAATTTAAAGGAATATTTCACTTTTATTGTTTCACTTTAAGCATTATTAAAATCACTGCTCCTAAAAAAAATGGCAGTTTTTAAAACTTTTTTTTGCATTGATACATGTCCCCTGGGGCAGGACCCGGGTCCCCAAACCCTTTTTAGGACAATAACTCACATATAAGCCTTTATAATTAGCACTTTAGATTTCTCCCATAGACTTTTCGAATTTCCCGCGAACATCCCAAATTATTCGCTGTTCGGTGAACGGGCGAACAGGCAATGTTCGAGTCGAACATGAGTTTGACTCAAACTCGAAGCTCATCCCTACTGTGAGGCGGCGACAGTTTCTTTTCTCTCTTCAATACAGCTCACCTCTGAGCAATCTTGGACATGTGAGCCTAGGAACTTTGAAGGCTTTCCCAAATAAACCTAAAATACTCTAAAACACACACTGTAAATATTCATGGTGCTACTTTATATATTTAAAGTGGTTGTAAAGGCAGAAGTTTTTTTTTTTATCTTAATGCATTAAGATAAAAAAGCCTTCTGTTCAGTAGTCCCCCTCACCTCCCCTAATACTTACCTGAGCTCCATCTAGATCCAGCAATGTAGTAGGAGTGTCTCAGCTGCCCGGGACTCCCCTCCTCTCTGGCTGAGACAGCAGTGTGGTTGGCTCCCGCTGCTGTCAATAAAAGTCAGTCAGTCAATGAGGAGAGAAAGGGGGCGGGGCGGGCCATGGCTCTGTGTCTCAATGGATACAGGGAGCTGTGGCTGAGGTCGGGTGCCCCCAAAGCAAGCTTGCTGTGGGGTAACTCAACAGGAGGGAGGGGCCAGGAACACCGGTGTGGGACCCGAGAAGAGGAGAATCCAGGCTGCTATGTGCAAATCCACTGCACAGAGCAGGTAAGTATAACATGTTTGTTATTTTTAACAAAAAAAACTGACTTTAGTATCACTTTAATTCCATCCAATTCTGAGCCCTGTCACATGGCACAGCCTTTTCTAGCAAGGCAGAAGACCAGATTTATCTCTGGTGCAGTTAAGTAACTCTTAAAAATCTTGTCCTTCCCCCAGAAATTGACTAGATAGTAAAAGGAGAAGAAGCAGGCTGATGAGATAACCTCCTATCACACTGCTCCATCCACCTACCAGCATGTACACTGCAGCACAATTGATTGACTCCTTGTTGTAATGCACCCTTTTGATACATGGCGACATTCACATACCTATACCTCTTGCATAAAAATAATACATTTTATGATGTATTAGTGATTGCAGAGACAGAATAATGTGTGTTCAGCTTTAAATAATTTATAAGATTTTGCTGAAAATATACTTTCAATTACTAAATATTAACACAAAATACCTGAGTAATTGTCAGGTGACAATGCCAATCTATTTTTAAAGTTTAATTGGCACATATCTTAGGCATGTTAATTACCATAAGAGTGATGATTTTTATAAATGATTTTGTAAACTGGGAATGAAATGTTTACACATCTTACACAACTCTTTTAATTTGTCAAATTTGCCAACCCATTAAAAATTCAGTTTACTTTTAGCAAAAAAGTTTATACATCTCACATGTTGCTGAGCAGTCTGAATATACTATTAACAAACACACATAGAAATGCATAATATGGCTGAACTTCCTCTTCATGTATTTTGTGTCAACTGTCTGGCAGCAAATGAAATGAAAATCATTTTTCAATGTAGTAGTTTCTATTGACATCAAACATGCATATATCAGTAAATATTTCACCATACAATGAATATGATCATTTGGAATCCTAAAACACCCAGTTTGTTTAATAATAGTTTATGGATCCCTTATAATATTTTTCTACACTGCATGCACACTTTGTCAATATACAGTATATATATATATATATATTTATATATATATATATATATATATATATATATATATATATATATATTAGTCTCTAACTTTCTCCTGCAGTATTTCTCCAACCATACATAAACCATGTCTGCAGTCTCTGACCATTTACTTCTGCAAGTTTGCAGTCTCCATAGCATTACATATACTAGACATTATGTGGGTCCCTTTGGTGCTGTCAGGGACCACGGTTGAGGCTCTCACAATTTTTAGGTTCACAAATTTACAAGTTGGAAAGTGCCAAATTATTACCATTGGAGCTTGAACATCACAACATTGGATTGTCAAAACATGTCCGTCTGTTGGGATCATCTCATTTACACATTATATGTTCTTGTTTTAACAGTTCTAACATGGCTAAGCATATTGTGAAAAAATTTAGATAAGCTTATCTAAGAGAACTGTATTTCTGCTGATGATGATAGAAAAAAAATGTATGACCCAACTATTCAGATTAAAACTGCTTCTTTGCCACCCATTGGCACAGTCTTACTCTGTTTAATGGTAAAAACCATTCTTGACTTTTTTTTTTTTTTTTTTTTTTAAAGCAATAGCAAGACTGCGCCTTCACTGCTAACAGCTTAGTAAATTTAGTAAGTATGCTTTTATAGAAGTCTTTACTTGAGTCATTACTGATTTCCATTACTTTTGGACCAGGTTCTTTCAGCTGGTCTGCAAACTTTTATTGAGCAACTCTGTTGGTGCATAAGGCTATTTCAGAAAAGTTGCAGATAAAAGTTTAAAATACTTTTTACATCCCTAGGGTTTCCAGATTCCCCATATTCAAGTGAACCCGAGTGAACCTGAGCTTATGAGAATTCAGAGCAGTGCCTTCACTTGTTTATGTCACGTTTCTTTTAAGCATTTAGGTAGATTATGGCTCACAGAGTCATTTGGCAAATAGTTGCAGACCTATCCATAACCAATGCAAAACGACTTCAGGTTTTATTATTGTGTCTCTTTTCTCTACTCTTTTACAGCTATGCTGTCTCCACAAGTCTCTCTGGTGTTTACCATTTCTGAGAATGTCAGATGCCTGTGTCTCCTGACACATGCCATGGTTCCATACTCCAATACCCATGTCATTACAGGGCTCAGCAGTGTTGTAGGAGGTGGAGGATGGAACTACAGTGCACAATGAGGAATACAGATATCCAAAAATCAAACAGATCCATCTGGGTGTGACTGATGGAGGCTGCAGCATTGCAATAGAGCAGAGGCAAGAGACAGAGCCAGAAAGATGAGTATAAGAACTCTTCTCTTGCAGGGCACCTTGTTTTAGGAAAAAAAATTCTTACCCTGAAAGGGACACTGCTCCTCAAATTAGTAAATGATAGACTGAGTTAACTCTTATGCCGTGTACACACAATCGGTTTTACCGATGAAAACAGTCCGATGGACTTTTCTCATCGGACAAACCAATAGTGTATGGGCCCTATCGGTCTTTTTTCCATCAGTGAGAAAAAATAGAACATGTTTTAAATTTATCCGATGGGAAAAAAAAGATAGCAAATTCAGATTGTCTGTGTGGAACCCACGCATGCTCAGAATCAAGTTGACGCATGCTCAGAAGCATTGAACTTAATTTTTCTCGGCTTGTCGGAGTGTTTTACGTCACGGCATTTGGGACGGTGACTGATGGTGTGTAGGCAAGACTGATGGAAGTCATCTTCATCGGATTTCCGATGGAAAAATCCATCGGATTAGAATCCATAGGAAATCCGATTGTGTGTACAGGGCTTTATACTTTTCCAACAATGTTCTTTTAATTTTGCTACTTTTTCGTACTGCCTTTTTATTCCTTTTTTTTTAAATTATTGCAATACATTTTATAGTTTAACAAAGGTTTTATTTTTTATCAAACATAATAATACCAGATTTTTTTTTTTTTTTTTTGCTCAGACCTATACATTTATATACTAGGGTGGTATTTTCCATAGCAAATTGAATTAATTACGGCATGCTGAGCGATGCTTTTGCACTTCTCCAAGAACTCTTTGATTAATTGCTATCCATGTACTTTACTCCCACATAAATAATCATACAATCAAGATGAAGCAGTGATTACAAGGAATTAATGTTAAAATGAACACATCAGAGAACCTAGGGACATATTCTATTACAACCATGGTAAAATACCAAATAATTGTAATAATTTATCTTCAAGTACAGTACACAGTAAAGTTACTTTTTTTCGTAACTTCCAGAACAATTTATAACACATGAAAATCTACAGCTGCACATTGAAAATTGTTATTTTAAGCATTTGACATGGATTAAATGTCTTCAATTTGTGAGAAACATAATTTAAAATATGAGGTGAAAATTTACAAAAATGTAACTAATGCGCATCACTATAACGTTTTCAAAAATAGACCTAAAAATGGAACCTTACAAAAAATGGCACAAAACACAACTTTGATTTATGCCAGATGAGTTATTATTTGATTATGATCAGTTAAAATCTTGTTCACACCATAATGTGCATTACCACAATGCAATATGATGCACTATAACTACCTACAAAGCCATCCACAACTCTGCCCCCAGCTACATCACTGACCTAGTCTCTAAATACCAACCTAATCGTTCTCTTTGTTCTTCTCAAGACCTCCTGCTCTCTAGCTCTCTCATCACCTGCTCCTATGCTCGTCTCCAGGACTTTTCCAGAGCCTCTTCAAGCCTATGGAACTCCTTACCCCAATCTGTCCATCTATCTCCTTCTCTATTAGCATTTAGAGGATCCCTGAAAACCCTCCTTTTCAGAGAAGCCTATCCTACCCACACCTAACAACTGTATTTTCATTTTTGTCCATCTGATCATCCCCCACAGCTACTACCCTTTGTTCCACGTGACCCTCCCTTCTAGACTTTAAGCTCTAACGAGCAGGGACCTCTGATTCCTCCTGTATTGAATTGTTATGTGACTGTACTGTCTTCCTGATGTAAAGCGCTGCTCAAACTGTTGGCGCTATATAAATTCTATATAATAATAATAATAATAATAATAATAATAATATATATGTGTTTTGTAGTGAATTTACATTACAGTATACTGCACAGTGCACATCAACAGTGCAATGAAGATCACTTGTGATATAGTGCACCACAACACACAGGTACTGTACATACTGTATGCCCTATATTTTCAATTGCACTGAAAACAATAATGCAGGACCCATTTATTTTGCGCATAAAACACATTAGTAAAGCCCAAATGAACATACAGTTTAGAAAAACGAAATACATCAAAACAAATGGTGTTCACTGTCCTACAGTTTGCTTTCTTTCTAAAGCAGCCGCATACTAGGTAGGAAGGCTGTCCTCTGCCAGAAAATTGCTCTCTGTGGAGAAGCAATGGTCTCATTGGACAGATCTAAAACATCCCTAAGTCAAACATATAGCTCTGCAATCAGTGAATTTCAAAGGGTTTATTGGACCACTGTGAAGACATCAATGCTTCCTCAGAGGGCTCCCAATCTACAACATGCTACCAGAACACAGACTTTTCTAAATAGGCTATGGATAATTTTTAAAGAAAACAAATTGTAAGACTTTACACACCTTTTGTTTTGGTACATCTGGAATGTATTTAGCTAATATTAATGGGAAGTTCAATTAGGCTTTAAATGTGAATAGGACCTTACACTTGCTCAAAGTTCAACCATTTGAATATATTATTGTAATTCTTTAAATACAGTAATAAATTAAGAAGGTTCAACTAGGCTTTAACCTCCCTGGCGGTATGATTATGTCAGATTTTTGTGTCTCAAAGCGGTACATTGTTTCACATGGAAATTTGACGTTTTATATTGTAGGCCTGTAATTCTTAGGAATAACTCACTTAAATCTGTCCAAACAATAGCCTAGTAGACATCCCGGGTATGATAAAGTTTGAAACACAAAATCATAAATTAAAATATAATAAATAACTATAAATAATTATAACAAATAATAATCTAATAATAATAATACTAGTTATTCAATAATGTAATCAAACCAAAAACACTGAAATTTGCTCAGTTGCAGATTTGACGCTGTCGTTACTTTCAGTGTTTGATGACGAATTTCCCCGCGAATCACTATTGCTTAATTCTGCAAGTGATTCTAATTTACTATCGCTGTTTTCTAGCTCGTCTAAAACTGCTTTTGATGTAAAGGAATGCTTTTTGGTTGCCATGGACAATCTCAAGTTTCCAGGCAGAAAGAACAGTATACACTCTGTTCCAAATTATTATGCCAATGATATTTTTCTCATTTACCTAAATAATTGATGTAAACAACAGTCAGCATAATTCTCATGTTATCAACTATTAAGAGTGCAATTCAAATTTTATTGAACAAACCTCCTAATGATAACAGTTTTTTTTTTCAAAATAAAAAACTTACAATGCACAAATTATTACGCGCAGTAAGTTTCAAAACACTTTATAGGTTGTAAAGAATTGAAAATAGTCATTTGTTGTGTTTTTAAACATTTTAACAGGTCACGTTACATTTTTACATAGGACCCCTTATTTGATAGCAGCTTCACAAGTCTTGCATCCTTTGAACTTGTGAGTTTTTGGACAGTTTCTGCTTGAATTTGTATGCAAAATGTCAGAATAGCCTACCAGAGCTGCTGTTTGGATGTAAACTGCCTCCCACCCTCATAGATCTTTTGCTTGAGGATGCTCCAAGGGTTCACAATAGGATTGAGGTCAGGGAGGATGGAGGCCACACCATGACTTTCTCTCCTTTTATCCCCACAGCAGCCATTGATGCAGAGGTATTCTTTGCAGCATGAGATGGTGCATTGTCATTCATGAAGATGATTTTATTACGGAAAGCATAGTTCTTCCTTCTGTACCAGGGAAGGAAGTAGCCAGTCAGGAACGCCACATACTTTGCAGAGGTCATCTTTACACCTTCGGGGACCATAAAGGGTCTGACCAGCTCTCTTCCCATGACTCCGGCCAAAACATGACTCCACCACTGCCTTGCTGACTTCACAGCCTTGTTGGAACAGGGTGGCCATCCACCAACCATCCACTACTCCATCCATCTGGACCATCCAGGGTTGCACGGCACTCATCAGTGAACAGGACTGTTTGAAAATTAGTCTTCATGTATTTTTCTGCCCAATGCAGCCTTTCTGCTTGTGAGCATTGGTTAGTAGTGGCCGAATGGAAGGTTTATGCACAGTTGCAAGACTCTGGAGGACTCTACACCTTGAGGTGCGTGGGACTCCAGAGGCACCAGCAGCTTCAAATATATGTTTGCTGCTATGTAATGGTGTTTTAGCAGCTGCTCTCTTGATCCGATGCATGGATCTGGCAGAAATCTTCCTCAATGTGCCGTTATCTGCATGAAACCCGTTTGTGCTCTGAATCAGCCACAAATCTCTTAATAGTGCGATGATCACACTTAAGTTTTTATGACATATCTAATGTTTTCATACCTCATCCAAGGCATTGAACTATTTCACTCTTTTCGGCAGCAAAGAGATCTCTTTTCTTCCCCATATTGCTTGAAAATTGTGCTCTGCTTAATAATGTGGAACACCCCCCTTTAGTAGTTTTTCCTTTAAAGGTTCCCATTTAAAAAAAAAATAACAAACATTTTATACTTACCTCCACTGTGCAGCTCGTTTTGCACACAGTGGCCCCGATCCTGGTCTTCTGGGGTCCCACGGTGGCTGTCTCGGCTCCTCCCCGCAAGGACTCCACACCATAATGTGAGCGAGCTTGCATGGTGTGGAGTTACTGCGGGCGCTCTCCCGTGATACAGCGGCGACCATAGCCGCCGACTGTATCACTCGGCCCCGCCCCCCTGTGTCATTGGATGTGATTGATAGCAGTGCCAGCCAATGGCTGTGCTGCTTTCAATCCATCCACAGTAGCCAATCAACGGCCAGGCTCAGGAACTTGAAGGATGACGGGAGCGAGCATTTGAGGGGCCAGGTAAGAAAAACGGGGGCTGGGGGGGCGGTATTGTCAAATGTTGAATGGGCTCCATTCCGGCACACAGAGGCATCGGGCAGAGGACACAGCCCACGGACACAGCGGGGGGGTATCTCAGGATCCAGGGGACAAGGTAAGTAACTTTCCCAGAATACTGCAATGCAATCCCGAGTATGGCTCGGGGTTACCATTTTTGGTAATGAAAATTTACCCTGAGCCCCACTCGGGATTACCACCAGGGAGGTTAAAGTATAAGTTCACCTTTTGGAGAAACAAACGAATTGCAGAAAAAAAGTGTATTTATTATTTTTCCCCTAAGGAGCCTGGAAAGCATTACACCTGTAATTAGTGGATGAGGGGTGCTATGGCATATTTCTGCAGACAAGCCCTTCAGATTTCAGACCATACCTGCATACTAGTTGGCTGTTTACAAGCTTCAGGGCTTGTGAATAAACTATGAGGCTGCTCATAAGCAAACGCGCTAGTTGTAGTTCAAGTCATTCACAAGAAACTGTGGATGAATGACACGCCAAAAGGAGGGAGAGGGAGAGGCGGCAGCTACTGGAACATGTTATACGTTGCACCCTAAATATGAGTGGAACATGTAGCCTGTTACAAAATATGAACTTATCCTTTAAAACACTTGACACTTATAATGTCTTATAATGGTGAGATATACCGTATACGTATGTATGTCCTAAACAATAGCACTCAAATCTATGGTTTTGGGGATGAAATAAAAACATCATATGTTTCATCATTTCTGCCACCCCCCCCCCCCCCCCACACACACACACACACACACAAAAGTGGACCAGTAACAACGTTCTATCTGACAAAATTGGAAAGCCATCACAAATTCCGTTTTTTTTTCTCTGCACGTGGAAATCTGTTTGTCAGGTCTTCTTTCTCTGAGATGTTTTTCCTAAATAGGTACTGTATAAGTGTATGATTTCTCTTTCGAACAGGATCTAAATACAGGTGACAAATACAGCCCTTATTAATATCTGCTAAAAATTTGTTTTTAGTTTTTCTAGTAGCCTCTGATTTCAAGAGGCTACTAGAGAAAGCACAGATAGTATGTGTACTATGCTCATTGTTTGAAATTGTTCAAAATTATAAAGTATTGTGTTTGTCTGAGTTCTTCATCCAAATTTAATTTTGACTGTCCCTACACCTTACACCTTTATCAATCATTTTCTTTAACTGTGGCTGTATAAAAAAAAACTTAGAAAAAAAGGTTGGTTTTGCAACTCAGGAAAGCCACAGAACACAATAAACACAAACAGTCAAATAAGAAAAAATTATTAGAATCCTAAATGCTTGCCATCAACAAATATTAGCTTGCCCAAAAGAAAAATATACATAATGCATAAAAAATATGTTATAGTATAGTTAGTTATACTATGTACCAAAAGTCAGGGATAATACCAGAGATAAAAAAAACTCTACTCTATCAAAGGATAGGGCTCAAGGCAGTTCTAGGAATTTTGGGATAGTACGTTTTCTGCTACATGACAGCTCTAATGATGGAACAGATTAATGCAGTCCAGTCTCGAGACTCTAGCTGAGGAGCTATAATAATGAGTCTATGTTGGAAAAAGTACCATAGACTGCTACTGACCTAAAAATAAGCACAGAAAACAGTAAATAGAGTAACCCAGAAGCCAGAAATGTGTAATATACCCATCTGCACATATAATAATCATGTTTACCACATACACAGATCGGGAACAAACCTAAGGCGGTAAAACAAACAATAAATACAAAACATACGCAGGTAATGTGATATGCAAATGTAGACATCTTCAGTCAGGATTGACCATGTCCTCTTGTTCCTTCTAAGCTTTGCTATTAGTCAGAAAGTCTTCCCCCACGTTTAAAGTGTATGTATAGCTAGATTTTTTGTTATGGATAGAGTAGGGAAGGGTTAGAACATCTCTCAGGTTTTTATTGTTGTCTGTGCCCCTTCTAGGTAGATTCCTCTCTGTTTTTCCTAGGCAACATTATCATTAAGATAGTGACACTTTTTCAAATTGTTGTCTTATTTTGTCTCTGAGACATAAAGCAAAGAGAAATCTACTCAAAAGGACGCAGAAAAAAAAAAAAAAACTGACATTGGTTTTAACTCTTCCTACTCAATCTAAAAGTTTTTATTTTTTTTAAGGTTTCAACTAAACATAAACTTTTAAAATCTTTTAAAAAACTTTTAAAATGGATATCCAAGCAAAAGCTATGCTCATAAACATCCATGGAATCAATTCATGAAAAATAGCTGTAGGTATCCATTTTTTAAATGTTTTGCATTTTAAGCTACTGTATGTAAATATCTAAACAACGCATTTAAAATAATGCAACAACTTTTTATCGAATATACTTATGCCTAAATTGCTAAAAATCTATGTGTGAAGTAAAAACATTAGACAATGTTTAGGAAATATGCATACTCTGGACATTAACCTTAAGGCCCCTTTCACAATGGGGCGTCGGCGGCATCAGCGGTAAAGCGCCGCTATTTTTAGTGGCGCTTTACTGTCATATTTGCGGGGGTATTCGGCCGCTAGCGGGGCGCTTTTAACCCCCGCAGCAGCGCTTTGCCGACGGTATAGCCGCGGTGCCCATTCATTTCAATATACACACCGCTCCTAAGATGCTGATAGCAGGACTTTTTTAGCATCCTGCCAGTGCACCGCTCCAGTGTGAAAGCCCTCTGGCTTTCACACTGGAATGTGAGGAGCGGCTCTTTCAGGGCGCTTTGCAGGCGCTATTTTTAGCGATATAGTGCCTGCAAAGCTCCTCAGTGTGAAATGGGTTTAAGGGTAGAAAAAAATGCTGGCATCTCATTTGGTTTGGCATTTAAGTAATATAGGATGGAGGTCCTATACCTTACAGCAAACCAGAAATGTGGTCACAATATGGACACAAAAAAGTTTCCAAACAAAAATAAAATCACTATTTTTATGCTGACAAATGAACTTTATGCTATATGCAGTATTTTTTTTTTTTTACTGTAAAAAATATTATTGTTCCTTTACGCATTTTTATGAACCTTACATTATTTCTACATGTCTATAGATATTTTGTAATTCAGTACAATTCTCTGGTAGTTTGTGAGTTAAGGCAAAACTGATAAATGAATTGCTTTTACAGAAACATTTAGCTAAAGGTCTTGTTTTATCTTTTAGATGGTTAAACAAGGAGACTCAATGTGACCTTTGTCTCTCAGATATAAATTCAGAATTTCTGTGCAGGCCAGTGACATGTCAATATACAGTTTTTTGAAAGGGCTGAATAATAAATAAATTTCATTATTCCTCCATGAGGCTGAGAAAGCTGCAGAGATTGAGAAAAATGAACTTAGATTTCCATCTCCAATGAGAAATCAAGAGTATGCCAGGAGAAATAAACAGTAAACCAAAGGCCACGATGACTGATACTATCAGATGTACAAAAAATTGAAAAATTGCAGAGATTATGCCCTTGCTGTTTTTGAGATGTATTTATTGTGGCTGGACAGTATTAAAGGGAATCTGTCATAAAAGATATATGGGAGCCACATATGATAACTTAGTTAAAAACCTGTTAGTTCCTGGCATTTTTATCGCATTCTCCAGATTACAAAAAACATCCAAAGAATCAGAACCATAAAAATGATGTCTCATTTCATATGCTTGTTCTCAATATTACTATCTGGATCCCTATTATCACTTGTCACATTTATGGAGAAGATACTGTACGTTTTAGATCAGGCATACCAAACTGAAATGAAAAAGTGGGCCACATTCAAAGGAATAACCTTCAAGGAGACATGTTATCTCTAGTCATGGCTTCACCTATACATTTAGAGAAAAATGGTATAGCATTTCAGTATTCATATTTGGTAATTATAATAACAATTGCACAATTTTATCTCAAAGAAAAGGCTTTAAAGCATGTTGTAAAGCATTTTCTGCAATATCATATAAGGCATTGCAACCAATATCAACAGGAGAACAGCTGGGGCATCCGTCCGCTTAAATCCTTAAAGTGGAGTTCCACCCTGATTTTTTTCCCCCAAAAATAAAAATAAAAATAGAATTATTATTTTTTATACTCACCTTACGGCTTCACTGCCTGTTTCCCTTAGTCAGGATGGAGGCGCCGTCACCTGCCAGGACCGAGTGATCGCCGTCGGGGGCCCGACATCGCGGGTGAGTAGGACAGGTAAGTGTCCTTATTAAAAGTCAGCAGCTACGGTGTTAGTTGTGGGTGGAATCCCTCTTTAAGCCCTGGTTGACACTGGTGCGTTTTGACATGCGATTTGGCATGTCAAATCGCATGTCAAAACTGCGGTATTTGCCGCAAATTGCTGGCAATGGCACCGTCCTAATCGGTGCGACGCCACATCTGCGGCGCTGCACCGATTTCAAAAAGTAGTTTCTGTACTACTTTTTGCGATTTTGGCCCACGATTTACATTGACATCTGTGCAGAAACCTGCACAGATGTCTCTGGAATCACGGCCGAAATCGGGACTGACCAGCGGGAGTGAAATCGTGCGAGTTCAGCTGAACTCGCACGGCTTCTCTCTCGCAGCCCAGTGTGAACCTGGGCTAAAGTGTATTTGATCTGTTCCTGACAGCTGTATGCATAAATGAGGCTGCTGGGCTGGTGGACTTTAATGCTGAGGTCATATGATCACTTGGTTCTCTGTCTTGGACCTGACGGGACAGCTGTGCAGCATCAGGCCTATGCTGCAGTCAGTGTGAGTGTGTAGGCTTTTTTTTTATTTCCTACCCTTTAAACTATTACAATTAGAAAGATATTCTGGGGAGTTGTAAATTACATGGCATTTTTCTTCTTTTAGAAATTACAACAATATTCCTGATGTAACATTTTTATAACATATTTTTAGGGAGGTCGGATCCCAACCTCTAAAGTCGGTCATGGAAAAAATTTGTGCATTTGTTCAAAAGAAGGGAACATGACACACGCACTGCCCACTGAAAATTATGCTTGCAGGCTATACTATTTTTCCTCTTTTAATAGCGTTTAGCTGAGAATGCACTATGCATAACCAATGAGTGTGAAACTATTACCTTAAATGCACTATATTGCTGTAGGAATTTCATTCATCCCACATTTGCATGTGCTACAGCTTGCAGTTCTGTTAACACATAATCACAGGATGTGGTTTGTTTTTTAGGAAATGTTAAATAGCTATAACATTTCTGCCTAAGCCTAAAGGGCACACCAACTATGAATTACAAGTAAGTAAAACACTTTAATTGAATGCTGCATAAAAATAAGTGTGAAACCAAAGTAGATAACTAGAAAACTGCCACTTAATGGAGTCAGGCCTCAACCCATATTGTGCAGTGCAGAGAAACATCGAAGAATGTGTGCCTGTATTCTGTCTGCCCTCTGTTTTATTCAAACCAAGAAGAATGGGCCAACTTTATCACAAATACCTAGAATGCCTGCATCCATAATCTAAAGGTCAACTAATTTTTTTTGAGTAAACTTTAACCTGGGGTATGCAATCTATGTTTAATGTTGTGTCAACCAAAAATTGTTGTATTTCTTTTTTCTTGAAAATGTTGCTTCAGCCCCGAACCATTTTGGCTGGTTAAAGACCAGGCCACTTTTTGCGATTCGGCACTGCGTCGCTTTAACTGACAATTGCGCGGTCGTGCGACGTGGCTCCAAAACAAAATTGACGTCCTTTTTTCCCACAAATAGAGCTTTCTTTTGGTGGTATTTGATCACCTCTGCGTTTGTTTGTTTTTTGCGCTATAAACAAAAATAGAGCGACAATTTTGAAAAAAATGCAATATTTTTTCCTTTTGGCTATAATAAATTACCCCAAAAAATATATAAAAAAACGTTTTTTTCCTCAGTTTAGGCCGATGCGTATTCTTCTACAAATTTTTGGTAAATCAGCGTTTATTGATTGGTTTGCGCAAAAGTTATAGCGTTTACAAAATAGGGGATAGTTTTATGGCATTTTTATAATTTTTTTTTTTTTACTAGTAATGGCAGCGATCAGTGATTTTTTCATGACTGCGACATTATGGCGGACACATCGGACACTTTTGACACATTTTTGGGACCATTGTCATTTTCACAGCGACCAGTGCTATAAAAATGCACTGATTACTGTGAAAATGACACTGGCAGTGAAGGGGTTAACCACTAGGTGGCACTGTAGGGGTTAAATGTTCCCTGCATAGTGTTTCTAACTGTGGGCTGTGTGTCACATGACACTGATCTCCGCTCCGAGCACACGGAGCCTAGAGCCGTGTCATTGTCACTAGGCAGAGCCGGGAGATGCTTGTTTTCACAAGCATCTCCCCACTCTATACCTCCGTGAGACAGTCGTGGGGATCCACGCGGTGATCGAGTCCGTGGGACCCGCAGTCCGACTCACGGGGATGGCGGCAGGGTCGCGAGCGCGCCGCCGGCGGCACGCGTGACCACGCGGACATGCACTTAAAGGGGACGTACAGGTAAGTTGATGCGCCTGTCCGTGGCATTCTGCCAACGTAAATGTACAGGAGGCGGTCGGCAAGTGGTTAAAAGAGATAATAAACCCACAGTTTTTAAGCACTATCAGAAGCAGATTTAATAACGTACTGAGTATGCCACTTCTTTTTATTTTAATCCTTGTCTAGGTTCCAAGACTGCTGCCCCAGGTTTCCTGTTTCAGGGTGGCTCCTTTCTCTTGCAGCATCCTTTGAAGCCCCCCGTGCATTGCAGTTGTGTCTCCTAACAGTTTGTGCATCAATATGGACATACAGCCTTGTAGCCTAGGATGGCAAGCCATTGCCCTGCTCTTCCCAACTTCTCCCCTCTCCCTTCTCCAAGGTAAACGACTATTTGGAGACTGCACTGTCCACTGTTTCCTGTGAAGAACAGCAGTTAAGAGAAGCAGCACTGAGAAAGCACAAACAAGCAGTGAAGTGCTGGGGAAAAAATTACCAAATACTGGGGAAAGTTTATTTTACAGTACTCAATGTATAAAAGCAAAAAACTGCTTAGGGTATTACCTTAAGTATTTTACAAGGAAAGTGGAACATTTTGCATTTCAGAAGAAGAACAACACAATGTGCTCTTTTAAAAAAGGAAAAAAAAAACATAACACATTTGATGTGTAAAATGAAAACATGTACAACGCATTACACTGAAACACAAACTACTGTGACACAGCTATGAAAAAATAATATATCTAAAAAAAAAAAAAACACACTACAACATGCATAAAACATGCACCACAGCCAGGGGGCAGGGGGGAAATTGCCCCACGGGTCACTCTGATGCCTATAAAAAGGCTACACTGCTTACGCCACAGACATGCCCGGGCCGGGACAAGGGTGGGCCAGGGAGGGCACCTGCCATGGGTGCCATGCTGAGGGAGGGCGTATTGGTGATGCAATCGCTTATCCCGCCCCTCACTAACAAAAGTGACACCTCCTGTTAAAAAGAGCAGTGGCAGATAGCTGCAGCTGGAGAGAGGATGCGGCTTTCTCCTCCCTCCAGTCTGCAGGCGGCGATAGAGAGCCAATGCTGAGATTGAAACCTCAGCTCAGTCTCAGCATGGTGCAGTTGAGTAGTGAGAGCAGACTTCCCTTCTTCCTCTCTACTCTTGTCATGTGGCATGTCAGATGATCTGTGAGTAAAAGTGGGAAGGAGGACAACCCTGCCCCAGAGCTCTCCTCTCCTCCTCAGACCCCCCAGACTTCTCCCCGCCTCCTCAGACCCACCAAGACCTCCCCCTTCCTCCTCAGACCGCCCATATCCCACTCTCCTTCTCAGACTCCTCCCAGATGTCTCCCTTCTCAGACCCTTAGATCTGAGCTTCCCCCTCCTCAGACTGCTCCCCCCTTCCTCAGATCCCCTTCTCATCAGATACCCCCTTCTCAGAGCCCTCCAGACCTCCTCCCTCCTCCTTATATCTCCCTCTTCCTCAGACCCCCCAGACCCCCCTCCTCTTCAGACCTCCTCCCCCAGAGCTCTCCTCTACTCCTTAGATCCCCTTAGCCATCTCTCTCTTACTTTAGGTAGACATTTGCACATTGCAGGAATGTGCACAAAATTTGCATGCATTCTTACACTGCTCAAAACACACAGGCGTTATTCTTAATGACTCAAAGCACCTTGCTTTTGCACTCATTCACACGCACCAAAACACATGGAAACAAATAATCGTGCATTTTGGTGCAGCACGATTTTTATAAAGGTTCTTTTATGCATTTTTAGCACATATGGCAGCACATTGAAATGACTAGTACTGCCCTATACGTGCTGCACAAAAAAGAAAACGCTCCATTACAACTACAAAGATGTGAATGCAGCCTTAGGGCTAATTTACACTTGTTGCAGCCCTCTGAAGAGTAATTTGCATTGGAGCACTTTTCAGAAGGCATTTGACAGACGGAGATGACACATTATGTCTCCTCCTCACTGTCTGTTTTAATCCCCTAATCTCCTGCAACACTGCTCCAAAATTGCATTCTGTTGCAGTTCAGCCCTATTCACTTACATGGTTCATGTTCAGCGCTCAGTATTGCCTGTCAAACATGACATGGATAATTTTTGCTGAGCATGTGTATACCCCATACAGTCACCTTGGCAGCTCAGGTGGGGGGGGGGGGGGTGCGGGGAGTTGGGAATCAATAAAAACATGTCTCATTCACGTGGGCGGACAGAGGGTGGTAAAAGCAAGCAATTGAGCCCCATTTTTTCCACTCCAACCACCCACCTGAACAAGGAGATGCAGCTGTTCTGTACACATTCCATTGCCTAATGTTTTGCTTCATGGCCATGGAAAAAAGTTTAATTTGAATAGGGCACCACTACAACTGCGTGAAATGTACACATCTGCAGCACAGTGGGTAAAAACAGACAGCAAGGAGGAGACTTATCGCCTTCACACTGCCTATCAAACACACTCTGAAAACTGATCTGCTATGGATAATTTTTCAGAAATGATAGTTGCACATCTGAATGAGACCCTAGATCCCTTAAGCTCAATGCACCCCTCAGAGCCCACCGCCCCTTCCCTCCATTAGTCCACTGACAGTCCCCCTTAGACTGAAACCAACAATGCAGAGGCAGTTTTTCCCCACTGACACTGATGCAGCACTATTGTTCCTCTTAGCAACACCACCGACACAGTGAATTTTTTTTCTCTTTGCCACTGCTTTCCCAATATTTGTGCACTGATTTTAAAATCTTCAGTTTGCTGCAGTGTACCACAACTATTTTGCCCATGCTTCAAACATACATTGTACTCCCCATGCTGCTACTGTGCCCCTCCTCCTTTTGGGGAGGGGGCACAGTTTGCCATCTTCACCCTGGGTGCCGAATGACATTGTCCTGGCACTGGACATGTCTAAAAGCTTCCTGGTGAAGTGGAGTAAAATGTCCTCACTGGTGTGTTACCAAGTGCAGGATGAGGACAAGGACAGTGCACAGCCCCCCCCCCCCTACAAGGCATGGATGGTGTACACCGGTTCTGAGAAGAGGCTGGCTCTGTGCCCCATCAGAGGCTCTCCTCTCCTAGACATCCCCCGACAGAGCAGTCCTAGAAATTCCCTGCAGCCCCCGACCCCCTGGGATGGGGTCAGGAAAGACAGAAAGGCAGAGAATTGCTGCAATATGGGCCTCTGGGTCAACCCCTGACCACAGAACATGCAAAATGCCCAGAAATGCACATCAACAAATGTCAACACATATGCACTGTGGTGTGAATTGGCCAAAAATGTTTGGTGAATGTCACATGCACTGATTTATAAATATTCATTTTACTTATTTACTTATGAATAAAACAATACTGACAATCTGAATATGGCAACAATACAACATTCAACATAATTTTGGTTGTTTATGTACTTTTTTTTCATTAATTTAAAGATACATGTCAATATTTTTCCACTAGTTGTGTTGTTGCAAGAAAAATAGGGCTTGTGATTTCCCAACACATTGTAATATATTGCTAAACATGATGTATTCAAGTTTTCTTGTTCACAATTATTCGTGGAATATTGACTTCTAGGTTTTTAAAATAACTGAATTTGGCTGCAACAGAATACATAAAAGTTAAACTTTAGACCGTATGCAAAGAAGAGAAATAATATTTGACTTGTCTGGCTGCCTGAACCAACAACTTTTTCTCTCTTGAAGAGCTAAGCCTGCTGAAGAATCTTCTACATTCAACACTTTCTGGAGTATCAGATACCTGGTCCTCTTCTGCTTATGTCTCTAAAGGACACAATCTAGACATGGGGATGGGGAAAGGAACCACAGTGCACAATGGAGGACCAGCCATCTGACATACTCAGAAGTGTGTTGAATGCTGTTGATTATTCTGGACAGTGAAGATCGGTGATGTGGGCAGTGGATCAGCTAAGTATTGAATCATTTCTATGCAAGCATGACTATTTGTATTTTTAAAAAAACAATTGAGTACCTTTAAAGCTCAGATGCAATAAAATAGCAGTTCTAAGTATAGTACATGTCTAACAATTGCAAGACCATTTGTTTTATAAGGAAAGTGGAAAAAACTTGCATTAGCCACATCCAATCCAGTCTGTCACCACAAAAGCACATGTCAGCTATTGGTGGAAAGAGAGGTGAATAATGATTGGTGGGTCTGGAGACAAGAGTTTATTTCCTGACTTGGATTCAGCAGGCTCACTTCATCTGCTTGGAGGTTTATGACTCTGAATTCATTACATAGCTAGAAGTCGTTTTATGCATTATACTTTCTTTAATGTCATTCAGCTCCCTTACTTTATTTGTAGTGCCCGCATAGGTTTAAGTTGATGTAATGTACTCTGAGGAAATCTGTTGTATATTGTAATATATTTCCATGCCATATGCTTGGAATTGTTCCCATGACTGAAGTATTTTATTTTTTGAATGGTTTGTAAAACACCAATTTATTTTCTGCTGTCTGAGTTGAATTACATGGTAGATTTTACTGCTGTTTTACTGTGTAACCAGTAACACATTTATTAATTTACTTTAACTTTTGAGTACATGAGGGATTCCTTACACAAGTTGAAGTTACGTGAGGAAAACTTACTTTTCTTTGAAGAATTCACATTCATTTTTTGACAGCTCAATTTAACATACATATTTTCCTTCAATCTTAGCGGTGTAGACATAATTCAGTAGTCATGTCTTGTAAATATGCCTCTTGTGGAAAATGAAATGCATGATGTAGCTTGGTTAGTCCTTGAACCTTTGTTTATTGCTTTGTGATGCAACATGCTTTCCTGTAATGCTTTATTGGCCTTTGTAGTAATACATTTCAGACAAGTGGAAACAATGAAAAAACAGTATGGTAGGTTGCTGAATTTATGAAAAGAAATATGTTTTTATTAAATATGAATTGAATGGTGTTATGTATATATTTGTTCAATATTGTAGATGTTGTTATACAATGTATGTGCCAATACTTACATCATGATGTCAACAATTATTAACCTAAATAAATTTCAAGTAAACCAATGAACTGTTTATATATAAGCAAAAGTCTGCGCCCCATTGACTAGCTAAGAAAAATATTATAAAAATGATGTCATATTTTTACTAACAATAAATAGGAGAAAAACCTGCTGACATGGCAATAGCACATAGAATATAGCATTGATTTATTGATTAAATGATTTATATATATATATATATATATATATATATATATATATATACTGTGTGAGGGGGTTAGCTCGGCAGCGGGTGTGTGTGACCCCCGGGATGGGCTCCCCACACAAAAACAGGCCCAGCAAACGGAGGTTGTGGTTTTCAAAATCAAAAAAAGGTGCGGTTTATTTTCTATTTACAGTGACAAAACACAGCAAAGCCAAAAGAAACATAAACAAAATAAATCCTGGTCAACTTGACCTCTGACTAAACATACAGGTTTCCTAACTAACAACTGGGATCAGCCTAGTGCTGTCCTAGTCCCTAAGTCCCTGGTTTTAAATGTCCAAGCAAATAGCCACACAGGCTTTGTCTCACCGCACAGGGGTTCACTCTCCCTAGACAGTCCACACAGGTCTGGGTCCAGGCATGAGCTAACACCTAATGAATCTGGGAGTTTTTATAGAGGCCTTAAACGAACTGACAGGCTTCAGCTGGCCTCATCAACTCCCTGCCTGCACGACGCCCAGCCCTCTCCCTAGAGGTATGAGTCATCCATGAGCCCACTAGCCTTAGCTGGGCTTATACAACTCTCCACCTAGTTGTATAAGTCGGCGTAAAGCCTGAATCTGGGCGAAATATATCTACCCCCCTGGATGCAACCAGGTGACTTTACCTTCCTGCTGTCACATACCCCCCCTCTTGTTTTAACCTCGGGGTTGGAACACCAGCAATCAGGCATTCATGTACTCGAGACAAAGCATCCACATTCCCCATTTGAACGCCAGGGCGATGCTTTACTGTGAAGTTGAATTCCTGAAGGGCCAGGAACCACCTATTCACTCTTCTATTTGTTTCCTTGTTTTGAGCCATCCACTTTAACGGAGCGTGATCCGTAACCATGTCAAAGTGCCTACCTAGCAGGTAGTACCGAAGGGAATCTAGAGCCCACTTCACCGCTAAACACTCCTTTTCAACGGTGGCGTAATTTACCTCATGGGACTTCAACTTCCTGCTGAGGTAAATGACTGGGTGCTCTTCCCCGTTCCAGACCTGGGACAATACTGCTCCTAACCCCACATCTGACGCATCACTTTGTACGACAAAGTCTTTAGAGAAGTCGGGTGAGTACAACACTGGCTGGCTACATAAGGCTTGTTTCAAGAATTGGAATGCTGCCTCAGCCTCGGGGGTCCATTTAATCATGACCGACCCTTTCCCCTTCGTTAGGTTGGTTAGGGGCACAGCCTTAGAAGCAAAGTGGGGAATGAATCGCCGATAATACCCAGTGATTCCCAGAAAGGCTCGTACCTGCTTCTTGCTGTTGGGACGTGGCCAACTCTGGATGGCCTCGACTTTGTTGAGTTGGGGTTTTATTACTCCCCTCCCAATGGTGTACCCAAGATATTTGGCCTCCTCCTGCCCAATGGTACACTTCTTGGGGTTAGCCGTAAACCCCGCTTCCCGAACAGAGTCCAGGACTGCTTGCACTTTTGGCAGATGTGAGGCCCAATCTGTGCTATGGACAATTATGTCATCCAGGTAAGCCGCAGCATACTTCCGATGGGGCCTCAGCATCTGGTCCATTTTCCGCTGGAATGTGGCCGGCGCATTCTGTAACCCGAACGGCATTCTTTTATATTGGAACGCCCCGTCTGGGGTTACAAATGCGGTTTTCTCTTTGGCCAATTTGGCCAGGGGGATTTGCCAATACCCTTTTGTGAGGTCAAGAGTCGTCATGTATCGGGCTGTTCCCAGCCGGTCAATCAACTCATCTATACGTGGCATGGGGTAGGTGTCAAATTTTGTAACTTTGTTCAACTGACGAAAATCGTTACAAAATCGCCAGCTCCCATCCGGTTTAGGCACCAACACAATGGGACTAGACCAATCACTTTGGGACTCCTCTATCACCCCTAAGTTCAGCATTTTCTGTACTTCCTCCCGTATTGCCTCCCGTCGGGCCTCTGGGATCCGATAGGGTTTTAACTTCACCCTTTCACCGGGCGGGGTAATGATGTCATGCTCTACCCCAAATGTTTGTCCCGGCAGCTCAGAGAATACCTCCTTGTTGCGAAGCACAAACTCCTTAACCTCCTGTTGTTGGGGTTGTGACCAGGTGGCTGCTATTCCAACCTCAGGAATCACGCAACCAGTTTGAGCTGGTGACCAAGTGTCTGCGACTAGGGACTCTCTATCCCTCCAGGCTTTCAACAGATTAACGTGATAGATCTGTTCGGGCTTTCGCCTTCCTGGTTGTCTGACCTTGTAATTCACTTCGCTCACTTTTTCCATTATCTCGTAGGGGCCTTGCCATTTGGCAAGGAATTTACTTTCAACCGTAGGGACAAGTACCAGTATCCTATCCCCCGGGGAAAAGGTACGGGTCTTGGCTCCACGGTTGTACACTCTCTGCTGTGCTAACTGCGCTTGGGCCAAATGTTCCTTCACGATGGGCATTACCTGTGCAATTCGGTCTTGCATCAGGGCGACATGCTCAATCACACTCCTGTGGGGAGAACTCTCACTTTCCCAAGTTTCCTTGGCAATATCCAACAGCCCTCTTGGGTGTCTCCCATACAGTAACTCAAAGGGGGAGAATCCCGTAGAGGATTGGGGCACCTCCCTAATAGCAAACATCAGATAAGGAAGTAGACAGTCCCAATCCTTTCCATCTCTATCCACCACTTTCTTCAACATTTGTTTTAGGGTTTTGTTGAATCTTTCAACCAGCCCATCGGTTTGGGGGTGATACACAGATGTACGTAATTGCGTCACTTTGAACAATTTACACAGCTCCTTCATAACCCGGGACATAAAGGGTGTACCTTGGTCCGTAAGCAGTTCTTTACAAATACCCACCCGGCTAAACACAAGAGATAGCTCTTTGGCTATGGTTTTGGCCGAGGTATTTCGGAGAGGGATCGCTTCTGGATAACGGGTGGCATAGTCCATTATAACTAATATGTACTGGTGCCCCCTAGCGGACTTGATTATAGGACCTACCAAATCCATGGCGATCCTCTCAAACGGGACCTCAATGATGGGTAGAGGGACCAGCGGGCTACGGAAATGTGGCATCGGGGCCGACCTCTGACACACAGGGCAGGAGGAACAATAATTTTCTATGTCCTTCATCACCCCCGGCCAATAGAATCTCTGTAATACCCTCTCTCGGGTTTTCTCTGTCCCCAGATGACCTCCAAGAATGTGCCCATGGGCCAACTCCAACACCAACTTCCTGTAAGGTTTGGGCACCACAAGCTGCTCAACGGTTTCTTCTGCCCTTTTTGCCACCCGATACAGTAGGTCCTTCTCTACGCTGAAGTATGGGTAAGTGCAGGTATTATCTGGGTTCACTAACTCGCCATCTATTTTCACTACGTTTTCGCGTGCCTTTATTAGGGCGGGGTCTTTCAACTGTTCTGTGGCAAAGTTTTCCCTGTGAACCTCAAGATCAGAAAACTCCACAGACGGTAGGTTTTCGTCTGAGGAGGTGGGCTCCTCTCCAGTTTCTTGAGTCTCCCCTGCCAATACTGATAAGGGAAATTCCGGAGAGTCCTCACCACTCTCAGGGGAGTTCTGGCTATCACATTCCTGGTACATAGGGGCACCAGTGGGAGGCTCAGGATCATCCCACAGTTCCCAGAACTTCGGAAAATCCCTTCCCACAATGGCGTCATACGGTAACTGAGATACTAAGCCCACTGGATGAGAGAGGGTACCTTTGGGGGTCTCGAAACACACTGTAGTCACTGGATACTCTCGGGTGTCCCCATGCACACAAATAACAGCTACCTTGCTATTCCCAGAGACCTCTGTTTTAACTAACTCAGCCTTTATCAGGGTCACAAGGCTACCTGAATCCAGCAAAACCACAACATTTCTACCATTAACACACATTTTGCATAAATGTTTCTCAGTTCCTCGAATGGCAGTGCATGCGACTGTCGCACACAGCGACTGACGTCTGCCCGTCAGAAAGTCACACTGCATGGGTTCCTCCACAACCGGGCAATTGGCTGCAATATGTCCCGCTTGCCGGCAGCGGTAGCAAACGATCCTTCTTGCCGCCTCTTGAGCCGCTGATTTCCCAGGCTGTTCTCGCCAAACTTGGGGTAGAGCTCCCACCCTCTCACTCTCTCCACCCTTACCCCTTGGAATCCTCTTATCCGCCCCTGGGGATGGTCTGGTCTTAGGGTGGAAAGTCTGAGTGTCTCTGGAAGAGGCCGTCAGGTTCTCTGTAGCCAAGTATTTCTCCACACGATCCACAAGACCATCGGCCGTCTCTGGGTCTCCATGGCTTACCCACTTTTGGATGGCAGTAGGAAGAGCTCTCAAAAACCGATCCATTACAACACGTTCCACAATCTTTGGTGCGGACAAAGTCTCTGGCTGTAGCCACTTTCTGCTCAGGTGAATGAGATCATACATTTGAGACCTGGGGGGTTTTCCAAGCTGGAAAGTCCAGTTATGCACACGCTGAGCCCGGACAGCCTGGGTGACACCCAGCCTTGCCAATATCTCAGCTTTTAGCATCACATAGTCTTTTGCTTGGTCAGGCTCTAGGTCATAGTAAGTCTTCTGCGATTCACCAGTTAACAGAGGAGCCACCAGTCCAGCCCACTGCTCCTCAGGCCACTTTTCTCTTTCAGCAGTCCTTTCAAATGTGGTCAAAAATACCTCTGGATCATCCTCTCCAGTCATTTTTGTCAATAAACGACTCACCCCAAAGGACGCGGTATTAGTGGGACGGCTTTCCTCACTGGTCTGCGGACGTTGCTGCATTACTGCTTCCATTTGTTGAAGTCTCTGCTCTTGCTTCTGTAACAGGTCTATGAAGCGGGCCTCAGATTGCTGCTGGGCTTGTTGCTGAGCTTCCAGACTCTGTTGGTGAGCTTGCTGCTGGGCTGCAAGGCTCTGTTGATGAGCTTGCTGCTGGGCTGCGAAGTTCTGTTGTTGAGCTGCAAGGCTCTTTTGCAAACCTGCATTTGTCTGCTGTTGATTGGCATTTGCTAGAGCCAGCTGCTTCAGTATCTCCTCCATGCTGGCTTAAAAAAAAACTGCCCGCATTCTCCACCAACTGTGAGGGGGTTAGCTCGGCAGCGGGTGTGTGTGACCCCCGGGATGGGCTCCCCACACAAAAACAGGCCCAGCAAACGGAGGTTGTGGTTTTCAAAATCAAAAAAAGGTGCGGTTTATTTTCTATTTACAGTGACAAAACACAGCAAAGCCAAAAGAAACATAAACAAAATAAATCCTGGTCAACTTGACCTCTGACTAAACATACAGGTTTCCTAACTAACAACTGGGATCAGCCTAGTGCTGTCCTAGTCCCTAAGTCCCTGGTTTTAAATGTCCAAGCAAATAGCCACACAGGCTTTGTCTCACCGCACAGGGGTTCACTCTCCCTAGACAGTCCACACAGGTCTGGGTCCAGGCATGAGCTAACACCTAATGAATCTGGGAGTTTTTATAGAGGCCTTAAACGAACTGACAGGCTTCAGCTGGCCTCATCAACTCCCTGCCTGCACGACGCCCAGCCCTCTCCCTAGAGGTATGAGTCATCCATGAGCCCACTAGCCTTAGCTGGGCTTATACAACTCTCCACCTAGTTGTATAAGTCGGCGTAAAGCCTGAATCTGGGCGAAATATATCTACCCCCCTGGATGCAACCAGGTGACTTTACCTTCCTGCTGTCACAACTGTATATATATATATATATATATATATATATATATACATATTTATATATATATATATATATATATATATATATACATATTTATATATATATATATATATATATATATATATATACATCCACATATGTAGATATACATATATATATATATATATATATATATATATATATATATATATCTCAATATATCAGTGTCCTCTTAAACATATTCATCCCTTTACCACTGCACAACACATGAGCAGTGGCAAAAGGGTGAGCTCCCAGGGCAAAGACCAAGCTGTCACAGACAGCTCTCGTCTGGACTAAAGATCAGTAGCCAGTGGGACTGACAATGATCACATGATTACCAATCCTTCCCTCCCCTCCTCTCAAGCAATCTTAACTGTTTAAGTGGAATGGAGTGGGTGGAAGGGGTTAACTTTTAAGGCATAATGACAAATCTTCAATAATGGCTTTTAGTTTTTTTAATAATGAATTTTAGTTTTTTGAAGTGTGGTTGCTCTTCTTTCTAATGCCATTGAGTTGGACAATAAACCATTGTTGAGCCAGCACCCGATTCTGGGATATTAATTAATGCCTTTTATATCGGCCTAGTGTACAGCTTTAAACTGTTATTAAACCCAGGACCCTGCATTTACTATATCTGGTCTCCTACGGTACACAGAACATAGAGATGCAATCATTTTAGTAAATATTAACTGCTAAATACCTTTTCTCATCAGCAGTATATTGCAGTCTTGTGACTCCTATCAGTGTCTGATTAAAGCTTATAGAAGGAGTTTTCATTCTACTCTGACTGTCCTATGAGGCTGTAGGACCCCTGACCCTCTGTCTGGACAGTGCTGATTGGCCCTGTGCTGATCACATGCTTCCTCCTAAGAAAAAAGAAAAACTCTCTAGCAATACACACCAAACTGAGCATGTGCAGAGTGTCCCCAAGCCTCTGTTCTATCAGAAGATGGATTGGGGGCAGTACAATAATGGGAATGATCAGAGAAGACAGGATCAAACAGCCTTTTTAAACAATGCAGAAGGTTCCATTAGGTTCCACAGTGAGTATAGTAAGCATGCTTTACTGCATACACAGACTGATTTTACCGTTGTGGTTTTAGTAACACATTAAGTTGCATTTTAGAAGATAACTGCACACATAATAATGATGTAGACACTAACAAGCAATATAATGTAGCTAATCTAAATTTAGGTTAGCAATGATGTCCCAATGACATAGGTTGCAATGTTTGCAAATGAACAACATAAACTTGCTGATATTATACAATTTGGTCATTATGTGTGTGGGTATGTTTACAGCATAGATCTTGAACAAGGGACAGTGTTGTCACACATAACAAGAATTTCCTTGGTTAACCTTACTAAGGACTTATTTACACTTGCATCAGGAGGGGATAAAAATATGTGTCTGAGCCACAGATTTACTGCCCCCTGAATGCCCCCCTTAGCCTTACAGAGAGGCCAGAGAGGCAGGTAAACATGCAACTTTTGTGATGCTCTACTTTGTGGCCATGGCAAACCTTTACCCTCTGCCACATTTGTCAGGAAGTACTGCTACTGAATGTGACCTATTTAAGTGAAACAGTTGCAACGTGGTAGTGTGGGCTTTTCAGGGTTAAAACAGGCAGTGAGAAGTTGACATATCACCTCCCAGCCATCTGTGAATACCCCTTGGAAAGCAATCCACTATGGAAAGTATTTCAGAGGAAAGGTAAGGGCTACCGCTAGTCTAACCAAGCCCTAAGGCCTCATGCCCACGGACGTTTTTTCAGCCGCGTTTGTGAGCGTTTTTTACAGCTTAAAAACGCCTGTCCATGTTAGTCTATAGCTTCATGCCCACCTATGCGTTTTTGAGCTGTAAAGAGCATAGGCGTTTGTAAGCTGTAAAAAAAACCCAGGACCAGTGCGTTCCGCGGCGCCGACGTTAGGCAGGAAAAAACGCGAAGCGTCAAAAAACGCGTACAAACGCGCACTAACGCCGAAAATCGCGTTTTTTAGCTCCTGTGTTTTCCTATGTAAAAACATGTAAAAAGATGATTGGACAATGTAAAGACAGGAACTTCCTGTCTGGATAATATTATTTCCCAGGAGTCCTTTGCACAGCCGTGTGCTTGTGAAGAAGAGAACATGGCTTGTAAGATGGCACAAGCTGTGGGACAACGGGAGCTGATAACGGCTGTTCAGGCCCATCCCGAACTGTGGGATGTGTCTCATCTGCAGCATGGAGACCACCTAAGGAGAGTCTCGATATGGGATGATATAAGTGCTGCCATCACCCCTGGCTGGGAAGACAGTTCACATGGAGAGAGAAAGGAAATAAGTAAGTCTTTTTTCCTTGAATGTATGATCTTTTTTTAACCACTTCACATCCTGGCCAATTCTGACATTTCTTTCCTACATGAAAATCTGCTTTTTTGTCAGTAAATTACATAGAAACCCCAAACATTATATATGTTTTTTTAGCAGAGACCCTAGAGAATACAATGGCGTAATCTCACACGTTATTAGCGCATACATTTTTCGACCGTATTTAAAAAAAAAAAAAAAAAAAGTTTAATGTTTTTAAATTTTTTTTTTTTTTTTTTACCTAATTTCAAACTTTATGTTAAGCCTAGTAAATAGGTAACTTACATGTCACCCTTTCAAATTGCACATGCTCGTAGAATGGCGCCAAACTTTCGTACGTAGAAATCATACTGGTTACATGTTTTGAGTTACAGAGGAGCTCTAGGGCTAGAATTATATATCTCGCTCTAACGTTCGGGGCGATACCTCACATGTGTGGTCTGAACAACAATGTCATATGTGGGCGGGAGTTGCGTATGCGTTCGCTTCTGTGTGCGAGCACATAGGCACAGGGGAACAAAAAAAAAATTTAGAATACTTTGGGAATGCATATAAAACCTTTTTCCATGTTTTTTTAGCTAAAATTTTGCAAAAACGCTGGAAATCCCTTTGAGACCGCGTCAGGAGGGATTTAACCGATGAGGAAAAGACTTCAAGAAGTGGAATGGCAGCCCCGATCAAGAAGCCTCACGTTTTTCATAATGAGCTGAATTTCCTCAGAGAAAATATGAGGAACAGCAGCAGACCGTAAGTTTGTTTTTTCGCAATATAGTTGCCTATGTACATATCTTTTCTAGCGGTATTTTATACGACTATTGGTTGTAAACGTGTATATATATATATATATATATATATATATAATATATATTTTTTTTTTTAACCAACCTGCAAGACAAAACCATAATGAGCTAGTATGCATAGTATACTAGCTCATTATGAATGACTTACCTGATATTGAAGCCCCCGCAGCGATGCTGGGACACCTCCACCGCTGCCACCTTGCTTAGACGTCTCTTCTCTTTATCGCCGCTCCGGCGCTGTGATTGGCCCCGTAGCGGCAATGACGACAGACGCATGCGTATGCGCGTGACGTCAGCGGCGCCGGGTTTAAAAGTAAATATCTCCTTAACCGTGCAGGTTAAAGAGATATTTCTTGCGCCTACAGGTAAGCCTTAATCTAGGATTACCTGTAGGTGCAAGTTGTATTAGTGGGTTTACAACCACTTTAAGTTAATTATTTTATTTCATTGTCTGCAGGACAACATCAAACATTTCTGCAGCCAGGGAGGTGTCTGCAGAGGAGGACAACTTGGAAAGACCGAGCAGTCCGATGACATGTAGTGAATCGCCAAACAATGTGGATGAGGGCAGTGTTCAGTGCCCTGATGAGGTAAGTGCTTATGTCTGCCTGTCTATCTCATCGTCTGTCTGTCCATGTACATGTGAATGTAAAATGATTTGTTCTTTTGCAGGAATCCAGGGCATTGGAAATATCCTCAACTGCCATTCAGGACAGTGGTGTGCGACGCGGTCGTGGCGGTGGCCGTGGTCGTGGACGTGGACGTCAGGCGAGGGGTGGCTGCACTGTTGAGGGAGATGACAGGGTGCTAGCACTGCTGCAGGAAGTGCGGCAGGAGAGGCGCAGTGTGGATCCTTTTTTAGATCACAGCAACCCACGCGTCTCCTTCTGCCGTAGCCTATATCACCTCCTGGAGGACATTGGGGGAGAAGAAGAGAAGGATTTTATGTATAAAATACAAACTATGGCAATGCAATATCGGAAAGAGAAATTGAGAGGTGTGAGAGCGCCGAGCAATACATATAATCCTTCTCATGATCCCCCAATGGCCCCCAGGACCTCAGCAGTGCTAGCACCCCCCTCTCATTATCAGCCCACTCAACAATGCCAACCACCACCTACCCCGTCTCAGGGATCGTTTTATATGCCATGTTTACAAAGTGAACTTCCTCCCTCAACCTCCAATTTTCACCCATCAAATCAATTCCCCCCCCGCTACCAGCAAGAATTCTGGATTGAACCCCAGCCCCGTCCCCAATCCCCACATCCCCGTAGTGATCAGATGTCCAACCCCACCTATCACCAGCTTTGATGTACCAATTGTTTAATAAATATTTTTTTGGTTTGAATAACAAAATTGTACAATTTGTGTTTTATATGAGGCACAACAGCACTCCATTACGGGCTTAGCATACGCTTGACCAAAGACAGAGGGCAAAAGGACTCCTTTGCCCTCTGCCTTCAGACGAGCCTATGCTAGCCCATTACGGGCTTAGCATACGCTTGCCCGAAGGCAGAGGGCAAAGCACTCAAAAGGGGCTTAGCATACGCTTGCCTGAAGGCACAGTCAATACTTGTTGAACAATGATTGCAAAATGGAAAAATAACAATCTTTAAAATGATTTATTTCAAAAATAAACACAAGAAAGTAAAGATGTATACATCTGTATTGAACATTTACCAGGATCGATATTTGTATCAAATTTTTCTGAATCTGAATGCATTTGAATTTCATTTTTTTAAATTACACATGATCATTCTGCCATGACACCTCTCCATCAGGGGATTCAAAAAATGCAGCAAATTGGTTTCGAATGCCCATGACACGTGCCGTTGACCGCAAGTCCATAAATTGTACCCTCTGAGTTTGGTTACTGGGCTCCGGTTCAACATTGCTGCTGTCACTGTCCCTTAGAAAGTTATGCAGAACGCAGCATGCCAGGACTACTTTAATGGCGTTCTCCACATCCAGTTGCATACTTGTGAGCAAAACTCGCCATTTGGCCGTGCACACCCCAAATGCACATTCAACGACACGGCGTGCACGGCTGAGCCGATAATTATAGATTTTTTGGCGATGGCTGAGGCCATAGCCACTGTATGGCCTCATGAGGTTTTCAGCCAGTCCAAAGGCCTCGTCTGCCACCATCACTAAGGGTAGGCTGGGTTCCTCAGTGCAGGGTAGAGGCCTGCTTTCAGGGATATTGAGTCGTCCCTCATGTAGACGACGTCCGAAGGCCGACTCCCGGAATATACGGGCGTCACCTTGGCTTCCATATGCTCCCACATCCACAAAAAGAAATTTGAGATGGGCATCGGACAATGCCAGGAGGACCACTGAAAAAAATTTCTTATAATTGAAATATGATGATCCAGACTGGGGAGGCTTCTTCACCCTGATGTGTTTCCCATCAAGGGCACCGATACAATTTGGGAATTGAGTTTTCTCCCAAAAAGTGTCAACCACAGATTCCCAGATCTCTTCTGTGGGCTCTGGCATTACCTCCTCATGTAACTCCTCCCATATTGCCACACATGTTTCCCTTATCACCCTGGACACTGTTGTGAGGCCAAGTAGAAAATAATGATGTAGGGACACGTAACTTTGTCCTGTGGCAAGGAACCTAAGATAAGATAAAAAGTTCACATATTAAAAAAACTATTGATACAAATAAAAACTTCCCCTAACCCTAACCCTATCCCCTAACCCTAACCCTAACCCCTAACCCTAACCCTGTCCCCTAACCCCTAACCCTAACCCTAACCCTGTCCCCTAACCCTAACCCTGTCCCCTAACCCTAACCCTAACCCTGTCCCCTAACCCTAACCCTAACCCTAACCTTAACCCTGTCCCCTAACCCCTAACCCTAAACCCTAACCCTAACCCTGTCCCCTAACCCTAACCCTAACCCTAACCCCTAACCCAAACCCTGTCCCCTAACCCCTATCCCCTAATCCTAACCCTAACCCTAACCCTAACCCTAAACCCTAACCCTAAACCCTAACCCTAACCCTGTCCCCTAACCCTAACCCTAACCTTAACCCTGTCCCCTAACCCCTAACCCTAAACCCTAACCCTAACCCTAACCCTGTCCCCTAACCCTAACCCTAACCCCTAACCCTAACCCTGTCCCCTAACCCCTAACCCTAACCCTAACCCTGTCCCCTAACCCTAACCCTGTCCCCTAACCCTAACCCTAACCCTGTCCCCTAACCCTAACCCTAACCTTAACCCTGTCCCCTAACCCCTAACCCTAAACCCTAACCCTAACCCTGTCCCCTAACCCTAACCCTAACCCCTAACCCTAACCCTGTCCCCTAACCCCTATCCCCTAATCCTAACCCTAACCCTAACCCTAACCCTAAACCCTAACCCTAAACCCTAACCCTAACCCTGTCCCCTAACCCTAACCCTAACCCTAACCTTAACCCTGTCCCCTAACCCCTAACCCTAAACCCTAAACCTAACCCTAACCCTGTCCCCTAACCCTAACCCTAACCCCTAACCCTAACCCTGTCCCCTAACCCCTAACCCTAACCCTAACCCTGTCCCCTAACCCTAACCCTGTCCCCTAACCCTAACCCCTAACCCTAACCCTGTCCCCTAACCCTAACCCTAACCCTAACCCTGTCCCCTAACCCTAACCCTAACCCTGTCCCCTAACCCTGTCCCCTAACCCTAACCCCTAACCCCTAACCCTAACCCTGTCCCCTAACCCTAACCCTAACCCTGTCCCCTAACCCTAACCCCTAACCCTAACCCTAACCCTGTCCCCTAACCCTAACCCTAACCCTGTCCCCTAACCCTAACCCTAACCCTAACCTTAACCCTGTCCCCTAACCCCTAACCCTAAACCCTAACCCTAACCCTAACCCTGTCCCCTAACCCTAACCCTAACCCCTAACCCTAACCCTGTCCCCTAACCCTGTCCCCTAACCCTAACCCCTAACCCTAACCCTAACCCTAACCCTGTACCCTAACCCTAACCCTGTCCCCTAACCCTAACCCTAACCCTAACCCTGTCCCCTAACCCTAACCCTAACCTTAACCCTGTCCCATAACCCTGTCCCCTAACCCTAACCCCTAACCCTAACCCTGTCCCCTAACCCTAACCCCTAACCCTAACCCTAAGCCCTAATCCTAACCCCTAACCCTAACCCTAAACCCTAACCCTAACACTATCCCCTAACCGTAACCCCTAACCGTAACCCCTAACCCTATTTCCTATCCCCTAAACCTAACCCCTAACCGTATTCCGTTACCCTAACCCATATGTGTATTGCACTTACCTGAGTGTCACTAGGAGCCGTTCCTCCGGTGACACAGAGCTCCGCATCACTGTGTCCATCCTGGTCAACCTTGGCCTCAGCTTCTCCAACAGATGTTCAAACCGCGTCACTGACATCCTTGTGAAATTCTGGAACTTTGAAGGATATAACCGCAGTTGAGAAAAAATGTTGGCAAAGTAGCCAGTTGACACCCGATGGGATACCATTGGATGCGTCCAAAACTGCCGTGTTCTCCTCCTTCTCTCCTCCTCCTGTCTCCTTCTCCGCTGCCTCCGCAAGATGATCAGGAGGATTGCCTCATCAATTTTTAACATGACGGGATCCATATTACTCCCGAAATATGCTAAAATGCTTTAAATGATGTGTAATGCTCTCTCCTCTCTCTCTCCTAACAAAATGGCACTGACAAAAGCTCTGTAACACGTTTTCTTTGTTTTCTGTGGCATTGTGGGTAATGTGGGAGTGAATATAGCCTTGAGATGTGTTTTTCTTTAAAAAACGCTTACAAACGCTGACGCTAAAAAACGCGCACTAACGCGTACTAACGCGCATCAAAAACGCGGTAAATTTGGCGTTTTTTAACGCCTGTTTTCCTGGCGTCAAACCGCTACGCTTTTAAAAACGTCCGTGGGCATGAGGCCTAACAGTTTTATAAAAAAACAAGATGAAGAGCTGTAACAATAATAATTTTGAAAGGGTCATCTGAACATGTACTGTATCGGTCACCTAGAAAGAAAATATCATAACAGAGAGAAACTATACCCAGATTTCAGCTTACATTGTAGTCAGAAATATAAAATTTGGTTGCTTACAGGTCCACTACAGTTTCTGCTCTGCCTGATTTTGCAATTACATTGCAAACAATAAAACAAAATGCAAAAAAAATAATTCTCACCTCCTAAATAAAGTTAGAAATATCTTGTACAATAAGTAAAAGTATGTTACAGCATATCTTAAAAACATCCCACTAACGACACAGGTAGGAATTTAATAACATATCTCATTACTGCAATGTCAAATATTTATATAACTTTGGCCCTCTGAACCTATTTAACACATCTCATTATTGTTGAAAATAGAACTCTCTGACTGAATCACGATGGTTTAATCAGCCCAAACCTAATTTCATTACTGAGAGCTGACCTTAAACACATCCTTGTAACAATTTGCCAGCCCATTTATAACACAATCTCTCTATGTATTTTTTTGATAATACAATTCTGTTTGGCCAAAATCATTCTATTTTCCATGCACTTTTGCTCTGCACATTTCCTTAATTGCATACTGTAAAATGTAATTGGCTTTTTTGGTAATACAGCAATTGGGCAGTTGGATACAAAGCAATCCATTTGCATTGTTCAGAAACAATTCAACGCAACAGCAAACCTGTCTGAATTGTAAAGATTTATAACAGTGACAGTAGATGTGATGTAGGTCATACTGTGGCTTTGTTCAGCAGAGCAAGGAAGTATAAAAGTATAGTTCCCCAATTGTGTACCCAATGCATAAATTACATTGTTTTTAAACTACAGTGAAAAATAAACTGGTAGAGCAGTGGAGCCCTGTTCAACAAGGTGGAAAAGACGCATATTAACAAAACTAAAACAACTAAATACTATATGTCATTTTTGGCCCTCTGTTTTAGAAAGTTATGAGTCAGCCACAGAGTCTCAACAACACTTTTCTCTCTTGCTTTTTGTGTTCCCCTTCCCTTCTCATTTATGTCACACCATATTAGTGCAACAGTTTATCAATTTTGCAAACATACTCATAGTTTTTTAGAGGACTAAATGGTGATTTAACTAACTGCACAAAACATTTAACAGTATGTTACCCCAACATTTCATATTCCTAATATTTATCTGTTGTACCATGTACGTGTGTTAATTTAATTTATTTGTTGCTCTCTTTGTAATTCTTCCTTTGTGTGAAATATCTGGGGATTCTGGCAGTTCAAACTTCTCATACCAAGCATGGAAGCACATCCATCCCAGTGTGGTCAGTTTTATGGCTGTGCTGGGAGAACAAAGACAGGTTTGGGGAAACACTTCCTTAAAGTGGTTGTAAAGCTTTGTGTTTTTTCACCTTAATGCATCCTATGCATTAAGGTGAAAAACACCTTGTAGTCACCGGCCCCCCGAGCCCCCGTTTTACTTACCTGAGCCCCGAATCTCCGTGGGCGCGATCCCGCGTTGCTTTCCCCCAGCTCTTGTCGGCTCTTCATTGGCTAGATTGATAGCAGCGCAGCCATTGGCTCCCGATGTTGTCAATGAAATCCAATGACGCGGCCGCCGGGGGGCGGGGCTGAGTCATACAATTGGCGGCTATGGACGCCGATTGTATGGCACGGGAGCACGCCCGCGAGCTAACCCCCTCTGGAGAGAGCTTCCCAGATGTGGTTAGCTTTTGCGGGGAGGAGTCGCGAGAGCCGCCGTGGGACCCCAGAAGAGGACAATCGGGGCCACTCTGTGCAAAATGAACTGCACAGTGGAGGTAAGTATGACATGTTTGTTTTTAAATAAAAAATAATATTCAAACCTTTACAACCCCTTTAATCATATACAATGAATTGGAATTTCTCTCTCCAGCTAGAACACAGTCTTGGGTAGTCTTTTAGGGTCAATCTAGGCCATAAGTGGATGTAATGAGAATGCTTTGTGATTGCATTATAGATACCCACACTCTGATTTAACAAAGACAAACTATGCATGTTTTGGATGAACTGTTAATTTCTGTTAATAATGCCAATTTTACAGAAAACCCTACTTTTCATTTTATTTTTCAGAATTATGCCCAATTATTCCCAAAATAACTCATAATGCTCTAATTCGGAATCAGTATTTAATCTAGCAAATATATAAAACATTTGACACTTTGAAGTGGAACTTTCAGTAACTGTACACATCTATAAGAATACATTCCTGACATTACAACATGCAGCAAAATTACAAATTGTGTCATCATTCTGCTGAAGGCAACAGGAAGCACCACACGTGGTAAAAGGCTGCAATGGAGGTTTATATGGGTCAGACTTTTGTGAACACAACAACTGTGCAAGGCATAAAGATTTACATGATTGTATCATCTCTGAGCCAGCATCCTATGGATGAGACGTGGACAAGGATGGTGTCCTCCTTTTCAAGTGAAAATCAGATGAATGCATCAGGGAGAGTTCTAAGATTTATTTGACAAGCAATAAGGACAAACTTTGGGGTTGATTTCATAAAAGTGGAGAGATCTGGTGCAGTTGTGCATGGTAGCCAATCAGCTTCTAACTTCAGCTTGTTCAATGAAGCTTTGACAAAAAAACTGGAAGCTGATTGGTTTTTATGCAGAGCTGCAACAGATTTTTCACTCTCCAGTTTTAGCAAGCCAACCCCTATGCATTTTAGAGATGAGCGGTTACTTTCTGTAAATAAGGTCACTTTGACAGAAAACCCCACTTTTAATTTTATTTTCCATTCATAATGCTCCAATTCAAAATGAATGCACATTACTTAGCATGTATACATTTAACATTAAAAATATTTATGATGATGACCATTTTAGGTGACAAATGTATTATTCTTACTTGGGTATTTTCTTAACATAAATGTTTATTCTGCACCTTTCTTTCATGTGCATACACAGGGTCATTACTACTATGAAGCAATACAAGCATCTTGTTTTAGAAGGTACTCCTAGTGGGGGCATGAGACCACCCCATAACAGAGGGATATGAGTTAACATTTTACTCTTCTTTACTTGTTCTGTGATGATACTTACATTAGTCAGGTATTTCTCTTGTTTACTCTTTGGCATGCAATCATGTTGGTAGCTAAGAAATGACCCTTGAAGATTTAATATGTTTTTAGCTTCCTTGCCAGGCCATTTCTAATTACTACTTCAATCAATGCACCATACAAAGTACAGCTCCAAATTAGAAAGCATTACAAACATCCTCATTAAAAATTAAAACTTTTTTCTCTTGACCTCCAAATTATATTTTACGATGCATGTCATGGCACAAGGCAAAATATTTAATGTTTTCGAGAGTATTTAGAAAATGAGCATGTCTATGTCAGCAAAGTGCAGTACATCACATTTATAATGGTTGCTGGTTATCTACTGAATGGTCCTAAATTTGAGCCTTTGAAAATGCAGGTCAACTGTTAATCATTTCCAAACATACTTTTCAAAATAGAATCCTTACAAGATGAGATCATTTGATAGGAATCAGCAGCCTCTCCTAGAACTACTATGCAAAGCTTAGTTGCAATGATTTCTATGAAATTGAAAGTGCCGTAAATTAAACTGACTTTGTTAGTTTCCCATATCTTAATTTTTGGCTGGGTAGCATCGACAGAAAGATATAATTATTCACTGTCTGCAGTTGTTCTTTATCATCCACAGAGGGATTTGAATATTTGAATGAGAGACTCTCTCAACATGACTAAGCTATGTTGAGAACTATATGAAAGACCTTTAAAAAGCACTCTTTAGTTCTACAGGTTCCTCTATCTTGGTTTCAGAGGTTTCACATACACTACTTTGGGTGTGCAAGTTAGCACAGTCAAAGGACCTATAAGAATACGTAGACCATTTAAAAACAGATTATTTTTAAGCGTAATCGCAACCAGCCATAAATGAAGAAAACAAGATTCAGCACCAAGTGTGGGACTGTGTGACATATGCTTTACTTCACATTCTAATTTAAATACAATTATCCATTCAGCGATCAACAAACTGACCCATGGTTACCCTGAATTAAATACAATTTGGCCAAAAAGAAACATTGGTGTTCATTGACTAAAGCAGGGGTCTCCAAAAATTTCAAAGCAAGGGCAAGTTTACTGTCCTTCAAACTTTAGGGGGGTCAACTGTGTCCAGTGGGAGTAAACAATGCCCGATCTTTGGTATTAAGGGGAGAAATAGTTGGTGCCAGTGGGAGGAATAGTGCTTCCTTGTTAGTGTCAGTGGCAGGAATAATGCCTAAATGGCTGGATAAAGGCAAGCAAAGGGCTTGGAGACCACTGGACTAAAGGAATAAAACATGTTAACTTTGCGAAAATACGTGTTTACTTATCTTGGGTTAGTGTATGGTGTAAAGTTGTGCTCATCCAATCATGTGCAAGCAAAAGTTTTGTGTTTTCAATTTTCCTTGCATGTGATATTTTTTTGTGAAGTAAATGTTCACTTAGCTTCACATTATTCACTAAGCTAAGTAATAATTTACTTTGTACACAGGAATGTACGTGGCTAGACCCTGCCAGAACAAAGTTTGAATTGTATCCACAAAAGTTTTATGCTGACCAATGCCCCATAAGTGCAAAACTCCATTATTTTTTGTACCTCATACACAGTCCTGCTTTTAAATGTATACCTACCCACTTCATGTTCCAGCTTCTTCATCCATCCAGCCACTGTGGTCCTCTTCAGGCAGAATGACAGTCAATGACCATTTTTTTTTCAGGCATTCAACCCAAACACACAGCCAAACACACCTGGAAGGCACACTATTAAGCTCACAGTACATGAAGCACTACTGCTCAGTTCAGGAGGAATGCTCACCTCCCCATTGCTGAGAATGAGTAAGAAGCTGCCATGACATTGTTGAACTAACCAGTAGGCTGCAGGAAAAAGGAATATACAATAGAAAGAAACGTACTACATATTTTCTCTAAATTTCTTTATATTTTGTGTTAATATTTTGCAAATACTTCCATAACAAACCGCAACGCCTAGCATATTTTATCTTATTGTTCGGTAGCTTTGTTAGGAAGTAGCAAAGTAAAGCATTATTACAGCTTTGAAACACATTGATCGCCTTTAAATAATAAGGCATCAAAAAAACTTGAAAAGGTCATTAGTCTTTCAGCTTGTGTGTCAAATATTAAATGCTTGAATGATATCACAAATAAACTCGAATGTTAGCATTTCCCTAAACAGATGTGACAGGTTTACTGATGATTACTTGTGAAATATAGGACTTGTAAAAGAATGGATCCTCCATGGAATTTGCAGACATGCCGACTGCACAATGTGTTCCATGGTGGGTTTTATATAAACATACATAAATATAAGTAATATATGTGGGTAAATACTTGCCATACACTTCGACTGAGTAAAGCAACATACAAGTCAGGTAATAGATGTCTGAGAGATTTCAAGAAGGCATTTAAATGTGACAATACAAGCAAATTATTAGCTTTAAAAATACCATTTAGAAGAAGACCCACCCATGGAAGCATTATGAAATTGTTTGCAGGTATGCGATGAATACTAGCACATTATGCATGTACTTTACAGGGGAAAAAAACACAGACAAACACAGTTTACTTTCTCTTTAAAGACCCAATATAGTGAAACATATGGTATCATGAAAAATGAAACTGGATAATACCTATCATACTAGTAATCAGTATGTACTGTAAACCAAGCTATCCAGCAAAAGTGACAGTTACAGGGTTGGACGACCCATAGTATACTGCCAGAAAAACTTTAAACAGTACATTTTAATGTATTGGGTTTAAACCTTTCTTCCAAGAAAGAATCCATTGCTGTCCTGACCAACTGACTTTCTATGGCATACGCCATGGTTGTAGCAGGCTGGTCACGTGTTCAGAATCCAGAATTTCTTATTGTTACGCTCTCTTTTTTTTATTCATTCTCTTCATCTTTTTCTTCCTTTGTGTCTTTTTCTTTTTTCTCTTGCTATTTGTATTCCCCTTGTCTTCTTATTTATGTCACACTATATTAGCTCAAGTGCAACATTTCAGAAAAAAATACACTTAAGTTAATTATGAATACCTTTTTTTTTTTGGTAAAGTATAAAAGATGAGGTTGTGCTAAATATATTTGTACCCAAAATGTCAAGGCTTAAAATTGTACCTTAGATCATCCTAGGAGACATTTTAAAAGCCCCTACGGGTTGTAACTTTAGGGTCAACCATGAATAAAAGGCCTAGAATTATTGCTCTCACTCCAGTGTGCATGGTTATATGTAACATGTATAGCACAATTATTGTTTTCATATGTAGGCACCCCCAAAACCTATGTGTAAATTTGTATGTGTATAAATTTGGTGGGTGGGGGTCAAAATTTGTTTTGTCGGAGTTAAGGTAAGTTAACATAAAAAAAATTACACTTCTGTTTCCTCACTAAACACTGTTTTTTATTACATGGGGGCCAAAAGTCCTTGTTGCTTCTACTAGGTTATTACTAGATAGGGGAGATCAGCAAATGGACATTCACTGGTCTCCCTACTGTCCATGGAAATCCCAGTGGGACAGCAGAGCCTGGCAAGTAGAAAAATAACAGATCTACTGTCAGGACCAACAGGTAATAAACTATGTTATGGAGTGATGCAGAAAATGAAGACTTTCTGTGTAATTGCTAGTGACATAATGCATTTTATATGTCGTTTTATAATTTGCTCTCAGTTGCTTTGCTTTTAATTAATGGGAAGCTGCAGACTTGTATTTAACATGTGGTTCAAATGTATATTAAACACAGGAAAACTAAAACTGTCTAGAAGTGCCCTTACAGCAAATCTAACAACAACATTAAAATATAACAAATATGACTTGTAAAGTAGGCAATAGTTGAACCCATACATTAAATTGTCATACAAAACCTAGAAGCAAATAACTTGGCAAATCTGAGCACTGACAAGTAGACTTGAAAGACATGAGCACTGCACAAGTAAATATATATCTTTATATTTATTTACTTTTGGTAGATTTAAAAGTTAAAGGGCTTGTAAACCCACGAAGACCCTTTCGTAGTGCAGCAGCCCCCCAGAGCCCCCCTTTTACTTACCTGAACCCGATCGTTCCAGCAACAGGGATGAGCAGAGCAGCTCCAGCCACTGTCTCAGGCCCTCATTGGCTGGATTGATAGCAGCAGGAGCATTGGCTCCTGCTGCTGTCAATCAAAGCCAGTGATTATTTACTTGGACTCCCGTTTCCGGGTGTCCCAAAGTCTGTTAAACGATCGTCCTCGTATATACTTCTGGCCGCTAAGAGGGCTATACCATTATGCTGGCTGTCCACAACCCCCCCCCCCCCACATGCAATTTCTACAATTAATTGCAGAAGTTAGGAAAATGGAATATCTTATGGCTAAGGTTATGACACAGTTACTCAGTTTGACAAGGTGTGGGAACTTTGGGATTGCTCGAGCTATGGGGAACAAGTGATCTGAGATTGGACTGCCTTATCTTTACCATCCTTGTGTAGATCCCTTCGTTGTGAGCTGACATGCACAGTTTTATAACCTGTATCCGTTCATATTGCCCTTTGAGAAACCTGCTAATGATATATATGCAAATTATATTGGTAAGGTTTTGATACTACCATATGTATATTTTTTATATGCACCAACTGCTTTTACAAATATGCCACTGTTTATCTGATGTATGCCTTGAGATGTATATGTTGAATTTATACTGTAATATTCTTTTATCTTTGATCTAATAAAAACGACAATTATAAAAAAAAAAAGCCAGTGACACGGGAGTCTGAGGGCGGAGCCGAGTCCTACTGTCTGTGTCAATGGACGCAGCAGCAGGACTCGAGAGCGCGCCCGTACAAGTGCCTCCAGGGAATGCGGATCTCCGTGGGGGCACTCAATAAGAGGAGGAGCCAGGAGCGCTGCTGGGGGATCCCAGAAAAGAAGAATCGGGGCCCCTCTGTGCAAGGGTTTTGCACAGAGGGGCCCTGATTCTCCTCTTCTGGGATGTATGACATGTTTGTTATTTAAAAAAAACAAAAAAAACAACCTTTACAACCCCTTAAAATTAGAAATAGGAAAAAAGGAAAAAGAAAAAATAGTTCAGGTAACATTGATGATTTTTCTTTCCCAGGACCCCTTACTCAGATCCACACTTCATAATGTACTCAATGATGAGAGTGTTTTTCAAGGGTATTTCTAACCTCTCTGTAAGTTGATAGTCATACTTAATGGGGCTGATTTTTTTTATATATGCTATAGAACTATTCACACATCAATAACCCTTAACATTATTAAAGTCCCTCTTCTCCCTGTAACACAATCACATTTTATTTTTTGGGGGAAGGAAAGGACATACCTTTTTCTGCAGGTGTTTGCTACCTCTTCCTCATTGCCTAGAAGAGGATGACATAGTCCTTGGTCCACCTGCACCACCCGCTGCCCTCTGGGATACACATACACATTACAGGAGGAATGTGCATGCAGGAAAGACTCTCTCAATATTCAGAGATTACATGCATGCACTGTAACTCTTCAGCGGGGGGTTTAGCTGAGTTGTCAGAAAGTTACAACCAGCAACTGAATCCAAGATGGCAGGATGGGAAAAAAATGCTGGGTGCCAGGAAGATAATGTTCAGTTTTATGGGCTTTTTTTTAAGTTAGCAACTGCAGTACTTGTAGCTGCTTTAATTTTTTTTTAAAACCCAGTGAAATTCCTTTTTAAAAATTGTTTTAGGTTGGTGTTCACTCACCCTGAATATACATGGCTTTTTCTGCTGAATATGTTTTGAAGTAAATAGCGTAATTAAACTCCAAATGATGAAAGACTGAAGAACTTCATTTTCTCTCTTTTGCCTCTATTTTACAAATTACTATATAGATTGCAACCTTCAGCGTGTTATATGATGTTTACTTCCTAGATTTCTGTTGGTGTAGAATGAAGAAGTAATACATATTCACAACATTTTTCACATAATTACAGAGCTCCAGCCCCATTAAGCAATTTGCCATCTTTCTACTGGACCCAGCATTGCCCGTTCAGCACATTAGAAAAAATTGATAGCACAATTATGGAGAACACAGATCACAAACATTTCCCAGTAATTATCACTACAAGCCCACTGAATTGATAACAACATATCCTGACTACAAAGTTTAAGGTTTTTTGTTACTTTTTTTTCTTTTAAGCAAAATTTTTTTTTGGTTGTTTTAATAACCAAAATGATATTTACTCTTCTACACAAAATGCATTGAACAAAACAAGCTAATATCCTTCACCATCACTACAATCACTTCTGTCATCATTTATCCAACTGAAATCGAAAAATAAATAAATAACATGATGACCTGGCTCTAGAAAGACAACTACATTGTTCATACAAAAACTGCCAGCCTTGCCCTCCCTAGCCCCTTAATCTAATCTGGATAGAACCTCCCTGTCCCTATGTATATTTACCTCTTCATGATGTTTACATGCTGATGAAGGTGCAGAAATCTCTAGTGATGCTTGTACCTTCACATTAACTCCTCACTGATGTGAATAAGTCTGTACTCCTAGCAACTCTACTGTAGGAGCATGGGCGATGAGGCGTTATGCCTTAGTTGTAGGCATCAATGGGGAAGATTTCTGCATCAAAAATTTAGATATTGTAGGAGACAACCACTGTCACAGAGAGGTATGTATACACTGAAGTTGGGGAGGGGTAGGGTTCTAGATTATATCAGGTTGGGAGAGGGGGCTAGGTGTTTTGCAAAAAAAAAAAATTACTTATACTGGAAGTTTTTTTTCTAGAGCTAGCACAGTCCAGCATGATATGGATTACCAAAAACATGCACCAAACCTGTGTGGCAAAAGTATGTCATACACCATTTTAAATAACACCTTGGCAAAATGTTTAAGCTATCAAACTGCTCAAATACAATAATAGTTCTACAAACATGGAACCTGTCTAGTCAGGCTGTAACTCTCTTTTCAGTTTTGGTATTGCTGCCCCATGATTATTGCAGTAGTAATTAGGATAGAAAGCAAAACAGTTGGAAACCTAGAAAAAAAGAATACTAGCCTATTTGTTTGGAGTTTTTAAACTTCCGGGTGCCATCTAAAAAAACCTTTGCATACTTTCTTTGAAGCCAAACTCTAGTCAAAGCTAGCTAATCTGCTTTATTTCTTTTGAAAATGCTTCTAAAATTCAGATAAAAAAAAAACTGAGTGCACTGTCATATAACCCTCCTTAGGACCTCTTTCAGTGTGGGAGAGTGTTAAATGCATAATGCTCTCTGTTGCTCAGTTGATTTGTTGATGACATCCCATTGGGATGCCATGACATTGCCACTTTAGAACCAAGGAACCATGTGAGGTACCCTGTGATGGACTCTTTCTTCAATGAATGGATGGCATCCTTGTCACCAGGAAGCAATGAGATAATTGCAAGGAAACCTTTCCAGACTACAGACCATAAGAGGAAGATTCAGATCAAGTCTTTCATGCGGTTTAAGGTAAGTAAATTGGATTTTTAATTTTCAATAAAAATCAGTAATTTTCTAAAGGAATTTGGAGTAGAGGGGACATTTTTGCTTGTTTGAATGCCTGGATATGTGCATGAGATTTAACATTTTGTGCACAATCAGATAATTTATTCAGAGTAGCTGGTTTAATAAATGAACTGTTTATTTAGCATACTGAATGTTTACAGAGCTTAGAAAATAGAATATGGCTGTTTGCTTCATTCAACTACCCATACACGTATAAAATGCAGTTTTAATACATACATGATTTGACGTACTGTATGAAGGCAACACAGGTTCACCTACTATAATTTTCTTTGCAGAAGTGAACCACCTTTACTCCTTTAGTGCATAAACAACAATTTGTTTACTTTTCAGTCAAGTAACCAACATGACTATTTTTACTATCATAATTCCTTTTATTAAGAAAAAAAAGGGAAAATAAATCAACAGAAAATACAGTAGTTCTTTATGGTACATAAATTTCATTGACAGCCATGTTATGGCCCTGATTAACGAAAGGTCTTAATTTTGCTTGTCAGTTTGAAGCAATACAACAGAGATATCTTATTCTGATTAACCGCTTGTCAACTGCCCACCGTCAAATGACGGTGGGCGGAAGACCCTGTTGTTCTGGGCGGACGTCATGTGACGTTGCGCCCTAAAAAGCCACTAGGGGGCGTGCGCGCTGTGTCACATCACTGGGGATCCGATGCGCATGCCCAGGGGCCGTGATGGCCGCCGGGCACCAGCGATTGCCCAGTAACCGAGCAGTAACCGAGCAGGACCGTGGATCTGTGTGTGTAAACACATAGATTCGCGTCCTGTCAGGGAGAGGAGACCGATGGTGTGTCCCTTGTACATAGGGACAACCAGCGGTTACCTCCCCCAGTCAGTCCCCTCCCCCCACAGTAAGAATCACTTCCAGGGAACACATTTAACCCCTTGATCGCCCCTAGTGTTAACCCCTTCCCTGCCAGTCATGTTTATACAGTAATCAATGCATTTTTATAGCAGGGATCGCTGTATAAATGTGAATGGTCCCAAAAATGTGTCAAAAGCAGTGGCGGCTGGTGCTCAAATATTTTGGGGGGGCGCAAACAAACTGAAAAAAAAAATCATCAATTGCCGCCACTGTGCCCATTAAACGCAGCCACTGTGCCCAAACGCCACTAGTATGTCCCCAAATGCAGCCAGTTTCCCCCCCATATGCAGCCAGTTTCTCCCCCATATACAGCCAGTTTCTCCCCCATAATACAGCCAGTTTCTCCCCCATAATACAGCCAGTTTCTCCCCCATATGCAGCCAGTTTCTCCCCCATAATACAGCCAGTTTCTCCCCCATAATACAGCCAGTTTCTCCCCCATAATGCAGCCAATTTCTCCCCCATAATGCAGCCAGTTTCTTCCCCATATGCAGCCAGTTTCTCCCCCATAATGCAGCCAGTTACTCCCCCATAATGCAGCCAGTTAATCCCCCATAATGCAGCCAGTTAATCCCCCATAATGCAGCCAGTTTCTCCCCCATAATGCAGCCAGTTTCTCCCCCATAATGCAGCCAGTTTCTCCCCCATATGCAGCCAGTTTCTCCCCCAAATGCAGCCAGTTTCTCCCCCATAATACAGCTAGTTTCTCCCCCATAATACAGCCAGTTTCTCCCCCATAATGCAGCCAGTTTCTCCCCCATAATGCAGCCAGTTTCTCCCCCAATATACAGCCAGTTTCTCCCCCATAATGCAGCCAGTTTCTCCCCCATATGCAGCCAGTTTCTCCCCCATATGCAGCCAGTTTCTCCCCCATATGCAGCCAGTTTGTCCTCATAATACAGCCAGTTTGTCCCCCCCAGCCCTGCACTTACCTTCCTCGAGTCAGCGCCGTCCTTCTTCCGTCCTCGATGTCTTCTCCCGCCCTCGATATCACTTCAGCCAATCAGGTGAACCTGATTGGCCAGGGAACGCACCCCTGTGCGTCCTCTCATTAGATATTTAGAAGCCGATTACAGCCCTCAGGCTGTAGTCTGGAAGCCTATCAGAGCCTGCTAAAGGCCAATCAGACGCTGTGATTCAGATGGCCGGCGCTCAAGGGGCCGGCCATCTGAATAGTGGGCGCCAGCAATACATAGGTTCATGCAATGCATGAACCTATGTATTGTTGTGGTGAGTGACGGCCGGACGCAGAAGCGAGCGGTAGCAGCGCTTCTGCGCCCACTATGGTCACGCCGCCATGTGTGAAAAAAAGACATTTAAAAAAAAATTAAAAACTCTTAAATGGCCCGTTTTTCTTTTTTTGGTGACCACAGGAGGGGGGGGGGCGGCGCCCGGGCGCCCCCTGTGGACGGGTTGCCACTGGTCAAAAGTGTCTGATGTGTCTGCCGCAATATCGCAGTCATGATAAAAATCCCTGATCGCCGCCATTACTAGTAAAAAAAATAAATAATAAAAAATGCTATAAATCTATCCCCTATTTTGTAGCTGCTATAACTTTTGTGCAAACCAATAAATATACGCTTATTGCGATTTAAAAAAAAAAAAATATGTAGAAGAATACATATCGGCCTAAACTGAGGAAAAAAAATGGATATTTATTATAGCAAAAAGTTAAAAATATTGTTTTTTTTTTTCAAACTTGTCGCTCTTCTTTTGTTTATAGCGCAAAAAATTAAAACCAAAGAGGTGATCAAATACCACCAAAAGAAAGTTCTATTTGTGGGAAAAAAAGGACGCACATTTTGTTTGGGTACAGCATCGCACGGCCGCGCAATTGTCATTCAAAGTGTGACAGCGCTGAAAGCTGAAAAATGGCTTGGGCAGGAAGGGGGTGAAAGTGCCCTGCAGGCAAGTGGTTAAATAAAAAATATTTATATCCAGCATACACACACACACATCCTCAAGACCATATAAGTGTACATTTAGGATTTTAGAATGGAATCAGATCATTTATAAAATATTGTAAAGTAATTTCAGAGTTTGATCATGTTGTCCTATTTATTGCCAATTATTTAAGCTTTAAAACGAGTATTTACAATGTGCTAAAAAGAAATACAGAGATCATAGATTTACAGAACTCCAGTCAACTTTTTTTTCATTTTGGGTAGAGTGGAAAAATATTTTAATTCTTGTGTCCATGACAAGAAGCGAAAGGTACATCTCTCCAAAAGTATGGAGAAATTCAATGTTTAACAAATGTCTTAGATGTAAAGTGCTTTTGGATTACCCTCAACATCTTTTTGGATGACAGCTGCAAAACTTTTAGTCTCCTCTAAACTTTTGTCCAGTACCAAATGGTCACCAGTACAGAAAGGGACAGAAAATGTCCCTAATAGAGACACAGATAGCAATAAAAACCTGACTTTAATATTTCTACACTCTATCAAAAATGTAAAAAGTTTCAGCTGGAATTGTATTTTCATTTTATTTACATGATCATTCCTGGAAAGGTGAAATAAAATATTTTTGGCATATAAAATATCCAGTACTTTTTCTTTATATTTTATATGACTTCCTAAAAGATATAATTCTCTTATGCTAGTTAAAAACATGTCTGGTTGATCAGGGAGCAAATTCTTTATTTCTTCTTTTATTCATATATATTTTTCAACAATGAAAACAATAAATAGGCAGTGTTCTAAATAAAACCCAGAAGGCATTATTCCTGCAAACATTCGATTTACAAGCATGAAAAGCTTTCCTTCCCACATCAAGGCCAATACAGAACCACACGCACAGCCTTGTGCTGTGATGTGCACACCTTCACCCCTGAGACTTTCTTAGCTGCCATTTCTGCTGGGAATATAGTGTATTTATTCTGTTGCACACAAAGGTGGGGAAGGTGTCCAAACATGCATGCTCCCATAAAGTAGTGAATCTGTCACAGACTTGGACAGTTCAAATTTAGGTTATGAAAAATCATGTAAACTGTCAAAATGTCTAAAATAATTGACCCTTCCTATTGGTTATTTAAGAATTTGGGAGTCGTCAGCCAATAGAGAGACTTGGGAAATGAGAGGGCATACCTCCCAGCTTTGTGGGAATTTTTTTTTTTCACAAAATATTTTGCAATTATGTGTCAATCCTTGTGCATTTTCATGCAGACCATAAGGAATGTAAAAAAATATAGTCTAATGGTGCATTTTTTAATATATAACTATGAATATATTATATTATAATTAATATAAACACATGAATATACAAATCCAAATATAAAGGTTGGTTGAAAAGTTTACTACAATATAGGAAGTTTATGTATTCAAACAGTTAAAGTGTATTTAACCAGTTCAGATCCGCGCTATAGCCGAAAGACAGCTGCAGCGCGGACCTGAACTGCCGGGTGGACGTCCCCAGGACGTCCTCTTGTTTACTTCCGCAATGCGCGCCCGCGGCGGCGCGCATCGCGGAAAAGCTGTGCCCGCTGTGTCACGCGGGTGCCGATGCGCGTGCCTGGCGGCCGCGATGTCCGCCAGGTACGCGTGATTGGCTGTCACAGAGCTAGGGACGTGGATCTCTGTGTGTAAACACAGAGATCCATGTCCTGCTAGGGAGAGGAGACTGATGGTGACTGATGGTGTGTCCCTTGTACATAGGGACAACCATCGGTCACCTCCCCCAGTCAGTCCCCTCCCCCCACAGTAAGAATCACTCATGAGGGAACATATTTAACCCCTTCCCGCCCCCTAGTGGTTAACCCCTTCACTGCCAGTCACATTTATACAGTAATCAGTGCATTTGTATAGCACTGTTCACTGTATAAATGTGAATGGCCCCAAAATAGTGTCAAAAGTGTCCGATGTGTCCGCCGCAATATCGCAGTCCTGACAAAAATTGCAGATCACCGATATTACTAGTGGAAAAAAATAAAATAAAAAAATGTCATAAATCTATCCCCTATTTTGTAGGCGCTATAACTTTTAAGCAAACCAATCAATAAACGCTTATTGTGATTTTTTTACCAAAAATATGTAGAAGACTACGAATCGGACTAAACTAAAAGAAAAAAAAATGTAAAAAAAAATTGGGATATTTATTATAGCAAAAAGTAAAAAATATTGTGTTTTTTTTTTCAAAATTGTCGCTATTTTTGTTTATAGCGCAAAAAATTAAAACCGCAGAGGTGATCAGATACCACTAAAAGAAAGCTCTATTTGTGGGAAAAAATGATAAAAATGTCATTTGGGTGCAGTGTTGTATGACCGCGCAATTGTCATTCAAAGTACGTCAGCGCTGAAAGCTGAAAATTGGTCTGGGCAGGAGGGGGGTTTAAGTGCCCAGTAAGGAAGTGGTTAAACCCAAAATTAAAATGTAATATATTGCAGTTTACCAGTTCTTGGACGAGGTTGATCTCTTTTTTCTCTCTTTTTAAAACTTTTTCCCTGGTGATGCTTCAAATAGGTGATTCAAATGAATGCTGTTCCTGAGTAGCTACGCTCATGTCTCGACTGCAATTATGGAGGAAGCCATGATTGCCACAGAGGCTGGGCTTCAAAAAATGTCTGAGTGAGGTCGTTTACATAGGAGGATAACACTGTTTGTGTTTCAGTTCAGCTCATAGAAAGTTACAAAGACACTGCATTTCTGGCAAGATCGACAGGTATCTAATGTACTGACAGGAAAAGAGAAGCTGCACATCGATGACGTCACTCAGCTCAGTAGATTTTTATTCAGCCTTAAAAAACAGCACAGGTCATCCTCACCTGGAGATTGCCCCTCTTTGACATTTTTCATAGTCATGGAGACTCTGTGGGGTTGATTTACTAAAATCGGAGAGTGCAAAATCTGGTGCAGCTCTGCATGGCAGCCAATCAGCTTCTAACTTCAGATTGTTCAATAAAGCTGTTGTGACAAAAACCCTGGAAGCTGATTGGTTTCTATGCAGAGCTGCACCAGATTTTGCACTCTCCAGTTTTAGTAAATCAACCCCTGTATGACAAGGCCCATAATGGCAAAACATGTCAGAGAGGGGGATCTCTAGGCTGGGATGAGCTGTGTTGCTTTTATGGCTGAATGCAAATTTTCTGAGTAGGGGGACATCATCGCTGTGTTGCTTCTCTTTTTCTGTGAGTGTATCTTCCCAAAACGAGGATTGGCTCCTTAGGCTGACACTCAATCAACTTTGCAGTGCTGAAGACTTGGTGCGGTGACTCCTGCATGACTCACTGACAGGTATTTTCTATACTTGATAAAAATAGTTTTTAGCCTGAAAAATGAAAATGAACAAGGCCACCTCATTTATAAACTGGTAAGTTGAAATATATTACATTTTTGCCCTTGGGTCTAAATATCTTTTAATTTATTCATACAGGTCTACACATGAGACACATTATAAGGGCAAAGAATGACAGAGGTTTTTCTTAAAAAGAAAGACTGTTGGAAGCAATGGGAAGAGGTCAGGACCAAATGTGGCCATCACAGTTGAAGTAAAGATTTTGCTTTTAAATATAGCTGTAAATGAGTTTGGATCAGCCAAAATGCTTTGACATATTTTATTAAAGGTATCCTCTGCTTGTGTATATTTTTTCATCATAAGCACTGTTTAAGTTGCCTATGCTTTATTTTAACATTACCATTATAGCTATATAAGGACCTAAAAAATAAATGAATGAAAAAAATATATATATATATATAGACAGAGTATATATATATAGATTGATCGTTCAGTCTATCTATCTATCTATCTATCTATCTATCTATCTATCTATCTATCTATCTATCTATCTATCTATCTATCTATCTAGATATCTAGATATCTATCTAGATATATATTTATATATAAATATAGATAGATAGATAGATAGATAGATAGATAGATAGATAGATAGATAGATAGATAGATAGATAGATAGATAGATAGATAGATAGATAGATAGATAGATAGCTCTATATACTGTATATACAGTATATATATATAAAATGTTAAACTAGTGTACTAATTAATATCTTCAGTGTATTTGAATATTTTGGCAATATATTTATTAATAAGCACAGTAAATGGAATAAATTAATTTTGATTTATGCAGAAGAAATTTATGAGCCAATAAGCCTAATGTTGGTGGTGAGGAAAAGTGAAAACACCTCATCTCCTTGGCAAATGCCATGCATTCAATTAATTTATAAAAAGCAATTTATGATTTAAAGAACCTTTCATTAGGAACAAACTAATAGCCATGGTAGGTAATCACATAAGTCAGTCCCTTATTGTGCAATTTATTGACTTCCTCATGCTTCTTTCTCAATTGGAAAAATTATGCTTTTCATTTGTATAGTAATCTACAATACAATATGTGTTATTTTTGCAAGTATATTTAATATATAGTTGTATTTTCCAACCATAAAAAAAAAGTATTTATAAAGATAAGAGTGCTACTCAAAGCTTCAATATTTTAATTCTGGTGATTTCACACACGCTGATGGGTGCAGCTCCAAAGAGTGCACACCGAAGCTGCCCGATTCTTATGCCGCGTACACATGGTCGGAATTTCCGACAACAAATGCTCGATGTGAGCTTTGTGTTGGAAATTCCGACCGTGTGTAGGCTTCATCGGACATTTGCTGTCGGAATTTCCGACGACAAAAAATTGAGAGCTGGTTCTCAAATTTTCCGACAAGAAAAGTTCTTGTCGGAAATTCCGATCGTTTGTATGGAGTTCCGACGCACAAAAAAACACGCATGCTCAGAATCAAACAGAAGAGCCAAACTGCCTATTGAACTTCATTGATCACGTCTCGTTGTACGTGTTGTACGTCACTGCGTTCTTGACGTTCGGAATTTCCGACAACATTTGTGTGACTGTGTGTATGGAACACAAGTTTGAGCCAATATTCCGTCGGAAAAAAGGACCACGGTTTTGTTGTCGGAATTTCCGATCGTGTGTATGCGGCATAAGACTTCATTCAAATCATTCTTCAGTTTTTCCTCCTCCTGGACCACGCTCCTCTAACATGTGTCACCCACTCCTGGGCTTAGTAGGCCCAGGAATGGGTGAAATACGTTAGAGGGGCGTGGTCTGGAAGGAGGAAAAGCTAAAATCTATTTAGAAGTCATAGAATCGGGCAGCTTCGGTGTGCACTCTTACGCCGACTTATGTTGGACAGGCTGCTCTACACAGAGCTGATACCGGCTGATATTCGGCCCATGTGTACCAGACTTTAGACTTGGGCGGCTTCGTCTATTTGTTGTTCTGTATATGTTTTGAATTTCTTATATTAGCCAGCTAATTTGCCTATTGTCAAATGAAAAGAACACACCAGAAATAGAAATACACAAGGGTCACTCTATGTGAGAATCAGTTTTTGCACACAGCAAGATGCCAACTCACAAGCCTCATAAAATAACTGTAATTGTGTGTAGGAAAAAACAATAATAAATATAAACTCAAACATGCAGTAGCATGCAGTATACTAGGCAGTCAATACCAAGCTTGTATAAGATATTAAACTTCTGCTACCATATCTGAAAAAATAGTAACATATTTTGAAAAAGCGGCATCACGGTCTCTTCTGTAATGTATAGAATAAACCATTTCAGCATTTTGTTTAATAAAGGACATGTTTTTTTACCACTTTTGATATTCCTGTATAATAGCTGTTGATATAAACCCCAACAAAATGACATATAGTTAAAAAAATAAAAGCGCTGTGTGTCCTAAAGCCTTTTTTTTTTTCCTTGTCAAAATATTTTATTAAGGCATACAGAGGGTATCGTACATACAATCTTGATTATGCATGTATTAACAAACGTTATAATTCCTTTATACTCCAAAAGCTAGATTTTTGTTAATTTTAAAGGAGGTTGCTTAACAAACTAAACATGCAATGTATCAATCTTTTAGTTCCTTTAAGTGGTTTGCAAGTAGTATATGATTCCTTAAAACATTCTAAATGTCATTAAATTCATAACGTCTATAAGATTTAAGTTATGATTAAGATATGGAATATAAATTCAAACAATGTTCTTATGCATACCCGATGAAATATTTATAAAAAAGGAAGGAAAGTGAAACGAATATATACATAATAAAGAGAGAGAAAAAAAAAGTGGTGAAAGAAAGATAGAAAAGGAGAAGAGAGGAGAGTAGAATAGTGTAGGAGTCCGTGGGGTTAGACCCAGAGCCGCCGCCGCTACCACAGATAATTTATTTAAATCCTTTGTATCAGTTACCATGGTAAGAGAACTTTGGTGTCAAAGGTTGATGGACTAATGTAATTGATCCAGGGTTGCCACAATTTTTCAAATTTGGGGATCGTGTCCATATCTATCGCAGTCATTTTAGCATATGTCATCGCACCATTCATTCTGGTCTTTGATTTGTGTATATTTAATTGGGTTGATTTCCATGCTTTTGCTAATGTTTGTTTAGCTGCTGTAAAAAGTTGTACTAATAATTTGAATTGCATATGTGTTATGCTTTCTGGTTTCAGGTTAAGTAAAGCTATTCCCGGGTCAAATGGGATTGTCTTATTAAGCATTTCAGATGCCATTTTAAAGAGTTCTTTCCAGAATTTTTGTGCTGTTGGACACGACCACCAAACATGAAACTGTGTCCCTGTCTCTGTGCATCCCCGAAAACATTGTGCTGAATAATTTGGAACATATTTCGCTATTCTTGCAGGCACAAGGTACCATCTAGTTAGTAGTTTATAATTAGCCTCAACCGCTAATATATTAGGGGAGGCCGATTTAGTTGTTATCCATATTTGATTCCATTCTGAGATTTCTAATTCTCTTTGTAAGTCTCCTTCCCATTTTCGAGCGTATTGTGGTTTGCCCCCATCTGCTTGTATTAGTAATTGAGAATATAAGGCAGATATAGCACCCTTCGCATGTGGATCTTTCTTACATAATGTTTCAAATTTAGTCATTTGGGATGTTTGAGTAGAAGAATTTAAAAATGGTGTGAAGAAGTTTTTTATTTGAAGATATCTAAATAGTTCTGATTGTGGTAAGCCGTAAGTTTTACATAGGGTCGGAAATGGGATAAACGATGATGTTGACACAAAATTATACATATAAAGAATGTCTCTAGATGTCCATTCTCTAAAAGTTTTGGGGTAGACCCATGCTGGATAGAACGCAGGATTTTTGTAAAATGAGAGTAGCGGATTATGTAAAGATTGTAGTTGATATTTAATTTTCGACCTATCCCAAAGGGAGATAAAATGTTTGGTGATAGGATTTTGTATATTTTTGCGGTGTTTTGGGGGGATCCAAAGTAAGTTCGAGACTGAAATTGGATCACTCTCAGCAGCTTCTATTAATATCCATAATGGGATTTCTTTTTTTGCATGGTATTTACTGAGGCTAGCGACATGTGCTGCCTTATAATAACTTGCAAAGTTGGGACAGCCTAAGCCCCCTTGTAGTTTGGGTAAGAAAAGTGTGCTTTGTTGTATTCTCGGTTTGGTAGAACCCCAAATGAACTTTGATACTTTTTTCTGTAGTATCCTTAGATAATATGCTGGTATCGGGATTGGCAGGACTCTGAATAAGTATAGAATTTTTGGCAGTATCGTCATTTTTACCGCATTTATCCTTCCCATCCATGATATTGGGAGGTGTGACCAAGAGTTCATTAAGTTTGTTAAGTGTTTCAATATCTGTGGATAGTTATGAGAGAATAAATCCGAGAAAGATGCTGTCAGTTTAATACCTAGGTATGATAATGCTCCCTCAGTCCATGCATATGGGAGACCTATTTTGGCGGCCGACAATTCAATACTTGATAGAGATATGTTCATTATTGAACTCTTCTTGGAATTGATAACTAGGCCTGAAAGAGTGGCAAAGTTATTAAGAATTGGGGTTAGGTTAGGACCAGATATTTGTGGGGATGAAAGAAATAGGAGGATATCATCTGCAAATAAGCATAATTTGTGCTGATAACCTCCTACCTCTATTCCTGTTATTGTGGGTTCTATTCTAATTAGTTGTGCAAGTGGTTCTATAAGTAAAGCGAATAGTAATGGTGAGAGTGGACAGCCTTGTCTTGTACCCCTCTCAATATCAAATGGTTCCGATCTATATCCCGCATATCTTACGTACGCTTTTGGCTTATCATAAAGTGCTCTGATCCAAGTCATAAAATTCGGGCCAAAACCCCATTTTTGTAAAGTATAGGTCATGTAAGTCCAGGATACTGAATCAAAGGCCCTTCTGATATCGAGAGAGAGAAAGCAGGCAGGAATTTTACGTTTTTTTCGCTATTTGTGCTAAGAGAACTGCTCTTCTAACATTATCTCCTGCTTGGCGTGAGGGCATGAATCCTACCTGATCACGATGTACTAGTGTTCCTATAATTGAGTTTAAACGTGTTGCTAGTATTTTTGTCAATATTTTAATATCAACATTTAACATTGAAATGGGACGGTAGTTACTGCTGTGTGTATCATCCGTGTGTGGTTTTGGAATCATACATATAATTGCTGTCAATGATTCTTGCCTAAATGATTTGTTTCTCAATATTTCATTGTAAGCTTCTACCAGCATGGGGGAAAGAATATCCCTGTATGTTTTATAGTATAATGATGAGTAACCATCTGGCCCAGGTCTTTTATTTACTTTTAATTCCTTTATGGCTGCGATGACTTCATCCTTTGAAACTGTTTTTTCTAGCAATGTTTTTTGAGATTCTGTCATTTGTGGGAGGTTAATTCGTGAGAAAAATGAATCCGCTTCAGATGTGCTAAATGAATTTGTTTCCTTGTATTGACTTTTTAGATATGTGCTGAATTTTTGGACTATTTTTTGTGGATTGCAAGTGTATATATTATTGGCTATTTTGAGCTTGATAGGTTTATAAGATCTATTGATGGATTTTAGAGCTTTCGCTAGGAGTGTACCTGGTTTATTAGATTTCATATAAAATGAATGATTAGTTTTACGTAACATTTTTTCTGCTGAATCTGTGAGGAAGAGGTCATATTCTAAGCAAATTTTCTCGAGATGTGTTTTTGCAGTGGGGGTAGGATTATTCTGAAAGGCCATAAATGCAGTGTTAAATTCTTTTTCTAATTTATGTGCGAGTGTTTTACGTTCTCTTTTCAGGATCCCTAATTGTTGTTGACAAATCCCCCTGAGTACTGGTTTATGTGCTTCCCAAAGTGTGAGTGAAGAGATTTCTGGGCTAGTGTTATGCTTCAAGTAAGTTATTAGCTCACGTTCTATATGTGTGCGGTAAGAAGGGTGTTTAAGTAGCACACCTGGAAGGTACCACGATGGATCATGCGATTTTGGCAGAATAGAGGCTATGGTAGTATATACCGCATCATGGTCTGACCATGGGATGGGGAGAATGGTTGAGGATCTTATCTCTGGGGCCATTCCTATTGTTGTGAAAATATGGTCTATTCTGCTGAATGTTTGATGAGGATTAGAGTAGTAGGAATAGTTCCTTTTCGTTGGGTTAGATTCTCTCCAAGTGTCAATCAAATTGTACTTAGACAGAAGCTGAGAGAGTGACCATTTGGATTGGTGATTTGTTGGGGTATAATGTGATCTATCGAGAAATGGTAGAAGGACAGTATTTGAATCCCCACATACAAAAAGTGTTCCTATCTTATGTGTGTTAATAACTTGAAAAAGATGGGATAAAAATGGTAAGGGTTTAAGGTTAGGAGCGTAGTAGGAGACAATAGTTACTGCTGTGTCCATGATATGTCCCGTTAGGATAAGATAACGACCTTCTGGGTCTTTTATTTCAGATTGCAACGTAAATGGAGTGGTGCGGTGAAATGCTATAAGCGTACCTCTCTGTTTTGTGTTGGCTGAGGCTGTGTATACTTGTGGGTAGGAGTTACTGAAAAATTTAGGAGTAAGGGTTGGTGTAAAATGTGTTTCTTGCAAGCACACAATGTGAGCTTTCTTACATTGGAATGACCTAAAGGCTTTAGTGCGTTTTTGTGGCACATTAAGACCTTGGACGTTCAATGAGATAATATTTAATGGAGCCATGGCAAGTGATACAACAAGCTAATCTTACCTGTAGCCTTACTGCAACGGTCTCCGGGTCCAACCCACACGGATAAGAGAGAAATAAAGTAAAGAGAGGATCTCGAGTGATCCGACTTAAATGAAAAATAAGAATTAGATATAATTATATAACATATAAACATTTTAAATATGTTAATGCATTCAATGTTTGCCCGTGAACGGGGGTAAAGCCCCCCCTCAGGGGACAAGGAGCTTTCGTCGAATCCCCGCATATTAGTGCGAGGACCCGAGGAAAGCTTAGTGGGGCACATGTGGTTTCCGTGCTATGGGGTGCCGCCCTATATATAATTAAATATAGACTAAAATGAAAAAATAAAAATTGTATATATATATACATCGTAGTGATGTATGATTCTAAGCCCTAATTATACTTGTATAAGTTGTCTAAAACTAGTACTTAGTCAAACGGATGGGGAGAAAAATTAAAACCTATGATAGTTTACCTTGGAGTTACAACCTATTAATTTTAACTAAGCTGATTCTAAAAAATTACCTTAGTGTGTAAATGCATATCTATATGAAAAGAATCTGTTTGTTAAATAAGAACTATTTTCCTATTCACTTCAATCTTTAACAATTAAGTAGTTACTCAGAACCAATAATTTATAACTAATGAATTTTCTATTCATATTGAGACCTGCATTGCGTAGTAACTATAAATGAAATATAATTGAAGATGCTAACAAAAAAAAAAAAAAATTACTTTTAAGTAGAGATAAGAGAGATGTCTCTATAAAATGTCTCAAATTAGGTTTTCAAAGTTCTTCAGTAAAAAAAAAAAATAAAAAAAAAAATGTACTTTTAAGTAGAGATAAGAGAGATGTCTCTATAAAATGTCTCAAATTAGGTTTTCAAAGTTCTTCAGTCTTATGGTTTGGCTTGTATGTGTTGAAGCAGGGGTTTTTGAGTAATCAAGGTGTTTCTAATACTGGTGTTCTTTGGTGGATTTGTCACTTTCATATATTATATTTCTTTCAGTCCATTGTGTCTTCTTGGCCTTGGGAAGAGGGTGTGAAGCGTCCTCTTTTGTGCACTTGGGTGCTTCCATTTTGGGATTCTAAGTGGGATGCTTTGTGCTTGGAGGGGCTTGAGGCTAATCTTCTCTGTGATGCCGTTGATGTGTGTCTTTCACTCAAATTAAGGTCCTGGAGTGCTTGTTGCAGTTCTTCTGGTGTTCTACATGTGATTTTAGTACCTTGGTAGGTGAAACGTAGGGCAAAAGGAAAGCTCCATTGGTATTTCACATTGTGACGCTGTAGTTCCTGAATTTGCGGTTTCATTGCCCTTCTTTTGGATATTGTGACTTGAGATAAATCTGCAAATATTTGGTAATTGTGTCCTTGAAAGACTAAATTATTTAGTTCCCTTGCAGCATTCATTATCTGTTCTTTAGTTTTATAATAATGAAATTTTGCTATCACATCTCGCGGTGGTCCTTCAGATTTTTTGGGCATCAGAGCTCTGTGCACTCTATCCAATTCCATTCTTTCTAATGGTATGCTTGGCATTAATTCTTGGCATAGTGCTGTTATTGTTGATTGCAAGTCTATTATAGATTCTGGTAATCCTCTAAAGCGCAGGTTAGACCTTCTTGCACGGTTCTCAAAATCCTCCAGCTTATTTTGGAGAGTAATATTATCTTCCTTCAAATTCTTTATTTCAGTTTGGTGGTCTATTATAGCATTTTCCATCTCCTCAGCTTTAATTTCTAGTGCTGCAGTGCGGTGTCCCAATTCTCTGATTTCTTTAGTTAAGTTGTTGGTAATTTGTTCTGAAGTCTGCCTCAGTGCTTTGTGAAGCATTTATTTCAAATTGTTTTAAAATATTTGGGGGAGTAGTAATTTCTTTTGTTAATGATTGTGACTGATAAACTTCAGCCTCTGAGTCAGAGTCACCTGAGAAAATATGCTGTGCCTTTGTAAGCTTGCCTTTCTTCCCTGAGGTAAGCGTATCTGAGGTGATAGGCGCCTTTTTCTGTGAGGAATTCCTCGCTAGTGTTCCGCTAATGGGGTTCATTTTTGTCTTATTGCGGGCTCCTCCATAAACCATTCCCCTTCCAAAATGTACCCCTCACCTCTATGAATCTTTAGACAGCTTTTCCAGTTATTTAGGAATGTCGGGCTGTTTCTATCTTGCGGCTTTATCCCCCTCACGGAGCGGAGCTCTAGTCAGGCATTACCGTCCCGCTAGCCTCCGCGCATGCGCCTCAGCCTTTTTTTTTTAAATAACGGATTGTTTTTTGTCCCAGTGCTGTTGATCTCCTGCAACATATTTGAAGTCACTTCCTGCCTATATGGATGCACTGCAGAAAAGTCTGCATAGCATTCTCGGGGATGAGTTTTCTGGCGGTGACAACAGTGGACTGTGCCTGTGTTGTATGAAAGGTGTAATAACGTGTGCACTACACTGTTTGATAATAAACCCTATGTGCTAAGGGATATATATATATATCTTTATAGATATAAATGAAGTGAAAATACAAAGTATAAAGAGAAAAAAACACCAAAAAAGTAGACTGATTGATAGAGGATAATGCTAAAAACACATGGATTGTTAAAACATGAATGGTGTGGCGCTAAATCCAAAAAACGTTATATATAATAGCTCTGTGATACTCAATATAAAAAATAAAGAATACACAGTGCTTTACCATGGAGGATTGGAGGATTACCATACATATGTGAATATGTGAACAAACATACATAATATATATATATATATATATATATATATATATATATATATATATATATATACTGTATTTATCGGCGTATAACACGCACTTTTTTCCCCTTAAAATCAGGGGGAAATCGTGGGTGCATGTTATACGCCGATCCCCGCTGCTTGTGAGTGGAGCGGAGCGATCACCGCCGAGATACACATAGCCGAGTGTACGCGGCTCTTCTCGGCTTCGCTCACAGTCATGCCCAGTCCCGCCATTGGACCTGTGTTAGGTCCATCATAGGGCGGGACTGGGTGTGACTGTGAGCTGAGCCGAGAAGAGCCGAGTACACTCGGCTATGTGTATCTCGGCTCCGCCCAGTCCCTGCAATCTCGGCAGCGTTTGCTCCGCTCCGCCCAGTCTCGGCGGCGATCTCGGCGGCGCCAATTTTAAATTCGGGCAAGGCTGCAATGGAAACTGGGGGCAAGGCTGCAATGGACACTGGGGGCAAGGCTGCAATGGACACTGGGGGCAAGGCTGCAATGGACACTGGGGGCAAGGCTGCAATGGACACTGGGGGCAAGGCTGCACTGGGGCAAGGCTGCAATGGACACTGGGGCAAGGCTGCACTGACAAGGCTGCAAATGACACTGCATTGATGGGCATTTAATGTATGTTTTTTTTTACCTTAAACATCCCTCCTAAAAGTTTTTTTCCTTAAAATTCCCTCCTAAACTTGGGGTGTGTGTTATACGCCGGCACGTGTTATACGCCGATAAATACGGTAAATATATATATATATATATATATATATAAATATATTTATTTATTTATTTATTTGTTGAAGCACTGTTTATTCTTTATTTAAAAAATGTTATATTGAGTATGACAGAGCTATTATATATATATAATTTTTTGGATTTAGCACTACACCATTCATGTTTTAACTTTTGCCTGTGTAGTGTTTGTTGAAATGCACACTTGTAGCTTCTAATGGAAGCCAGTGTGACAATGCAGGAGCACAATTGTGAAACGTGGGCATGTTATTCCTCTATAAAAGGAAGTGCCTGAATATGGACATTGATGACAGTATCACAAGATATTATTTTGATAATATGCAAACTGGCGGCACTAAATAAATCCTGTATTATAATAATAATAATAATAGAATACTGATTCTATTTAACCACTTTAACCACTTTAAGACCGCCCACCGCACATATACTGTGGCAGGGCGGCTCTATTGCACAGAACAACGTACCTGTATGTCGTTTCATGCAATAGATACTGTGGGCGCCAGCCACCCAGGATCGCTGCACAGAGAGGCAGAACGGGGATCTGCCTATGTAAACAAGGCGGAACCACTGTTCTGACAGGGGACAACATGGAGATCTGCTGTTCCTAGTGATCAGGAACAGTGATCTCTGTGTTGTCCCAGTGAGCCCATCCCCCTACAGTTAGAACACACCCAGGGAACCCAGTTAACCCCTTGATCACCCCCTAGTGTTAACCTCTTCCCTGCTCGTGTCATTTATACATTGATCAGTGCATTTTTTTAGCACTGATCACTTTAATAATGTCACTGGTCCCCAAAAAATGTCACTTGGGGTCAGATTTACCCACCGCAATGTCGCTAAAAATCACTGATCGCCATCATTACCAGTAAAAACAAACAAAAAAAGTCCATAAATCTATCCCCTATTTTGTAGATGCTATAACTTTTGCGCAAACCAATCAATATACGTTTATTGTGATTTTATTTATCAAAAATATGTAGCAGAAATCATATTGGCCTAAACTAATGAATACATTTTTTTATATATATTTTTTTGGGGATATGTATTATAGCAAAAAGAAAAAAAAATTTTCAAAATGTTCTGTCTTTTTTTGTTTACAACACAAAAAATAAAAACCGCAGAGGTGATCAAATACCACAAAAAGAAAGCTCTTTTTGTGGGAAAAAAAAGGACATCAATTTTGTTTGGGTACAACGTCGCATGACCGCGCAATTGTGAGTTAAAGAGATGCAGTGCCGTGACACAAAAAATGGTCTGGTCATTAAGGGGGTAAATCCTTCCGGGGCTGAAGTGGTTAATATAAACATATAAAAATGGTCACTGCAAATTATTTCAGACACTGAAGGGCTATATAGGGCCCATGATTCCAACTCTTGAATTCAAAGAGGGCATTTCATGGTTTTAAAAAAAAAAAAAATGGTCTTCAGCTTTTCTAAGCTGGAAGATGTGTAGCTCTGTACTATTTCTTTCACATTTATCAGTATTTGTCAGTATTGATTACGTTACAAGTATATATTTTCTCACATTTAGGTGCATTTTATACAGTTTTTGCACGGGTGTAAACTATTTTGAGCATTTTAGGGTTTTGCCAAGGCTTGTGATAACAGTTAATATTGATCATAGGTCACCAGAAGTTTTCACAAGCAAAGATATATATTATATCCCCTAACAGCCTAGTGTGTGCAGCACCATACCTGACATCTTCATTGTACTCTTGGGATGAGGTAATTATTCTGCAACGCTCTGACTTCCTGTACTTCCCCATATATGATCCTTGACTTCTGTTTACTTATAAATAAAGGCTACATGAACTCGGGATATATAATGAAAACATAGTTATGTATAAATAATACATAAGATCGCAAGAGTATGTTATAAATATGGTCTTGGCAACACAGAGTGCCATGGTTTTCCTTAATATACAATGGATTTAGCTAATACAACATACAGCCTATATACTGATGGTCTAATGTACTTGATATAAAGCACAAGAATCCCATTACCATAAACAAGTCTAATATATGTATAAAGCAGCACTACAAGAGTGCATTGTCAGAGTAGATTTATGACAGCTATAAAATAACACTGTGAAAAGCATATGAAAAATAAAGAGTCCAAATAGTGGTAAGCTTTTGGAGTAGAAAGTCATTTCCCAACCATTTATTTTATTTATACATTGTTGAAAAATGCAAAAAAAAGAGCGAACCCATGTTAATTTGCAGTACACAAGGATAAACGCGCTACTACAACTTCTATAAATATGTGTTTCAAGTTCAATGCTAGTTCAAAGAAGCCAGTACCATCAAATGATGTAGGGCAAAGATAGTTTAAAGCATATGTAAACCCGCAATTTATTTTTAACTATGTTTGATATCATGTTTTACTGTATACATTTCTCTTAGATCAGAAATCAGATAGCTCACATATATATTTTTTTTTTTTAACCAGTGGGTTGAACAAAAAAAACAACCAATTCCCCCATCCACACATTCAATGAGGATGAGGGAATCATCTTTCTGTGCTGTTGTATTCTGCCTGCGGCAGCCTTCCCTGCAGTCAGAATACAATGATCAGTGTTGCTGGCTATAGCCGACGGTGCTGATCATTTGGGGAAAACCAGACTGGCTGATTGTACACAAGTCAATCAATAGAATGACTTTTGTACAACCAGCTAGTCCATACATGGATTGAAATTTGGTCAGTCCATGTATGGCCAGCTTACCTCCAGCCAAGAGTAACAAATTACAAATATATAGCCCATTACCTCTTTGATGATACAGTGCTATATGTTTCTCTGTATAATCACTAGGATATTTTAATATACTTTCCTGTCAAATGTACATGCTTTTTGCTCTAATTTTTCATTACTTTTTCTTTGCACCTAATGCATCAAAACCTTTAACCTCCCTAGTGGTAATCCCAAATGTGGTTTGGGGTTATTTTTCATCACCAAAAGCGGTAACCCCGAGCCACTCTCTGGATTGCATCGAATTATCCTGGTACAGGTTACCTACCTTGTCCCCAGGATCTTGCATTGTCCTCCCGCTGTACCCCCTGCCGGATCCACTGCCCGATGTATTACTGTTCCGGGCTCCATTCCCTGCGAGCATCTCAACGCATGGGGCGGAGCAAGGCGGCAAATTTAAAAAAGTACAAAACACATACACACACACATAATACACTGTAATCTGTAGATTACATTAGTGTATCAAATTATTTCACATCAGTTTTGGCCCTAGTGCTTTGTCCAGTGCCCTGCCTGTACCTTTATATTATATATACTCTTCTTTCTGCCTGGAAACTTGAGACCATAAATGGCATCCAAAAAGCATCCCTCATCAAAAGCAGTTTTAGACCAGCTAGAAAACAGCTATAGTAAATTAGAATCACTTGCAGATTTGAGCGATAGTGATTTGTAGGGAAATTTGTCATCAGACATTGGAAGTGACGACAGGGACAATTCTGTGACTGAGCAAATTTCAGTGTTTTTGATTTGATTACATTATTGATTAAAATTTATTACTATTACCGTATTCATCGGCATATAACACGACCAGGCCTATAACACGCACCCTAACTTTAAGAGGGATGTTTCAGGAAAAAAACTTTCCACAGCCCCCTGCGTATAACACGCAGGCACAGTTTACCCTCTATTTCCAGGGTAAAAAAGTGAGTGTTATACGCCAATAAATACAGTATATTATTTTTTTTTATATTTTGAGTTATTTATTATATTATAATTTATGATTTTTTGTTTCAAACTTTATCATACCTGGGATGTCTACTAGACTCTTGTTTGTATAAGTGAGTTATATCTAAGAATTACAGGCCTGAAATATAAAATGCCAAATTTCTATGCAAAACAATGTACCACTTTGACAGTCAAAAATCAGCCATAATTATACCACCAGGGAGGTTAAATAAAGAATTGACAAAAAAAAATAAAAAATAGCCCATTGTATGATAAAAAAACAGCTTTTGTTTCAAAATTTGCCTTCAATGTAGAGATTTCACCACATTTTTTTTTCACCACTAGATGCCCTCTGATGCTAAACCCACCTTCTCCAAATCCAGCATTCCCTGCACCTGCCCAGGCCTCTGACTGGACAGTGAAAATAGAAGCAGAACAGCGTTGAGCTTATCTATCTGTTACTCTGCTTTCTCCTCCTACCAGTATGCTTCTTGTCAACACATGAACTGTTTGGTTTCTTGCTCTGCTTCCTCCTCTTCCACCCCAAGTCTGCTGTGCCAGCACTGGAGGAGGCTAATACAAGGTCAGATTTGGGTATTTACACTGCTTGTATTTAAAAATGCCTTTAGAAGTATTAATGAATGTGGGCTGCATTGATATTTCTTTTATATTCACCTAGAATTCAACTTTATATAGTTGGGAAATACCATGTATTTCCTTAGATCGTACAGATACTATGCCTAGTTATTTTGTAATGGTAAAAGTGTCTTTTGCTGGGGTTTTGTTTCACATTTATGTCTCTTACATTAGTAGTTTCTCTCAATAGGATCTATCTTCGTAATTACTGTTAGGTTTAGTGCCAGCAGTAGTATACTCTCTACGGAAGCTGCACAGCTTAAAGCTGAATCACTAAAATGCACATATATGTCTTCTTCTTCTGCTACTGTATATCTGTTTCCTTGTTGGAATGCAGTGATTGAAGGTGATTTTCAGTTGAATTCACCTAGGTATACGTCCCTATTGTGCAAAATGTGTATGTAAGCCCACTCAAAATAAGGGCATTGGGCAATAGGCAGCACTTTTGTTTGTTCCATTCCTATATACACAGACAGGTACATAAATTGAACCAGGTAACTGCCTAGGCAGCTTTTTACATGAAGTCATTAACGCCACAGGATGCTAAGACTTCATAAATTCAATTTAAGGGATATGATTATGTTGAATTTATGAGCTGGACAGATGCTTTCAGTTTTCAATTGAACTGTTTATCTATATTAAATACAATCCAGAGCATATTTTAGTACAAGGATAGGCTGACCTGCGGAAGAATTTGCACTGTGTCTCAAAACAAACCGGCAACCAGATGGCACAGAAGGGTAATTTATTTCTTACAGTATCTTATCAAATATTAAACAAGAAATGTATATACAGTGGAATCTTGTATTGGTTTTGGCAACTGTCAGTATTTTTACTGTCAGCCAGTAAAAAACAGGCAATTTTCTCCTGCCAGTAAATGCCAGTAAAAGTAAAAGGTTGCCAGTAAAAAATATGTCTGTGACGCTAGGCTTGGTCCAGGTCTGGCTGAGACCATCCGAGTGGCTGTTACAGTGTGATCGGGCGGCTCTGGCGGAGGTTGTGCCTGAGCATGTCGTGTTATGTCATGGTGCAATGGAGCCAAGCAGACGGCCAGAGCCTCGTGTGCAGGTCTGTGGTATGGGAGCAAGGCAAGCTGGGACAGGAACCGTCAGTGCTGTTTAGACTGGAATGGACTGGAGGGACCACTTGGCTTTTAGAGAGACAGTCACAGACTCAGGAGAGGACGTATTGTGTCAGTGAGGTCTCATCATCATCTGTGCTGCTGCACACTGCTGTCAGTGTCACTGTGAGAGTCAATTTCATGTGTGTGTGTGCCGCTCATTCTAATTTATTGCCCTCCTAAATCCTGCCCCTGAGCTACTTACTTACTATATCGAAAATAAAATAAGAAATATGTGTTTTGCCTTATTATCTACCTTAACTCATATTGCTAATTGCATATTGTATTTGTTTGTAGCCTAAATACTCTGATTTCCACTTAAAACTGTAATTTTGTAACTTTTTGAAATGTCAGTAAAAACGTGGCTGTGCCAGTAAATTGTGGGTGGTGTGTCAGTAAATTTCAATCTGGTAGGTTGGCAACACTGCCTTGGATTACGAGCATAATCCCTTCCAGGAGAATGCTTGTAATCCAAAAAACTCACATATCAAAGCGAGTTTCCCCATAGAAGTCAATGGAAACGAAGATAATTCGTTCAACATTGACTTCTATTGCATGCAATACCGCATGTGGCCAGAGGTGGGGGGACAACGGAGAGACTCGGAAATACTCACTGACCGCTCTGATGCACTCGGAAACCCTCGGAAAGGCTCGGAAACCATCTGGATGGAGTATTTCTGAGTGTTTCCAAGTATTTCTGAGTGTTTCTGAGTATTTCTGAGTGGCTCAAAAGATGCTGCTAGCAGGACTTTTTTTACCGTCCTGCTAGCGCACCGCTCCAGTGTGAAAGACCTCGGGGCTTTCACATTGGAGAGACAGCAGTGGCTGTTTCAGGGAGCTTTGCAGGCGCTATTTTTAGCGTTATAGCGCCTGCAAAGCACCCCAGTGTGAAAGGGGTCTTAATAACATTCAGCAATTGGATTTAAACACCTAGACCCTCTTTGTTTATTTCCATAACTTACTTCTATAACACACAGAAAATAATAAATCACCTACAATACCACCCTAGTCTTCTACAATAGAATGGTAATGCATCATTAATATATACATTATTTATATAACACAGGGAGAATTACAATACTATACATCAACTGCTATGAGGTTCAGATGCTTCACTTTATTGCCTCACATTATGTAATTTACTTAAGGCCAGAAAGGGTCATTAATTCCTAAATTATATATAGAACAGGTGACAAAACCTCTCGATTATTGGCATAAAGATATATCAACTTGAGCAGCTTTGGGATTAGTCTTTTCAGTGGGAAACAAAAATTGATCTTTACACCAGGTACACAAGCCGATTATAATGAGTAGACAAGTGATGGTACATTATAAAACAAAGGTCACATCAAAGGTGAATGTCAATATAATAAGTTGATGCACATCCCAAATTGCCTTTTTTTTGTAATGCTGAGAACAAATGTCTTATTATTTAAACAATTACATTTTTTGATTTTTTATCATTAAAACCACCATTTCCTTTAACAATGTTAGTAGAAACTATTAGTAAATATGAACTTATTTGGGGGGGGTTTACTAAAACTGGAGCACACAGAATCTGCTGCAGCTGTGCATAATAACCAATCATCTTCTAACTTCACCTTGACCAATGAGCCCTGGTTCACATTTATTCGATTTGGCATGTGATTTGACATGTCAAACCGCATGCCAAATAGGCGGCAATTGCAGGCAATGGCAGAGTCCAAATCGGTGCAACGCCGCATTTGCGGCGCCGCATCCATTCCCTAAAGTAGATTATGTACTACTTTTGCCGATTTCGGGGTGCGATTTCCATTGACATCTGTGCCGAAACCCGCACACATGTCTCTGAAATCGCCCCTGACATGCGAGAATGAAATTGTGCGAGATCTGAACTCGCACAATTTCATTCCCACAGTCAGTGTGAGCCTAGGCTTAAACCTAGAAGCTGATTGGTTAATATGTACAGCTGCACCAAATTTAGTTTTAGTAAATTCCCTCATTTATCTTACAAACAACTCAGTGCTTAATCAGTAAATGTTGCTCCATCATTGAATGCCACCAGCTTGCCACCCACAAAGCACAGAGAAGGTAAGCCTGGTTGTCAACCACAGACTATACATCAAATACACCTTAACCCTTTCTGGTATTATTATTGGTCTCTGCAGTGCACTAGACATTCATCAGTAGCTAGGTGGAGTGGTTAGATATAGGGATGAGGGCTTAGCTACCTGTATTGGTTGTATTTTTTGGGGAAATATGTAGTGCATTTTAATTAGCTGATGGACAGATTATATGGATACTTCTATATTGACATGCATAGCAAATCCAAAGGTTCACCTTAAAGTGAAAATTTTAAACAGTGAATTGTGCATCAGTTACTTTAATCCTCCGTCTTGATTTAAAAAAACTCCTTCCTAGATTATGCTGCCGTGTTTCCTGTGTGAAGAATTTGTCTATTTTCTTGAATCTGGCTTTAAAGTAATAATCAGTATGGTTCTTGCTGCTATACAGTAGTAGCCTTATTGTTCACACCACCTCCCTTTTGACTTCAGATAAACAATGATTAGGATATGAACTCAAACCCTTTCACAGCTTACAGGGCAACCTGTATCCTCCTCGATTTCCTGCAATTGGTTGGGTGCCAAAGCACTGGAGTTTACTCTTGCTCCATTGTAAGCCACCATCCAAATAATGGGCCACACACTGAAAATGTTCAACTTCTGCCAAGGTTCATTGCAATGACAGCACACTGCCCACTGCCACCTAAAGCAATGCCTCCACCATGTTTCACCCACAACATGGTTTGCTCAGGGGGAACCATTAGGGTATGTTAAGATATGTACTGTATACTAATTTTTAAAGTGTGATTTCAGTGTGATGTTTAGGTGTCCTAGGAGGACATCTACCACTTTATTGTAAAGCACACCAAAATTACTGACTGTATGAGTTAGGGAGCTCACCACAGAATGTACGTCTGCTCCAATGCTTTACTATAGACTAATCCATTCCTGAATCTAGGCAACAATTTTAAATCTGCTTAAAAATGAACCAGCCCTTAGTGACTGGCCTGTTTCAGATGCCCTGGTTCACACTGGTGCAATTTGACATGTGATTTGTTTCTGTACTACTTTTTGCGATTTCGGCCGCGATTTACATTGACATCTGTGTCAGATGTCTTTGTAATCGCGGCTGAAATCGGGACTGCCAGCGAGAGTGAAATTGTGCGAGTTCAGCTGAACTCGCATGGCTTCACTCCCGCAGCCCAGTGTGAACCTGGGCTTAAATAGGCAGTGGTCATACCATACTGATATCACTAAATACTTTTCTTTATGTGTCTTTTGAGCTAGATCCAAGTCAGTTGGCCTAATTACTACAGCTACCTGTTTGCCTCACTGTAATATCTGCATCCCATCATTGGAAACAAAATAATGTTTTCATTTAGGGCCTCTGTATGGAATTATGGTGTTATTGGGGCATAGATACTTTTAATTATCCCTGATAGTAACTATTATGCCACGTACACACGACCGTTTTTAATGTCATTGAAAAAAAACAATGTTTTTCTCGACGTGATTCTTCTCAAGCCTGCCTTGGCTACACACTATTGTGAAAAAAAAATGCTCGAGCAAAGCGCGGTGACGTATGAAACGTACAACGGCACTATAAAGGGGAAGTTCCATTCGGATGGTGCCACCCTTTGGGCTGCTTTTGCTGATCCTCGTGTTAGTAAAGTTTGGTGAGAGACGATTCACGCTTTTCAGCCTCGTGCTCTTCAGTCCGTTACAGCGTGATGAATGTGCTATCTCCATTCTGAATGCTAGTTTTACCAGAACGAGTGCTCCCGTCTCATAACTTGCTTCTGAGCATGCACATTTTTTTCACGTCGTTAAAACCTACACACGGCCGTTTTTCATGATGAGAAAAACGACGAGAAAAAATAGAGCAAGTTCCAAATTTTTAATGGCCATTTTTCATGTCGCGAAAAATGCTCTGGAGCCTACAGATGATCGTTTTTAATGACCAAATTAAAAAATGTCATTTTTCTCGTCATGAAAAACGGTCATGTGTACATGGCATAAGTGATTCTGCAGGTGTCCATTTAAGTATTGTGTTTAGTTTTAGGGACCAACTAGTCTGCTCTACCTGTGAAGAATAAGCACTGAAAACAAGTTAAAAACAAAGTGATTGTTATATTCAGCTGTATATTAATGAACATTGTTTTATTTATCTAGAGTGTTAGTTTCAGAAATAAACAAATTATACAAAGATTTGGTACATAAAATCATTGATTTTCTAAATTGTGGTTGTCTAGCATTGTCCATTGCAGCAGATCAGAGCTGTATACAGTTATCCCCAAGGTAAACTATCAAAAGATTGAAGCTGAATTAGTACTGGCACTCTGGAATATAGATGTGGTCTTGGACACTTTTAGCTCTAAGAGGTTGACTGCCCAGCATCGGGCAGCATACTGCTAAATAGCTTTTATTTTCTCTAGCTCACGCTGACTTACTAATCAACCAAAATCTATTAAAAAACACGCTTATATACTGGCACAACGTAATTTGAGCCCAGTGGTATTTTAATTGCTGTTTTAGGCATGCTGTATAATTTCTTTAATTTGGGCCAGCCACTGAATAAACAGATAACTGATTTTTATTTCCAATGTTTAGTTTTTTAAAGAAAAATCTATCAGTTTTTGTTATGCTGTTATTGTTTGTGTAAAGAGAATTTCTGTGTTAAGAGAGGAATTTCAAATAATGCTTAGTGAAGATCTTTTCCCCATGTGCTGCTCTGCTTAAAGCGGAAGTAAACCCCTAGATTTAACAGAGTAAAAAACTGTTACATTTCCGGCATGTGCCGGCAATGTAACTGTCACATTGGATGTGCTCTCAACCAAACTGTCAAACCATCGAATGGCCGGTGTCCTAACTGATCACAAGTGCAGCATCATGGCAGTTGAAGATCAAAAAGAGGCCAAGATGGCGACTTCCTTGGCTGAAAACGATAGGAGGGTTTACTTCCACTTTAAACGATCCAGAAGCTTTTGAATAAGTACTTCCATTGCTAGGTTTTAGAATAAAAGCAAAAAGTGGGGCAGTAAGATAGTTGGTGGGTACAATTACAACTGCACCAAAAATAAGTCTTGGAATAAAAGCAAAAATTGGGGCAACACAGATTTTCTTTGGTGCAATATAGACAATTTACTGAAACAGTTTTAAAAGAGATAATCACTTTATTTTACATGATGAATCTAAAAGGCCCCCTGTAGAGGCTTCCCCTGTCTTCATATGTTTAAATAAGAGTGTAAAGTGACATATAATCTTTACGATCCAACAGTTTCCAGTATCCAAAAGAAGAAGAGGAGGAAACTTCCAGTTCTCGATGCATTTTGTAGAATTTTCCGCTTCGTCAGAAGGAACAGGGTAAGCACTTGTTAGATCAAAAAGGCAACAAGGCAAGTATAATAATATCCAATACTATCCAATATTAAACAATTAAACAGATTGTACATATAAATATGAGGAGTCTTCAAAAAGTTTTTCACACTTTTATAGATATAATACAGTTAATAAAAAGTACAGAAACTTTTTGAAGAACCCTCATATACCACTAATATACTAACCAGTTCACTGCTACTGGTACAAATTGGTTGATATACTAGTGGTATATCTATAGGTACAATATGTCTTTGTTGCACTACAAAAAATCAGTGTTACCCCAATTTTTGCTTTTATTCTACGATTTTTTTTGGATGATGTGCAGTTGTAATTATACCCATCAACTATCCTTCTATGTATTAGTCCATTGCTGGGTTGCCAGTGCTGAAGCTTGTCTGTTGTGATTAAGGACAAAAAAAATTCCTACTGTGCAGGACCCCGTAAAGCTCATCTGCAGGCAGAATTCAAAATTCAATCCAGTGCAGTAGCAAGCTAAGCTATGGGAAAATGTATTTATTTTTGCAAGATTCTCCATTGTTGTGCTGCAAATTAATAAAATGTGCCTATTGGGTGTCCCATAGCATTCCATTGGAAAATCTAATAGAAAATTCCCCGCACTCTGTGCCTGGAGTGATCTATTAACATCCATTTATCAATAAGGAACAAGGCAGTACTGAAGTGACAACAAAAGTGTTGTCTGACTTCTCCCAGTGCCACCCAGTTCTACATACTCCTACTCCCCATTGTCTGTAGAAGGTGCCCTCATGTGATGCAGATCCCTGCTCCTGGTTGTCACACAAGAATATACTTCAGCTAATGACTGTTTTTTTTTTTTTTAGAAAAAAAATCTAAAGCACCGGGACAGCAAAGTGCTATAATTGAGATTTCTGGCAAGGAAGACAGAATGTATTGTGGACAGAAAAAAGCATGCCTGGAGAGATGAGATTTCAGCCTCCAACACTCTGCTTTGGGTTTGTTTTCATCTTTGTTTCCTCTGATTGCCAATTCAAGCACATCTAGTGAGCAGATCTAGACCATCTTGTGTCATTAGATAGCATGCATTGTTAATGACAACATATTGTCTGCAGGCAATCTCAGAGTTAGAAGGATTTGTTTTTTCTGCACAAAACAGACCAAAACACTGAAAAGACTTTATAGTTTTATATCTGTGTATAATGAGAGTGTTTGCAAGTGTTTGTGTGTATTTCTGCTTACAGGACTCCATTACTTCTCATCCACACTTTCTCTGGATTATATAGTAAAAGTGGTAACTTCTTGAAAGCCATGTATCACAAATCAACCCTGTCAGCAGCCTATATGGTTTCTTTAAAGTGATTTTTCCCCTATAAAAATAATAAACATATTATACTTACCTGCTCTGTTGCAGTGGATTTTCACAGAGCAGCCCTGATCCTCCTCTTCTCGGGTCCCTTTTCTGTGATCCTGGCCCCTCCTTTCTGTTCAGTGCACCCCCCCCCACAGCAAGCATCTTGCTATGGAGGCACCCAAGCTGAGTCACAGCTCCCTGTGTCCATTCAGACACGTAGCCCCAACCTGGCCCCGCCCACTCTCTCCCCTGATTGACTAGCTGACTTTGGTTGACAGCAGTGGGAGCCAATGGCACCACTGCTGTGTCTCAGCCAATCAGGAAGAAGAAACCTTTGATGGCTGGGACCTCAGGTAAGTGCTAGGGGGGCTGCTGCACACAGAAGGTGTTTTATCTTAATGCATAGAACCTTCTGCCTTTACAACTCCTTTAAAGTGGTTGTAAACCCTTACAGACCACTTTTAATTACAGGTAAACCTATATTAAGGCTTACCTGTAGGTGCAAGAAATATCTCCTAAACCTACACAGTTTAGGAGATATTTGTAGACAACGGCGCAGGCGCACTGAGCGTGCCGTTTCCAACGGCGATCGTGCCGTGACTGGCGGCTCCCAGAGCGGCGATACCCAGAAGTCACTCTGGGTGAGATGGAGGTGACGGAGGAGGGGAAGGAGGACAGCTGCGGGGGGCTTTGATATCAGGTAAGTAATTCATAATGAGCTAGTATGCTATACATACTAGCTCATTATACCTTTGTCTTGCAGGGTTGTTTTTTTTTGCAGAGGGTTTACTTCCTCTTTAAAGCTGAACTATGGGCTCCCCATTCCCTTTTCACATACCCCCATCCCCTTCTAACTAATTGCTACCATAGGAAATAAATCTTTTCTAATTACTCAATTTACTAACTCAACTTCATTTTTATATCACATTCATCCCTGAGGTCTTCTTTCTTCCATGTACAGGAGATGGGATCCTTCTTTAGGTGTTCACCTAACGCATGATGGGGACCCTTTTTTTGTCTGTCCTGCAGTGGGGTTAACTAGGGGCCCAGAAACAGAGTCTTAGCAGTGATTTCAGCAAAATGGGCAGGCATGGGCACATCTACCAAGTTATATTACTGGTCCCTGGCAACTATAATTGGCACTAGCTAGGAACCCAGGTGGCATATTTAGGTGAGTAAAACATAAGTTTACAAGGTTTTAAAAAAACACTGAATGGGCAAAAGCAGGGTGTGTGGGGGGGGGGGGCAATGGGAGGAAAATAAATTGTTCTTGGAGATAGGATCTACCTGTGACCACCTTGCTACATTCTGGTTTTATTAGAAATCCATAGGGAAGTTGATTTGTCACATCTATAGGGTTTATCTGTTCTGCCCTGAATTTTGTCATCTTACGCTAGAAAAAAAGAATGTAAACGTTTTTTTTTTTTTAGCAATAATAGAGTGGCAGATCAGCCAAAGCACACGTACGTAAAATGAAATCCTGAGATGGATTACATTGGTCACTGGCAGAGGCCTATAAAGAAGTTCAGACGTGTGCATGAAGGAGAACTTGCCTGATAAATTGCTGCAGTTAACAGAATGCCTGTGAGGTGTAAGAGGTGACGAGGAAGCACTATAAAGTTAGAGTTGATACGACATTAAAAGATTGTCCTGTTCCAAAAGAGTATATGATTCTTGTGGTTTTAGAGAAATATAAGAAGTAACTACAACTGTTCCTAAATGAAGATAAAAAAATAGGCTAACTGGCTGATAAAAAAAAAAAAGTAGGACACATAAACAATCAAATGTGGAAAAGGTGGTGGTGCCAGATGCCCCCCCCCCCCCTCACGAATCTGAGCTGTTCACCTGAACCCTGCTTCACTGGAATATAAAATATCAATCAGAACATTGGGGGATCGTTCTGAAAATTGATGTCATAGGAAGTGACATGGCCGCCATTGATGATAACCGTGAGCATATGGTTGTTGATGCAAATGAATGTGTCTGTTAGGACAAAGAAAGGATAAAAGGCAAGGCATAGCATAGAACCCCAAGATAATAGGTGAGCATATATTCATGCAGGCAGCATTTATTCTTATTAACCATATTGCTCTACACACAAAAGAAAAAAAAAATTGTTAGGAAACTAACTAACAAAAAAATAGACAATGCTATTGCAAACAATAACTTGCTGCTTGAAACCCTAAAATGTTCCATTTTGTTAATTTATTGTGTTCTTAAACACTAACTAATTAGCCATTATAATTATGAGGGGATGCATACATTTCCCCTTTATAAATAACCTTTACCAGAGCTTAGTTATTGGAAAAGGGCTCAGGGTTTTAGTACAAGGCTGTTTTCAAATGTCTAGTACCAAATACATCTTCTTGCAGTGACAGGGAAATTCCTTTGTCTGCTATAACTATAGACACACATGATATTATTTAATATTTAATCAAAACTGTACAGAGTATATATAATATACAGCAACTAATAGCAACCAATCATAAATTGACTGTAATCAAATCAGTACAAGATTTATTTTGGTTGCTGATGGTTATTGCCCTTTGCAAAGGAATTAGCTTTGCAAAAGAGGGGAAACACCACTGACTTCCATCATCCAAATACATGCAAGCAAAAATATATATTTTTTATTTTCCTTGCACATAAATAGGTATGCTTGGCAGAGGGAATATTCCCCACATTTACTAAGTGAAAATTCCTATTTCAAAGAGAACAACCTCTTTGCCTTTAGTAAATGAACTCCTACGTCTATAAGGTTGATTTACTAAAGGCAAATCCCTTGGAAGTGCAGTCGCTGTAGATCGCTGTAAATCTGAAGGGTAAATCTGAAATGAGGGAAGCTCTGCTGCTTTTATCTTCCAATCATGTGCAAGCAAAAATGCTGTTTCTTATTTTCCTTGCATGTCTCCCTCAGATCTACAGCGACTGCACTTCCAAGTGCACTTTCAGGTGCACTTTCAGTGCACTTGTAGTGCAAAGTGGAGTTGCCTTTAGTAAATAACCCCCTTTGTGTCTATATTAGTAAAAGAACAAAAAAATTCGATTTTTTTTTGTTACCATAAAGTGAATATATAAATACACAAAACTTTTGTATAATAGTTATAGCGTCAATTCATTCCTAACCAGGAGCCCAGGAGCTTATTAAGGAATTAGAGTTCAAACAAAGTACAATGATTAGGCAAAGTGTAGTAGGCTGAAAGCATATGTAAAATCTAACTATGAACTTGTTTTAGTCAGTTAGAGCCCATTCACACAGGGACGACTTTGGATCCGACTTCAAGTTGCCCCAAGTCGCCCCTAGTCACCTCAAGTCGCGCTGCATGAGAAAATCAATGTAACTGAATCGAGCCGTCTTAATGCACACTACTGCAGTCGCTCCGACTTCAAAATAATTTCCTGTACTACTTCAATCCGACTTGTAGGCGACTTGTAGGCAACTTGATTTCAAAGGAAGTCGCCTCAGAAGTCAGATCGTGTCTTAACAGAAGCAACTTTCCAGGAAGAGAACATACATTTCTCAGGCAAACCACTCCCTCCCCCCTCCCTCCCACAGAGCTGATTCTTGTTTGATTGGCCACTGGAAAGCCTCCTGTCCTAGAGGCGACTTCAGTCGTGGGTTGTAAGTCGCTCCAAGTCGCGCTGAATTTGCCCCAAGTCGCGCTGTGATTCAAACTCAAGTCGTGTCCAAGTTGCCTCCCAAAGTCGCGCTGGAAGTCGTGTTGCCCCTGTGTGAATGGGGTCTAAAAGCTGAACTTCAGGAATGTAACAAAAACAACCCTTGAAGTGGGCTTCTCCACACTGCAATAGTTAAATGCTAGTTTAGTCTAGGGGTGCACAGATAAGGAGTATGAGGGAGATAAGGAGCTTACCTACTTTGGGCTGCAGTTGCATGCTCAACCCCACCACATGTAATGCAGAGTTATTAGTCATCCAGGGCAATGATAGCAAGGCCCTGAAGTTCAAGGAGAGTGCTGAAGTTGGTCGGAGAAAGGGGTCAAGTAAGTAATCCTGCCTGTTCAGTTACCCTGGACCAAACAAGCATTCAATCCTTACAGCATAAGCAAGAGGGATGGGTGGGCTACTGCTAGGGTTGTTTTTTATTTGTTTGTTTTTTCACATTCCTGCTATTCAGTTTTAATTATACAATTGAAAGTGTTTTTTTATATGGGTAGGAAGAAAGTTGATCTTGCCAGAAATCTTGTGATCTGAGAACATCCATCCTATGAATGCCCTGCCTCTGCTCCACTCTTAGCAGTTAGCATAGCTCTCCTTGTGGACTACAGAACACACACCTATGTTGTGGAGAGGAGGAGAGGGGAAGGTGTTCTTTGGTCCCATGCTAGGGTGACAATGCTGCTTCTACATAGATACCACACAATGAGTAAGTGTTGTCACCCTAGGGCAGAAAGTACATTACTGGCAGAATCACTAGGGTAAAAAGGGTGATAAGCCTGAATAGTTAAAAATAATGCAGCAATCACATAAAAGGAATCTAGTAGTAACCTGCTATATATATATTTTTTTCCTCTTGGGTTTTAATAAAACTAGAAGGGTTTCAGGTCAATTTGACTTTTTAAAAATTATTGCTGCTTGAAGTTCCATGGCTGCTCTTGATAATGCAAATAATTAATTTTCTGTGACTTAGAAAGACTCAGTAATGAACCCTAAGGCCTGGTTCACAGCTATGCATTTTTCAGTGCATATTCAGTTTTGTAGAAACACACTGCAGTCCATTTAACATGATTTCCTATGGGTCACATTCACATCTGTGCTTTTTCCACCGATGCATTTTTTGGAACGTGTCAGGGACTTTTTTTCCTACAGCAGGTTGCACTTTTGGTTCCTTAGACTTCAATGGAAACGCAGCATTCAAGCATTTTTAATGTGTTTCTCTTGCATTTTTGCAGGGTTTCTCCTGCATGACAACAGATATTTCCCAAAAATGCAAAACACATCAAAAACGCACTAAAAAAAACATCAAAATGCATGTCAAAAAATGCACTGGGAAAATTCATCAACTGAAACCTGCATAAGTGTGAACTTAGCCTTAGAACAGATACCAGTATCATTAAAATAATTTTCCTGTTTTGCTGTACAATGGCCACTCACAGCTTACAACTAATACAAATTTTGAATTTCATACATCTTTAAGCCAATATCTTAAATCTCTCAGACTGTCTCTTTCTGAAACAAGCAGGCAAGGCAAAGTGCGTGTGTGCGTTGGGTGGGGGGGGGGTGGGGTTCTCCTCTGATTCAATTGGCTGTATGCATACATAAAGTGGTTGCAAAGCTTTAAGGTTTTTAACCTTAATGCATTAAGATGCTCTATTCTGGCCCTCTAGCAAAGTGTAAATCCTACATAGCTTTCTTTATGAAGGGACTGGGCAGCTGTGTTGCCATAACTGACCCTGTCTGTTCTAACCAGGGGTTAAGGGTATAGTGGCTAGGCTTCTTGCATTGTTTGCTAATTTAGACAAACTTGGGACAGACTCATTCTGACATTGTTCAAAAAACTTTGCAGCAAACCATGACATCTTCTCCCGAGAAACATCTAAACATTGTTACAAGCTTATTTATTGGTATTAGTGGTAAAGTTACAGTTATGTTTAACTTAATAACATAAACCAGGTATCTTATAAAAAAAATATGTTAATATAATGTAAAAAAATAAAAATACATTATATTCTTGTAAAAAGAAGTAGATATTTCTGAAAACAACATCAAGGTGAAATACTTATTTTACATAATTGGAATAAAAAGAATACTTGTTTCCTATCTCTAGTAGTTTTCACATTATTGTATTATGCTGCTCCATTTAAACAGTTATAGAGTGCAAGGACTCACAGACCGGGGCAGGTAATAGCAAACTCTAGAAATTACTTTAACTTAGCGTACTCTGAAAATATTGTGCCAAGGCTGAATTCCTATTGCATAAACCATACACAAACATACTTTTAATGTGTCCTTCTGTTTTCTGGGAAGGTAAAACTGCTAAAACCTTTGCAGAAACCAATTAATATACGCATATTGGGATTTTGTTACCAAAAACATGTAGCAGAATGCATATTGTCTTAAATTTTTGAAGATTTTTTTTTAAATTATTATTATTATTGGATATTTGTTTATATTTATGTTTTATAACAGAACGTAATTTTTTTTTTTTTTTTTTAAATTGTCGGTCTTTTTTTGTTTATAGCGTAAAAAGAAAAAAAATGCAGTGGTGATCAAATACCACCAAAAGAAAGTTCTATTTGTGGGAAAAAAATGACATACATTTTGGGTGCAGGGTTGCATGACCGCACAATTTTCAGTTAAAGTAACGCAGTGCCGTATTGCAAAATATGGCCTGGTCATGAAGGGGAGTAAATCTTCCAGAGGTCAAGTGGTTAAGAGTAAAAACGTATGCCGTGTACACACGATCGAGTTTCAAGGCAGGGTGAAAACACCGCCGTGAAACCCGACGGGAAAAACGAGGACCGGCTTGGTCCCCTACACACGGCCGGTTTTCATGACAGGTTTTCTCTTGGTCGAGAAAACCGGCCATGTGTAGGCTCCCTAGCAGTGTTTCCCTATGGGAAAACAGCCGCGAAAAAAATGCCACGATTCTCGATGAGAAAAATTAGAGCATGTTCTAATTTTTCTCGTCGTGATTCTTGTCGTTTTTCTCGTCGGGTAAAATGCTGGAAAGCCTACACATGGCCGTTTTTCTCGTCCAAGAGAAAAAAATTATTTTCCCGACGAGAAAAGTGATCGTGTGTACGCGGCATTAGAGACCTGCCTTGGTAATCCGTAGATATTGTTTTGGACACCAAGACCAAACTACTGTCTTTACAGTTATGTAAACAGTGTTTGTTTTCCTCTTGTGATCTTTTTAAATGCACATTCTTACTAATCTTGCATCATCTGGCCAGGAAGAAGATGACGCAATGAATACCGGTTCCACCATATTAATCAGAAGCAAAACTCAGTCCTACTGGTCTCTACTCTTCTGTTCTATAGCATACAATGCTTCATATTGACAATATCATTTACCGTATATACTCGAGTATAAGCCGACCCGAATATAAGCCGAGGCACCTAATTTTACCACAAACACTGGGAAAACTTATTGACTCGAGTATAAGCCTAGGGTGTCCATCTGCATGCCTCACTGTGCCTCACTTTGCCTCACTGTGTCCATGTGCATGCCTCACTGTGTCCATGCCTCACTGTGTCCATGCCTCACTGTGCCCATGCCTCACTGTGCCCATGACTAGACTGACGTTTAACATGGGAGTTTATGGAAGGGATGCCCGGCTTTGAAAAATCGGTGCTCCCCAGCCGTAGGTCCCCCAGACAAAAAACTTTGCATACTTATAGAGGAGAAATGGCGCTACATGTGTGCCAAGTTTCGAATCCAGGGGACCTAAGACCGGCCGGTACTGGGTCCCCAAAATCACCGGGGAAATTACCTTTTACATGGGAGTCTATGGAAGGGGTGCCCGGCTTTGAAAAATTGGTGCTCCCCAGCCGTAGGTCTCCCCTTGTAGAGGAAGAGTGAGGCTACATGTGTATCAAGTTTGGGGTCCAGGGGACCTACGGCACATGATGGTACTGGGTCCCCAAAGTCCGGGAGATCAGGCACATAAAGGTGACTTGAGTATAAGCCGAGGGTGGCATTTTCAGCACAAAAAAATGTGCTGAAAAACTCAGCTTATACTCAAGTATATACGGTAATTACTTATCCTAAACTTAAATCAAACTTTACCAACTCAAGGCGAAGCAGAAAGTTTGTATTAACCGCACATTTCTAGCAGTACCTTTCCTTTGCTCCCCCAGCACTCCATTCAGCGCCAGAGCCTAGGGAAATCCCTGGTGGTCCCAGATATGGAAGAGTATGTGATTCACTCTATTTTACAGCACTGGGCCAAACAACAATGATGTAGGAGAGTCCACAATACTGTTTAAGTGACAACTCCTAGCATACACAGGGCTTTCCGTTTGCTTTGGTCGGCTAAACAGAGCAGGGAGGCAGTGAAAGGATGAGAAGTACCGTATTTATTGGCGTATAACACACACAGGCATATAACACGCACCCCAACTTTAAGAGGGAAGTTTCAGGAAAAAACTTTCCACAGCCCCCTGCGTATAACATGCAGGCACAGTTTACCCTCTATTTTCAGGGTAAAAAAGTGAGTGTTATACGCCAATAAATACAGTATATACATATATGGAGGTTTGTATCAAGAAAACCTGTTTCTTTATCTCGCAAAGCACAGTTTCACCTTAAATGAAGCCTATCTTGAGAGAAACATGGAAGCTGTATTTGCATATTCTTTCTGCAAATGCACGTTGACAGGCTGTAATGCAAATGCTCTTTGTTTATTACTTTTATCTGTTGGGTCTAACAATTATACAGAAAAGGACTTGTGACTTTAATCTGACTTTCTTGATGTCCACAGTTGTCCATATTGACTTAAAGCAGTGAAAAAAGCTTAATAGCCAGACAACAGTAGAGGTGTCATATTTTACTGGTGAGTGGTATGTGTTACTGCTATAATCAATAAAAACCAGGGCTGCTGCTGAAATCACATGGCCCCATACAGCCTACCTGACAGGGCCCCCTTTTCCTGGCTGAAATTGACAAAGGACCATAGGCGTGCGCACATGGTTGGCCAGGTGTGCCTGGGCACACCCTAATCATCCTGTGATGCACAGATTCCCCCTGCTGCTTCAGAGAAAGAGACTGGGTAATATTTGTCCTGATTCCCTTTCCCTGTCTCTAAAGTGAGACATCAGGGGACTGTTTAGACCCCTAATATTTCACCAAAGCCCCCAAATGGGGCTCTGATTTAAAAAAAAAAAGGAATAAACAATAATTGTAAAAAAAAATAAAAAATGTATAATATATATATATATTGTAATGTTCGGGGAACCAGCTAGATCGCAGGACACAGGCTTTTCAAACAAAAGGACGTTTATTTAAACTTAAATGGCTTCACAGCAGCAAAACAAAAGAAATGACAGTCTCACCGACTTGTAGAGTTTATAACTGCTGTCGCAGTTAAACAGTCCTTCCTTGGTGTTGCAGGTAAGTTTCCCAGATAGCAGGCTTCCATGCAGGCCACTGCCATGTACATTCACAGCTTCCCAGAGCTTTTCACAGCCTCCACAGCTTTTGCAGTGTCCACCATTCACCATGCAGACTTCACTACACTCCTTCTCTCTCTAACCTACAACTTCCTGTCTCTCTTAAACCACTTCCTTGGACAGGTGTGTTAACCATTGCTGTTCCCTTAAAGGAACCACAGCCCAAACAGAGGGGAAATATAGCGTCCTTCCAGGACCCAGCCACGGCGTCCTGTACATATCCCCCCCTGTGCCCCAACGCCAAGGAGGTGGAAGCAACAGTGGAGCTAAAACAATGGACTCGGGAGAGGGCATCTGCATTTTGATGCAGTCTCCCGGGCCTATGCTCCACTACAAATTTAAATTCCTGGAGCGCCAGGAACCAACGTGTAATTCTGGCATTAGTCCCTTTACCTTGCCTCATCCATGTTAAAGGGGCATGGTCAGAAATTAACCTAAACTTCCTTCCCAAGAGGTAATATCTGAGGGATTCCAGAGCCCACTTAATGGCCAGACATTCTCGTTCAACTATAGCGTAGTTTTTCTCTGCTGGTGTCAACTTCCTACTGAGGAAGACTACTGGGTGCTCCTCACCATGAACAACCTGTGACAACACAGCTCCCAATCCTACATCGGAAGCATCAGTCTGGACAACAAACTCGTTTGAAAAATTGGGTGCTATCAGGACAGGGTGTTGGCACAGTGCTGACTTGAGCTCCAAAAAAGCCTTTTCAGCATCTGCATTCCATTCCACCATGACCGAATTCCGTCCCTTAGTCAGATCGGTCAATGGAGCCGCCAATGTGGCAAAGTTGGGTACGAATCTCCTGTAGTATCCCACCATGCCCAGGAATGCACGTACCTGCTTTTTTGTGAGGGGGCGGGGCCAATTCTGTATAGCCTCTACCTTGTTAACCTGAGGTTTCACCACCCCTCTACCTACAATATAGCCCAGGTATTTCACCTCCTCCATTCCCAAAGCACATTTTTCAGGGTTTATTGTAAACCCCTCCTTCCAAAGAGAGTCCAGTACTGCCTGGACTTTGGGCAAGTGTGATTCCCAGTCTCTGCTAAAAATGACTATGTCGTCCAAGTACACTGAGGCATACTCCCGGTGAGGTCGTAAAATCCTATCCATTGCTCGCTGGAAAGTGGCTGGAGCAGTTTGTAGTCCAAAAGGCATTCTTTTGTACTGAAAACTCCCCTCTGGGGTAGAAAAAGCAGTTTTCTCTCTAGCAGCCTTAGTCAACGGGATTTGCCAATACCCCTTGGTAAGGTCTAATGTTGTAATATACCTGGCTGGACCTAGTCTCTCAATAAGCTCATCTTCCTGGGGCATGGGGTAGGCATCAAACCGTGAAACCTCATTAAGTTTCCGGAAATCATTGCAGAATCGCAGAGTCCCGTTGGGCTTTGGTACCAACACAATCGGGCTCGACCACTCACTCTGCGACTCTTCAATGATCTCCAGGTCCAGCATCTTCTTCACTTCCTCTGAAACGGCCTTCCTTTGAGCCTCTGGGATGCGGTAGGGCCGGACAAAAACTTTGACTCCAGGTTCCGTGATAATATCATGTTCTATGACACTAGTTAGCCCTGGCAAGTCTGAAAACTTTTCTTTATTTCTCTGCAAGAACTCCTTTGCCTGCTGACTTTGGATTTTAGACAGGGTACTTGCTACTTGGACACTCTCCACCCCAACCTGAGGCTCAAGTCTTGCACTAGCCAGGGAGGTCACCGGTTCCCTGTCTGTCCAAGGCTTTAACAAGTTGACATGATATATCTGATACGGTTTCCTCTTGCCTGGCTGGTGGACTCTATAATTTACCTGTCCCACTTTTTCCACAACTTCAAAGGGACCTTGCCATCTGGCCAAGAATTTACTTTCCACAGTGGGAATTAGCACCGCTACTCGATCCCCCACTTGGAAGTGCCTTATTTTAGCAGCCCTGTTATAGACCCGTCGTTGAGCCTCCTGGGCTTTTTGCAAATGCTCTTTGACTAGTGGCATTACAGTTTGGATCCTTTCCTGCATTTGGGAGACATATTCAAGAACACTCTTATGCTGAACAGGTTCACTTTCCCATTCCTCTTTAATAAAGTCAAGTAGTCCGCGAGGTCTCCGCCCATATACCAACTCAAAGGGCGAAAACCCAGTGGAGGCCTGGGGCACTTCCCTGATAGCAAACAGGAGAGCTGGTAACAGGCAGTCCCAGTCTTTCCCATCCCTTTGTACCACTCTCTTTAGCATAGACTTAAGGGTCTTGTTAAAGCGTTCCACTAACCCGTCCGTTTGGGGATGGTAGACCGATGTGCGCAGCTGTTTAATCCGGAACAGCTTGCACACATCGGCCATAACTCTCGACATAAATGGGGTGCCCTGGTCTGTGAGTATTTCCTTGGGAAAACCAGTCCGTGTAAACAACTGGAATAATTCCCGGGCAATAGCCTTAGAGGAGGTATTCCGCAGTGGAAGCGCCTCAGGATATCGGGTGGCATAGTCAAGAATCACTAATATGTAGGAGTAACCTCGAGCCGACTTTACCAAGGGACCCACTATATCCATGGCTATCCTCTCGAATGGGACCTCAATTATGGGCAGAGGGACCAAAGGGCTCCGGAAGTGGGTCACCGGAGCGGTCAACTGACAGGTGGGACAAGAGGCACAGTATTTCTTTACCTCTGCTTTCAGACCTGGCCAGTAAAACCGGTCGGTGATCCGTGCTTCCGTCTTCTCAACTCCCAGGTGTCCCCCTAACACATCATCATGGGCCAGGTCCAGAACCTTTCGTCTATATTGTTGGGGTACCAACAATTGTTCTACCACATTTTCCCTCACCTTGGTAACCCAAAACAACAACTCATTGTACATTGCGAAGTGTGGCCACCGCTCATTTGTACCTGGCTCTTGGGGAACCCCATTTACTACTACAACTTGTTCCCGTGCACGGGCCAAAGTGAGGTCCTGCATCTGAGCAGTACCAAACGCCCCCTGGGGAACACCCAAATCTGGCAGGGCAGGGGTAGAGGCCACTTCCTCATCCTCTTCCCCCAGCATTACCTGAAGTGGGGAAGATCCTCCCCCCTCAGTGTTTTGGTAGATCTGTGGACCACATGTCTTGACATTATCAACAGTATCAGCTCTACTTTCATCACCATTAACCCAACCATTAGCAATTTCATCATTTGGATCCACATTAAGAACATTTGGCAGTTCAGGGTTATTCCTCTCAGCAGCAGGAACAGGGAGGCTAGTTTCCCCCCCCAATCTCTGAACTGTTCTCCTTGTTCCCACAGTTTTGTAAACAACGGACAGTCTCGTCCTATTATAACATCATGTACCAAGTTCTTTACCACCCCCACCTCTTGAGTACCAGTGCCACATGCTGAGGAGATGGTCACCGAGATGAGAGGGTACTCTCTAGTGTCCCCGTGAATGCACACCACCCATAAGGTTTTTCTTACCGGACCGATCTTCCCAATTACTCTAGGATGAACCAGGGTTACCATGCTTCCGGAGTCCAACAAAGCCCGGGCAGGGAGGTGGTTCACTTGGACTTCACACTCAAATTTTTCCTCACCCAGGTCGAGCTGTGTGGTGCATACTTTATGGGCATAAAAAGACCCCCTCCGAAGAACCCCGCATTCCATGGGCTCCTCTTGCAGTGGGCAGTGTGCCCGGGTATGACCCCAAGAATTACATCGCCAACATTGTACATCCCCTCCTCTCCGAACAGGAACAGAACGCTGAGGAGGTACCGGGAATGACTCTTGACCTTCCGGGGTGTTTGCTCCAGGACTCCTTGGAACATCCTTTCGAAGGGCAGCAGTTGGTCGAACAGGCCGTGGTAGACTAAGGCCTATGCGCTTGGTAGGTCCGAGCAGGTCCTCCACCACTGTATATCGTTCCACCATCTCGACAAGGAGGTTTGCTGTTTTGGGGTCTCCACGGCTGACCCACCGTTGAAGGTCGTCTGGCAGGGATCGCAGGTATCGGTCCAGCACAACCCGTTCCACGATTTGGGGGCCTGACAACACCTCAGGCTGCAGCCATTTTTTTACCAGTTGCACCAGGTCATGCATTTGAGACCGAGGTGGCCGATCTGGACGATACTTCCATTGGTGCACTCGTTGGGCCCGAACGGCCGTAGTCACCCCCAGACGAGCCAGAATTTCTGCCTTTAACTTTTGATAGTCTTTAGCATCATCGGGTGGCAGGTCAAAGTAGGCTTTTTGAGGATCTCCGGTGAGAAAAGGGGCAATGAGGCTGGCCCACTGGTCCTGAGGCCACCCTTCTCTCTCTGCCGTCCTCTCAAATGTAGCAAGAAATGCCTCTACATCATCGCTCAGGGACAATTTCTGCAAAAAATGGCTTGCCCTCACAGTCACCTGGTTGCCAGGGGCAACAGCCGCTTGCTCCCGAACCTGAGATAGCTTCTGCACTGCTTCCTTTAAGACAGCCACCTGAGCCTGCATAACCTCTTGCTGGGCTGCTTGCTGGGCTGCCAACTGGGTCACCAACAGGCGGGTATTTTCTTGCTGCAGCTGATTTGCTTCCTCATGGCGAGTTTGCGCTTGCAAATTAGCCAGGGACAGCTGTTTAATTAGCTCCTCCATTGCTTCAGCTTTCAACGTTTGTGCAGCTTTAACCCAGGACATAAATCCAATGTACTGTCCCTTTAACTGTCAGTTCAATGTCAAGTTCAATGCAAAAAAAAAAACGTTTTGTTTTTTTCTTCTTATGCCTGTTATTCTGTCCTGCCCGCATTCGAGCACCAGTGTAATGTTCGGGGAACCAGCTAGATCGCAGGACACAGGCTTTTCAAACAAAAGGACGTTTATTTAAACTTAAATGGCTTCACAGCAGCAAAACAAAAGAAATGACAGTCTCACCGACTTGTAGAGTTTATAACTGCTGTTGCAGTTAAACAGTCCTTCCTTGGTGTTGCAGGTAAGTTTCCCAGATAGCAGGCTTCCATGTAGGCCACTGCCATGTACATTCACAGCTTCCCAGAGCTTTTCACAGCCTCCACAGCTTTTGCAGTGTCCACCATTCACCATGCAGACTTCACTACACTCCTTCTCTCTCTAACCTACAACTTCCTGTCTCTCTTAAACCACTTCCTTGGACAGGTGTGTTAACCATTGCTGTTCCCTTAAAGGAACCACAGCCCAAACAGAGGGGAAATATAGCGTCCTTCCAGGACCCAGCCACGGCGTCCTGTACAATATATATATATATATATATATATATATATATATATATTTTTTTTTTTTTTTTTAAATGTATAATAAAAAAATAATAAAAATAAACTACTGACACTAATCTCTGCCCTACTGGCACCATCCACTGTTCTACTGACACCAACCTCTGCCCTACTGACACAGTCTACTACTCTACTGACACCAACCTCTGCCCTTCTGACACTGTCCATTGCCCTACTGCCCTGTATATATTTACACACACGCATGTGTGTTTGAGCTTTGGAGTGCACACCCTAATGCAATAGGCTGCGCACACCTATGCTGAGGACATAGATTTATCCGTCACCTTCTCTACTAGCCTCAGCTGCAGAGATGAATGAATAGGAAGCACTCTGAGGTTCCTGCTCATTAACAAACTGAAGCATAGGAAACATGGTTTCCTATGCTTCTGAGATGAATGGCCACATGAGTGATTGGTACCAATCACTTGTGTGTTCATTTAGGGAAGGAAGGGTCCAGTAAGTTACATATTTACTGACCTTCTCCCCCGCTCTCCATCCTGAAACATGAAAACCCCTGTGTGCCCCCAGCAGCTGCCGGAGGAAGAGGAGGGAAGCTGACAGCATTGCTGGGGAAAGAGGCACACAGGGGAACCCAGACAGCAGATGGAAGGGGTGCATATGCTAGAACCAATCCCCCTGCAGTGCAGCCGGAGGGAGAGAGAGGGGGAGAAGCTTGCAGGGGGAGGCAGAAGAGGATTGGTGTCTGCAATAAGACAGTACAGACAGCTCTTCTGCTCAGCAGATGTCTATGCCCCCCTTTTGAACTGCTGGGGCCCAGTACAGGAGGGCTGTCTGTACTGCCTTGTCAGCGGCCCTGAAGACAGCTTAAACTGCCAAAATAGCCACGCAGTGCATCTCCAGCACAGGTTTCTTTTTTTTTCAGTGAATATTGTGTAACCATGGTGAAAATAGTTGTCCGCAAGGAAACTAAAATATACCGGTACTAATCATTCATGACAACGTGCAAACTGTATAACATTAAAATACTGTTCATAGGTCAAATTTGATATATCATAACTGCAAAACACTTCCCTGCTCTGTTTAGACACTGGTGCCAAGCTCTGATGGTTCCTGTGGATTATATATAATCTATTCTAGTTATTCATTTGCAGCGTGTGCTGCAACCTAGTAGTATTGATCATAAGCAGCATGGCTTTTTTCACCCTACATTCCCAATCAATAAGTCAGCAGTAAAGAGATTTGTCTACCTCATTTCTTGCTATGATATATTTATAAAGTAATACAACAGATATAGACACTTTTCCTGCACTTTTTCTCATTAAGACTGATTATTTGTAAGCATGAGCATGTTAAAATCTGTCAACCGAAGTATTGGCATGAAGCAGGACAAATAGAGAGGGAGAATTTCTCTACCGGGAGCACAGCATAGATAACAATAAGCACAGCAAAAAAAAGTATATAGCAGGTAGACATGGGAGCTGTTGAAAAATTTGTTTTGTTCCGTTCCGTATTAAAAAAAAATCGTAATTCGTGTACGGAATTCAATTCGGATTCGTACGAAATACGAATTTCGTATGACGCGTATAACGAACGATTCGACCGGAACGAACGAATGATTCGACCGGAAATGTACTTCCCCCACCCAATTCCAGCAGCAATCTTCTCTCTATAATGTCAAATCTTTTCTCTCGGTCGAATCTTTTCTCTCTATAATGTAAAATCTTTTCTCTCTATGTTGAATCTTTTCTTTCTATAATGTCGAATCTTTTCAATTTGGAGCCAAAATTCATAAACGAAACTTCGTATTTCGTACAGAATTCGTATCCGTAAAAATTCGTAATTCGGATTCGTACAAATGTACGAATTTCGAAAAATTTGTACGAATTTTCGAATCGTACGAAACGAATCGCACATGTCTAATAGCAGGTGATCTAATCCCTCTCCACTCTATCACCCCAAAAATGCATTTAGTTATACTTTAAGTAATAGTATAGTACAAAGTATAATAAAGAAAATAGATATAAAAACAGAAGCTTGTTCTTGGACTTTTTATATACAGTACATAACAGATCTACGTTGTGACATGTTACACTGGGCCAGATATTTGCCAGTCTGGTTTGAATCTTTGTTAGGGTGGACCTGTCACTGCCTAAACTCTCTCTACTAGTACATCAGCTAAATTACTTCTGTATTGACCCATACTTGACCACACATGGCCTCTTTGACCGACTGGACTTCTGTAGTTCAGTACAGCTCTCAAACTAAATTAAAACCTTACCACCTGCAGACAAATTTATTTGTCCTTCTCTCGCTGGATTTGAAAAAGAATGCAAGCAACAGAGCCCACTCAAACACAAAGAATTACGAAAACTGGAGAGTGTAAAATCTGGTGCAGTTGTGCATGGAAGCCAATCAGCTTCTAACGTCAGCTTGTTCAATTAATCTTTGACAAAAAAAAAATGGAAGCTGATGTTTCTATGCAGAGCTGTACCAGATTTTGCACTCTCAACTTTTAATAAATCAACCCCACTGTGTCGTAAGCCATAGCAGTGGCAGTAAAAGGATCAAAGCATTACTGTAGTCTCACGCCTTTTTTTACTTCTTTCTAGTTTTGTCTCATTCACATTTTATTTGTTACTATTTTCTTTATCTAGCAAAGCCTTTTCTCGAAACAAAAATACAATGTTGTACTATTTCCGGTCTCAAAGTCCAGTACTCCTCAGCATAAAAGTCCTTACACAAACTTGTATTATAGAGGAAGAGGGGGTGTGTCCGATAAAGTCTGTTATTGAATTGTGAATACTGAGAGCACTTGAGTTAACCATGATGCCTATTTAACTACATTTCGACAAACTGCACGATCGCCCTCACATGTTGATGTGATTTGTACTTGTTTATTGAATTCCATTTTTAATTTACTTGAATCGGATGACTCGTTTGTGACTTAGTTTTTTTTTACATGCAGCACTGCATTACCCACCATTAAAACACTCTTAAAGGCATTATTGCACTATTGGAGTTTTTTTGTTTTTTTGCAAATTTGCATATTTGCACTCTCTGGTATTGATGCTGAATGATGGGAGCCTGAGGAAGAAGCACGCATGCTTCAAACACGCGCACCTCCCCTCTGACCTTACACCCCGGAAGTGACGACATCTGCGGCCGTGTTCCAGGGAATACTGTCTCCCATCCCCATTTGCCATGAGCGCTGGGTTCCACCACCGCTGCCAGCATTGGAGAGGATACACAGAGATCCCGTCCTTCAACACCAGGACACAAGCAGCCCCCAGAATAGAGCGGATGATGATTTCACCAAATAAGTCCAATATTACTGCTCATTTGTGAGTGTATTTCCTAATCTTCTATGTAACTTTTAAATAAACAGTTTTACTGCTACGCTTCGAAGGCGACACTTTTTTTCCCTTTTGCTACGTTTCAGATCCTTCTTCTATCTGCAAGCTGGCAGCCATCTCTACGGAAAGCTATTTTTTGAGTATTTACATGGACTAGTACATTGTCCCCTTTGAAAACCCATTCTAATCCCTTTCCCTCTCATATAGTAGTTGTTTTATGCATCCGAATCCAGAGTACGCTTAATTAACCCCCTGTTTTGCATATTGACACTATTGGACCGGATTTGAACATCGCCCGGCATCTGTGGAGGCCTCTGGTGGGGGACGCTTAGGACATCAGGACATGTCTTCAACGGATCTCCGATCCAATAAGCGTTTTGTGACCCCCCTGAATAAGGGTGGTCGCTGGCTTTCCGGTAAGCCTCTTGTCTCACTGTGGTGACGGGTTTCACATGGTCAAGTTTTTGATTCATGCTTCATACTTCACAAGTGATTTCTCTCATTGAATCCATACCTCACAAGGATTTTTCTTATTGACTACAAATCACCTATGAAGCTTTGTACATGTTCACAGTTGCTTGTTTTCACTACTTTGCACTTTATATGATATTTAATTTAAATCTAAATGTGTTTTTGTTTTTGCACTGTGTTGGTTTTACATGGAATATTGTATAGCAGCTACAGTTAGCTTTTGCACATTTGCACATTTGGTACACACATATTTGTATCATTTGACTATTTAATCAATTTTTTATAGCTCTGCACTTTATATTACGCATTTAGACAAACTGCATAGCTTCTGTAATGGGAAAATTAAGGTAGGTCTAATGCCTCGTACACACGACTGGTTTTCCCGGCAGAAAAAAGCTGAGAGCTGAGAGCATTTGGCCAGGAATCCCGGCCATGTGTATGCTCCATCGCAGTTTTCCCATCAGGAAAACCGGCAGGAATCCCGACGGGAAAAAATAGAACATGTTCTCTTTTTTCCCGCCGGGATTCCCGCCGTTTTTTAAGCCGGCTGTATTCCTATGGGGAAAACCTGCAGTGGAGCATACACATGGCCGGGTTTCCCGACCAAAGCAGTTTTCCTGTCGGGAAACCCGGCCGTGTGTAGGGGAAAAAGCTACCGAGCAGGTTCTCGGTTTTCCCGGCTGACTTTTTACCGCTGGGAAAACCGATCGTGTGTACAAGGCATAAGAAAAAACTGATTGTTTGTACAAAGTCTATCCAAGGAATATCCATTTTGTGAATTCCAATTGACCCTTTTTGTGTATGCGAAACATAAAAAATTAAGTTTGTGGAAATTTTTGGACCGACATGTTCACATCCAATGGCATATTTGTATTGAGCCCCCTATTTAACAGTTTCATAATCTCAAGACCTACAGATCAGGGCGGGTAACCTCAAGCTCAAAATATTATGCTAACTTATGCACGCTAAAATAATAATCCAAGATGAAGTCCTGCTGCAAAAAAACTATTGGAAAGACTTATTTGATCTGTATCTGTCCTTACATGCATATTGTCATATGTAGTTCACCAAATGCTTATTTTTTCCTTTCCAAGTATCCTATTATATAATGTATTACTGTTTTATTAGGATAAAGCTATTTGTAAATACGATGATATAGTATTAACTATCTATATAATATATTATGCCTATTTTATCAAATCAGTTGTTAAAAAAATGGCATTGGTTAATTGAGTTTTTTTTCTTTCCATAATACATATATAGTTTTGTATGTAATTCTCACACTATATGCATGAAAAAAAAGTTAGAATGATGTGTATGATGATTGCTTAAGATTTGGTTCAGGCCATGAGGGATACTGTGAGACATAAATAGAGCAGCAGAAAGTTCTTCTAGGAAGTGATCCAATTTGTGAATTCAGTACAGATTTTTGTCACTATTACTTAGGGCAGAGGTTGTTGGTATTTGGGACATTGTTCTTTACTGTACCCTGGGGCATAGTAAACTGTTCCTTTTTAAACAGAAAGAAAAATAAATTCTGACAAATGTAAAACACCAAAAAATAATTTTTGGAATGCACTTATTTGTTTTCAACACACACACACAAAGGAAAAATAACCAAATTATGTTGCATTTTCTGCTATTTAAATTGTGTTATAACACTACTGTAAATAACTGCTTAATAATATATAATAATATAATAAATAATAATAACAACAACAAAAATATACACTAATATAATAGATTTATAGTAATATATTAAATAACCACTTCTAAGGAAACTGATATGATTGTTATCTGTGTTAACCATCACTTGCCCTTACTGTCTAAATTGTATTCACATTTTTTATAAAGCATAAGGTGTTCTTGTGAGTGATTCATTAATTATATAGGTGAGTGATAGCATTACAGCTGCAATAAAAATAGATGTTTTTTTCTGTTTCTTAGCAACTATTTAAAAACTTGGAGTTGGAGTGGCAAATCTCTGCATGTTAGTCCTGGTCACCCCTATGCAGAAGAGAAACAAAAAAAGAGTAGAGGCCTAGGGTCAAAGAGAATGGTTACAGATGAAATAGAAAACCTCTTCAGCCTACACTTGACTTAGAGTTACAGAAAGTAAAATTTTCACAACAATTCACAACTTCAGAATGTAAAAATCTTTATATCATACTTAGAAACTACTTGACAAGTACATTGTTATATTCCAGGCAAATGTATATATAATAAAGGATTTTGCCCCGTCTATATAACACTTTCTATTTAATGAATTGTTGTTATGTCTTTACAGGGTGTACGCTCTGGCATCCAGCAGCTCCCCTTCTTGAATATGACAGTCTTATTCTTAAACTATTATTTGTTCACTTGTCAGATTTACTATACACTTTGTCTTGCCTGAAAACATTTTGTAAGAAAGACAAATATTGTCACATTTTGACACGACTCGCTTTGTAGCAGATATAGCTCTTTTAACATTTTTTGTTCCTAAAAGATTCAGTCGCTTTTGTGGCTTATTTTGTCAACTCATTAGCTGCTTAAAATGCCCCTCCTAGACATGATTGCCTAATTAGGCATGCTGCCTTTATACAATAGGGAAAATGATGCACATACTTCAAACTCAAGTGCACTTTGAAAGGAAGAAGCATTGAATTAATCTTCTTAAAATAAAAGCCATTCAAGAGGTAAAGGTGTTTTTAACTTTTTTAAGCTCTCTGTTTTTTTTTCCATCACACATATCTAAGTAGTTAGAAAATTCCTGAACGCATGCTGTTATTTAACAATAAAGCCATATAACAGGAGATCAGTAGTAAAAAATACATATTTTAACTTGTACCTTATTTTAAAAAAATTACTTGGTCGGTTTGGTCCCTCCAAGGCCCTTACCTCTGTACTTCAAGCAGAACATTACTCTTTCAGGCTGGGTTTACACTTGTGCGATGACAGACATCTCATGTGATTCGCACCGCATTGCTGTGCAGATCACACATGATGTCTGTGCGATAAAAATTCAGCCTTACAAACTGTATGGCTGAAAACGCATTGCATTAGCACCAAAATGGCGCAGGACCCTTTTTTTGGTCTGCACTGGAATAAGATCACATAGGTGTTCACACCCATGCAACCTGATTTCTGTATTATTTGACAGTTTGCACTGCGATCTGGGAACCAATCTGGGGGTGTATGTTACTTTATATTGACACCTGCAGTGGTTCGCAGAGGGCAATATGAACTGCCTGCGAGTGACATGCAATGAGGGCACCTGCACAGGAGTTGCGCCGGTTCCCGCATTGCATATGTAAGAACCCAGCCTTTTTCAACATTGACTTTTTTTAATTCTTATGCTACTAGCATTGGTAAACGAATAGGAAATGATATCATAATTTTCTGGTTTGAACTGTATTTGTTTTTACATTTCTTGCATGGAAGCAGAGACCTAAGGAAAAACTTTGGGCTGTAAATGAGCAATGCTGTATTTCATGGACTTCAAAGTGTCTATTTTGTAATTTACTTACAGGAACAATTACCAAGGAATAAAAACAAGTTTCTCTTTAGACATAGTTCCTCCGAGTCCTAGCAGCTGATACCTCTTTTTTTCTTTTTAGCCACAGTAAAGAAGTGAATATTTGTGAGGTGGGATCTCTTATGGGCTGCCCCTGATTGAACAGTCAATTAGAGTCTCCACCACACACATAGTTATGCTCTTGCTTTGGAAAACAGAAAGAGCAAGAAGTGAGGTCTTGTCGTTTGGGACTATTGAAGACCCAGCTCCAGGATAGATGAAAGTTTCTGGGTGGATTGGATGGATGGATGGATGGATGGGCTTTTTCAGAAGGAGTTTGGGAAAGGACTAGCGGACCAAAAGTGAATTTTTGATCTTATGCCTGGGTAAATTACCCCCAAAGGATCTGCTTCCCTCTTTAGTACCCCCCCCAAATAGTATATTTTACTTGTTTTCTGGATCCTCCTCCTCCTTGTGGTGTGTGGTCCTGCATGATGCAGAGAGCTGCTCTGATGAGATTATATTAGCATTGTTCTCTGCATCAATATACTGTGAATTCTGGTCACTGTGCTCCAGAGGTGGGGCCATGACATCCTGCATTCACAGTCTATCTTTGATCTTTTAGGTTGTGTGTAGCTGGGAAATTTTAGCTTTGCATACACTTTAAATGTGTATCAGTTAGTACATTATGTTCAACTTTCTATAAAAAAATATCTGCCCTTTACTGAAATTCACATTTAGGCCCCTTTCACACTGAGGCGCTTTGCAGGCGCTATTGCGCTTAAAATAGCACCTGCAATGCACCCCGAAAAAGCCGCTCCTTTGTATCCAGTGTGAAAGCCCAAGGGCTTTCACACTGGAGCATTGCGCTTGCAGAAGGGTAAAAAAACTACCGCTCCTATAGCGCTCCTGCCCATTGAAATGGGGTAGCGCCTCCAAAACGCCCGCAAAACACTGCAAAGAGGCGTTTTGCGGGCGTTTTTAACCCTTTTTCAGCCGCTAGCGGGGGTTAAAATCACCCCGCTAGCGCCCGTAAATCGCAGCAAAAACAACAGAATAGCGCCTCTATACCGCCAGCACATCCAGCACTTCAGTGTGAAAGTAGCCTTAGGATTTGTTTTCTTTAAATGATAAAGCCTTAAAAGGTTTTACTATATAATAATTATTTTAAAAGTCTATTCACCCACAGTCATCAAATTTTACCACTCGCTAATTTGATGATTAAACAGAACTCTGGTTGCTATTGATAAATGTATTTGGTGCATTTGGTGCATTTCATTTTCTCTTGGCTATACTTTCCTAACTGATCCTATGAACATAATGCAAAAGATGTCTTGCACTAGTTGTGCATCCTTTGCATAGTTCTAAAACTCCTACAGAGCAATGTCAAGATTTGCAGCTTTAGTTTTATTTTGATGCAGCAAGTCTATTGACTTAGTAAAAAGAAATAAATGCGCTACCCAAAAACACATAAATAATAACAACCCTAGAGAGGGAGGTGAAGCAGCTGTAGTGGAATGTGACAAATTCAAACAAAATGGAAGGTGATGGTGCAGCGCTACATATAGACCAGTAAAAACTGGACTCTAACTCAAATGTGACCATAAAAAGAAACACAAACAAGAAGGGGCAGGCTGAACAAAGTGATGAGTGTCCAAAAAGGTGAATAAATGACATGGAATGGATGGAGTGATTCTTGCACAATTCTTCACGTGAATGATGACATACATGTGTGCTTACCAGAAACGTTGGATGGGTGATGAAGTATATCAGCTGGGCAATCAGATGACCTCAATCCGGAAGGTTGACTTTCTGGATCCTGGTACTCAACCGGACAATGGGATACAATCAAGCTTGAATAGAAAAATACCCTGACAAGGGTATTGCAAAAGGACCAACTGAAGAAAACAGAAAAAACTTTTCCTCGCCAAATTCATGCAAAGAGAAGAAAAAATAGAGTGCTCCACTGGTGTAGGTCAAAAAATGGGGTTTTAATCAAAAAAACACCACATACAAAAATAAAAAGTGATCACAGTTCATACATTAAAAGGCAATATGGGAAGCAAAATGCATAGCCCTTTTAATGTATGAACTGTGATCACTTTTTATTTTTGTATGTGGTGTTTTTTTGATTAAAACCCAATTTTTTGACCTACACCAGTGGAGCACTCTATTTTTTCTTCTCTTGGCATGAATTCGGTGAGGAAAAGTTTTTTCTGTTTTCTTCAGTTGGTCCTTTTGCAATACCCTTGTCGGGGTATTTTTCTATTCAAGCTTGATTGTATCCCATTGTCCGGTTGAGTACCAGGATCCAGAAAGTCAACCTTCCGGATTGAGGTCATCTGATTGCCCAGCTGGTATACTTCATCACCCATCAGCGTTCTGGTGACGTTCCTGTGGACAGCCATTGGGGATACTCTTAAGCTCGATTGATCCGCTTTCGTGTGACATTCGGGTCCAACGTTTCTGGTAAGCACACATGTATGTCATCATTCACGTGAAGAATTGTGCAAGAATCACTCCATCCATTCCATGTCATTTATTCACCTTTTTGGACACTCATCACTTTGTTTAGTGCTGTGGACACTTTATACATTGGGTTGGGCGTTCAGCCTGCCCCTTCTTGTTTGTGTTTCTTTTTATGGTCACATTTGAGTTAGAGTCCAGTTTTTACTGGTCTATATGTAGCGCTGCACTATCACCTTCCAAGTCTATTGACTTACCATTAAAATCACATATGTGTACAGCTACGTTGCAATCTCATTTGCTTAAATGGAGCAATATATATAGGTACATACACAGCACAGTTAACATTGCACTTTATCAACATAAGCACTGTTGCATAATTAACTGTCTGTATTCCAAGACATTCTGCCAGAAACACTATACCCAAACTGTGGGGAAAGCGATTGTCCCAGTAGCAGCTGTTTGATAAAAGTTCAAATCCCCTTCTGGTCTGTCCGTGTCTGGATCACTTGGCTCAGATTCATCTTCCTTGGGAAAAATATTATTTGTTTCACATTTACTTTTGCAATGCAAGACACCACAGACATCGCCTATTTTTGTTAAATAATATGTTTATTTTTGTAAGTGTCTGGTGTTAACACAAAACTCCCTTACAGCTATTTAGTAAGCAGATGAAAACATGAGAAATTAACTGTAGATATAAATACACATATATTTCAAACCATAGGAGAGCTGTAACATTCAAATTAAGAAGAGACATTGCAGCATATTTAAATGCCTCAACAAATGTGAGATATTTGTGTTAACACTTTTTTAAAGGGCAGCTTTTTTATGTAGCATCCTCCTCGATAGGTTGCTAGGTAGGTCAGGTACATTTAGTTATTTTGGCTCTGCTGTAATCGGTTGAGTAGCTTGTGATTGCCTTGGGCTGTTCTGGGTTCTGCAGGCTGCAGGTTTGATTACTTCCTTCAGCTTTCTGGAGGCTTCCAGAAAATAGTGGGTTGGAAGAATAAAATAAGCAGCCTGAATATTTATTTAGTTCCAGCCACTCCCTGGGGAAGGGTGTGCAGAAGGTGGTTGGAGGAATGCATAAATAGTTTGGAGGCTGAGGCAGCCCTGTTCTTCTCTATAGAGAGAGGTTGCCGGCCAGAAGGGCTTCTGCTAGTCTCATCAAGGTCTCAGCTGTGTATAGTGTGCAGTTTCATTGGGAGCTAAAAGAGGTTTTCTTTCAGGATCTGGTCTGGAGGCTTCATTGAGGAGACTGCCTGAGTATGTAGGTAGATATCCAAGTCCCAGGGTCACTGTAATTACAGACTTGAAAGAAGGAACCTAATGATTGTTGCTGCTGTTAACCCCTGGCACACTAAAATGAAGGCTTGCCCGGCCTCGAACACTACTTATGGTGCCCCAGTGCTGTCCACTTTATGACCTACTGCTTAGGCAAAGTTCCAAGAAGTAGCTCCAAACTAAAGCGTGTCCTCACATTTTTGTTCGGTGCTCTGGAGCAGTGTTTCTCAACTCCAGTCCTCAAGGCGCCCCAACAGGTCATGTTTTCAGGATTTCCCTCAGTTGAAACGGCTGTGGTAATTTCTAAAGGCAGTGAAACTGATCAAATCACCTGTGCAAAATAATGGAAAGCCTAAAAACATAAGCTGTTGGGGCGCCTTGAGGACTGGAGTTGAGAAACACTGCTCTGGAGTATCCCACATCTTCCCTAAGCCCCATCCAAGTAGTTTGCAACCCAAATTTAAAAAAGGCAAAGATTGTTTACTAAACCAGAAAAGTGAATGTTGCTGTTTGCCTGGCTGCTGCTACACTAGTAGGCCCTCATGGGGATAGTGCTACATTTACATTATAGATTATTTCATAATAAGGGTATGAAACAGAGGTTAATTTAATGTAAACATTCTCTATTCCTTTGGGTAATCAACCCTATATTGTCCATCTACAGGATTACTGAATAGTTGTAGTGAAGTGTTTCCTGCCTCCTGTTCCTGATAAGCTTCATAAATGTTTTCAAATACATGTTTATGTTGCATGCAATAATAGACCTTTTGTATAAACTGTATTGAATTTAGGTGTATTGGTCTGTTTGAAAGGGAATTTCTTCTGTCTTCAACCACCCAATGATTTGAAAGCAAAAATATTTATATTGTTTCTTGCATGCTTTTGGGTACTATTTGTAGTGAGTTTTTTACATATTTTCTAAGCAAAAGGAAAATTCTAATGCAAAGTAAACAGTCTATTTGCCTTTAGTAAATTAACCGCATAGTGTAATGTAACAGAGGGTTGTCAAATAGCCAAATGATAGTGAATGTGGTGTTTTCCCAAATTTACAGCTTTCTGCAGCCCCTTCTGCTCTCCACTTTAGAGCTTTCTTAAATCGGTTGTGTACCCTCATAGCATACATGGTTAAGGAGATATTTGCAGAAAAGCGGGCACTGATGTCTACGGCGCATGCGCGCTGTAGACAACGGTGCAGGTGCACTGAGCGTGCCGTTCCGCGCGCATGCGCGGGAGTGACGTCATCGCCGCTCCGGCCAGTCACAGCGCCGGAGCGGCAATACCCGGAAATCACTCCAGGTATCATGGCGGCGGCAGAGGAGAGGAACGAGGGTCGTGCGGGTTCTTCGATCTAAGGTAAGTAATTGATAATGAGCTAGTATGCTAGTCATACTAGCTCATTATGCCTTTGCCTTGCAGTTTTTTTTTTTAGGGGTATACAACCGCTTTAACTCTTAGAGCCCCCTTTTGCCCCCCACATCAAGTCTTTACATACCATCTACTTTTTGGCATTCTCTTTTCTCCTTTAGTCTCTTACCCACTGTCTCCTTTGGTTTAAACCTTTTAAACTAGCTATGATAATGCAATAAAGTGGATTGGTATTGACAAAATCCTTTTTTTTTGAGCTGGAAGGTTCATCTCCCTTGTATGCATTCATTAAGTGTGTAACATCATCAAAGTCTCAAAACAGCTTACTGCACCAGGACTTTTGAATAAATTTGCATTCAGAGGAAGTTACTATGAGTGACATTGCCACATAATTGCTCTCTTCGAAATATTATCAAAGGGAAAAACTGGTAATAGGTGCTTGGTTATGGGTTCCTTGAAAACTCTAGTGGTGATCATTGTATCTTTTACCACATTGTTAATAACAGAATATCTTCAACCTTGAATAAAATGAGTGCAAACCATCAGGAAAAACATTGACTTCAGCAAGAATGCAATAAGAAAAGCAAGGCAGATCCTCTAACCCCACAGTGTACTGTGGTAATGTTTCACCTGTTTGTATCTGACTTGGAATCTGTGTCTTTCAAGATCCACTGTACCCACTACAGATGAAGGTGAATCAAACTGCATCTACCATTAATAGCCATTTGATGAGTTGCAGCACCCATTCAATATAGAGATGTTCAGACATTTTACCCTACTCCTGCAGTTCGATTATTCACAACTCTTCACCCATTGCAAGTAAAGTTGTCCCCACAGTCTGCAGGTCAATACACTGTGCATTGCAACATCACTGTCAGGAGCATATAAAACAGCAAGAACATTTTCTGGGAGTACTTTGGTCCCTGTGCTAGATTGGGGTTATTTCAGTGTCTACCAACAGGTGTCTCCCAACAGCTAGCAATTAGCAGCTAGCTGCAATTATTCACCGCCTGATGTTGAGTGCTGGAATTTTATTTAGCCCCACCTCTGCAAGTTCTTGTAATCGTTCCTGTCTGACCATCTGTATCTGCACTGACCTTCTTTGACCTGAAATTCCCCCTGCCATCTTTTCTCTTGCCTGTCCTCTATTTGTCAGACTTTCCATTGCCTGTTCCCTCTAAATACTTTATAATTAATTAGCTGGTAGTTAGCCTTTTGTGTCACTTGTCATTAATTGCACTTTTGATTTTTGGTTTTCTATATGTATATGCTTAGTTTTGTATGTTTTTTATTCACAAATTAATTGCATTATCTTCACTTAAATCATGGCATCTTCCTTTGTGTAACTCACATACCTGGTCCAATTACATCACAGGTAACCTCTTATTCGTTTTCTAATAATCACTTCTGATTAGTTTCCCCAAGATACAGCCACCAATCAGCTGTGTTATCCGGCAGTCACATTATGCCCGCTGGCCACTGGCAGCACTAATAATGTTAGTGGAGGTACAAGTTGTAGCCAGGCAGTTTCTTCTGTTCCTAGACCCCCCAATGACACCATTAGTGTAATCTCATAATCAAAAGTAGGAGTCAGCAGAATAGGCTTCCGATGATGTCAAAGTCCTGGCAATCACCTAACACTTTACATGAAGTGCACTACTGCTTCTTGTCAAGATTTATAGGATAATGATAATTCTTTTTACATTGCTGTAAACGTAAACTGTGCTAAACACATCTGACTGTGCTAATAAATCCTGTTAGACAGTTTAGATTTTAAGCCTAAGTCTGCTTTGTGTATTTTTTCCAGCTGGTTATTTGATTGCTTGTTGGGCCTATCAAACAGGCAGCCCAACAGCCAACTGAAGGAGCATGCATCACAGGCTGACAACGCTGCTGCTAAATGAGAGGAGGTGACTTAGCATTGTCAGGAAGGGCAGTTACTGACAGGATCTACTGATATGAAACTTTGCAACAGATTCACAAACAAGATTTGCTTAGGAAAACTATATACTGTGAGACATAAAGTACATGAAATATATTAAAAAAAAATGAAAAATGAATTTATAGTTTACACTTAAAAGCTGAGCTCCAGGAGAGGCAACTATTGTCGAAATACAAGAGGCACATGCTTTCTCAAATCTTACGGTGCTTTGTATTGTAAGATCCAGGCAATAATCCAATTTGAAACTTTGTCTCTGTCCATGAGCTTACTGTATTCAAGTGGTTGTATACCCAAATTTAAAATTTTTACCTACAAGTAAGCTTATAATAAGGCTTACCTGTAGGTAAAATTAATATCTCCTAAACCTATACGGTTTAGGAGATATTCCCTTTGCATGCAGCTGCTGACACCAGTGGCGCATGCACTCTGAATGCCTGGCTGAAGGTCCGGCAGACGCTGCTGGTTCTTGCTGGGAAGAAAACTCCTGCGCGCAGGAAGTGATGTCATCGTGTCTCCGGCCACTCACAGTGCCAGAGCCGCAAACCCGGAAGACACGCCGAGGGCAAGATGTCAGCTCCCTTGGTGTGGACTGGCTCCGATACGGGGGCTTTGTTCTGAGGTAAGTATTTCATAATGAGCTAGTAGGCGGCGCATACTAGCTCATTATGCCTTTGCCTTGCAGGGTTTTGTTTTTTCTTTTAATGTGCAGGCATACAACCGCTTTAAAGACCAGTTTCTGCTGCTGTCTTATCTTGTGCAGAATGACTTGTCTTGTATTCACCCTCTCCTTTAGTTTTCTGCAGACAGCCTGTAAAAAGAGGACTTGCTTGGTCCCACCCACAGCTCTGATTTCTGCACAGGCTATGTGAAACACAGTGATGGTGTCACTGCTACGCTTACAAAATAATAACTGGGTTTGAAAATACTTTTGCTGTTTAATTTATTTATTTATTTATTATTTATTTGCATTCTCAAAGGAAAACTGGCCCAAAATAGTAAAAAAAATATATAATTGTTAAAATTGTAGCTGTGTTTTTATTTTTTCATCCTATCTAAAACACACTGACACTGACTCTGACACTAAATAGAAAAGTTTTTATTTTAATTCTACTTTAAGCACAGTAATCCTGACCTTTGACCATGAAACCCATCTTTGACCCTGTCAATGACACTGATTCTGACACTAAAGCTGGGTACACACGGGCCAAATTTCAGGAAATATTTGCTGGTTCAAAAAAAAAATGCCCATGTATATGTTGGTCTGTCCAACAGAAGCCAACTGTTTGGCCGGCTTCTGTCAGACGTGCATGCTGGAAAACCAGCAGCAAGCCGATGGCAGAGAGCACTAATTGGAGTGTTCTGGTGGGGGGGTTCCTCCTATCAGAACACAATAGCTCAGTGGGAGAGATCGCTATACTGTCTTCACATAGTTAGTATAGCGGCTCTGACCAGAGCTGACAACCCGCTGGGTTGAACGGAAAAAAACTAATAGTGTGTACCAGGCTTAACCTACATCATGCCCCAATCTATTTTTTTTTTAATCTTTATTTATCATTACTTATTTACACACATCATTTTTTATTATTTACCTTATCCTCCTTTGGTTAGAAGAAAAATATACTTTGTATGCTATTTTCCATTCAGAGGACAATGAGAGTACAGGGTTGGCGTTTACAGAGAGCTCTCACTGTGATAGTCAATTGTGGGCTATCACAGCAACCATGTGATCAAAAGTGTGTCTTCCCAGCTTATGATTGTTATTATAAGCTGTCAGTGAAAGCTCAGTCCCCATACTGGGAGCAAACTATGGAGTGCGCTTCGAGCACAAACACACACCTTGGCAGAAGGTCCATCTCTGTGATGCCGTGCATAGGTGTGATGGGTTCAGTTTATGCTCCATTTTCTACACAATGGGGTTTGAGTAGAGAATGTTACCATAGCAAAATAAATGTTTGCATAGCAAATAGAAGCTGTGTTCACTTTGTATACCCCATCAAATAAAGGTAATTGTGCACACAATTGGATTTTCAAAGAGTGAATTGAATGTCCTATGCACCGCTAAGTCAACCCAAAATAAGCCCTATTCAGAAGTAAATTGTCAGTTTTAGTTATGCACTGTGCAAATGCAAAAGTAAATCAGGTGGCATTCTCTAAGATTCTATGTATGGCTTTTGAAAAAGTGAGGACTTAAGCGTCACTTGAAAAAGGCACACTAAGAAAAATAAGGAAAAATCATAGTTAAAATTGCTCTGCCACAATATATTTCAACCTACCAAGGCAAAGACATTTCATCTCAACGTTTCTGTTGAGAACCAATTCATTTTTTACAAGATACAAGACAGGTATTTTGAAGGGCCACTGCACAGATGTCAGTTAATTATACTGATATGTAATTGTAAATTAAGATTTTACCAGTTGGCACTCTTCTTTGATGTTGCTATGTTACATCTCCAGGAAGTTTTAGATTAGTTCACATGCTCACGTAAAGCTGCTATGGTGATTTGAACTTGGGGTGAGATGTTCAAATTCAACTTTAGTTGCTTCTACACTGTGATCATTTTAATGAAGAGCTTTACATGAGTTATATTAATGAATATTTTACTGTGTGATACAAGAACCTATGTCTACAACTTCTAATACAATTGTTCTTGTTGTCTTAGGGGAATATCAGTGAATGTTCCTCTACAGATGGCATTAACAATTTTGCTGGGAAATGTGCAACTTGATCCTAAATTATTTTAGTCACCGGATGCTTAACTTTGTCCTTTGCTCACAGGCCTATGATAATGTTACAAGACTCCAATTAAATCCTTTACTATTCTAGTTATGTTTAACCATTGAAAACAAGCATGCGTTCCATTGCAGAGAACATTTTGTGCACAGCTACACAACGAAGATAATGTTTACCGAGCGTGGTTAGTTAATAAGACATCTTGGCAGCAAATCCCTTGCCTGGGCATCTGTCTTGGACAACAATTGTATTAATTAAATAAAGTATTTTATTCAACTAAATATATTAAAAAAAGTTGTAATTAATTAAATTAAACAGGTTGAATAGGTTTGTTTTGAACATACGTAGCATTATGCAAACATGCATATATTAAAAATATGACTTATACATATGTTCAAAATGTAATACAGATGTATAAAAATAAAATTACTGTGTGCATACAGCCAACATAACTTCATGAAACGTGTTAGTATCAGCCTCCTGTAACCCTGTGAACAGCAGTATTTAGACAGTATAGAGTAACAGCCTAAAGAGGTAGTCTACTAAGGGGGGTTCTAATGTTCGCTTACTGTCCAAGCAAAGGCTGGAGTGGGTTTAGATCCGGCAGTGGTGGGGCATCCTCTTGTTTGTGTTTCTTGTTTTTACAATGCAAGCAAGGTTTACCTTTTTTTATTTTATTTTATTTAACTTTATTTAAATGCCACAAACGGTGCATAAAGATGGGCAGATGGATGGAAACTTTAAGTGAGTTCTGGGGCAGTGCTCAAAAAAGAAAACTTGTTGCATTTTTTACTCTTCCCCAATGTAGTGTGAACAGGACGCATAAAAAACAACGGGGTTTATTTACTAAAGCTGGAGAGGGCAGATCAGGCTCACTTCTGCATAGAAACCAATCAGCTTCCAGTAGACTAATTAGTGTCTATGTTGAAATAATGAGCAACGTGTGTGTGTGTGGATAAGTTGTTTAGCAAAATACAATGGGGCAAGCCTGCTCAGTGCACAAAAATTCTATGTGCTGTCAATCCACGACAGAACTTAGAAACTCAACAGATATTCTTCTGTATTTTCAGAATCTTTACAAGGATACTTAAAGAAATGTGTATGTATTGCAGAGACATACTGTGTATATATGTTTTTTTTTCTTCTTGCCCCAACATACAATTCTGTTCTCACCTAGTTCAAAAAGTACTGTCTTTAAACAGATCTACAGAACAACAGAACATTGACAAGAATCCGTTACAAACTCATCTTTATTTCATTAAAGCCTAGTACACACGACCGAGGATGTCATTGTAAAAAAAACCGTAGTTTTTCTCAACGAGATTCTTGCTAAGCTTGACGGGATTCTTGTCAAGCTTTCCTTGCATACACACTGTCAATTCCAAATCTCGTTGTTATAAAGCGCGGTCACGTACAACACGTACGACGGCAGTATAAAGGGGAAGTTTGATTCCAATGGCGCCACCCCTTGGACTGCTTTTGCTGATCTTGTATTACCGCGTGTTAGTAAAAGTTTGGGGAGAGACGATTTGAGCTTTTCAGTCTTCGTGCTTTTCAGTCCGTTACAGCATGACGAATGTGCTATCTCCATTACAAATGCTAGTTTTACCAGAAGGAGCGCTCCCGTCTCATACTTGATTCTGAGCATGCGCGATTTTTTAAGACTCGGAAAAGCATACACATGACCGGTTTTCTCATCGGGAAACAGGCCATCGAGAATCCCAACGAGAAAAATGAGAATCCTGACGAGAAAATAGAGAGCAGGTTCTCTATTTTTCTCGTCGAGATTCCCGGCATACACAAGAATGGTTTTCTTGGCAAGAAAGCTCTCCCAGCAGTTTTCTTGTTGTTTCTTGACGAGAAAACCGGTCGTGTGTACGAGGCCTAACACTTTAATCTAAAACTGTTAAATAAGCTTCTTGAGGAAATTATTGTATACATTTTAAAACATTGCTTTATGTT